>CM077028.1:10389026-11589026 GCA_039090855.1 Macrothele yani
GGCCAGCAGCGGGCCAACAGTGGCACTCATCAGTTGTCTGTCATATGCCAGAACAGGACCATTAGTTACCCAACACAGGCAGTAGCTGCCACAAGTGGCCCTTCAGCGGCCCTGCAAGCACGTCCCATAAATGATGGCTAGCCTAATGTGGTCCGCTAGTTTCCCGGCAGCGGCAGCCGGCAATCACGTGACGTAACTGATGGCTTGCCGAATCTTGTCCGCCAATTTCCCAGTAGTAGCCATAAAAAATAAGTAAATAAAGGATAACCGCAGTTTCCCAAAGCTAGAACTACTTTCTTTTTCGCCTTAGAAAACTTCTGCATTACAGCACAGGGATGGGGTAATTTTCCCAACAGGTCCTGAAAAACGCCCGTTTGGATCTGGGTGTAAACGAACCAAGGACTGTCTGCGTGCGAAGCGGTCGCTCTACCAATGGGACAGATTTGCCCCGCGCGAGCGTTTGCTTGAAGCTCTTTCCTGCGGAATGTGTAACGAATGGCTCTCTCTTTAATTTTACAATATTGCGAGGTATTTTTCACAAATATCAGTTCCATATAATTCATAAATTTATTTTTTCAAAGAAACGATTTTTTTTTACCTTAAGGTAAAAAAAAAAATTGTTTCTTCACTCATTTTCAACGAGTGTAGCAACTTAAAGGCGCTTTCCAAAGTTTCGTGCTATTCTTGTCGTCTGGACATGACAAGCGATTGCTGAATTAATATATTTACCCGTTCATGTCACATTCTGTTACATTTTTAACGTTGTATCTTTCCTTTCCGCTGTCCGAAGCTACATTTGTTTAAAAAAGGAAAGATATTTTATTTTACTTCTCGTTATTTTTAGAAGTGAATTCCTCCAGTCCTGTGTATTCAACCCATGGATGAGTACATTATATCCAAACAACGTTGCTCTTATTTTTTTTCTAAATAATAAATAAATTTTGTACCCTTATAATTCTCTCTTTTTTTTTCTTTTTTTTTTTTTTTTTCCTCCCAACGTAACGTTTTTTTAATGTTTTTAAAGGACTTTTGTTTCAAGCGGTTTAGTGCATGATAAAACGAAAGATTACACAGAAATTATTTCTTGTTATCCAACGGAATGGAGTGGGTGTATTTCATGGCTTAATCTGACATCTTCGTCGACGTGGCATTTCATTATAGGAAATTAATTCACCTCTCTACATATGTTTTTTTTCTTAACATCCACTAAAATAACACAATTGCGATAGCGTCGTCTTGAACTAACTGGTAACACGAGAGATACAGCACGTGTTGCTTCCGCGCATGCGCAGTACCGTTGCTTCCACGTAGTGTTGGGGTTGCATCGGTTGCCAGCTACGGGCCACTAGTGGCACTTACTTATAGCCCCGCAATTCGCAGTGATGCTGCAGGGACATCAATGGCTGCCAACTGATGGCACTGCTATCAACGGACTGCTACCGGGCCGTGAGCGGCAGATTTCAGCCAGCAGTGACCCATCACAGCCAGCTGCTGGCCAGCAGTTTCTCAACACTTGTGTTTTTGTTGGGGCACATATTTATCAAACCCGTGGGTATGGTAACTTTTTAATTCCAAGAGCTCGTACTAATGCGCTTTATTTCAATATTAGAGCTCACTGTCCCCTGCTCTGGAACGGGTTGCCGATTCGTATAAAATCACTTACCAGTTTTGTATCATTTAAAAAAGCACTGAAGGAATATTATGTAAATAGTTAAATTTGATTAATTTTAGTTATATCGTATTGCAAATGATAAGTTGAAAAATATGTAATTTCTTGACTTGACATTTTTCTTATTCTAGGGGCTAATCAGGCAAATATATATTAGCCTTTTCCCCTGGTTCCCTGCTGTGTTGCTACGGAATTAACTGCATGTAACATGGCAAATAAATAAATAAATAAATAAATAAATAAACAGTAAACGAGAACCGCTATTCTTTCATTGCCCAAGACTATTTCTGTACCTGTAGACAGGGGTTGTAACTAACGAAGGATATGATGAACCTACTGGAACGCAATCCGATGCGATCTCGTCTCTCGAGACACGCCGCTAACTATTAGGAACAAGGTTTCCAACTTCCTTTGTCTGAGCAGCAGTATCGATGACAAGCTGAATAATTGCATATTTTGGCCGTGACACTCCACCATTTATTGATTTATCTTTCGACAAAATGCTACGCTATTGTTTTGGTCGATTCAATCAGTTAGCAGAGAATTAAATAATCCTGAGATATTGTGTAAATCCGAAAAACAAAAAAAATAAATAAACATGAAAAAATTGCACGTATTTATCTAAATTCCCTGAAATTTAAAATATTTGTATTCGGCTTGTGTTTTAAAGTTTTTTTTTGTTTTTTTTTTTAAAGAAGGAAGTGCAAAGCAAGTCCGTCTAGAAAATACAAGGCTATTACGTTAGAGAGATGAGTTTCCTCTTTTAGTGACGTCACGCGGAAACCAACGATTCCGATTGGTTCTCAACGCTGTCGTGTATGACGTCAAACACGGCACTGACGTATCGGGTTGTGTAACATGAGAGTGACGTCACAAACGGAGGGAACTCATCTCTCTGGTGCAATGTTTTCCAACCGCTGGCCCGCGAGGTTTTTTGTGCCGATTCACGAGAAACGAGTGACCTTATTTTTTTTTTTTTTGTAATAGAAATGGAGTCAAAGTAAGAGGAAATCTAGATACTAATTTTTTTGAACACCTGTCACGGAAGATTAAAGGTAGCTTGGATTGCTAATCTCTTCACAGAAGATCTGACCTCCTGCAGGCTAACTCACAAGGAAAAGGAAAGCTTTGTTGAACTTCCTTCTGATGCCAATCTGGTATCGATATTCAGATCCAAATCTGTGACTCAGTTTTGGGGTATTAAGGGGATTCCACCTTAAATCTGTGCCATATATTTCCAATGGTAAAACTTCTTTACATATTCTCTTTGCAATTAATGTGTTCTCAAGGATGAAAATTTGCGCATCGATAAAACTAACTTTAGGTTATAGCATGGGATACTTAATACTTGATAAATCATAACCATAATTAAGCAATTCAACATTTGTTTGTCTACTGACGTCATCAATGTACAGGTCGCGCCATCTATTGACAGATCGTACCATTACTCAAAGAAAAATGAGTGATTTTTAATATACACTGAAGAGCAATTGAATTAGAGACAGTTGGCGTTACGCAAATGTGTCGCTGTGGGCGGCCATGCAAACGGAAACGACATGACGTATGCAGCGATCCGACAATATAAGGAGTGATGCGACGGGAATCAGTAAGAGTCGGACGCAGTTTGGGTAAGACGAAGGATCTAAGCGCATTTGATCGTAGGCAAATTTTCGGGGCCCGACGAATGGGCCACTCCATCTCGGAAGTCGTGCAGGAACTGGGATTTTCACGAGCCACTGTGTCACGGGTGCACCGTGAGTACACCGAATCCGGTAAAACCATCCCTGCAAGGGCCAACTGCCGTGGACAACAGCGTGTGGATGAGCTGGGGTCATCGTCGGCTAGCTCGCATTGTAACAGAGGATAGACGGGCCACAGTGCAAGAAATCACTCGACAATTTAACGCTGGTGCACAAAAACGTGTAAGCAGCCACACCATCCAGAACCATCTCCTCACTATGGGATACAGAAGCCATCGTCCCAAGACGGTACCGCTGCTGACCGCACATCACAGGGTGCAAAGATTAGCATGAGCGCGGGAACATCGCCACTGGACGCTAGACATGTGGAAAAATGTTGCCTGGACTGATGAGTCGAGATTCACGTTGGTACATGCGGATGGCAGGATACGAGTACGGCACAAACCACATGAAGCGATGGATCCTTCTTGCCAGCAGGGTACTCTTCAAGCTGGTGGGGGTGGCATTCTCGTCTGGGGACTGTTTACGTGGACTGAAATGAGATCCCTGGTACGTGTGACATCGTCTCTCACAGGTCAACGTTACCGGGATATCCTGGACGACCAGTTGCTCCCGTTTGTGCGTCTTCAACATCCCATTGGGGACCTCATCCTGCAACAAGACAATGCCTCGTGCCATCGCTCCCGAATTGTATCCGAATGGTTGGATCAACACTCCACCGACGTGACCTCGCTTCCTTGGCCCGCTAGGTCACCTGACCTCAATCCCATCGAGCACATCTGGGATGCCATCGAGAGAGATATTCGAGGCTCTGACCCCCTCCATCAAGTCTTCGTGAACTGTGGGAGCTTGTTCGAGGGTCGTAGATCCGTATGGCTTCCCAACGCTTCCGGTCCTAATTAGCTGTATGACCCACTTTAGCCAGCAAAACTGCTGGCTGAAGGGGGTCCACTCGGCGAGGCATCAATTCGATGAGTTGACGATAGATATTCTGGGGTATCTGGTACCATAACGTCAACAGTAGGTTCTCCAACTTCCGTACATTTTGGGGTGGTGGTGATTTAACGCGAGCTCGCTATTCCAGGTCGAACCACAAATTTTAGATTGGGTTCATCTCAGGTGAATTTAGAGGCCAGGGCATTAACAGAAAGTCACCAGTATGTTCCTCGAACCACTCCTTGACGATTCTGGCAGTGTGGCATGGAGCATTATACTGCTGGTAATGGCTATCACCAGCAGGGAACACACTTGCCATGAATGGGTGAACTTGGTCCGCAACGATGTTCAAATATTTGACAGCTGTCAGGGATTGTGCTATTGGGATAATGGGGCCTAAAGTGTCCCAAGAAAACATCGGCCACAGCATAACACCGCAGGCGCCGGCCTGTTTCCACCCAACGGTGCATCCAAGTGCCATAGCCTCCATTGGTAATCGGCATATCTACGACTACCAACCGAGGCTATGGCACCTGTGGTAATCGGCGTATTCAAGCTCGGCCGTCTACGTGATGCACCAGGAATCTTGCTTCGTCAGACCATGCCACTTTCTTCCAATCATCCACGGTTCAATCTCGCTGATTTTGGGCCCATTGCATACGCTGTTGGCGATGACGTGCAGTGAGCATGGGAATCCGGCTGGGTGTTCGGCAACGCAGCCCCATGCCCAGGAGGCTGTGATGAACTGTGTGCTGTGACACATTGCCCTGATCATCACTGTTGTAGCTGCGGGTGATTTATCACATTGTGGCCCTGCGGTCTCTGTGAACAATGTCGGACAGTCTCCGCTCTCTTCTGGCATCAGTGAGATGCGAACGACACACGACTGGACGACGATTCGTCGTTTGGCTATCTGTGCACCACTGTTGATATGTACTCACCCCAGCGGCACGTGAAAAATTCACAAACCGCGCCGTTTCCGAGTTCGTAGTTCCGAGGCGCCGGGCCATCACAATTTGTCCTTTATCAAACTCGGATAAATCTGCAGCTTTTCCCATTCTGACTCCGAACACTCTACTAACCGAAAGCCGGTCCTTGGGTTGTATATATACTGCTGTGTGAACTTCACCTCTTCCACCGTTCGGTCTCCAGACGCGCTCATTTCTCTAGGCTGGGGTGGTTATAATATAATGGCTCATCGATGTACATATTATTAAGCTGTTCTCTAAGATTAAGAGGTTAGCTCATCAAAGAAAGACAATCTAGCAAGTAAACATTTACCTGATGGAACTAAAATTACTTAATGTTAGTGTAACAAATGTCTCCATTTACCACGATCTCGGTACACAGCACGAGCTTCATTAACATCCATGACACGCAGCCCACAAGACCTTTTGTTCTTCATACTCATAAATCTTTTTCTCATGCAGACATTCCTGAATCTGTGGTCCTCCCATGATTTCCTTGGCCTTCCTCTACCCTTTTTTTTTTTTTTTTTTATTGGAGGTTTAACGACCACCGTGAGCAACTCGCAACTCAATGGGCTATAAGCAGTCGCCCGTCCCTAATTTAGGGTCACTGGTTCCAGGGAAGGGAGAGAGCCAGTGCCGAAAGACAAACACAACATCCATGCCTCACCGGGATTCAAACCCAGACCCCTTTCGGACGAATGATCAGAGGCCATCGCCTTACACCACTGCGCCACCGGGGCGGCTACCTACCCTTTTTTCCTGTCACTTCGGCTGAATAAATTCTCTTAGTAAGCACCTCATCACTGATTCTTTCAACATGGCCAAACCCCTAAGAGTATTAGTCTCCACCTTACTAACAACACTTTGCCCCAAATTATACATCTGCAACACATTTTCATTCCTCACATGATCACAGCATGTCTTGCCACAAACCCCCTGTAAGTAACGTATCTTCCCAGCACACAAATAACTGGCACCCCTGTGGCCCAGTCGTCTAAGCGATGGCTTCTGATCATTCATCCGAAAGGGGTCCGGGTTCGAATCCCGGGGAGGCATGGAAGTTATGTTGGTCTTACGGTGCTGGCTCTCTCCCTTCCCTGGAACTAGTGGCGCTAAATTAGGGACGGGTGACTGCGTATAGCCCATTGAGTTGCTCACGGTGGTTGTTAAACCTCCCATAAACAACAACAACACAAATGACTCCTGCGTCTTTTCTGCAGTACCCAGGTTTCACTGCCATACATCAGAGTAGGGAACAATTACACTTACACACAGAGCCATTCGGGTCTTTCTTGCGAATACATCATTCCTGTGAAATCCCTCAAAGGAAGCTATAACTTTTAAAGAAGAATTTACTCGCCTACTAATTTCGCCATCTAATTTGTTCTCTGGCAAACATACTTCCTAAATATACATACAAACTCATTCACCTGGTCCATCACTGTTCTTTTTGGACTAATATTACATTCAGTACTAAAAGTTCCTCGCTCAGAAAACCATAACTTTGGTTTTTCCCTCGTTTATACTCAATTTGAATTTCATACAAACTTCGTACATACGGGACAACATACCCTGCAACTCACTTTTGCTCTCAGGACTGTGTCATCAGCAAACAGCAATCTGCACACACGGATATCACCAAGACATAAACCAGTATTATCCATTTTTGCATCACGCATGCATGCAGACCCCAATTCACTGGGTTTTTGATCCAGAATTCTCAGGTGGAAAGTCAACTGGAACCGTTAGCTGTGGGCCGATCGCCCACACTGATGTACTTTTATGGTTTCTACGACACAAAGAGAGAACTTTCACTGTAATCTAATTACTTCATACGCTCTCATCTTCCATTTGAATTCTTTTTGAACATCGAACATTGAATTGACAAAACCCAAAACACTGCACTGTAAAGCAGCATTAGGAGTGTTAGTTTTATATACCGATTCCCCCAAAACATGTTTTACATTAACTGCACACGGAATCACGATCACTTTAGTATTTCGTGGGACTCTTTTCTTCCGTAGAACAGTCGCTACCAGGTGTGGCATCGACACCACGAGGTGTCAATACATTTGTGTGGGATCAGCAACTAAGCTTTTTGTGCGGCTGAGCGCATTGCCGGAATAGCGTGTCCGACTGCCTCACCTGGCGTTCCATAGCATCCCCCTGATGTTTTCTTGGGTTCACAGATCAGGAGAGTGTGGGGGCGATTCGTGATGTCTCAGCACTGTCTTCTTCGAGCGAATCCTGCACGAGGCAGCCCCGCTGAGATTAGGCATTGTCATTCTGGTTCCCATCCTATTTCGGTTGGAGGTTCAACACTGTGGGTTATACATGGTCCGCAACCAGTCCCTAGTATTGGTTCACACATACTGTATCTGTGGTCCTAGTTCATGCCAGCTAAACATGTTTCATATCATACAACCTCTCCCACCGGCCAGCATAGTCGGCACCATGTATGAGAAATCCATAGTCAGCCAAAAACGGACCAGACTATCTTCAAACGGAGTACATATAATGATGCATCGGACCAGCACACCTGGTTCTAATCTCCTATCTTCCAATACGCATGCTTTTGGCACAGCGGACGGTCGTTTGCTTCGATGGACTGTTGTTAGGAGAGGGTGGAGTGTAGGACGTCTATTTTTGTAGCCCAGTCGTGCCAGCGCGCGACTCATAATTGCGCGGGATATTGCTTCTGGTTGAACAATATTTTATTGGGTCGTCAGCTGCGAAACTGTAGTACATAGATTGCCCTGCACAAGGCGACGCACCAGTAGCTCATCTCAAGAATCCACCTTTTGACGCCCTTTACAGTTGTATCACCGTTTGTTTTTTCGCCATTTTGAAACCACTCCTGCACGGAAGCCCACGAACAACCCGCAAGTGTGGACGTTTACGAAAAGGACGCACCAAACCATCGTGTGCGCCCAGAATTTGGTCTTTCGTAAACTTAGGCAAATACTTAATTTTTTTCATTACATCCGTAACTTCTCTCCCAACTGAAACTCTAGCACCTTTTACATACCTCCTCGTTATGCGAGTATCAGATGTAACTTACTTTGCATTAAGTTTTGCGTGATGATCCCATTTGGTAACGGTATAACTACAGAATCGTTTTTTATTCCTTTTCCTTAAAGTAATAACAGCATCAATTCGGCAGTTTTATTATCTCTGTCACTTAAGGTAGGCAGGGGAGGTCTACCTCAAATGGTTGTACGGAATTGTTTAGAATGTCTTCTTACTTACGGCCTTTTGGCTGGAGGGTGGCACAACCAAAGGTCCTTTAGCAGCAGATCCCCCTTCAAACTTGACTGTAAGGACAATGCAGTCCGCCTGACAGCGTTACCCTGCCAAACGCCGCACCCAAATACGTCCATCCGAACGAAAGAGTAAGAAGCGTGATTCGTCACTCCACACGACCCGCTTCCACTCTTCTTTATACGAACAGATAGCGAGACACCACTGTAGTAGCAGTTTCGAACTGCCTGGTGTGATGCAAAGCTCGTGTGCAGCTGGACTAGCAACATGGTAACTGTTTGTATGCAGTTTCCAACGAGTTGTTCTGGTGCAGCTAGCTGTTCCAGTGGTTTGTGCGATGTTGCTGGCCAGGTCTGTGGCAAAGGACGTGCGCGTCTTCTTCATATTTCTCAGTAAGTTTCATTTAGCAAGATCACTTAGTTTGTGTGACCTTCCAGAGCACGGTTTCCCTGAAGTGACACCATCTGCTTTCCATCGATGAAGATCATCAGCGACAATGGACTTTGGTAATCCTAGAAGAGTATCAATACTACGCATTGATTGCTTACTGGTGTGGCATCAAACCACCACGTCCCTTTCAAAGTCCTTCAGTTCAACTCCGTGTGGTATAGTTACTTCCAATGCGGTCTGACGGGTGCATTAATGCTGTTTTTTGTATACAGAATCCAATATGCCCCGAGTGATCACATCTGGCTCGTTTATTAGCACATGTGGAGATGTCCAAATACTTTTGTCTACATAGTGTATATTAAACTTCATCGTCTTCATGCGGAGTGATGCAAAATAATATTAAAATTCACCGTTTTCATAAACTTCTGAAAATAAAAATTCAGATGCATTCTCATATTGACTGACCAGGAGAAACTTCACGTTTAGCCTCTACGCTTACCAATCGAAAGTGATATCCACACAAATATATCACATTCACAGGTCTAAGGAAAAAGAAATTAAAATCTCCCATTTCCACCACAGTTGGAAACGGGTCAAAATTTTTGGACCCGGATCCGGACGTCACATAATTGGACCCTACCCGGATCTGTTACTGCCCCGGGCCCGACCCAGATAAATCTGCTTTGAACTATATACGCATTCATTGTCATAAAAACCCACGCACCAAGAAGCAGCGTTGGATTGAAATTAGATTTTAGTAGTGAGATGGTACATACCAAGGACAGAAGTGATTACAATATCACAGCAGCAGGACGATTTCCCTCGGACATGCGGTACATATTCGGGTCAGCGTTAGTACCGCGTCGGACCGCCTCGTGTTCGGATACATGCGGTGATACGGTCCGGCATGGAGTCAAAGAGACGCCGCATGTTGCCTCCTGAGACAGATTGGCCCATACTTCTTGCAACTGACGCTATAAATCACGAACACTGGGACATGGAGATAGCTGGCGTCCCATCTGGTCCCACACGTGCTCGATGGGCGAGAGACCAGGCGATCTGGCAGGCCACGGAAGCGTCGAAGCATGACGTAGACAGTCCTGGAAAACCCGAGCCGTGTGCGGATGGGCGTTGTCTTGTTGGAAATCCTGTACATAACGCTGGGCTGTCAACGTCCCTCGGATCACTGCGACGGAAGTCCGGCTGTCATACGCGATGACTCCGCAGACTATCATGCCTGCAGTTCGGGACGTGTGCGCTGTACAGTGAGGTTGGGATTGTAGCGCTCACTTGCGGTCCTTCACACTGTGAAACGGTGGGCGTCCGTTCGTACAGGAGCGGCATTCCTCGCTGAACATTATACGTCACCAATCCGTAGCATTCCACGTTGCTCGGTGCTGACACTACTACAATCGACGCCGACGATGGTCAGGTGTTAATGGCAGAAAACATAAGAGCCGTCGAGAGTGCAGATTCGCCTCTGCCAGGCGTCTGGAAATGGTGCGGGCTGACACAGAAGTCCCTTGTACAGCCGCCACATGTCTCTGGATATATTGGAGAAGGACGTCGTTGCATCTGTGCGTGCCGCTCCCACGATCTCACGGTCCTCTCTGTTGGTGGTGTGTCTGGATCGTCCACAGCCAGTCCGCAGTGTCTGGGTGCTTTTCTGTGTCCATTGCTCCCAACACGATCACACCGTACTGTCCGACCGGCCCAATGGCGGCCTATTCGGCGCGCCGGCCACCCTACTTCTTTCATCTCAACGATACGGCCTCGTTCAAACTCCGTCAGTTGTCCGTACGCACATCAACGGCGGCTCCTAGGCATGTCTATTGCTCAGGGACCTCACCTGACTTTTACCGTGCACTTCGGCACGAGTGTGGAGTCTCCTACGCGGCGACTCATAAGCCACGCGGAATCGCACGAAACTTTAATCATTTGCATGTCTGCCCTTCCTGTAGCTTTTCGCCGAGTTTCGCGTTAATCGCACGGTTTTTTCTTGGTGCGCGGATTTTTATGACTATGAGAATATACCGGGCGTTCAAAAAATCTCTCCGCAGTGGGAATCTTAGGTTATATGGAAATCAAACAAATGCATTACAGGAACGTATAATTTATTCACTTAATTAGAGGAAGTATTGAAACTATCGTCCTTCATTTGAAAAATATAACCTAACTCTTTTACACGTTTTCAAACAGATTTGCGTGAGTCAATGAGTCTCTGTGCAGTAATGTTAAGGCCGTTTCACGTAATTTTGATGACGATACAGTCAAATTTTTTGAATTAAGCAACTTGTGTAATTAATTTCAGTTTTTGCTGTTTTCTTGATAACATACCAAGCTCTAGAATATGGTTCATGGCAACACCAATTTTCACAACTTTATGATGAGTTGAAAGTTTCCAAAATGTGCATATAGTTTTCATCATTGTCCCTCAGAAGGAAGGGACACTTCTCCTTCTGAGGACACACTTCCTTTATCTTACATGACAAATAACATTTTTCAGTCCGCGGGCGCCAGTATCTAGCACAAAATTCCACTTAGGCATTTTTCATTGAAAATTTTTTATTTGCTTTTCAAAAATAAAATGGAAATAAAACCGAGTTAGAATCGGAACAGGAGCACCTTGAAACGTTTGACCCGCTGACCCGTTGACCTGTTTCCATCTCTGATTTCCCCAATTGGAGAGAGAAATTCTGAAGTATCGTCTTCGCGGAGTAGTGGATAGATATTTTCAAATATTCCATTTTCGGAAATTGGTGCAAGAAATCCTTCATCAAAATTAAGCGACACAGCCTTAAATTGAGATTCAAGTACACATTCATTACTAGAGTAAAAAGAACGTCTATAGTTAAATATCTTCACTGATCGCGAAACAAAAAAATCCAGATATACAGTTTTCACAAATATTTATTTCAAAGATATAGACAAATGCACAGTATTTCGGACATGCGGCGGTATCAGCATTATTCATTTTTTTCAAATCATCTATTCTAAAATCAGAATGTTTGATAATGCCATTCTTAGAAAAACAGTCGTCTGAACCATTTTATCAGCGAAACGTTCCTTAATTCGCAGTTTCCCCCTTTAATTGAGAGAAGAACAGAAATGTTTGGAGATATCTTCATTGTTCATGTAAAACATCTAATGGATGAAAATGAATTTTATTCCCACGAAAAATTAATGACCCCTTCCCCCCTTCTCCTCCTTCCTTTCATTTCCCTTTCATACTGAAAAAATGCCCCGAATTCAAATTGTCTGGAATTTAGGTGATTTGACATCAGCTTTTCTAACCGGTTTTTCCAGAATTCTTAAATGTTTTGGGACACGCAAAGCGGTGATTTTAAAGGAACGATAGAATAATTAAATCATTAACGTAACTTTGCTGATACTCCCGGGTCGTTTCAGTTTTGATTAAGTTGGAGTCGTAAGCGGCAGTTTTTAAAATTCGAGCCCACATAATTCTTTAATGCATGTACTGAACATAAATGGTCGTTTCATTGATTCATGCGCAGAATAGTTAGACTCAAAGTGAAATATGAAAGACGAACAAGTGATTTCCAATACACAATTACGTCGTGACTTTATCTTATTTCTTCATATACTCTCAGAATATTTCAATCGAATTTGCCTTTTATTGATTTGAATTTTTCATAAGACAACCCGCCGCAAAGATTAGAAACTTTAACATACAACATATGTCTTATTTTGATCTGCAGGAACATCTAATTTCAGTTTATAAATTTTTAGGTTGAATGGCATTGTAAACGAAATTCTTACCTAAATTTTCTTTTACGCTTTTGTTGTTTGGGTGTTTAAGCCTGACATCCAGTGATTTTACCCCCGCTACTTCCAATGGAAGAAAATTCGACCCTATTTTCTCAGCAGAGAAAGAATTTCCATACATAAAGTTTGGCCTTCTGAAGAAAAATAAAAAAAAAAGAACAAAAAAAAACAACAACACAAAAACATTCTAACTTAGATTGTACAGTCGGTGTTTTTTTACGCTTTCCAACAGTAGGTTGAAGAAGCGTATATGCTCCAGCTTTTTCCGTCCGTCTGTCCGTCCGTCCGTCTGTCTGTCGGCACGATAACTCACGTAAAAATGGTTCGATTTCGATGAAATTTTAGTATATGGTAAGGGACCACCAGGGGACGAACCCTATTGAAAATGGGTGAAGTGGGGTCAAAGGACACGCCATAAGAGCAGGATCCATTCAATTGTCCTTATGCGTCATAACTTGGGTAAATATGGTTCGATTTCGATGAAAATTTAGTATGTGGTAGAGTACCACCAGGGGACGAACCCTATTGAAAATGGGTGAAGTGGGGTCAAAGGTCACGCCATAAGAGCGGGATCCATTTCATTGCCTTTATGCGACATAACGTGCGTAAATATAGTTCGATTTCGATGAAATTTCAGTATGTGGTAGGGAACTACCTGGGCACGAACCCTATTGCAAATTGGGGTCAAAGGTCAGGCAGGGCATAAGTGCGGGATTTATTCCATTGCCCTTATGCGTCATAACTTGCGTAAAAATGGTTCGATTTCGATGAAATTTTGGTATGTGGTAAGGAACCACCTGAGAACGAAACCTATTGAAAATGGGTGGAATGGGGTCAAAGGTCAGGACATCGGGATCCATTTAATTGCCTTTATGCGTCATAACATGCGTAAATATGGTTCGATTTCGATGAAATTTTAGTATGTAATTGGGAACCACTGGGCACGAACCCTATTGAAAATGGGCAAATGGGGTCAAAGGTCAGGCAGGGCATAAAAGCGGGATTTATTCCATTGCCCTTATGCGTCATAACTTTCGTAAAAATGGTTCGATTTCGATGACATTTTGGTATTTGGTAAGGAATCACTTGGGGACGAACTCTATTGAAAATGGGCGAAATGGGGTCAAAGGTCAGGACACTGGAGTGGGATCCATTCCATTGCCCTTGTGCATCATAACTTACCAAAAATGTTTCGATTGCGACAAAACGTTATCATGTTGTTCCGGAGGTATAGTGAACCAGTTCTGTTGAATATCAACGAAATGGGATCACAGGTCATTGCACAAAAGCAAGATTTATTCCACAGCCATTATTTTCATAACTTGCGTAAAACTGCTTCTATTGCGACAAAACTTTAGTATGTTATTCTTGAGGTGTACTGAACCGGTTCTGTTGAATATCATCGAAATGGGGTCAAAGGTCTAGACACAGGAGCGAGATTTATTCCACAGCCATTATCCTCATAACTTGAGTAATAATTTCTGGTATGTTGGAAAGCGTATCATAATCAATGCATTGCATGGTTTTACTAACTTGTTGGAAGAAACTTTCGCCGACGCGGTGGCGCAGTGATCTAACTGCTGGTTTATGACTATTCGTCCGATAAGTGCTCGGGTTCGAATCCCGATGAGTCATGGATTTTGTGGCTGTCTTACAGCACTGGCTTTGCCCTTTCATTGGAACCAGTGTTCCTAAATTAGGGACGGGCAACTGCTTATAGCCGATTGAGATGCTCACGGTGGTCATTAAACCTCCAAACAAAATAAATAACTTTCCTCAACTATATCTAAAATCAGTAATTTTACTTTGACATAGTGGTAAGGAAGAGTGGCGCCATCTGAATGCAAGTAACATAACTACATCGAAGTAAAGTTATTGTTTTTTAATATAGTTCAGGAAAGCTTTTTTAAAAAAACACCGATTGTAAAATATATGATAGTATATTTTTTATCAGTAGGCCAACTTTGATGTATGGGAAATCTTTCTCTGCTGAGTAAAAATAGGGTCGAAATTTCTACCATTGGAAGTATAGGGAGCAAAATAACTGGACGTCCATCTTAATGACTACCGCGAGAAGCTCTATATGTTAGACGCAGTCGCCCTTCCCTAATTTGGGGTCACTGATTCAGGAGAGGAAAGACGTCTGGTGTCAAAGAGTAAGTACACCGCCTATGCCTCATCGGGACTCGGGCTCTGGCCAAGTCAGACAAACGGCCATAAGCCAGCGCTTAGACTACTGTTATAGTTCATTAGATTTTTGTTTTTCCATCAATTCTTGATAACTGTATGCTCGAATTTCGTTTTACACAGATTCATGAATACAACATGTAGGAGTTCCTTTCCTTTATTTTTATTTTAATGAAAATCCGATGTTTTCTCGAGGGAATTTGACGGTGAATTGAGACTGGAGGTACGGTGTCAATATCTAGGAGTACAATGACGAAAACTAATCACACCGGACAAAAAATTAGTCACCCCTGGAAGAACGAACATAATAACGGGTGACAGCGTCTCTTGCCTTCATAACAGCATGAATCCGGTGTGGTAGAGACTCCACAAGGTTGTGGATGTATTGAACATTGATTTGCAGTCACTCGTGCATCAGTTGGTCCAGACGTTCCGCCAGAGTGCATGGGAGTCTATTCCGGCGTTTCACCTTCAGTTCCAAATGATCCCACAGATGTTCAATAGGATTTAAATCTGGGGATTCGGCGGGCTAGTCGAGGTGAGACAGTGTTGCTGATTGTTCGTCCTGCCACTCAGACACAATTTTAGCCCTGTGCACACGGCAATTGTCATCTTCGAAAACAGGAGTGGCAATGTGATGCTGCTCCCTAGAGATGAAGGGCAAAGGGCAACACTTCCTCATTCAGAATGCGCAGGTACGCATGCTGGTTCAGATTTACCGTCACTGCAACGAGAGGGTCCATTTCGTGGTAAGGAAAACATCCCAAAACATCCCAGAACTCCCTCCATCTTGAACAACACCTTCGACACAATCATAATTAAACGCTTTATTAGGCCCGCGATGCACTCGTCGCCTCCTATAATTGGAGTACAAACAAAAACGAGACTCATCAGACTAAATTACTTGTTTCCAATACTCCACGGTAAAGTTTTGGTGCCTGTGAGCAAATTGATAACGTGCAACTTTGTAACTTGCTGTTAAAAGATATCTCTTCCGTGGTACTCTGCTCCAGATGTCCATCGCGTGCAGTTCTTATCGTAGTGTCCTTACGGGAATTGATTGGAGTGAGCTTTCATTGACTGTTTAGAGTAATTGTTGCCTGGTTTGAAACAGATTTACAGTTACTAGGTGTGAAACATGGCGGCGGTCCCTGTTGGTGAGAATCGTTTATCGGCCACAGTTACGTCGCCGATTTTCAGTTGACTGCGAACTATACCACTGTTTGAAGGCCCCTGGACAGTACAATTCGAAACACCAACAAATTGGGCAATTTTTTTCACTTTGTCTACGTGGGCACGGCCAAACACAATGGCTTCTTTTTACTGCTGAGTAACGTTTGTCTTAATACCCATATTGAAGACTAAATTCAACGCACACGTTGCTCTTCACCTCTGCACTAGACAGAAATGATCTTGTAGACTACGTCAGTGCTATTTATGTCCCAACAACTCTATCACGGCGCCCTCTGTGCAACCGGTAACTTCCTACTGTCATTTCTGTTATGGGTGACTAATTTTCTGTCCGGTGTGCTTAATATGATACACTCTTATGCGTACGCACAATCCGCTGTGCTAGGAAGTAAGACTGCACTCAGTAGATAAAACATTAGAGATAGGAGTGACCCACCACTCAGAGTGGAACAGACCCTGACCTAACGCAGGATATAAACTGGCGGACAACAGGGCTTTCCCCAATAGTGTGTCGCAATCGACGAACATAGGTAAAGCTTATCTGAACAACTTTGATCGCGGAAGTATTGCTGGCGCAAGACAGACGCGTCGTTTAATCATCCATGTGGTAAGAAAGCTAGGGTTTCCGAAAGCAACCATATCAAGTATGTAACCCTAGGGTTTCCGAAGGCAACCGTATCAAGGAGGCAATCCTAGGGTTCCCGAAAGCAACCGTACCAAGGATGTAACCCTAGGGTTCCCAAAGGCAACCGTACCAATGATGCAACCCGAGGGTTCCCGAAGACAACCGTATCAAGGATGGAACCCTAGGATTTCCGAAGGTAACCGTATCAAAGAGGCAACCCTAGGGTTCCCGAAGTCAACCGTATCAAGGATGTAACCTTAGGGTTCCCGAACGCAACCGTATCACGGATGTAACCCTAGGGTTTCCGAAGGTAACCGTATCAATGATGCAACCCGAGGGTTCCCGAAGGCAACCGTATCAAGGATGCAACCCTAGGGTTCCCAAAGGTAACGGTATCAAGGATGTAACTCTAGGGTTTTAGAAGGCAATCGTATCAAGGAAGAAACCCTAGGGTTCCCGAAGGCAACCGTATCAAGGATGCAACCCTAGGGATCCTGAAGGCAACCGTATCAAGGATGCAACCCTAGGGATCCTGAAGGCAACCGTATCAAGGATGTAACCCTAGGGTTCCCGAAGGCAACCGTATGGACGTACCGCGAGTATATCATCCACGGACGTACCCAGCGAACAAGCGGTGGCCGTTCACACGCAGTCAACGAGCGCGGTCGATGTAGAGAATCTAGGCTCGCACAGACCAACCGCTTGGCAACGGCTACGCAAATCACGTCCAGGTTAAATATCGGAGGCCCAAGCAGCGTCAGAGAGTGAACGGTATGACGGATGCAGCATACCATGGGCTACCGGAGCCGACGCCCTACTCGTGTGTTACTGTTGACTGCTAGCCGTGGGACACTGCTCCTTGTCTAGTGCCGGGAACATCGAAACTGAACTTTTGCAGAGTGGAGATGCGTCGTGTGGTCAGATGAATTATATTTTCAGCTGCGCAGAGTTCACGGGAAAGTGCGGGTGTGGCGTCGACAGCATGAGGCCATGGCCCCGTCGTGCGAAGCCGGCTCTGTTCAATGCGGTGGTGGCCCCGTGATGATTTGGGGAGCCTTCTCATGGGGTATATTACGTCTCTTAGTACGTCTGGAGAGGCCCTTAACCGCTGCCAGCTACCATCGTGTACTTGCTGGTCACCTACACGCGTTCATGGTCTTTGCGCATCCTGCGGCCGATAGTCTGTTCCAGCAAGACAATGCGTAACCACCCTGGCATGGCTCAAGGAACATTGCTCTGAGTTTGGAACCATCAAATGTCCCCGAAGGTTCCCGGGTTTAAACTATGTGTAAGCTTTCTGGTATGCCGTGAAATAGAACATCATATCAATGGATCCTGGACCGACAGGACGTCTTGGGTGGAGTTGTGGACAATGCTGCAACAGACATGGCTGGCATTATCTTCGGAAATCTTTCGGCATCTGGTGGAGTCGATGCCTCGTCGTGTACAGACTGTTTGTTATTCGTGCTAGTGGAGAACCAACACGCTATTAGGTAGATATCTCTTATGTTTTGTTCATTGGGTGTATGTTGTTCATTGTGGAGAAAGGAGAGTTCTTAGTAGAGCGTACTTCAAAATAGAAACCTTAAAACAGAGCAGAGGGATTTCAGCAAGCAAATGTAGTCCATTACCAGCAAAATCAGGGACATGAAAGTTTGCGGAAAATTTTCAAGCAGAAAAAAAACGTAAATATTCTGGAAGGCGACTCTTAACTGAAAGGGAAATTTGGAAACCATGGTTCCTGAATGAGAGTACCACATGTCGCTCAATAAGAAAACAGCTATTCAATAACCATAAAAAACTAGGAGACAGACCTGGAAATCGAATCTGTCACTACCACATTTTTTTCTGTGGAGCCTACCTCAATAAAAAGAATATAATCTTAATGAATGGAAAACGTAATATGTAACGTCATTACTAGTGTTTCATCAGCGACGCTGTAGACGTTTTTTGTGAACATACTTCGTCGTTCTAGGTTATGTATTTTGGACACTTTTTTGTAAATATGCGTTATGTAAACATTTCGACGATCGTAGTACACATACAAATTACGATTCTTTATGATAAGACAACCACAGATAGTAAGCTCCAGTACACGAGGTACTGCTGCAAAATAACGACACTGTTCTTGAGGGGAGTGAATCGTCGGTACAGGTCTTAAGTGAGTGAGAAGCCATCGCCCTTGAACTGCCCGTATCTCAAAATGCAAGGTTAACTTCACTCTCTACATTTGTTCGGTGACATATGTCAATGAAAGTAGAAACGTTGCTTGTTGCGCGTCGGGGAAATGCTGAGTCCAAGAACTGAGAAACGGATACACGTGAAATTAAAGAAAACGCCTGCCGAATCTTTTCGTATGTTAAGCGAGGAGTGCGGAAAGAATGCACGTGACGGGAACGTGTATTTTTTAATTTTTTGATTGTAGGTTTAAAGACCAATGTGAGCAACTCCATGGGCCCGTCCATGGTTTAGTGCCACTGGTTCCACAGAAACGAGAGATCCAAGGTCGCAAGACAAACACAACATATATGCCTCATCGGGATTTGAACCCGGACTCTTCTCAGACGAATGGAGCGCGTGTTTTTGCATGGAATAAAAAGTTCAATGAAGTCCGGGAGGACATTGAAGACAACGTACGTCCGGGACGCCCAACAATTTCAAAGGCAGAAGACAATGTGTACAAAATGCACGCAGTCGATCCAAATGAGGGATGACTATATATTAGAATAATTACAGAAAAGGTAAACAACGGTAAAGAGACTGTTACGCAAATTTTACACAAAAATCTGAACTTGACAAAGGTTTGTGCCAAGCTGGTCCAGAGCTTCTCACGCATGAACGGAAACAAAATAGCACGAATCTTTTTTTTTTTTGTTTTTTTGTTTGGGGATCTAACAATCACTATGGGCAACTCAGAGGGCTATGAGCAGAATCTGGTCTCTAATTTAGGACCACTGGTTCCAGGGGAGGGAGAGAACCAGTGCCGTAAGATAAACGCTACATCCATTCCTCACGAGATTCGAACCCGGACCCATCTCGAACGAATAGTCACACTCCAGCGCTTACAACACTACATCACGCTGGCGGCAGCGAATTTGTGCAAGCAATTTTTTGGATGTCAGTGTATCTCATTGAATCAATGCAGCATCTCACACTTGCTTTCACTCGCACTGAACGTGGCCTTCTCGGTACTAAATAAAGTTTGTGCATTATTTTCCAACGATAATTATGAACTTTCATTAAAAAAATATAATTTGTTTTCTCGTTGAAAAAAAAACCCGTATTGCATTTGCATATCTTTTTCTATTAACACACAAAGATTTTTTTTTCACTCTTTTAGAAATCAGAACCTTTGATTCTTGTTTCTACTAGTTTGTGAAGAAGGTGTTTATGAATATCAATATCGTTCACTGACGATCATATATTTCAACTTATTTTTCCACCAATCCATGGCAGACATGCAAAAGAAAAAAAGTTTTGCCATCTCAGCGGTGGGCAGCAATAAAATAAATATTTTCCTCAATCTCGATATCTGGGGATCCAAAAAAGTAGGTCATGTTTACGCTCCCAGATACCAAAACACTCCTATGTTACGATTTTTCGAAAAAAGAAAAAATGCTGATTAGAACGCCAATAATGACTTATGATCTCCGACTTTGCCGCATCTCTCCCATTTATCTGTGTGCATGTTCCTTGCACTTTATGCATCTCCGATGATTTTGATTCACGCAAAAAGTGATTCAGGAAAAAGCATGTTTTTCGAAACATTTTCATGATGCTACGCATATTATTTGATTCTAAACTGAAATGGATGTATTTTATCTAAGAAATAGAATTCTCTACAGCAGAAGTAACGCACTTTTTCTTAATAGATTAACAAAAAATGTCTTTTTTACGCTTTTCAACCGTAGGTTGAAGAAGCGTATATGCTCCAGCTTTGTCCGTCCGTCCGTCTGTTTGTCCGAACGATAACTCGCGTAAAAATGGTTCGATTTCGATGAAATTTCGGTACATGATAGGGGATCCCCTGGGGACGATCCCTATTGAAAATGGAGGAAATGGGGGTCAAAAGTTTAATATTGGGATGCAACATGGAGGTCCGCACTTTTAGCTGGTCTTCTAATGTAGACAGGGCCCGACTTAGGTCAATCGAGGCCCTGTGCACATCCTATGTCTGGGGCCCCCTTGATTAAAATTTACAGCCGAGCAGAATATTTACTGGTACATATTTTTTTGCAAGCGGTTTTTCTAGCTGCATAAACAATAAAACGTATCCCACATGCTGGTCAACTTTATAGCCAATGTGGCTTGTAATAAACGAGCATACTCATCGTTTGTACTTCCCTGCACCCGCAGACAAGGACGCCCATAAGAGGAGTATGGGAGGGGGGGCAGGGAAGTACAAACGGTGTGAATGCTCGTCTATTACAAGCCACATTGGCTATAAAGTTGACCAGCATGTGGGATACGTTTATTGTTTTTACAGCTAGAAAAACCGCTTGCAAAAAATATTTACCAGTAAATATTCTGCTCGGCTGTAAATTTTAATCAAGGGGGCCCCAGACATAGGATGTACAGAGGGCCTCGATTGACCTAAGTTCGGCCCTGTCTACATTAGAAGACCAGCTAAAAGTGCGGACCTTCATATTGCAACCCAATATTCAAATGCTTTCCAACAACAAGTTGGTAAAATCATGCAATGCATTGATTATGATACGCTTTCCAACATACCAGAAATCATTACTCAAGCTGTTACTCAAGTTATGAGGACAATAGCTGTGGAATAAATCTCGCTCCTGTGCTCTGGCCTTTGACACCATCCCGATGATATTCAACAAAACCGGTTCAATATACTTCCATAACAATATACTCAAACAAATTTTGAAGATGACAATCCGATTTTTGGCGTAAATGTGACAAGGATGGTAAGTCAGATAATATCTAAAAATTTGAAAATTTTCATCGTCCTGGAGCGGGCCTCGAACCGCGTCTCCCAGAAAATGCCCGGGTATGCTAACCATTACACCACCCAGAACGAGAAAGTTTCGAGTTTCCAATCAATTTCAATATAACCATCACAGGATTCGGTAGTCGAAGCAACCGGCATTCATGTTTAGCGAATCCTTGTCACATTTACGCCAAAAATCGGATTGTCATCTTCAAAATTTGTATTATATCGTATTATATCGCGTAATTCCGTATTTCTTTCATGATTTCTTTCATAATATACTAAAGTTTTGTAGCAATTTTTTAATAGAAGCATTTTTACTCAAGTTATGAGGATAATGGTTGTGGAATAAAGATCGCTCCTGTGCCCTGACCTTTGACCACATTTCGATAATATTAAACAAAATTGGTTCCGTATACCTCTGGAAAAAACATACTGAAGTTTTGTTGTAATCAAAGCATTTTTGCATAAGTAATGATACATAAGGGCGATGGAATGGATCCCGCTTCTATGTCCTGACATTTGACCCCATTTCGTCCATTTTCAATAGAGTTTGTCCCCAGGTTGTTCTCTACCACATACTAACATTTCATGGAAATCGAACCATTTCACGCGAGTTATCGTGCGGATAGACAGACAGACGGACAAAGCTGGAACATATGCGCTTTTTTTACGCTTTCCAACCGTAGATTGAAGAAGCGTATATGCTCCAGCTTTGTCCGTCTGTACGATAACTAGCGTAAAAATGGTTCGATTTCGATGAAATTTTAGTATGTGGTAGGGGACATCCTGGGGTCGAACTCTATTGGAAATGGAAGAAATGGGGTCAAAGGTCAGGGCATATGAGCGGGATCCATTCCATCTCCCTTATGCATCATAACTTGCGTAAAAGTGGTTCGATTGCGATGAAAGTTTAGTATGTGGTAAGGGAACACCTGATGACAAACCCTATTGAAAATGGGTGAAGTGGGGACAAAGGTCAGGACATACTTTTTTTTTTTTTTTTTGAGGTTTAACGACCACCATGAGCAACTCAATGGGCTATAAGCAGTCGCCAGTCCCTAATTTAGGGTCACTGGTTCCAGGGAAGGGAGAGAGCCAGTGCCGTAAGACAAACACAACATCCATGCCTCACCGGGATTCGAACCCGGACCCCTTACGGACGAATGATCAGAGGCCAACGCCTTAGACCACTGCGCCACCGCGGCGGCGGTCAGGACATAGGAGCGGGATGCATTCCATTACCCTTATGGGCCATGACTTGCGTAAAAATGGTTTGATTTCGATGAAATTTTAGTATGGGGTAGGGAACTACTTGAGGACGAACCTTATTGAAAATGGGTGAAATGGGGTCAAAGGTCAAGACATAGGAGCGGGATCCATTCCATCGCCCTCATGCGTTATAACTAAGTAAAATTGCTTTGATTGAGATAAAACTTTATTATGTTGTTCCGGAAGTATATTTTACCGGTTCTGTTGAATATCATCGAAATGGGGTCAAAGGTCAGGACATAGGAGCGGGATTCATTCTATCGCCCTTATGCGTTATAACTTAGGTAAAATTGCTTCGATTGAGACAAAACTTTATCATGTTGTTCCAGAAATATACTTTACCGGTTCTGTTGAATATCATCGAAATAGGGTCAAAGGTCAGGGCACAGGAGCGAGATTTATTCCACAGCCATTATCCTCAAAACTTGAGTAATGATTTCTAGTATGTTGGAATGCATATCATAATCAATGCATTGCATGATTTTACTAACTTGTTCAACCTACGGTTGGAAAGCGTAAAAAAACAAATAAGTTTTAGATCACGTTATATGATTGCAGCGCTTTCGTACGTGATGATCGTTTATACAGTAGTCACAGTTTCACTGCGCTGTTATTAAGCTGCTTTACGTCACACATACTCTACTCTGCATGAAATATTCAGACACATTTTTATTTGTAGCTGAAATGAACAACCACGATCAGTGTCTAAGGCTATAGGAAGTTGTTCGTTCCTAATTTAGGGTCCCGGGTTAACGAAATGGGTACTTCGAAGCAAGTGCACCCGGTGTGCTGTTTTCTTTGGATTGAATATAGCTATCATCCGACCCGGACCAGTGCTCTACTGGGACTAGAGCACTGCTCCGGGTCGGACGATTTTTCAAAAGGTTTACCACTCGGATAACAGGACGACTAGGTACACTTAAAAATTTGGGGATAGGTTGCACCAAAAGGTGGTGCTATACCAGCTGCACCACTTTATGAGGAAAGATGCACCACTATAGTGGTGCAAATAAAACCCAGCAATATGGTACAACCGTACACAACTTTATGGAGCAAGGGTGCACCCGAATATGGTGTATGGTTGCACCATAAAATGGTGCAATTTTACACCATCAAATGTAAGGATGTACCATTTCATAGTGCAACCTTACTCCACAATATGGTGCAAAGTTGCACCACTTGTTGGTGTTACTTTTCCAAAATGTGGTGCAGCTGGTGTAGTTCCACTTATTGGTGCAACATATCACCAAAATTAAGTGTAGTATTTTTACATCACTGCTTCATGGATAAAATATTTTGAAAACAGGGTTTCTGTGTTCAGTTCCAAAAAGTTTGTGTTTACTTCACCAATTTAGGAATAAAAGGTTCCTTTCTTTTTAATTTTTTTTCTCGCTTATTCGTAAGATTTTAATCTTCATTGTTAGCACATACTTGTATAGTCTCAATTTCAAGATCAATACACTGGGCTAATTAATGCCGCAATTTGAGCTTGTTATACTACATTAGAAACTACTTCCTTGTGAACAACCTCCTCAGAAAACTAAAATCGTATTGTCCTATACGTGGCTAGGCACATATATAACATCAGAAAGTTCAACGTGAAAATAATTACGTCAGGATCACCAGATATATATGTGCTACGAAAATTACTTTCATCACTTACCTTATTAACTTGAGTGAACACTTCTTTAAAATTTTCCAAACTCGCACTCCTTGTGACGACAGAACCAACTTGGCGGCACAACACGAACATCTGTCTCCATTGGATTAGTTGATGAGGAAGATGCATGCGCAGTTTCCTGCACTGCCCCAAAATGTGGTTGGTGCAAATCAAACATATTCATGTACCACTTTACGGTGCAAGCGTAAATATCGCACTAGATCATGGTGTAAGTGTCAGATGCTGCACGATATTGTGGTGCAACGTTGAACTGAAATTTTTAACAGTGTAGTACTTTTCATAACAACAAGTATGGGGGGTGAGGGGTGGGGTTGGGGACATCTTCTGTGATGTAGCACTAAAAAAAATTCATTCAAAAATTCGCGAACCACTATCCGTGATTCTTTTCGTGAATTAACGAAGCATATTTCTGATAGAAAAATAAGACAAGGAGATACTATCTCGCCAAAGCTATTTACATTAACCTTGGAACACATAACGAGCAAATTAAATTGGTTAGAAAAGGGGATCAACATAAATGGAGCAAGGTTGAACAATATATGATCTGCAGACGACATAGTCCTCATTTCAGAAAATAAAAAAGATTATTATCAAAAGAAATTGGAGTAGAAATCAATATTGATGAAACAAAAATAATGTCAAACCAACTTAATAATAGCAAAGCACAAGGAAATCTTAGAATAGGGCCACTGGTTCCATAAAGGGAGAGAGCCAGTGCCATAAGACAAACACAACATTCACGCCTCACAGGGATTCGAACCCGGATCCATCTCGGACGAATGTTCAGAAGCTAGCGCTGAGACGACTGCGGCACCGGTGTGGACCAATGATCTTAACTACACTTTTGTATGAGTAGAACATGTATACATCCTCAAAACGATGATTACGTGTAGGAAATAGACGTCAATTAAAACCAAACTGTCGATACACGACTAAACTCATAGTTGCAGTAAAAACCTCCCTACGAGTACATGACAAACTTTTCTAAAAGCTAAAAGAAATATATACAAGTTAAAAATGTTGTGAGATCTTTCGGGAACACACTATGGTCTCATCCTCAGACTAAACTTGTATAAAACACCGTGCCAACCCCTTTAAATACCCAATGCGCAGAATGGGAATGACGTAAGTAGACATTAAAGATTTTTGTTTTGGTTCTTGCGCAACCTAACGGGAGGCAGGTCTGCAAGAGGAAAATGACAATGGAAAATATAGTTAATACAGTTCCACTTGAGAAGAGTCACTCTGGCTGTTGTGTTAAATCGCTATTTCCAAGGTTGCGGAATATCACAAGGTAAAGAGCCATTACGTTTCCATCAAGCAAGTTATCACTACTTCTGGCGGAGAGCTTGTACATTTACTCTCAAACACATCTCTGTTTTAATGACTCTTTATCTTGTGAAAACCTTGGAAATATTTATTTCCAAGCGATTTAACACAACCGCCAGAGTGACTCTTCTCAAGTAAAACTGCATTAACTATATTTTCCATTGTCATTTTCCTCTTGCAGACCTGCCTCCCGTTAGGTTGCGCAAGAACCAAAACAAAAATCTTTAATGTCTACTTACGTCATTCCCATTCTGCGCATTGGGTGTTTAAAGGGGTTGGCACGGTGTATTATACAATTTTAGTCTGAGGATGGGACCATAGTGTGTTCCCAAAATATCTCACAACATTCTTAACTTGTATGTATTTCTTTTAGCTTTTAGGAAAGTTTGTCATGTACTCGTAGGGAGTTTTTTACTGCAACTATGAGTTTAATCGTGTATCGACGGTTTGGTTTTAATTGACGGATGTATACATCCATCCATCCATCCATTCATCTCGTCCACCCACGGCGGCTTGAGTCCCTCAAAGAAGACTATGCGCCGTTGAGGGTTACTAGCAAATCAATGCAGCCGGCTTGCTATTCCTCTGCTTCATACGGATAAGGGACAGAATGCGTCCGGGGCCGAATTCACAATGAACCATCTACCCATTCGCGTCCCGAACCACCGGGAGCCTACGGAAAACCCGCAGACAAGATGGCCGGTAAGACCGGGATTCGAATACCCGTCAGAAACGTTTGCCTCCCACACAATGCATAGCGACTTATTTTTTTGACTGGAGGTTTAACGACCACCGTGAGCAACTCAATGGGCTATAAGCAGTCGCCCGTCCCTAATTTAGGGTCACTGGTTCCAGGGAAGGGAGAGAGCCAGTGCCGTAAGACAAACACAACATCCATGCCTGACCGGGATTCGAACCCGGACCCCTTACGGACGAATGATCAGAGGCCAGCGCCTTAGACCACTGCGCCACTGGGGCGGCCATAGCGACTTAACCAACTGTGTGATGTCGGTGGTCATGTATACACGCGAAATGCTGAAGACAGACGTGCTCGGTGTTTACTTAGAAAGGGTACTCGAAACCCTTTTTTAGGGTAGTATATATGTCTTTCCTTCATTGCACTGATGGAGATTTAATGCTAAGAGAAACTCATTTCTGTTCTCCCTGATTGCATTGTATTTTACGATCATACTATTAGTACGCATTGAAAAAATTAATGATTTCGATGTTAAGGGAAAAATATTTATCCAAAGGTTCAAGGAAATGTAATAGTAAAATCAATTCATGACTGATTCCGAAATGAGGGATAAAAGACTAACTGCGTTTCGAAATTCTTTTCTGATGCGATAAGAAAAAATATTTCTACGACAGCAAAAAAAAAAAAAAAAAAAAAAAACCCAGGAAAGGAATGCAACTGAGAAGGAAGAGAAGAAAAAAGGAATATTTGAAGAAAGAATTAAAGAGCTAGTCACTGTTTTATGAAGGGAGAAAGATTGGACGTGAGCACATTTTGGAAGAACAGTGGTGGTTAAGAACAAACAAACCGTTTTTTATTCCTTCTTTTTTAATTCTTCAATGCGCTGTCGCTGCATCTTTGATTGCTTCTCGTGGAAAAGCTGAGTCGTCGTTTTATGTCAAAAATTTCATCGCAGAAGTTGCTTAGGACGCCTTTTGTTACGGACTGTATTCAGCAGAGGAGGAAACTGGAGGACGTAAAGGTCAAGAAAAAGCAAAGAAAATACTATCAACGATATATATATATATATATATATATATATATATATATATATATATATATATATATATATATATATATATCTCATCCAGTAAAGCTTCATTTTATTTTTAACAGAAGCCTTCGATTTTCAATAAAAACAATGACCCAGTAAAGTACTACCTTTAAGCTTTTGTTTCTTTACGAGTTGCGAGAAAAAAGTCGACTGCTGTTAAATAATTCTCTGAAATTGTCACCAGCGCGACGTCGGGCATGAAGTGCTTTGTGAACTTCAAAACCATTGGAAGAAGTGTTGGTGGAATGGAAGGAACTTAATTTCTTGATGATATGACAGACTTTTGGGGTATTTCGTGATCCATGCGTGCATCTGATTTTCAAACCGCTTTCTCCTAAATTCAGAACATTGTTACTTCGACTACCATCAAAGTGCTGTGGCCGCCCCGGTGGCGCAGTGTTCTAAGGCGCTGGCCTCTGATCATTCGTCCGTAAGGGGTCCGGGTTCGAATCCCGGTCTGGCATGGATGTTGTGTTTGTCTTACGGCACTGGCTCTTTCCCTTCCCTGGAACCAGTGACCCTAAATTAGGGACGGGCGACTGCTTATAGCCCATTGAGTTGCTCACGGTGGTCGTTAAACCTCCAACCAAAAAAAAAAAAAAAAAAAAAGTGCTGTGATGTACTTTGATGGTAGTCTAACCATTTTTTACTAGCTGTAGAGCATCACTCAATCACAGGTCTCTGATGGTGTTCGAATCACTTTCTACCAGCTGTCAGACATCACTCAATAATAGGTCTCTGACGGTGATCGAACCAGCTTCTACTAGCTGTCGAACATCACTCAATCACAGGTCTCTGATGGTGTTCGAATCACTTTCTACCAGCTGTCAGACATCACTCAATAATAGGTCTCTGACGGTGATCGAACCAGTTTCTACCAGCTGCCGAACATCACTCAATCACAGGTCTTTGATGGTGGCTGAACCATTTTCTACTAGTCGTTCAATATCGCTTAGTCACAGGTCTCTTTTTGTGGACGGAATCAGTTTTTACTAGCTGTAGAACATAAGTGGTTCACAGGTCTCTGGTTGCCGCAACCGTGTCTGTTGGGTCACTCCGCGCATGTCTGACAACCCCTTAGTCCTCTCTCTCCGTGGCTTGTCTAGGTCTGCCAGACCCTTCCTGTTACTGCTTCGTGCCTTGTTCTATCCACTGCCTCCAAAAGCGTGCTATCGTGATAACCGCACGATAGCACGCTTTTTTAGGCACGGAGATAAGACCATCCTGCTTCCCGGAGCCCTACAATGCGGCCCCTCTCGAACTCTTACAACTTCTCGAATTGCTTCCGAACTTTTTCCGAGGCAAATTTCACTTGCAAAGGATGCAACCAACACAACAGCAGGGGTCAGAATGGCAAACACGCCACATTCTCACGGGACCGGACAGCTACTACAGTATTTGTCATTTTCTTGTAGGACTTCCGTCCACAGTGAGTAGAGTTTAGGTCCCAGCCACCTACAGCGAGATCGCCTTTTTGGGCAGGGTATAGAAACGGAAGGAATGAGAGCAAGTCTAGCGACTTTTGACAGAACAGTTTGTAGTGAGATTAGAGTGCAGTAGATGGCGCCACCGTACAAGTACGATGTTGCACATAGAGGGGTGAGAACATTTCAGGGGGGGGCATAGGAAATGATACCCATTTAACCAGTGGGTCCAGCCAGAGGGCCGTTACTTAACGTGCTCGTCCGATGCACGGCGGATATTCAGCGATTGTTAGTAAATCACACCATCTCTGAAAGATCAGCCAAGGTTCGAACCTGGGAACCCTGCATCGATAGTCTGACTCGCTAACCACTAAGCCATCCGCGGCTGATGGCAAGCACGCGTAACGGGACGACCTTATATAGCCGGCCAGGCACAACGCTACGACCCCTCCTTGCTTGCGTCACATGCGTGGCCGAGCGTGAAATTTAAATCATTTGCATGTTACATGATGTCAAACCTACCCACGAAGGTTCATTGCTGTCGGTTGCGTTCCTTCTGGGTGCAACTATTTTTTTGACGATGAGTGTAGTTCCAGTCTAAAAGCTCGTATCCATAGTTGTCCTAAACGTCCCGAGTACATACATTAAAAATTATCTCAATTTCGGTCGAGTTACTAAAAATACAGAGACCGCATTGTGTTTGTCATCCATCTGCGTTAGGGAAGGTATACCTGGAGGATATTTAGTGCTAGTGGGAGGTAACCGGACAGTCAAGTGCTTTTATGGGGCATTACGTTACTCCTTCCTTTCTGAGGAAAATACCGGTGATAGTACAACGACCACGAAGTTTCTTTTTGTTATGCCTCCCGTCATTGTGGCACGCTGCACCTCATTAGTGCGGAGAAATACTGAGAAACCATGAAATCATTTCGGTGAAAATTTTTTCCAATTTTAACCCAATAGTCAGGTTAAGTTTACCTCCCGAGTACAGGGAACGTCTGAAAAGCTGTGTCGCACATACGCTATATTGACAAAAGTCACCGGACATCTAGAAGAGAAACACAACATATCATTTATTGATATTCATTAGTACGGTGTCGCTCCACCTTTGGCCTTAAAGCATGAACTGACCCTTCGAGACATGCTTTCGACAAGGTTTTGCAACACAGCGATAGGAATGCGCTTCCATTTAGTACATAATGCTGCCGCTAACTGTTGCTTAGTAGTAGGCCTTGGTTCCAAACTTCTTATAGGGCACTTTAATGCATCCCATAGGTGCTCTATGGGATTAAGATCAGGGCTCTGTGCTGGGCAGTCCACACACGATACGGAATTATCGTCAAACCACGCCGTAACAGCCTTTGCTGTATGGCTCGGTGCATTAATCCAGCTGGTACCAACAAGGCTCGGTTCCATAGTATTGCCACAGAGTTGGTAAAGCAAAATTGTCTGGAATATCGAGGTAGACGTGCAGGTTAACAGGTTTGTCCACGATAACCAATGGGCCGGGACCATACCACGAAAAACGCCCCAACAAGAGTACACTGCCAGCTCCAAACTTGACCGTAGTAACAGTACACTGTGGCAAATAGCGTTCCCCCGGCAGCCGCCATACCCACACACGGCCATCAGACTGATGGATCGTGTATCTGGATTCATCAGTCCCTAGGACTCGTTTCCATTGATCTACGGTCCACGATAAATGTTCTTTACACCCTGCTAAACGACGAGTAGCATTCCGAGTGGAGATGAAAGGCTTATGAGCAGCCGCACGACCACGGTAACCCATGGAATGAAGTTCTCTGCGAATGGTACGTGTACATACCGAGGTTCCAGCATTTTCACTCACCTGTACACTGAGGCTTTGTGCAGTACTCCGTCGATTAGCTGTAACAACTCTCCTGAGGCTTCGACGTCCTCTATCGCTGATTTCGTTTGGTCTTCCAGTACGTTTCGCTGCTTCAGGTACGCCATGTGTCTTCCACTTATTCAGTACATCCAAAATAGTTGATTTGGGTATGTTTAAACGCCTCTCGGTTTCTCTTATGGAAAACCCACTAATATAACACTCAACAATCTTTTCTTTCTCAAAATCAGTTCTCTCCCGCCGAGACATTTTCACTCAACCTCACAGTGCGATATGATCGCAGTTAACTGTAGGCTTGTTTTTATACCGATTGCAGCAGTACCTTGCATCTTAACAACGCAGCAGATCCGTTCATTTGCTTTTGAAGTGGTGTTCCGTGACTTTTTTCGATATAGTGTAAGTGTTCGTAAAGTTTACATTTCGATCTCGTGTTTCTGCAGTTTCCTTTAATTTTCTGTACTTCATTGTGCTTTTATGTTTTGTTGAATGCATGATCTGTTAAAGTAAATACAAGAGTGGATCGAAAAATAACGCACACTGTTTTTTTTGGCAACATTTTAATAGATTGGCAAAACAAAACATATACAGAGTGAAACTGCGTTTCTTAGCTAGTCTTCAACATAAGAACCGACTCGCTTGAGACATTTATCCCAGTGTGGCACTAGTTTTAGTATATTTTGTTCATGAAAGTCCGTTTACTGGGCATATAGCCAACCGAAGTGTTGGCTGGCCAGGAATCTTCTCAAGGGACCAAAAAGATGAAAGTCTGAAGGAGCCAGCCCTGGACTGTACGGTGGATGGTGGAGCACCTCCCAGCCAAATTGCGCAATTTTGTCACGAACGTGTTGTGGAACATATGTACGAGAGTTTTCATGTAGTAGTCTGACATTGACAGCGTCTCTGTTGGATCTGTTGCTACGAAGAGCACGACTCAACTTTTTCACAGTGTTAGCGTAGGTTTTAGTGCTCACAGTGGTCCCCGTTGGATGAAACTCCACGAGGAGAACCCCATGCATGTCCAGAACACCGACATGGGGATTTGTTTGCGCAAATTGGGTTACTCTGAAATTTTTTGGTGGCGGTGAGTTGAAATGTTTCCACACCACACTGGCTTTCTCTGTTTCGGGAGTGTAGTGGTACGCACAGGACTCATCACCCGTCACTGCACCTCCCAGAAATTCATTCCCTTCTTCTGCGTAACGCGCCAAGTGGTCCAAGGATGACATCATTCTCTGTCCCTTCTGGTCGTCTGTCAAGTTATTGGGCACCCGTCACGCACTGATCTTCCGAAATTGCAATTTGTCATGCACAATATCGTACGCTATACCGTGCAAAGTATTGAACTTCTGTACCAATGTGCGTAGATGGATCTGCCGGTCACTCAAAATTACCTGTGTAATGCCTGTCCCAGTGGCAGGCGATGACGCGGTTACAGGTTGACCAGAACGTGGCGAATCAGCAAGGTTTCCACGCCCATCTGCAAAGAAACTGCACTATCTGGAGATGTTGCTGTGGTTTAGGTAATTGCCACCATACACTTCGACCATTTCTTTGTGAATTTTCGTCGGAGTTTTCTGTTTAGCCCACAAACATAGGACTACACCGCGTAGCTCTACATCCGTAGACGACGCTAACAAACGCGAGATCTTTGTGCCATCGTTCACACTGTCTTCCACTACGGGGACACCTGATCCAGGCACACCGGTCTGTAGCATGATATTCAAGCTCGTTGTTTGCCAAACTGCAACCTGCAAAGAGAAAAAAATGCTATGCGTTACTTTTCCTTTTGATCCTCCCTCGCACGATTCTCATTTTTGTTATACTCCCTTCGTGATATAGTTTGTGTTGTAACATACCGCAGACACAATTCCAATTCCAACAGTATAAATGATATATGGGAAAAATTATACTCCAAATACGTCACATGACGTTAGTTTGTGATAACCTCAAGATTTAGAGAGTAATATCAACAGAGCCGCCCACGGTGGTTCAGTGGTCTAAGCGATGGCCTCTGATCATTCGTCCGAAAGGGGTCCGGGTTCGAATCCCGGCGATGGCATGGATGTTGTGTTTGTCTTACGGCACTGGCTCTCTCCCTTCCCTGGAACCAGTGACCCTATATTAGGGACGGGCGACTGCTTATAGCCCATTGAGTTGCTCACGGTGGTCGTTAAACCTCCAATCAAAAAAAATATATCAACAGAAAGTTTGAATAACATTTTTTTTAGTGTGGAAGAAAAATAATTTTGTTGCAATTGAGGAAGATGAGGCCTTGATATTATTGAAAATTGTCCTTTAAGAGAGAAAGACATTAAGAGTAGGATCCCGGAGTGCAAGCGATAAACTGATAAAGATCCCGGAGTGCAAGCGCAGATAAAATGATAAGGATCCTGGAGTGCAAGCGCAGATAAAATGATAAGGATCCCGGAGTGCAAGCGCAGATAAAGTGATAAGGATACCGGAATGCAAAAACAGATAAAGTGATAAGGATCCCAGAGTGCAAGCGCAGATAAATTGATAAGAATCCCGGAGTGCAAGCGCAGATAAAATGATAAGGATCCCGGAGTGCAAGCGCAGATAAAGTGATAAGGATACCGGAATGCAAAAACAGATAAAGTGATAAGGATCCCGGAGTGCAAGCGCAGATAAATTGATAAGAATCCCGGAGTGCAAGCGCAGATAAAATGATAAGGATCCCGGAGTGCAAGCGCAGATAAATTGATAAGGATCCCGGAGTGCAAGCGCAGATAAATTGATAAGAATCCCGGAGTGCAAGCGCAGATAAAATGATAAGGCTCCCGGAGTGCAAGCGCAGATAAAGTGATAAGGATCCCGGAGTGCAAGCGCAGATAAAATGATAAGGATCCCGGAGTGCAAGCGCAGATAAAGCGATAAGTAATAGTATTAGTTCCCGTTTGATATTGGAAATTAACTATTCAGAATAATAATCGTCTCACAAGGAAAGCGTCTTTTTTTGTCCCACTTGGATTTTAGCCAACCTTGATACAAATGTTCATCACCACCAATGATGGAGACGTGTAAAATATTTCATCGGTCATCCAGTAGGTTAGGGAGATACAGGGTTCAGAAAATTGACCAATGATAAAAGCGCCGCACCCATTAACACCATTAAATGATGATTTAAATGCTTACATTTGATTAGTGGACGATTACTATTGATGACAAACAAAAAAATAATGATGCTAAGCTGACATAAAATATTCAGTGATAATAACATCCAGAACAGGTGTAATATCCAGTGATTAAATTATGAAAGACGTATTCTGGAGATCAATGATCGAAGACAATATCCTTCTGCTGGTTGAGCAACAGAACGGATCAATAATAAAGTCTTCTAATAAAGATGAGCAACGGAACGGATCAATAATGAAGTCTTCCAATAAAGATGAGAATATTATTCATAGAACACTCCCTCAAGGCAAAACTATGGAAAGATATCTCATCCCTGAACGTTGTACGGGTAATTTTCAGCCTTTGGAAGCAGGATTAGATCATGAAAGCAATTTGTTCGGTTTTTACTGATGCAATATTAACGGATCAAAACTTCAATATTTGATAGCGAGACAACTTCTTAAGATTACAGTCATTTTCTTTCTTCCAATTTAAGACTGTTAGATTCAGAAATGTTATCAACGCTTTTTCTGAATCAGGCTTTGCATCTTCTCATCCAGGTCATTATGTAACACCTCTAGAATACTGTTTCAAACCCGAAATAGACACTTGTAGCACTGATAATTGTACTAACATCAGTTTCTTCCGATGGGCTCATTACATGTATACAGTACACTCTTTGCCAAAAGAAACAAAGCATACCGAGAAAGTCGCACAATGCTGATGAAACTCCACATGCAAGAACCGCAGGACCGAATACAAGTGACTAGAAAACAAGTTAGTAAAATCATGCAATGAATTGATTATGATACGCTTTCCAACATACCAGAAATCATTACTCAAGTTATGAGGCCGCCTAGGTGGCGCAGTGGTCTAAGCGATGACCTCTGATCATTCGTCCCAAAGGGAGCCGGGTTCGAATCCCGGTGAGGCATGGATGTTGTGTTTGTCTTAGGGCACTGACTCTCCATTCTCTGGAACCAGTGACCCTAAATTAGGGACGGGCGACTGCTTATAGCCCATTGGGTTGCTCACGGTGGTCGTTAAACCTCCAAACAAACAAACAACAAGTTATCAGGATAATGGCTGCGCAATAAATCTCGCTCCTGTGCCCTGACCTTTGACCTCATTTCTATGATATTCAGCATAATTGGTTAAGTGTACCTCTGGAACAACATACTAAAGTTTTGTTGCAATAGAAGCATTTTTAGTCAAGTTATGAGGATAATGGCTGTGGAATAAATCTCGGTCCTGTGTCCTGACCTACAACCCCATTTCAATGATACTAAGTACATCTTAGGAACAACATGATAAAGTTTTGTCGCAACCGAAGCATTTTTATGTGTCATGACGCATAAGTACATGTGGAACGGATCCTGCTCCTATGTCCTGACCTTTGACCCCATTTCGGCCATTTTCAATAGGGTTCGTCCCAGTAGTCCCGTCCAACATACTTAAATTTCATCGAAATCGAGCCATTTTTACGTCGCAAGTTATGACGCATGAGGGCAATGGAATTTAATACTGCTCTTATGTCCTGACCTTTAACCCCATTTCACCCATTTTCAATAGGGTTCGTCCTCAGTGGGTCCCCTATCACATACTAAAATGTTCCACAGGCTTATTCCACAGCCATTATCCTCATAACTTGACTAAACTTACGATTGAAGAAGCGCAAAAAATGACCAGTGGCTAAATAGTGGTCTGCTGCAGCACAAGGGAACCACCTATAGAGGAGGGCATGTGAAGGGCAAAGCACGCACGCAGGGACAATTGTAACAGCGGATTGCGTTTGCATTAACCTCCAAGAAATGTGAGGATTACCCGACGTAGTATCCGTGCACAATACTAGCAGATGAGCGAGCTTGAGAAAGAACGTATAATTTGCTTGAGAGAGGCCTGTTGGTCAAGTCGCCATATTGCCAGACATTTGGGGCGAGAAAAGCTGGAATCAGACGATGTTGGCGCCAATGGGACTAGGAGGGCACAACCCAGCGGCAAGTAGGCAGTGGACGCCCGAGGGCAACGACAGAATGCGCTCTCAACCATCCGTGGCCATATTGCGTCGTCTACAGGTACGGAAGTGGCCATCCGGACCGTTGCTAGACGACTTCCAACACGAGACTACATTCCAGGAGGCCACTCCGCCGCCTACCACTGACCAGCGTCCATCGCCCCGCCACCTACCACTGACCAGCGTCCATCGCCGGGACCGGTTGCAGCGGTGTCGGGCCCGAACAACGTGGGAAAGTGTTTAGTCGCGTCGTGTTGTCTTCAGTGATGAGTCACGTTTGCACTTGGTACCGATAACCAGCACATATATTTCTAGAAACGAGCAGGCCAGCGCACGAATCCTGCCTTTACCGTGGAACGGCACACAGTTCGCACATCGGCAGTGACTGTCTGGAGAGCCGTTTCCCTACGATAGCCGGACATCCTTGGTAGTCCTCCGTACCGCCCTCACGGATCAATAGTACGTCTACGACATTCTACGATCTGTTGTGTTGCCATTCCTGACATTCTACGATCTGTTGTGTTGCCATTCAGGATAATGCCATGCCACACACGGCACGACTTTACCAGGCGTGCCTGCGTAACATCGGCACCCTTCCATGGCCGTCCCGATTGTACGACTTCTCACTGTTCGAACATCTTTGGGAGATGATGGGACGCCACCTACTCCCATCCCGGAACGTCGGTAAATTGTCCCGCAATTTTGGACACCATCTGGCATGCGGTATCCATGAGCTGTATGCGTCTATGCCACGCCGGGTAACCTATTATGTCTGAGGTAAAGGTGGCCCTACATCGTATATCTGAGGTAGAGGTGGCCCTACAACGTATATCTGAGGTAGAGGTGGCCCTACAACGTGATATCTGAGGTAGACGTGGCCCTACAACGTATATCTGAGGTAGAGGTGGCCCTACAACGTATATCTGAGGTAGAGGTGGCCCTACAACGTGATATCTGAGGTAGAGGTGGCCCTACAACGTATATCTGAGGTAGACGTGGCCCCACAACGTATATCTGAGGTAGAGGTGGCCCTACAACGTATATCTGAAGAAGAGGTGGCCCTACAACGTATATCTGAAGTAGAGGTGGCCCTACAACGTATATATGAGGTAGAGGTGGCCCTACAACGTATATCTGAGGAAGCGATGGCCCTGCAACGTATATATGAGGTAGAGGTGGCCCTACAACGTAAGTAATTTTAAAAACAAACCACAGTCTGCAACACTAATATGCTTAAATACTATTTTCAGGCACAAGTGATGGAAAAACGTTGGTGTTTAATGCTTTGGGCTTCATAAAACCGTATGACGCAACCACTGTAAAAAAATATTAAAAAAAAAAACTGCAGCTTTGTCAAAATCTTTACTACTCAAATATCCTAATTTCTCAAGGAACAGTTTGCGCTCCAGTGGCGAATGTGGTTCATCCTGTTACTTTGTTGTTAACTAAGGAGGACTTGTTCAACTCGTGTATAGCAGTTACAGGTTATACGTCAATTCGTCGCGTGCGTCAATTCGTCAACTGCGACGATTCGTTGCCTGCGTCAATTCGTCGAATGCGACAATTCGTCGGGGACAAATTCGTCGACTACCTCAATTCGTCGACTACGTCAATTCGTCGCGTTTACAGATTTTGGTTACATACAAAACGAATGCAGGAAAACGTACGATTTCGAACGTCTTGCTCCCTGATAAAATTTATAAAGTTTGGACACTCAGACAGGATAGGAATATTACGCTTTTTCTTTGGCACTAAAAATATTAGACGGTAGACGGTTTTTGGAAGGGGTCAGGGCCCGGTTGGTCAGAGCCCCACATATACAAAATTTTTGTAAAATCTACAGTTTTCAATATAGAACCACCAAATCAGGTATCCTATCTCATGGTATCCTAACTTAGACGGTTGTCGGTTTTTGGAACGGGTTAAGGCCCGGAGGGGGTCAGAGCCCCCACCCCACCCCCCACATACATACAAAATTTTCGTGAAATCTAGTTTTCATTTCAGAACCATCAAATTTGGTATCATGAAACTCTAACTTAGACGCTAGACGGTTTTTAGAAGGGGTTCGAGCCCGGGGGTCAGAGCCCCCCCTCATAAAAATTTCGTAAAATCTACAATTTTCATTTTAGAACCACAAAATTTGGTATACTATCTCATGGTACTCTAACTTAGACGGTACACCGTTTTTGGAACGGGTCAAGGCCCGGGGGGTCAGAGCCCCCACATACAAATTTTTCTTAAAAACTACAGTTTTCAATTCAGAACCACCTAATTTGGTATACTATCTCATGGTACTCTAACTTAGACGCTAGACGGTTTTTGGAAGGGGTTGGAGCCCGGGGGTAAGAGCCCCCGTCATAAAAAATGCCGTAAAATCTACAGTATTCAATTTAGAACCACCAAATTTGGTATACTATCTCATGGTACTCTAACTTAGACGGTAGACCGTTTTTGGAACGGGTCGAAGCCCGGGGGTCAGAGCCCCCCACATACAAAATTTTCATAAAAACTACAGTTTTCAATTCAGAACCACCAAATCTGGTATACTATCTCATGATACTCTAACTTAGACGCTAGACAGTTTTTGGAGGGGGTTGGAGCCCGGGGGGCAAGAGCCCCCCGGCATAAAAATGCCGTAAATCTATAGTATTCAATTTAGAACCACCAAATTTGGTATACTATCTCATGGTACTCTAACTTAGACGGTAGACCGTGTTTGGAACGGGTCAAGGCCCGGGGTTCAGAGCCCCCCCCCATAATTTTTTTTGTAAAATCTACAGTTTTCAATTCAGAACCATTAAGTATAGTATCGTGAAACTCTAACTTAGACGCTAGACGCTTTTTGGAAGAGGTTAGATCCCGGGGTGAAAGCCCCTCCCCCTCATAAAAATTTCGTAAACTCTACAGTTTTCAAAATTGCCTTTATTCTTCAGTAAAATAACATTTCTATGTACATGACAATGGAATTCTGCCAATAAATACAGCGGTATATACATCAGCTGGAAAGTTCCAGTGAAACGTAAAACAAAATATTGTTAAAATCATAAAAAATAAAAATTATTTCGCCACGTAGGGCGAAGGAGAGGCAGACAATAAAGCACGAGCGATACAAACGAAAATGTTTACCTACAGTATTGTAGACAGGGCAAGACATGATTCTATACTATGCACAAATTCCAATTAAGCATTACTACCATACTAAAGATTAAACATTAGGTACTAATTCACAGAAATGCATCAGTGATGCTACATTCAAAATTTACAACATATGTACAGAAGTATTCAGTGACAAGGGGAAATAACGCTAAATGTACTCAGAAGGGCATCTTGTTACATTATATTATACACACAGTGACTAAGATTTTAAAAAAATATTCAACATAATGAAGGGGACATTGCGTGGGCAGTAAACTGTGCAGAAGGAAGAATTATATACAACAACATAAAACCCAACATTATCGAAGAGAACATGGGAAACATGGTGAGCTATCTTCAATGGCACATTAAAACAGAAAAATCACAAATAGCGAAGCACCAAAATTAATACGTAAAAACATGATTTGTTACAGTGAACGTGGGCGACAACAAAAATCCCACTTATAGGTTGAGATGTAACTGCAAATTGTGGATATGGAACCACCCAGCCGATTGGGCCCAAGTGGATTGAAAAACGCTATCGGTGTTTGTTGAGGCAGCACGAGAGTGCTCCATTTGGAGGCGAGTGGTTAACCGTGCTAGGAAGCGTCTCCGAATGATAGCACTTGCCTCCTGAGGAGGTGGAATAAGAGCGGGGAAGCGTTGTTGAAGATGGAAAGCATAGACAGTGAACTTCACAAGAAGAAAAATATAACGGCACACAGGAGGCAAGTGAGTAGGTGGATGCTTAGTTTGGAGTAGCCAAGCATATGCAAGAAATGGTAACGATCGAGCACAAATTCGATCAGCAAAACGAAATGCTGTGTTTAGGACTGGCAGGAGAACGGGGCAGAATAGGTATTGATGTTGGACGTCGCTGACTTCAGGGCAAAAGGAGCACTGCGGAGAGGTGAGAAGGGTCATGCGAAACAGTACTGATGGGGCGGGGAGACGAAGGTGAAGAAATTGCCAATGGACATTGAGTTCAAGAGGGGAAGAAAGGGCAGAGGTAGATGCTGTCCAGATGGCGGGGAGAAGAGAAGGAGGAGCAGAATGAACAGAAAGTGGAAGTGCGGGAGGGGAAAGAAGAAGCCAATAAAGAGAAGAGGAGGAGAGAGAAGTAACTAGAACTGGGGAGCTACGAATGAGGAGAAAGAACGGTAGGGAAAGAGGAGCAGAGGGGACCGAGAAGAGACCATCAGGTGAAGCGAGGAGTGGAAAGAGGCTCCAAAGCGCTGTGCGAAGAAGAAGATATTCGTTAGCAAGAGTAATGGTTGGAGATAGAAACAGGGAAGAAAGAGGTCTCCAGGTTAGATCAGAAGTTACGAGAGAACGGACAGTTATCACACCAGAGCGGATCCAATGAGGAAAGTAAAAGTAAGGGAGGTTAGGAGGGTGAATAAGAGAAGAGAAGAAGAGAGGTTCATCTAGGAGATCAAGAGTTGAAGAAGGAAATGAACGGAGAAGAGGAAGCGAACGAAAGAGAGAAAGGCCCTCTCGCAGGACAGGAGGGAGGTGGGACGGGAGAAGAGAGTATGCATCCATCTTCAGAAACAGTAGGAAGGTGAAAGATGGGTCACGGAAAGAAGCTAGAACATTCAAGGTAGTGGTAAGGGACGGAACAGTTGAAGTGGCAAGGCGAATGAAATGAATAATGCGATGTGTTTTATAAAGGAAAGCTGGATCGGGAAGCTGGATGCCACCCAAAGAGGCTGGCAGATGAAGCGTGGCAGGTTTAACCCAGTGATGTGAAGACCAGATGACGGAAGTTGAGAGGCGAGTGATGGTCATCATTTGTGACACGGGCACAACCGTCGACATCCAAGAGTATTCGCATAGAGAGATAAGTTGTCGACGAACAACGGCTGCTCGTTGACGGAACGATGTGAAAGGGCGGGCCTTACTCCAGTAGGCAGCAGTCCGTTGTATCCGGGGAAGAAGAGCAGTCCAGGTGGCAGATGCAGAAGCCAAGGGCAATCCGACATACGCACCGAGGATCTTCTGTGTAGTGGCTGTCCACTGCGCACCCCAAGGAGCATCGGTGCGGGCAGCCCATGCCCCGCACCATAAGCCAGTACTTTTAGTGGCATTCAGCGCTGCTCCAGATAATGCAACATACTGTTGATATACAGAATACAGGCGATCAAATTGAGATTCATCCCGGACGCAAAAAGTCACATCATCAGCATAGGCGGTGAAAATTATTCGATGATGACGAGTACTAGCCACTGTCGGCGGTAGGACATCCAGGAGTGATCTTCGGGCTGCTAACAGGAAAGGCTCAAAAGCGAGAGCGAATAGCTGGCCGGAGAGCGGACATCCTTGCCGGATGCCTCGCTTAAACGGAATTGGAGCGGTTAGAAATGTGGCCGCTCGAACATGGAAACCGGCGCCCTGATAAAGGGCCAAGAGTGCGGAAGAAAAGGTAGGAGGAAAGCCAAATTGTGAAAGGACAGCAGAGAGATAAAAATGAGAAACGTTATCAAAAGCGGACTTTTGATCCAGATTGAGAAAGGCAAGAGGTTCAGAAAAAGAGCGAGCGAGGAAGTGAAGATGAAGGAGAAGAGAAACGTTAGTGGAAATAGTCCGACCAGGCACAGTGTATGTCTGGTCAGGAGAAATAACGAAAGAGAGAACAGAATTAAGGCGACGGGATAAGAGTTTTGTATAGAACTTATAGTCAGTGTTTAGGATGGAGATAGGGCGCCAGTTTCCAAGATCCAAGAGGTCACCCTTCTTAGGAAGGAGGATGGTGTGTGCCAAAGTAAAGTCGGGCGGTAACGCAGGAGAGGAAAAAGCAGACGAGAAACACGCAGACAGAAAAGGCAGAAGGCACGGTAGAAAAGCACGATAAAAGGACAGAGGAAGGCCGTCAGGTCCAGGAGCGGCATGAGGATTGAGAGTAGCGAACGCCTCGCGGAGTTCGCGAAGAGAGAAAGGAGAGAGTAAAGAAGTAGATAAAGTAGAGGGGACCTGAGGAAGAGAGGAGAGAAGAGGAGAAGCTAATGAGGATGAAGACTGCGTTACCGCACTGTACTTGGCGATGAAATACTGTCTGGTGAAAGTGCATAGCTTCGATGGGTTCGAAGTGATGGAACCATCCTGGAGGCGAAGATGACGCAAAGATGTAGCAGAACGATGTTGAGTTTTCAATTCAGAACCACCAAATCTGGTATACTATCTCATGATACTCTAACTTAGACGCTAGACAGTTTTTGGAGGGGGTTGGAGCCCGGGGGTAAGAGCCCCCGGCATAAAAAATGCCGTAAAATCTATAGTATTCAATTTAGAACCACCAAATTTGGTATACTATCTCATGGTACTCTAACTTAGACGGTAGACCGTGTTTGGAACGGGTCAAGGCCCGGGGTTCAGAGCCCCCCCCATAATTTTTTTTGTAAAATCTACAGTTTTCAATTCAGAACCATTAAGTATGGTATCGTGAAACTCTAACTTAGACGCTAGACGCTTTTTGGAAGAGGTTAGATCCCGGGGGTGAAAGCCCCTCCCCTCATAAAAATTTCGTAAAATCTACAGTTTTCAATTTAGAACCACCAAATTTGGTATACTATCTCATGGTACTCTAACTTAGACGCTAGACGGTTTTTGAAAGGGGTTGGAGCCCGGGGGTAAGAGCCCCCCGTCATAAAAAATGCCGAAAATCTACAGTATTCAATTTAGAACCACCAAATTTGGTATACTATTTCATGGTACTATAACTTAGACGGTAGACCGTTTTTGGAACGGGTAGAAGCCCGGGGGTCAGAGCCCCCCACATGCAAAATTTTCTTAAAAACTACAGTTTTCAATTCAGAACCACCAAATCTGGTATACTATCTCATGATACTCTAACTTAGACGCTAGACAGTTTTTGGAGGGGTTGGAGCCCGGGGGTAAGAGCCCCCGGCATAAAAAGTGCCGTAAAATCTATAGTATTCAATTTAGAACCACCAAATTTGGTATACTATCTCATGGTACTCTAACTTAGACGGTAGACCGTGTTTGTAACTGGTCAAGGCCCGGGGTTCAGAGCCCCCCCCATAATTTGTTTTGTAAAATCTATAGTTTTCAATTCAGAACCATTAAGTATGGTAACATGAAACTCTAACTTAGACGCTAGACGCTTTTTGGAAGAGGTTAGAGCCCGGGGGTGAAAGCCCCTCCCCCTCATAAAAATTTCGTAAATTCTACAGTTTTCAATTTAGAACCACCAAATTTGGTATACTATCTCATGGTACTCTAACTTAGACGGTAGACCGTATTTGGAACGGGTCAAGGCCCGGGGGTCAGAGCTCCCTTCATAAAAAAATTCGTAAAATCTACAGTTTTCGCTTTAGAACCACCAAATTTCGTATACTATCTCATGGTACTCTAACTTAGACGGTAGACCGTTTTTGGATCGGGTCAAGGCACGGGGTCAGAGCGCCCGCCCCCATATTTTTTTTTCGTAAAATCTACAGTTTTCAATTCAGAACCATCAAATATGGTATCATGAAACTCTAACTTAGACGCTAGACGGTTTTTGGAAGGGGTTGAAGCCCGGGGATGAGGGCCTCCCTCCCACATAAAAATTTCGTAAAATCTACGGTTTTAAATTTAGAACTACCAAATTTGGTATACTATCTCATGTTTATCTAACTTAGACGGTAGACGGTTTTTGGAAGGGGTCGGGGCCCTGCTCAAGGGAGCCCCAAACAAAATTTTCATAAAAAGCTCTGTTTTTTACTCTTAAGAATACCCTATTTACGTTCTAAGGCGCTCTTTGGCCCTTTGAGGGCCTTGAACCATAAACCATCAACCAACTAACCAACCTACGGTCTAAGTTAGAGACTGTAGATAACAATAAAGTGCAAAAATATGCGTTTAATGGTGTATTAAAAACACAAATCCATATAGTTTAGCTTTCACTACCAACGAACGGCTTATCAGGAAGAAATATAATGTAATGTAAACAGAGAGTTCCAGATATTCAAAATGGTAAGAAAAAAATGATCAATGCCAATGTGAAGTCGAACGCAATCGACATCACCTAGGTACATTGCATTTCTTTGTTGCGGGATTCACAGAAGCACACGCCAGATGTACTGCAGTTCTATAGATGTCTTCTAGAAGGTAAGTATTCCCATTCCTTTTTCTTTTTTGTTTCGCAAAATTAAATTAACTAAATCAAAAAATTTAAAATAAGTTTATTGGAAAATTACAGGAATATCTTTTTCATTCATTAACTTTCACCCGCTGAACTTGGTGATTCCACAAATAGTAATATGTACCTGGCAAATAACTGGTATCCCTGCTAGTACAAATTATATTATTGATTTATTTGCGTCCAGTTCAATCTAGTATGTCCATAAGAGCCGTATGAAAAATACATTTCAACGTGTACCGCTACGGCGGCGGGGTGATCTAGGTGCTGGCTTCTGACCACTTGTCAAGAAGAAATTTGTATGTGGAGGCACTTACCCCTGGGCCTTGACCCGTTCCCAATACCCGCCTACCGTTTAAGTTAGAGCACCATGAGATAGTATACCAAATTTGGTGGTTCTAAATTGAAAACGGTAGATTTTACAAAATTTTTTATGAGGTGGGCTCTGACCTAGTGCTCGTCCCGTTCCCAAAACCGTCTGCCGTCTAAGTTAGACTACCATGAGATAAGTATACCAAATTTGGGGGTTCTAAATTAAAAATTGTAGATTTCACGAAATTTTTTTGGGGGGGGGATGAAACCCTTCTTGCCCCGACCCGTTCCGAAAACCATCTAAGTTAGATTACCATGATATAGTATACCAAATTTGGTGGTTCTAAATTGAAAACTGTAAATTCTACGAAAATTTTGTACCGGGGGGGGGGGGGGGTGGTTGGTTCCTGACTTCCCGGCCCCCGATCCGTTCCAAAAACGGTCTTCCGCTAAGTTAGAGTTTCATGACACCAAATTTGGTGGTTCTAAACTGAAAACTAGATTTTACGGCAATTTTGTAGGGGGGCTCTAACCCCCTGGCCTCCAACCGCTTCCAAAAACCGTCTACAGTCTAAGTTAGAATACCACGAGATAGTTTACCAGATTTGGTGGTTCTGAATTGAAAACTAGATTTTGCGATTTTTTTGTAGGAGGCCCTTACCCCCCGGGCTCCAACCCCTTCCAAAAACTGTCTAGCGTCTAAGTTAGAGTATCATGAGACAGTATACTAGATTTAGTGGTTCTGAATTGAAAACTGTAGTTTTTATGAACATTTTGTATGGGGGGGGGGCTCTCTGACCCCCGGGCTTCGACCCGTTCCAAAAACGGTCTACCGTCTAAGTTAGACTACCATGAGATAGTATACCAAATTTGGTGGTTCTAAATTGATTACTGTAGATTTTACGGCATTTTTTATGACGGGGGCTCTTACCCCCGGTCTCCAACCCCTTCCAAAACCGTCTAGCGTCTAAGTTAGAGTACCATGAGCAACCCCTTCCAAAAACGGTCTACCGTCTAAGTTAGAGTACCATGAGATAGTATACCAAATTTGGTGGTTCTAAATTGAAAACTGTTGTTTTTGCAAAATTTTTTTATGAGGGGGGCCCTTACCCCTCGGGCTGCAACCCCTTCAAAAAATTGTCTAGCGTCTAAGTTAGAGTACCATGAGATAGTATACCAGAATTGGTGGTTCTGAATTGAAAACTGTAGTTTTTAAGAAAATTTTGTATGTGGGGGCACTGACTCCCGGGCCTTGACCCGTTCCAAAAACGGTGTACCGTCTAAGTTAGAGTACCATGAGATAGTATACCAAATTTTGTGGTTCTAAAATGAAAATTGTAGATTTTACGAAATTTTTATGAGGGGGGGGCTCTCACCCCCGGGCTCCAACCCCTTCCCAAAACCGTCTAGCGTCTAAGTTAGAGTTTCATGATAATAAATTTGATGGTTTCTGAAATGAAAACTAGATTTCACGAAAATTTTAAATCGTACGTTTTCCTGCATTTGTTTTGTATGTAACCAAAATCTAGCATATTTCTCTCTTGTCACTGCATAATTCTGTACATATAATAAGTATTTGTGCTTATTTGTTTCTACCATTACTGTCATATCTCTAAATACTGTTGCACCTGTTAGTTCCTTCTCACCCATGGTCTTTTATGAGAATTAGTACCTTGATGTGCATGTTTAATCTTTTGTATGGTAGTAATGCTTAATTGGAATTTGTGCATAGTATAGAATCATGTCTTGCCCTGTCTACAATACTGTAGGTAAACATTTTCGTTTGTATCGCTCGTGCTTTATTGTCTGCCTCTCCTTCGCCCTACGTGGCGAAATAATTTTATGATTTTAACAATATTTTGTTTTACGTTTCACTGGAACTTTCCAGCTGATGTATATACCACTGTATTTATTGGCAGAATTCCATTGTCATGTACATAAAAATGTTATTTTACTGAAGAATAAAGGCAATTTTGAAATGTAAACGCGACGAATCGGCGTGTTCGACGAATTGATGCGCGACGAATTGACGCGTGACGAATCGTCGCAGTCGACGAATTGACGCACGCAACGAATTGACGCACGCGACGAATTGACGTGACACCGCAGTTACATACGAATAAATAACTCAATTGCTCTGAAATTACAAAGATTTCCTTTCCTATACATGTATTAGGTGTACAAATAAGTTTTAAAGCGTTTTTTTGTGTGTCGTATACCGCTAATTTGCATATCGGACATTCCCCCGCGTTGTTGTCAAGTGACCGTAACTCGTCCAGAGTATAAAATGTGTCATAGAAGTTTTCCCAACAGTCAAACGCACTTGCACATCGGTAGGTGAAAGATGGAGAGAGATACTGCATTTATTTGACACCGCATTCGTTACGAATTTCATCAAGGAAAAAGTGCTGCAAAGGCATGTGCACAGATCTTTACTGTTCTGGGGGAGAATATTGTATCGAAAAGCACGTGTGAGTTTTGGTTTAGACGGTTTAAAGCAGGTGATTTTGATGTTAGCGATCGAGAACGTAGCGGAAAGTTGCACACGAGGAACTGCAAGCATTGCTGGATGAAGATTCGCCTCAAACGCAAAAAAGCTAGCTGAACAACGGGGGTTAACTCAAAAAACCATTTCCAATCGTTTACGCGCAATGGGAAAGATTCAGAAGGGAAGGAAAAGCGTGCCACATGACCTGAGTCGGAAGAACAAGGATGAGCGTGTCATAAAGTGTTTGAATCTGTTGAATAAACAACATAGAAAGTCTTTTCTGGGGAAAATCATTGCGGGTAATGAAAAGTGGATGAGGTACAACAATCCCAAATGCGAAAAACACTGGGTAGACCCCGGTGAAGCAACGACTTCGACACCGAAACGCGATATTCACTCCAAGGAAGTTCTGCTGTGCATCTAGTGGGATATGAAGGGTGTGCTCTATTATGAACTATTGGAACAGCGTTAAACTGTTGTTGCTGATCGTTACAAGCCCCAATTGCTGCGATTGAACCAGGAAATCTGTCAGAAACGTCCATTCACAGGCGAAGGATTGCGTCCCGTGAAAGTACTGCATGACAAAGCTAGGCGACATGTCGTAAAATCAGTCAAGGAAACGCTATTGACGCTTGGCTGGACAGTTTTGAAGCACCCGGCGTATAGTCCCGACCTAGCCCCTTCAGACTATCATTTGTTGCGATCGATGTAATATGGTTTCAGCTGTACGGTTCCGGACATGTGACGAAACGCAAAAATGGGTTGAAGACTTCATTGCGTCACACGACGAAGTATTCTTCATGACTGGAAACCGTCAGCTGCCCGACCGATGGCGCAAGGTCATAGATAATGACGGCGCATATTTTAATTCGTAAAGGTATTGTTGGTTTCTCTGAAATTACATGTTGCGTTGTCTTAAAACGTTTTAAAACTTATTTGTACACCTAGTACATGGCACATACCAATTTTTTTTTTTTTTTTGATTGGAGGTTTAACGACCACCGTGAGCAACTCAATGGACTATAAGCAGTCGCCCGTCCCTAATTTAGGGTCACTGGTTCCAGGGAAAGGAGAGAGCCAGTGCCGTAAGACAAACACAACATCCATGCCTGACCGGGATTCGAACCCGGACCCCTTACGGACGAATGATCAGAGGCCAGCGCCTTAGACCACTGCGCCACCGGGGCGGCCATACCAATTTTCATCTCGACTCGATGATTCAGTCTCGGTTCTTCGTTTTTTTTGGAAAGAGTGTATATTCTCCTTTGAACATTCAATTGTTAATCTTGATATTTGAATTTAAATTTTCAATAAAATGTTAAACAACGTCACATTTTGTGTGTTTGAGTTAGTTTTCATGCGAAAACTTCCGAGCCCTGTATCTCCCTAAGCTACTAGATTTCCAAAGAAATATTTTACCTGTGTCCGTCATTCGTGATGATAAACATTTGTGCTATGTTTGGTTAAAATCAGAGTTGGACAAAAAAACAAACTTTCTTTGTGAGAACCAACAAAGAGAAAACCTTAAAAAGCGGTAAAAAGGGAGAGAAACCTCTTGAAAGAAGGTTAGTATTGCTGCTCGTATATTTGACTTTTGCGCTTGAATTAAAGAAAAGACTCCTACGAATGAGATTAGACCTTTTGGCTCCATTCCTTCCCGCTATTGGAAACTAATATCTTTCAGAGTAATTATCGTCTTAGATCAAGCGAAACCATTCCACTCGACGTTATTGGTAAATGGTAGGGTGAAATAAGACTCTTCCATAGAAAAAAGTAAAAACAGAGAGTGAGATAGCGAGAATTTGTTTCACAGCATCATTTCCCAAGATCATTCAACCGATTCTGAACTTGACGAAGGGGAACTGAAATGCGCTTCTCCTCGAGATCCTTGTATTGTTACTCACTTCAGAGTTTTGAATGCCATGAGAGCATCCAGAATGAATTTTCTTTCAGAGAAATTTTAAGGCACTAATTTAAAACCTCTTCACTATGAAATGAGGATTCCTTTCGGGAAAAGTGAGATATAAAATCTGTTTTCCAGAGTCTTATTTCAATATCTTATTTGACACTCAAGTGTAGTTTCTCAAACTTCACTGTTCCCATAAGTGTAAAGATTTTTTTATTGAACATATTATTTTGTTGCGAAAACGTAAAAATATATAAGTAAAAATAAATATTGAAGACGTTTTTCAGTATTTTCTTCTAAAAATGGCAACACTGCATGTGTTCACTTTCTGTTGCGTTACATCAAACATAGCATGTTTAATTTGTCCTCACTAGAGTAACACCGAAGCATTTACAGACGAGCTCATTAGATTGCTTCCCAAAATAACAATATTTTATTTTTTTACTTCTTTCATTTTGTTTCTACAAATAAATAAACAAACGGAAGAAAAAAAGATGAAAACATTGAATGAAGGAAAAATTTATTCTTCTGGTTAAGAGTTTTTTCTTCACTTTCAAGCGGATTGGTTTTCTCATAGCCCGAGCCAACAATGTTGACGATGCAAGTAGACATGCCTCAAAAAACTTGAAAATTACATCGTCCAGGGCGGGAATCGAACCCGCATATCTCGATGTTCGAGTAGGTTAATATTACACATCCAAAACAAGCAATCTCCAAGCGACTGAAGATACACTATATTGACAAGTCAGCGGACACCCCTTCAAATGCAAATGAACGGATCGGCTGCGTTTTTAAGATCAGTGGTACAGCTGGAAACGGCATAAAAACAAGCCTGCAGCTAACCGCGATCATATCGCACTGTGAGGTTGAGTGAAAATATCGCGGCGGGAGAGAACTGACTTTGAGAAAGGAAAGATTGTTGTTTGTTATAGTAGTGGGTTGTCCAGAAGGGAAACCGAGACGCGTTTAAACATACCCAAGTCAACTGTTTTGGATGCACTGAATAAGTGGAACACACATGGCGTGCCTGAAGCAGCAAAACGTACTGGCAGACCAAAGAAAATCTGTGATAGAGGACGTCGAAGCCTCAGGAGAGTCGTTACATCTAATCGACGGAGTACTGCACAAGACCTCAGTGTACAGGTGAGTAAAAATGCTGGAACATTGGTATGTACACGTACCATTCGCAGAGATCTTCATTCCATGGGTTACCGTGGTCGTGCGGCTGCTCATAAGCCTTTCATCTCCACTCGGAATGCTACTCGTCGTTTAGCATGGTGTAAAGAACATTTATCGTGGACTGTAGATCGATGGAAACGGGTCCTATGGACTGATGAATCCAGATACACGATGAATCAGTCTGATGGCCATGTGGGGGTATGGCGGAAGCCGAGGGAGCGCTATTTTGTTTTTCTTGTAGGTTTAACGACCACCGTGAGCAACTCAATGGGCTATAAGCAGTCTACCGTCCCTAATTTAGGGTCACTGGTTCCAGGGAAGGGAGAGAGAGCCAGTGCCGTAAGACAAACACAACATCCATGCCTCACCGGGATTCGAACCCGGACCCCGTTTGGACGAATGATCAGAGGCCATCGCTTAGACCACTGCGCCACCGGGGCGGCGAGCGCTATTTACCATAGTGTACTGTTCCTACGGTGAAGTTTGGAGCTGGCAGTGTACTCGTGTGGGGGTGTTTTTCGTGGTATGGTTCCACCCCATTGGTTATCGGGGACGAACCTGTTAACCAGCACGTCTACCTCGATATTCTGGACAATTATGCCATAACAACTCTATGGCCATACTATAGAACCGAGCGTTGTTGGTACCAGCAGGATAATGCCCCGAGCAATAAAGCAAGGAATGCTACGGCTTAGTTTGACGATAATTCCGTATCGTATGCGGACTGGCCAGCACAGAGCTCTGATCTAAATCCCATAGAGCTCCTATGGGGTGAATTAGAGTTCCGCATAAGAAGTTTGGAACTAAGCCTAACTACTAAGCAACAGTTAGCGGCAGCTTTGTGTACTGAATGGAAGCCTATACCTATCGCTGTGTTGCAAAACCTTGTCGAAAGCATGTCTCGAAGGGTTAGTGCATGCATTAAGGCCAAAGGTGGACCGACATCGTACTAATGCATGTCAATATATGCTATGCTGTGTTTCTCGTCTAGGTGTCCGGTGACCTTTGTCAATATGGTGTATGTTATGGGACGTAAACACTGTGCAGGGCGCAAATCAAAGAAAATTTAATCCTTCATCTTACCTGCACCTGAGCAGGAAGCGAATCCCCTGAAGAAATGACTCTGCAGAAATAGACGACAGTCAAATAGATGTTAGGAGCAATTGGATGCCAAATTAATCATGTAAGTAGACTTGCCTCATAAAACTTGAAAATTCCCATTGTAACGATAATCGAACCCGCATCTCCCGATGTACGTTCGAAAATCGGGAGATGCGAAATCGATTTCCGTTCTGTAACGTACCAGGAGATGTGACGTACCTGCCAGCAGGACGCAGACGACATAAAGGCAGATAGGAATCAGAATAAAACGTCCGCGTAGCTCAATTGGTAGAGCAACTTATTCCGGAATGAGTGGACCCGGGTTCGAACCCCGGCGCGGATAAAAATGACGGAGAAATTCTCTTCGTTATAGTTCCAGGATGATGTAACATTCAAGTTTTCTAAGGCATGTCTACTTGCATGATTAATTTGGCAACCATCTGCCTGTAACATCTGTTTGACTATTATGTTGACGACGTTTATGTTTTAATACTGCGCACTTTTGCCACCCATTGTAGTTTTGACCTCTTAGTCTTATCCTTTTCTCTTGGGTTGCCTGATCTGACACCCAGCAATATCTCGTAGGAAATATTCATACACCATTACCTATGTCCCATGGGACTTTTGTGACATTACACTATGTCCCATGAGACTTTGACATTGCCTATGCCTCATGACGTCACAACGAGCACTTCCGAGGAGAGTCAACAAGGGTAGGCGGAAGTAACAGATGAACTTATTTGCAACGGGCAGTCCACTATTCTAGGGCTGATGTCATAGCGTGCCCATCCAACGCATGGCGAACATTCAGAGCAACTCCTCACAGCTTACCTAGGATCGAGCCCGCGACTATCTGGTCCGAAGGCGGCTGCTTTAAACACAACGCAAATTCTCGGCCCATTTCTTGGGTTTTCTTACCTTAAACCTTCAAACGGCAGATGCATCTCAACGAAATGGTGCCGCAAATTTTCTCGGATCCCCAAACAGAAATATTCACATAACGGCCGTGTTTTAAGGAAGCTACGGCAAAACGGCTGCTTTCCCCCTCTCATCTCAGCAATACTGACAATGAAACGGTTACTGATTATAAGCGATCCCTTATTGCCCTTTATTATCTGCTCCACGACCCAAGGTATGATGGGAAAGACCTAGTCCCGCTGACATGGACATTATTCCACTAGGTAAAAACAAGTAACTCAAACATTTTCTCTCTTTTTGTGCGCTTTCTAACAGTAGGTTGAAGAAGCGTATATGCTCCAGCTTTGTCCGTCTGTCTGTCCGTCCGTCCGCACGATAACTCGGGTAAAAATGGTTCGATTTCGATGAAATTTTAGTATATGATAGGGAACGACATGGGAATGAATCCTATTGAAAATGGACGAAATTGGGTCAAAGGTCAGGACATAGTATCGGGATCCATTCCGTTGCAGTTATTCGTGATAACTTACCTAAACATGCTTCGATTGTAACAAAACTTTATCATGTTATTTCGGAGGTATACTGAACCAATTGTGTTGAATATAATCGAAATGGGATCAAAGGTCAGGACACAGGAGCGAAATTTGTTCCACAGCCATTATCCTCATAACTTGACTAAAAATGCTTCTGTTGCGATAAAACTTTAGTATGTTGTTCCGGAGGTATACTGAACCAATTCTGTTGAATATCATCGAAATGGGGTCAAAGGTCAGGTCATAGGAGCGAGATTTATTCCACAGCTATTATCCTCATAACTTGAGTAATGATTTCTGGTATGTTGGAAAGTGTATAATAATCAATGCATTGCATGATTTTACTAACTTGTTTAGGTTCGTTGTTTCTCCTTTTAGAAAAGTAATAAGTCAGCAAGGATTAGTGTCAACCACCCAGTTAATAACAACTTTGAATGACAAAACTAAGGAAAAAAGCAATGGGTTTCTGATGCTAAGTTAACTGGTTCCAGCGGCGTTCGACACACATCTTGGACTTATTTGAGCTGATTTCAGCTAATGTTTCTAACCCGAGGTAATTTGTTTTAGCCTGTTAAAGATTTAAAGCAGGGGTTCTTAACCCTTTTTGGCCACAACCGCAAATCAACAAGACGATCAACTTTGCGACCTCTGGGTCTATATTGAAATAAAAAATGCTAATGTAATAATACAAAAGTGTAGTAAATATTCAGTATTACACGGACTGTAACAAAAGTTTTGGCTTTTGAAATTACAGTCAAACCAGTGTCGCAACGAAGTGTGTGTGTGTGTGTGTGGGGGGGGGATTTAGGGTTAACTATATCGTGGGAAGGCATGAATAATAACATATTGGGAGACAAATCATGAATTAGAAATTAAAACCTTTATAACGAAGTAAATTTCTCAGCCATTTTTGTCCACGCCGGGGCTCGAACCCGGGTCCCCTCATTCCGGAATAAGTCACCCTACCAATTGAGCTACGCGGACGTTCGTTCTGACTGCTATCTGCCTTTATGTCGTGTGCGTCCTGCTGGGCAGGCACGTCACATCCCCCCCCCCGAAAAAGGGCCGGGGGAATGGCCCACGGGTCAGCCGTGACCATGAATCGTTGCAGGCAGCCATCCGCTGTAGAACGTGCACCTGAGAACTACCAGTCAATCTGGTGTGTGGAATGCAACGTCACACACATTTATTTTTGAAGCTCTGGAGAAGGGATTCTCTTATTTTTCATCTCTCGCGGTGTGGAAAGAACATCACACCATTGCGAGATTTCGAACGGTCGGGTCATCTGGAAAGTTCGGGCGCCATTATAACGAAGTAAATTTCTCCGTCATTTTTGTCCACGCCGGGGCTCGAACCCGGGTACCCTCATTCCGGAATAAGTCACCCTACCAATTGAGCTACGCGGACGTTCGTTCTGACTGCTATCTGCCTTTATGTCGTGTGCGTCCTGCTGGCAGGTACGTCACACCTTTTATAAAACAGATTTCAAAAATAATTACTCACAATAGTTTAGTGCGATCCTTGGCCTTGCACTACCATGCTGAAAGCTCTTTAAACCGTGGCCGTGTCTTTGAAAGTCAGCACTCAAGTCCTGTTCTGGTTGTAGTTGGCTTCTAATCTTAGGTTTCATGACAGAAAGTGTCGAAAAGCCAGCTTCACATAAGTAGGTAGTCAAAAACGGAAGTAACGCTTGCATAATTTGGCTGACTAGAATGGGGTTTTCTTTCTTCAATTTTATCCAATATAACGTGTAACGTACCAGGAGATGTGACGTACCTGCCAGAAGGACGCACATGACATAAAGGCAGATAGGAATCAGAATAAAATGTCCGCGTAGCTTAATTGGTAGAGCAACTTATTCCGGAATGAGTGGACCCGGGTTCGAACCCCGGCGCGGATAAAAATGACGGAGAAATTCACTTCGTTATAATGGCGTCCGAACTATCCGGATGACCCGACCGTTCACAATCTCGCAATGGTGTGATGTTATTTCCACACCGCGAGATAGGAAAAATAAGAGCAGCACTTCGAAAAAGAAAATAAGGGGGACATGATGTAACGTACCAGGAGATGTGACGTACCTGCCAGAAGGACGCACATGACATAAAGGCAGATAGGAATCAGAATAAAATGTCCGCGTAGCTTAATTGGTAGAGCAACTTATTCCGGAATAAGTGGACCCGGGTTCGAACCCCGGCGTGGATAAAAATGACGGAGAAATTTACTTCGTTATAAACGTACAAGTTTGTCCGCGCCGGTCATCTAATCAGGGTCCCCTTACTCCGGAGTAAGTCGTTCTTCCAACTGAGCTACACGAACATGTGCTCTCACTGCTATCTGCCTTTATCTCATGTACATCCAGCTGGACAGGCACGTCACACCAAAATGAACACAGTGTTTGTTTTTGGAAACTCAGACGTAAAACGTCATCACTTTGGACTTCATTGAGCTCTTCCTGTTAGGCATTTTCGTTTTACAGGGGGCGGCAGCGTTGATAGCGTGTTAACAAAATCGCACTGTAAGCGAATAAATGTTTTTTTTTTATTAATTACTCTCTATGTCAAATAGTAGTTACAAGAATGCCATTGATCAGTCAATGTTTGAATATGACACCTGTCAAATGGCGGCCCGCTGCACCACACATTCTTCTAATCGGCGTTGGAAGGAGTCCACTGCTCGTCGTAACATATCGCCAGGGATATTCGTGACGGAAGATCTGATACTGTCCTTTAATTCCAACATGGTGGCACCAGTGTTTGGAAGACTTCCCCATAAGAAAAAATCAGCAATGTTAGATCGAGGAACCGGGACAGCCAAGGGATGTCACCATAACGAGAAATTAATCTGTGTGGAAAGGTCTGTCGTAAAAAATCCATGCATATGCGGGCCGTGTGCGCGGTCGCCCCGTCGTGTTGAAACCATAAATGGTCCATATCCACGTTCAGCATCCGTAATTGTGGCAGCAAGATGTCTTGCAGCATCTCGTTCGCTGGTGACAGTTACAGCAAAACCCTCATCGTCCTCTAAAAAAATACGGCCCGATAATTCCAAAGGAAGCAACTCTACATCAGACAGTGACACGAGCGCTGCGCAAGGGCTTGATGTGCAGTTGACCCGGGTATACATCACTCACAATAACGAACATTTTGTTTATTCACCGAACCACGTAAGTCGAAGTATGCTTCATCTGACATAATCAAAGTGTGTAACATCTGTGAATTTTCACGGAGATCACACATGGTTGAGCAACACTATTCGGGTGCAACCAAAACTTGAGGCTTAATTTCTTTCACAATTTGGAGCTTATAAGGGTGAAAATGGAGATCCTCACGCAATATTCTCCTGAATGAACGATCGGAAATGTGCAAAGCCGTGGAGTGTCGCGGAGCAGATCTTTAACGGCTACGCAAGATTGCAGCGTGAACGTTTTCAATCATTTCCGGTGTCCGCACAGTTCTTCCGCTACCCCATGGTTTACGATTACGAGCCGATGCTGTTAATCTAAAGGAACTTACCTACTTTGTAATGATGCGACTATCTGGCACATTTCCATGACGTCGCACTTTTGAAATGTCACCTGAATAGACTTGTGTAGCAACTATAGAATCGTCATTCCTGAAATACGTTTCAACAGCGAAAGGCCGCCCCCTGTGGTGCAGTGGTCTAAGTGATAGCTTCTCTTCCCAACGGAGAGGTCTGAGTTCGAATCCCGGGTAAGGCATGGATGTCTGTGTTTGCCTTTCGGCGCTGGCTCTCTCTGTTATTTGCAAATCTGGCACACTGTATCACATGTTTGATCTGTACTTTGATGTTTTCAATGTATTGCATAATATTCGTACCCTGTGACGCACAATACTGTATTTGTCTGAATTCCAGATGTATATGTTAACCACGACTAATGTATGAATCCAAGTTGTTTGTGTTACCTGGGACCAATAAATAATAAAAAAACCTTCAATCAAAAAAGAAAAAGTTAGCGAAAGCACCATGCTCAACAGTCCAGCTTTCCATGTCGAACAAAAAACAAAATGGCAGCTCATTGATACGTATAAGAAGGTAGTATCATCGGGCGCGCATTGATACATGATGTCATTGTACGACACGCGGCAAGTTACCTTATGAACGCTGCCGCACTCTTATTATTATTAATGAATGTTCGTTCAAAGCCTCCATAGTCCATACTCTCTCTCTCTCTCTCTCTGCAGTCTCTCTTCCGTGTCAGATTTGTAGATCGTTTGACATAGGATTCTGGAAGCAAGCCAGTGTTGCGAAGTTGAGTGCTTTCCCGTTTAATTTAGGAGGAAAATTTAGGTTTAGGGGGAAATTGTGCAATGCTGTGACGTCCTAAAAATTCTCACGATCCTAGTGACCAGAAGAAGAAACGCCGGTGGTTCCCGTGATATTATCTCCACAAATTCCAGGGTCTTTACCCATGTTAAATACGAAGAAGGTTTAAAATTTCAAATTAAAAACAAACAGCACTTTAATTTTTTTTTCTGAGAAGCCCCGGTGACCCAGGTTTGGGTCGGGACCCATAGGTAAAGAACCCCTGAGTTAAAAGTCTCTTATAACTATTCACAAACGACTGCATCACAGAAAAACTGGAAAAATATTTGAACTAGGGTAACTAGAATCAGGCCCAAATCTTTTTAACACTGTAGCTTGTCGATAGGCTCTCACGCACCAGGGTAGTTCACCAAATACAAAGCAAAACCTTTTTGGGGTATAGGCCTGGTTTTGGTGTAGGAACTGGTGTCTGACCTGGAGAAAGCCACTGGTTTTTGCGTTTGTTGTTCACGTAAAGAACCCACTTTTCATCTCCAGTGACAATTCGACAAAGAAATGGATCCTTTTCCTGTCGGCTGAGCAAAGAATTGCAAATGGTGAAACGCTGCGTTTTGTTGTCGGGTGAAAGTAGGTGTGGGACCCAAACTCCTTGTCTATATACTTTCCCTATCTGTTGCAGGTGCTCTTAAACAGTCATGATGCATTAAGATGTTGGAATAATTCATCAATGGTTTTAGCGAGGATCTGCCTCAACGGCTGCAAGAAGCAGGTCATTGTCCAGCTTCATGGGCCTTCCTGTACGAGGGGCATCAGAGAGGTCAAAACTGCCCGACCGGAATTGGGCGAACCAACGTTGGCTCTTGCTGACATTTAACGCATTCCTATAAACAGCGCAAATGTCATTGGTGGCCACGGTTACATTGTTCCTCCTGTGAAATTCATAGAGCATACAATGACGAACATGGCTCTCCTGGGGTTTTATGTCACTCATTTTGTTCTGCAAATCTGAAAGACAAAAACACCTACATAAGTTAATAGTTCATTCACTTGTACATACACTTACTTTACGTCGAACGTACATAAACACCTCATAACTGCCCCCCAAACTTAGTCCCCCCAAAACGACATTACTTTCCGTTCCTCCCAATATTACTAAGAAAGGGTATATGCGGGACATCTTAAGAAGGTTCCACCTAAAATCTCTGCCTTATGTTTCCAGTGGTAAAACTTCTTTACGTATTTTCTTCGCAATTAATGTATTCCCAAGGACGAAAATTTGCACATCGATAAAACTAACTTTAAGTTATGGCATGGGATACATAATACTTGCTAAAACATAACCATAATTATATTAAAAATCAATCATTTTTCTTTGAGTAATGTTCAGACCTGTTAATAGATGGCGCGACCTGTACATTGAAGACGTCAGTAGACAACAAATGTTGGATTGCTTGATTATGGTTATGTTTTAGCAAGTATTGAGTATCCCATGCTATAACTTAAAGTTAGTTTTATCGATGTGCAAATTTTCATCCTTGGGAATACATTAATTGCGAAGAAAATACGTAAAGAAGTTTTACCATTAGAAACATAAAACAGAGGTGGAACCATCTTAAAAGCTTGAGTGAAGTACTGAAAGGATTTATTTCATGTTGAATTTGATATTTTTTGTGCTATCCGCGCATGGAATTTTCGTCCATTAATGTTTGGTGACCAGATTTTGTTGTGCATTTCTGAAAGACGAATGTCTTTTACCCTCAAAGACGGATTTTAGGACGCTTACAAATTCCCATACTCCGCTTTTCTGCTATTTCGGAGAAATAGCACAGTAAAGTACTTGTGAAGATTTGGAGAGCTCTTCTGGAGAGAACTACTGAAAGGAGTTTCATCTGAATATCTGAAACAATATTTCACGTGAATAACTGAAAAAGAGAGAGAGAATCTTATACCAGTTTGCCTAAAAATCGATGAATTTCTAAAGGAAGGAAAAAGAGCTACAGATCACGGAACAGCAGAATCGGCGCCATTCCAAGAAAGGATATATCTCTTCAACGGCCTTTGTAAGAACTCACCCATGCGACAGCGAACTTCCACATTCAAAGAGAGCGAAAACGAACTCCGTTTCTGAAATAATATATTTCTTAATCAGGGTAGGAAATTAATCCCATGCAACTTCAAAAGACGCATTATCTCATGAAGCCATGAACTCGTTATTAGATTTAATCATACGCCATTCGACTGCAGCATCAGCGTGTAAATTTAAGGGCATTATCTCAAGGAATAATTGCGTGTATGCCGACAACTGCTTTCAATCGCTACTTTAATTCGACACTGAAGCCAATCGGACCTATTCATTTGAAAATAACCACTCTCGTAATGCAATTCAACCGCAAAAGTTGCCTCTTTGGACAGCCGCAGCGAGAAAGAAAACTTCGTTTCTGTAGAAATTGATTGCTTTGTAAATTACAATCATCGTAGGAGCCCAGTGATTTGCATTTCGTCTGGAAGTTTCGTTTGAAGGATTTTTTCAAAATTTTAGTCAGCTCAAATATCGCACTGAAGCTACAAACCAAGTGCATTTTCATTCGCATTTGAAGTAATCCGTTTCCAAAGCCACACACGTAGTCCAGCGCTGTTTGTTTTATTAGAAGTTTAACGACCACCGTGAGCATCTCAATGTGCCATAAGTAGTCGTCCGTTCCTGATTTAGGGCCACTGGCTCCATAGAACAGAGAGAGTCAGGACTGTAAAACAAACGCAACATCCATGCCTCACCGGGATTCAAACTCGGACGAATGATCAGAAGCCAGCGCTTAGACCACTGCGTTTGCAGTGGCGGCCCAGCGCTGTTTCCACTTCTCGAAGCGTTTTTCAAAGTCACCTGAAATAGTGAACCGCTGCTTCGTCATATTTTGTTGTATCTCCTCAATAGCATGAAATCTTTTTCCTTTCAAGGGGTATTTGATTTTTTGGGAGAGAAAAAAGTAGATGGGAGCGAGAACTGGCAAACAGGGTGGCTGTCGGACTTGTGCAATGCAGCGCTTAGCAAGAAACTGCAGCATGAGCAGGTGCGTTGTCATGGTGGAATTACCACTCGCTACTATCATGCAGTGCCGGCCTTTTGCGACGAACTGCGTCTCTCAGGGGCTGCGAAACTTGACAGTAGTACTCCTTCCTTGTTGATTGTCTGGCCTGATAGAGCGTATTCATGATGCACATGATTAAAAAAAGCAAAACAAAAAAAAAACAGTCAGCATTGCCTTGCCATTGCTGCAGCTCTGTCGTGCTTATTTGGGTATGTGAGAGTTTGAGGTCTTCCATTCTGAAGATAGGCCTTAGTTTCGAAGTCATACCCGTAAAACCACGACTTTTCACTAGCTATGATAGTTCTTAAAAAGTTTTCTTCGTATTCGATGAACGCAAGCATGTCACTAGCAGCTGAAACACGGGCCTGTTTTTTCTCAGCTGAAAGCAATTGTGGAACAAATTTGGCTCAGACACGTCTCATACCTAAATCATCTGCAAGAATCGATTGAACTGAACCGAAACTAATGTTGAAGTCTTCATATAACTCACGAATACTGATCTGGCAATTTTCTCGCACAGCTGTGCGCACAAGTTCGACATTGTTTTCAATTTTGGTGCTTGCTGGCCAACCAGACCGTTCTTCACTCTCAACACTTTTACGACCATCTTTATAACGTTTATACCATTCATAAAAATGTGTACGACTCATACAACCCTACCCATAGACTTTCTGTATTGCAAGTTTCGCCAAGTTTTTGAAAAATCTGTCACAAATTCGCTGGTCAATTTTTTTCCGACACAAACGCGACAAACAGCTTCACACACGTAGGAACAAAGCCATATATCTGCTTGATTCAACCACGAGCAGGAAAGACGTGACTCACGGCACATGCGTTGTGGGTTCCAAGGTCAAGCTGTGCCAAACCTCTGCTTAGTGTGTCGCACGATTCCGAACTTATGCAACCGGTCTGAATATTACTTTGGCCTGCACTCAGAGAAGGTTGACTCAAGCAGATATGAATATGAATATACTAAATTAGTTCCGTGCCTAATTGAGATTCGGTTCCTGAATTTGATGTAAGTGATTAATAGCAAAAATGTCATACCATTTTTGCTGTCTATTCCGACAAGACACATGCTTAGACTTTTTCGCGCTGGTGAAACATCACTGTTTTCCAACAACCGATTTAAAGCTCTTTTTGTTTTCAGAGCAGTCTTTACAATCTAATGTTATCGTCTTACTGGGCTCGTCATTCGAACGATATCTCGTTATGTGATTTTTTTGTTTAATTTTGACTTTTTCATATATTGCGAAGTGTTTGGTGGTATATAAAAATAAGATACCCCAAAACACTTGCGTTCAGAATTGTGTCTAGGTTACTCATTTTCCACCACAATCGGGTTCTGATTGTGCAAGGATTTAATTCCTCAAGAAACCGTAATGTCGTGGTGGCAGAACCAGAGATAAAGCTAGGAGTCAGTTTTGGTTGGTTGGTAGGTCGATTTTTATGGCGCAAGGGCCATGTTTGGCCAAAGAACGCCAGACAGAAGACCACCAAAGAAAGATTTTTAAAAATGTGGTATATGTAAGAGTTAAAAGCAGGCTGATGTCGTACAAATGAAAAATGAGAATGATGAAAAGTGTAAAAACTAGATAAGTTTTAAAAAAACCAATTTGGTTTAAACATGAAAAAACTGCGAATGCATCGCAGTGGTTGTCTAAGAGTATCTGCAGCGCAGAGGAGCCGTCGTCCAACAAATGAGAATGAAAATAGCGAAAAAGATCATCACGAAAGGAACACAACTACATAAATTATGAGCGACAGTGAGTTGGAAGTTGCACGTCTCACACATCGGGGCAGTGTCGCCACACAGCAAGGTGCGGTGGGTGAAACGACCATGCGCAAGGAGATGCGCAAGGACATTTTGCTCACGACGGTTTGTCCGCAAACTATGGGTTGTCGGAAAAGTCATGACGCATTTTGGCACCCGATGGCGGTTGGGCGGTTTTGGAAGTAATAGAGTCATGCGCAGCTCTATTATCGCTATGGCATTCGACAGGTGCCAGTTCTAGCTGCATCTAAAAGGAATAGTGAGCGATTTGGTCGATTTGCGGAGATTTGACATCAAGTTGAAGATGGAAGATCAAACTGTGCATTTTCGCCATATTTCACTGTTTTACTTCCGTAAAGGGAAGAACGCGCGTCAAGCTTGTGAAAAGTTGCGTAAAGTGTACGGTGATAATGCTGTACAAGAACGTCAGTGCCAGCGGTGGTTCGCAAAATTCCGTGCTGGTGATTTTGACCTCAACGATGCTCCTCGGTCCGGGAGGTCAGCCGAGGTTGATGACGACCAAATCAAGGCATTGATCGAGTCAAACCCACGTTACACGACACGAGAGATTGCAGGCACATTGCACATCCATCATTCAAGCGTTCACGACTACCTGAAGAAACTGGGTTACGTAAGCAAACTCGATGTGTGGGTTCCTCATGAACTCAAAGAAGCTCAATTGATGGTGCGTATAAACATCTGCGATATGCTCATTAAACGTGAGGAAAACGACCCATTTTTGGAGCGACTGGAAACTGGCGACGAAAAGCCGATTGTATACAACAATGTGCGGGGTTTTGGTCCCGCCGTGCTGCTTCGCCTCAAAAGACATCCAAAGCAGACAGTAATCAGCTGAAGGATCTGGTCTCAGTGTGGTGGGATTTTAAAGGTGTCGTGTTTTTCGAGCTCCTACAACGGAACCGAACAATCAATTCGGATGTGTACTATCGGCAATTGGACAGTTTGAACGAATCCATCATCCAGAAACGTCCAGAGCTCGTTCATTGTAAAAGTGTTGTGTTCCATCACGACAACGCGAGACCACACACAAGTTTGATCACCCGCCAAAAATTATAGGGGCTTAGGTGGGATGTGTTGCCACACCCAGCATACTCGCCTGACCTTGCGCCGTCAGACTTCCACTTGTTTCACTCTCTTTAACAGTCCTTGCGCGGTATAACGTTCAATTCGGATGAGGCTGTAAATCAGCACCTTGTACAATTTTTCGCCACGAAAGACAGGTCCTTCTATGAACGAGACATTCTGCAGCTCACTGAAAGATGGCAAAAGGTTATCGAACGAAACGGGCATTATATCATTGATTGATCTTTGTTCTTTCTATCAATAAATGACCTTTGCAAAACATGGCTAAGATACGTCATGAATTTTACGACAACCCAATAGATGGCCATAGCCTGATCTGTGGTTTGATGCAGAGAAGGGTTTTCCTGTCCACTTGAGACCAGAGGGACGACCACTCAGCCATGATGAAGTGAAGGATGCCAAGACGAAAATCTTTAAAAAACAGTGGAGGTCGAGTGATCGGCATGGAGGCGACGGATCTGGCAGAGGCATCCGCCAGCTCGTTACCCCGAATTCCAACATGGCCAGGAACCCAACAGAATCGAACCAGGAATCCAGCACTAGACAAAGTTCGCAGGAGGCGACGAACGTCTCTGGTCACTGGAGAATCATTGCCTTCCGGAGAAGATAAAACTTGAATGACTGATTGGAAGTCAATGCAAAAGAGTCAGAGTTGTGGTGCACAGCAAAAGAATTTATTTGGTTATAATCGGTGAAATTCACCAGTGAACCTGAGATTTGCTTAGTCTTGTTTTGCTTTCTCTTCAAATATATGAGATCGCTTTAGGCAGTACCGCCGTTACATCCGGGCAAACAGGGCACCTGAAAAAAGCCTCGCGCCTCAGCCCCCCACCCGTGTTTTGGAGGACCCCAATCATCCTAGGCACAAAAATATTAAGATAAAAATGCAATATGCCAATAAAACAAAAAAAAAAAATTAAATGAACTGCACAACGAAGCGAATCTTATTTGTATGGGAACGTCTGAATGCACCTAAACTAAGCCAGCCAATGGATTACACGGGATAGTTCTGCATTCCGATAGACCCATATCCCAGTAGCACTTTTTGTACTTTTCGTGGTTGTGTGTATTCAAACTGTTACAAACAATAAAGTTGTAGTGCAATATTTAATATGAAAGTATCTTTATAAGTTTGTATCAACAATTTAAACGTAAATTGCGACTGCTTATAGCCCATTGAGTTGCTCATGGTGGTCGTTAAACCTCCAATAAAAAAAAAATAAATAAAAAATAAACGTAAATTCCAGTTGATTTTTTTAAATTTAAGTTTTGATTTGTTTTGTACAATTATTACAAAGTGATAATTATTTTGATTTCGAAAAAGACACAGTGATTGTATCTGAGTTTCAAAAACACAGGGCGCTGTGAAATTTAAAGACAGTATCAATATTTTTATTTTCCGGTTTATTTGTACTGCCAACAAAAAAATGACATTAAAAATATACTTTGAATACTTAAAATTTTATTTCTTTAATGAGAACTTTAATTTTTAAAAACTGGAGACAATGAAAGAGGGCGAGCAGACGACTGCTGAACTTGAACCAAATTCTATAGTTAATGAAGACTTAATTAATAATCACAAAGATGACAATGAAAACATAGCTTATTCTCATCGTATCCAGCCAGCATTTGAATGACAGATGAAATTTCTGTAACTCCGTGTTCTCCAGCATATGAAGATTTAATTACAATACGGAAATTATTCGAATCGAATTCCCATCTCTGAAGTACCAAATGCAACTTTGGCATACCCAATTAGATGATGATTCTATCTATCGATGAAGCTTTTGCCCTTTATTCAAAACCTTCATCGATAGATCAGTGTAACTCACATGGGTGCGTGAATTTTGTAATACCTTTTTAATGAAATAGTTTGGGTAGGAAAGGGCCAGCAAAAATATTTACCGAGGGGCCCCACACATCGTAAGAACGGCCCTGGGTTTTAGACATCAATATTTAGGTAAATTTGCATGGATGGGTGTCCACACCCACACTCTACATACACAGTCGAGTAACATTATTGTGACCACGTCAAGAGCGCGTAGCCAATGAAAGAAGGCCCGTGTTGTGGCTTGGAGAAATTCTGAAAACATATCACTCGTTGCTGTCATGGATAAAAGGAGCGATTTATCAGATTTGCAAAAAGGAATGATTATCGGCTTTCGCGCCAAGGGTGGCAGTATTTCTGAAACAGCGCAGTTTTTGAACTGTTCGCCTGCTGCTGTGGTTAAAGTGTATCGTGATTGGAGAAATGGCACCATTGCGAACAAGCGACGTGAAAACTGCGGAGCACCACGTGCCATTGATGTGAGAGTTGAGCGTCGGCTGCGAAGGTGCGTGAGTGCTGATCGACACACTACAGTGGAGCAACTCACTGTCCAAATCAACCAGGAGGCTACCGGAAGTGTGCCTAAAACGACAGTTAAGCAAACCCTGCTGCGTATGGGGTTCCGATGCCGACGGAGGATCACTGCACTTATACTAACGAAACTGCATCGCCAGAAAAGGCTTTCATTTGCACGGAAGTTTCGGAGTTGGACTTCCGCTGATTGGCAAAGGATTGGCTTCATCAAACGGATGGACGTTGGCATATAAAGCGAGAAACATCGGAGAACAAGCACTCTTCAACCATTGCTGGAAGAACACAAGCTAGTGGGGGCCGCGATATGGTTTGGAGAATGTTTTTATGGCATTCTCTAAGTCCACTCATACCTGTGGAAAGCACTGTGGACCGAATTCGTTATGAATCCATCCTTGCAGACCACGTACATCCATACATGCTATTGTCTTTCCTGAAAAGGATGGGATCTTCCAGAACGACAATGCGACGTGTCACACAGCTAGAAATGTCCGAGAGTGGTTGGAAGAGCACGATGAAGACTTCAAAGTACTCCCATGGCCTCCTAATTTCCCAGACGTAAACCCAATTGAGCATCTGTGGAACCACCTCGATCGTGTTGTTCGCTCGGTGGATCATCCACCACGCACCCTCCAGCAGCTGTCTGATACACTGCAGTCAGCATGGCTCCATATACCTGTGAACACCTTCGAGCACCTTATTGAGTCACTCCCAGCCCATCTACCTGCTGTTAGCGCTGCACACGGAGGGTACTCTGGATATTAGCTAGTGGATAATGTGACTCGACCGTGTATAAATCGAATGAAGAAACATTATCGTGATACATATGTTGTACACCAAAGAGTCAAATCATCATGACCACCCGCCTAATACGTATGATGTTGATCTTCTACGTGCCGTCAAAATAGCTTTTATCCGGCGAGGCATAGCTGCTGTACAATTTCTAAACGTGTCTTGTTGCGTCAGGTACCAACACGTTACCACCAGAACTTTAATACTTGTAAGTAACGTGGCTGAGTCGCCGCAGATCGGAATTGCTGCTCCAACACAAATCACAGGCGCTCGATTGGTCTGATGTCTAAGTAATTTGGGGACTAGGGTAATCCTGCAAGTCTTCGTCGTGTTTCGCGAAACATTGTCGAACATTCCAAGCAGTGTGGAAAAGTTAATCATTCTTCTCAAAGACTGCACTACTATAGGGAAATACGGTTGCACTACTATAGGCACTACCATAGGGGAACACCTTTGCACTACTATAGGGGAACGCCGTTGCACTACTATAGGCACTTCTACAGGGGAACACCTTTGCACTGCTATAGGGAACGCCGTTGTACTACTATAAGGGAACACCGTTGCACTACTATAGGCACTACTATATTGGAACACCGTTGCACTACTATAGGGGAACACCGTTGCCCTACTATAGGCACTTCTACAGGGGAACAGCGTTGCACTACTATAGGTACTTCTACAGGGGAACAGCGTTGCACTACTATAGGTACTTCTACAGGGGAACACCTTTGCACTACTATAGGTACTTCTACAGGGGAACACCTTTGCACTACTATAGGTACTTCTACAGGGGAACACCTTTGCACTACTATAGGGACACACAGTTACACTACTATAGGGGAACACCGTTGCGCTACTATAGGCACTACCATAGGGGAACACCGTTGCACTACTATAGGCACTTCTACAGGAGAACACCTTTGCACTACTACAGGCACTACTATAGGGAGCACCGTTGCACTACTATATTAGAACACCATTGAACTACTATGGGCACTACTATATTGGAACACAGTTGCACTACTATAGGAGAACACCGTTGCACTACTATAGGGGAACACCGTTACACTACTATATTGGAACACCGTTGCACTACTATAACACTACTATATTGGAACACCGTTGCACTACTATAGACACTACTATAGGGGAACATCGTTGAACTACTATAGGGGAACACCTTTGCACTACTATAGTGGAACACCGTTACACTACTATAGGGAAACACCGTTACACTACTATATTGGAACACCGTTACACTACTATAACACTACTATATTGGAACACCGTTGCACTACTATAGGCACTACTATAGGGGAACATCGTTGCACTACTATAGTGGAACACCGTTACACTACTATATTGGAACACCGTTGCACTACTATAAGCACTACTATATTGGAACACCGTTGCACTACTATAGGGGAACACCGTTACACTACTATATTGGAACACCGTTGTACTACTATAAGCACTACTATATTGGAACACCGTTGCACTACTATAGGCACTACTATAGGGGAACACCGTTGCCATGAGAGGATGTACCTGGTCTGCAATGATATTTAGGTAGGTGGTAGACATCACAGTTTCCTGCACATGAATGACTGGACACAGGGTTCCCCCATTTAAACATTGCCTCAAATATTTGACTTTCTCCACCGGCTTGTTTTCGTCCCACGGTGCATCCTGGTGTCAACATTTTCCCAGCTGAACGACGCACACTTACCCTGCTGTCTACATGGTGCGACAGGAAACGACATTCATCAAACCCGACGACCTTCTTCCAACCATTCAAGGTCCAGTTTTGATGCTCACGTGCCCATTTCAGGCGCTTTTGACGGCGAACCGAGGTTAGCATGGACACTTGGAGCGGCCTGCGGCTAAGTAGCGCCATTTTCAGCAGGGTTCGATGTATTGTGTCTTATGATACATTACTCCCGTTATCAGTATGCAAATTACTGGCGAGTCGCACCGCAATGCCTCTCCTGTTGACTCGTACCATACGGGACAGCCTTTGCTCACCTCGGGTATCGGTGAGCCGTAATCATTCCACACCGTGCCACCGGTTCATAATCTTTCCCTCCCCAATACGTTTTGAAAGTACTACCCACGGTGACCGTGAGCAGAGCCCACAAGCTTCGCAGTCTTGGAAATGCTCTGACCCTGTCATCTGGCCATTATACACCGTCGAGTCACATTATTGTGACCACTAGCTAATATCCAGAATAACCGCCGTGTGCAGCGCTAACAGCAGGTAGATGGGCTGGGAGTGACTCAATAAGGTGCTCGAAGGTGTTCACAGGAATGTGGAGCCCTGCTGAGTGCAGTGCATCTGACAGCTGCTGGAGGGTACGTGGTGGAGGACCCATAGAGAGAACAACACGATCCAGGTGGTTCCACAGATGCTCAATTGGGTTTACGTCTGGGGAATTACGGGGCTAGGGGAGTACTTTGAAGACTTCATCGTGCTCTTCTAACCACTCTCGGACATTTCTAGCTGTGTGACACGTGGCATTGTCGTATTGGAATATCCCAACCGCCTCAGGGAAGACAATCAGCATGTATGAGTGTACGTGGTTTGCAAGGATGGATTCATAACGAATTCGGTCCACAGTGCTTTCCACAGGTATGAGTGGACTGAGAGAATGCCACAAAAACATTCTCCAAACCATATCGCGGCCCCCACTAGCTTGTGTTATTCCAGCAATGGTTGAAGAGTGCTTGTTCTCCGATGTTTCTCGCTTTATATGCTAACGTCCATCCGTTTGATGAAGCCAATCCTTTGCCAATCAGCGGAAGTCCAACTCCGAAACTACCGTGCAAATGAAAGCCTTTTCTGGCGATGCAGTTTCGTTAGTATAGGTGCAGTGATCCTCCGTCTGCATCGGAACCCCATACGCAGCTGGGTTTGCTTAACTGTCGTTTTAGGCACACTTCCGGTAGCCTCCTGGTTGATTTGGACAGTGAGTTGCTCCACTGTAGTATGTCGATCAGCACTCACGCACCTTCGCAGCCGACGCTCAACTCTCACATTAATGGCACGTGGTGTTCCGCAGTTTCCACGTCGCTTATTCGCAATGGTGTCATTTTTCCAATCACGATACACTTTAACCACAGCATCACGCGAACAGTTCACAAACTGCGCTGTTTTAAAGATACTACCATTCTTGGCCGGAAAGCCGATAATCATTCCTTTTTGTAAATCGGATAAATCGTTCCTTTTATCCATGACAGCAACGAGTCATATGTGTTCAGAATGCCAACAGCACACTTTATATACCCTCCAAGCCAGCTCACGACACGTGCCTTCTTTCATTGGCTACGCGCTGTTGACGTCAAATGTAGGAGGTGGTCACAATAATGTGATTCAACTGTGTATACATACTATATATAAATATATATATACTGTACATAATTCTTCTTCTCGGTCTTTTCCTGTCCCTTGGACTCTAGTCTAGAATTCCGGTTGTCCATCAGTGGCCCGTTCTTCTGGCAACATGTCCAGCTCATTGCCATTTCAGGGATTTTAACTCTTATCATGATGTCTTCCACTCTTGTCATTTTTTGTATCCATGAATTCCCTCTTTATGTCTCGTGGTTACCCTAGCATGCATTTCTCCACTCTTTTTAGTTAAAGTCCACGTCTCTGCTCCGTACGTAAGCACTGGAAGGATGCATTTATTAAACTCTTTTCTTTTAAGACATAATGACATATTGTACTGAAAATTGTACTGTTTCTTCCAAAAGCTCCCCAACTAAGTTTTATACGTCGATTAATTACATGAATGTGACGTTCGCTTGGCATCTGCTGTCCAAGGTAAATGTAGGTATCGGTTATCTCCAGCCTTTCCTCCTGAATCGATAAATCGTCATTCCTTGTAAAAACACTGTGCATCAATTTTGTCTTCAGAAAGTTCATTTTAATCCCACTTCTTTACTCTTCTCGTAAAGTTCCTGGATCATAATATGCAGTTTAGAAAGGGAATTTGCAACGTCATCAGTAAAACGAAGGTGAGTAAAACAATCTCCATTAATTTTTATTCCTTTGTTTTCCCAGTTCAATGACTGAAAGACATTTTGCAATGTGACATTAAAGAGTTTGCGAGATATGGTGTTACATTGTCTCACTCCCTTTCCAATTTTTGTTGTTGTTGTATCTTCAAATAGTCAAACCTTTGCACTTGCTTTTTCATAGATGTTACTAATAATACTAATGTATGTATCTTCGATACCGCAAGATTTAAAGTCATTGTAACTGCTGATAGTTAGACAGAATCAAATGCCTTTTCATAATCGATAAAAGCAATACATAATGAGAGTTCATATTCCCCAGTTCCTTCAGTTAGTTCTCCCAGCACGTCGATATGATCTATAGCGCTGTAGCCACTCCCGAATCCAGCTTTTTCTCTCGGTTGAGCCATGTGCAGAGTTACTTTCAAGCGAAGTGAAAATAACCTTAGTGAAGATTTTATAAACCAATGACAGGATACTGATGAGCCTGTAGATCCTGATATACACTATATTGACAAAAGTCACCGGACACCCCTTCAAAAGCAAATGAACGGATCTGCTGCGTTGTTAAGATGCGCCGTACAGCTGCAAACGGTATAAGAACAAGCCTGGAGCTGACCGCTATCATATCGCACTGTGAGGATGAGTGAAAATGTCGCGGCGGGAGAGAACGGACTTTGAGAAAGGAAAGATTGTTGGATGTTATATTAGTGGGTTGTCCATAAGAGAAACCGAGAGGCGTTTAAACATACCCAAGTCAACTGTTTTGGATGTACTGAATAAGTGGAAGACACATGGCGTGCCTGAAGCAGCAAAACGTTCCGGCAGACCAAAGAAAATCAGTGATAGGGGACGTTGAAGCCTCAGGACAGCCTTTACAGCTAACCGACAGAGTCCTGCACAAGACCTAGGTGCACAGGCGAGTAAAAACGCTGAAACCTCGTTATGTACATGTACTATTCGAAGAGAACTTCATTCTATGGGTTACAGTGGTCGTGCGGCTGCTCATAAGCCTTTCATCTCCACTCGGAATGCTACTCGTCGTTTAGTATGGTGTCAAGAACATTTATCGTAGACTGTAGATCAATGGAAACGGGTCCTATGGACTGATGAATCCAGATATACGATCCATCAGTCCGATGGGCATGTGTGGGTATGGCGGCAACCGGTGGAACGCTATTTACCACAGTGTGCTGTTCCTACGGTCAAGTTTGGAGCTGGCAGTTTACTCGTGTGGGTGTGTTTTTCATTATATGGTCCCTGCCCATTGGGTATCGTGGACAAACCTGCTAACAAGCACGTCTACCTCGATATTCTGGACAATTATGCCTTACCAACTCTGTGGCAATTTTTTTTTTTTTGATTGGAGGTTTAACGACCACCGTGAGGAACTCAATGGGCTATAAGCAGTCGCCCGTCCCTAATTTAGGGTCACTGGTTCCAGGGAAGGGAGAGAGCCAGTGCCGAAAGACAAACACAACATCCGTGCCTCACCGGGATTCGAACCCGGATCCCTTTCGGACGAATGATCAGAGGCCATCGCCTTAGACCACTGCGCCACCGGGGCGGCCAACTCTGTGGCAATGCTATGGAACCGAGCCTTGTCGGTACCAGCAGGATTAATGCACCGAGCCATACAGCAAAGACTGTTACGGCGTGGTTGGACGATAATTCCGTATCGTGTGTGGACTGGCCAGTACAGAGCCCTGATATTAATCCCATAGAGCACCTACGGGATGGATTAGAGCGCCGCATAAGAAGTTTGGAACCAAGTCCTACTGCTAAACAACAGTTAGCTGCAGCATTATGTACTGAATGGAAGCGCATACCTACCGCTGTGTTGCAAAACCTTGTCGAAAGTATGCTTCGAATGGTCAGTGAATGCAGTAAGGCCAAAGGTGGACCGACACTGTATTAATGTATGTCAATAAATGCTATGTTGTGTTTCTGTTCTAGGTGTCCGGTGCCTTTTGTCAATATAGTGTATATATATATAAGTTCACCAGGCCGTAAATTTTATCAGCGCTCTGAAGTGAATAACAGACCTTTCTAAAATATTAGCATGCCGTGGAGTTTGATTTGCATCGCTTGGGCCTTTATTTTCGTTAATGTTTTGAATTAAGACCTCCCCGGTTCAATATCCTTCAGGGCTGCAGATGGCACTTTTTTTGTTGTTGGTGAGCACTGAATCACACTACAGGTGCGTTGATTGCAAAACCAAACTAACAAAGAAAAAGAAATTTGGGTGTAAAAAACAAACACAAGGTGTATACTTCGATGCGCTGAAACACTGTGTTGATATGCTTCCAGGTTGCTATGTGTAGCCGTTGTTTTATAATGTGAAGGCGGCGAATCGGGCCGTTAGGTTTTAGTGAAACTTTAGTGCACAGAGGGTGACAAATTTCTCTCCTTCGCTTCAACAGGATTTTATTTCCTTCGTGTCGACTCCCTGTTCCACCCTAGGGTGTAAGATGGGGAGATTTGAGCGTTCGGCTGTCCCGGAGGTTTTTCCTTGGGGGATCTAGAGAACCACTTTACGTTAAGTTTTTGTAAGGACTTTTTCAAAAGGAAACGTTTTTCTCTCGGCAACAAGATGCAGATTGCTCCGTCCTCTCGTAAATCCCTTCTCTCGTGCTTTTTTCCGCGCCTGAAAAATGTTCGAAGCATCTTTTCTGAACCCTGTTTTCTTTTTCTCTCTTTCCTGTGTCTGTTAGCGTTCTGTGAGGAGGGTCATACCGGAAATTCCTTCTCTTTCTTCAGGAAAGGAGAAAGCGCAAAATCCCCTAAGAGTTCATTCCTCGTGTGGTACTGATCGGCGGTTACCACGCAGTGGGGAAAGCGATATCTCTGATTTATACCAAAATGTTTGGTCGGTGTAGCAAATTTATGCGCCCTTAGGCATTCTACGACTGTCTTTTGAGAGAAAAATATAAGTTTTAAAATTCTGGGTGGTCACATCTATCCGTTTCTTACGTCCGCTACTTTCACTCTTTCTTTTCCTTTCTCGTTCTTTAACTATTTTTTTCTTATTTCAGTATTAAAAGAATATTTAACAGTTACGATTTACGAATATTGTATTGAAATCCCCAGGTCACTGTAACACTAACACCTGAACTCCGATTTTGGTATAACAACCATTTTTCTTCAGCAAAAGTGGTTTGATTTCCTTTGCTCAAAATTTATTCGCAACGTGTGACGTATTGCAGAGGTAAAGCAGGTGTCAAGACGACAAATCTGTATCGATACATTCCGTCGGTGCAGTTTTGGCGGTTATAACTGGCTCCGGAGCGACAAGGCGCTAATAAAATATATCGTCACCGACAAATTCGTGAATTTCATAGACGTTGATGTAAGTAATGGGTGGTGTTGAAGAAATGTCCAAAATGTGAGTGTCACCTGCAGACCCTCATAAAAATAGGAAGCACCTATCCCCCTAGTTAGTGTAGTTCCTTTCTGGATGGACGCAGATCTGCCAATGATTACGAGGCTCTGGATAACATCCTCATTAAACTCCGGAGTCTGGGAAGCATAAAGTAAGGACGATACAGAGTGGAAGCAATCATAGAAGCGCACTGAAACTCTTCCCATAGAACGTGGCTCCCCGATCGACCTGTAACAGAAGAAAACTGAGACATGATCCCGTCCCGCCGGCAATGGTTGCTTTGGCAACCCACTACTCGGGTATGGCCAAGTAGACGTCGGAAAGATGACAATAACGTACTATAGATACCGAAGCCAATAACCTAGATATAGAAACAGATGACAATGGAATACAAATCAGAATTGAAAGTAATGTCGAGTCTCAGCATATAATTTGAAGAAAACTATGACAAAATATGCATGAATGAAATTAACAACAAAGACACGTAGAAACATAAGTCATGAAATTTGCAAAGGAAAAATTAACTATCAGTAAGGAATACACTGAAGTGCCAGAAAAACTGGTACAAACGAGCTTATGCAAAATGCATAGCAACGTCACTTATGCGCGTACTCGGTTGCGTCCGCCAGTGCGCGTATAAAGCGATAGACATCCTTGCCTGCTGTCAGAGCTGTTTTCGGCATGAGAATGACAAGTAAAAACGATTTAAGCGATTTTCAACGCGGTGTCATAGTTGGCGCTAGTGAGATGGGTCATAGTATTTTGGAGGTAGAAAGGAAGTTCGGATTTTCACGGACGACCATTGCAAGGGTGTACCGTGACTACAAGAATTCCGACAAAACCTCCAACCTACGATACCAGTATGGCCGCAAAAAGACATTGGGTGAAACTGACCATCGTCGGCTGTCAAGAATCGTTTCACGCGATAGGCGTGCAACACTCTCGCAGGCATAATCGGAATTCAATGCTGGAGCCTCAACAAGCATCAGCGTCCGGACTGTGCAACGTACACTGCACGATATGGGCTTTGGGAGCCGACGCCCAACTAGAGTCCCCTTGATAGGTGCACGACACAGAGCTATGCGCCTCGCTTGAGCACGGCAACACCGCCACTGCACACTTGATGACTGGAAACCAGTAGCCTGGTCTGACGAGTTGCGTTTCCAACTGTATCGGGCAGATGGAAAGATTCGTGTGTGGCGCAAACCTCATGAAGCCATGGATCCCGCCTGTCAACAGGGAACTGTACCGGCTGGGGGAGGGGGTCCGTATTTGTATGGGGTGTGTTTAGCTGGATTTCACTAGGACCCATTGTACGTCTACAAACGTCTGTGACCGTCCAACGCTGTGTGCGCATCCTTTCTGACAAGGTACACCCGTTCATTTCCTACTTTCATGCTGATGGGTTGAGCCTATTCCAACAGGACAATGCACCTCGAAACAAGTGTCGGGACGCCACATTATGGTTAGTGGAGCATTCATCTAAGTTTGGGGTGTTTCCATTCCCACCCAAGTCCCTAGATCTGAACGTCATAGAACACATTTAGGATCCTGTGCAACGCGGTATCGAACACAGGAGTACGAGACCTCAGAATACACCCGAATTGTGGAACGCTCTGCAGGAAGTATGGTGTGCATTGCCTACAGAATATTTCCAGAAGCTAGTAGAGTCCATGCCTCGTCATATTTATGCAGTCCTGCGCTCCCGTGGGGGACCTACCAAGTATTAGACTGGTGTACCGGTTTTTCTGGCACTTCAGTGTAAGCAAGAATAATGCCATTTATTAGGATGCTATAGGAAACTGAAAGATGCCAACCAAAACAATTCCAGAAAGTGATAGGTATATGGTATACGTCGTCTTCAACTCTGCAGGGGTGCCAAAGCTCAAATGGATAAAATCGCGTGGTTCGTGGTGGTTCCCGGGAAGCCCAGCGGTCAATCAACAAATAGTTCTGTTACAGGTCGGCTGATCTTTCAGAGATGGTGTGATTTACTAACAATCGCTGAATATCCGCTGTGCATCGGACGAGAACGTTAAGTGACGGCCCCCAGGCTGGACCCACTGTTTAAATGGGTATCCTTTCCTATGTCCACCCTGAAATTCTCTCACCCCTCTATGAGCAATATCGTACTTGTACGGTGGCGCCATCTACTGTACTCTAATCTCACTACAAACTGTTCGGTCAAAGTCGCTAGACTTGCTCTCATTCCTTCAGTTTCTGTGTCCTGCCCAAAAGGCGATCTCGCTGTAGGTGGCTGGGACCTAAACTCTACTCACTGTGGACGGAAGTCCTACAAGAAAATGACAAATACTGTGTCTGTATATCCTTGTTTTATGCTGTGAGGCAAAGAAGGGAGCAACGGCCAGACACATAGCTTGGTTGTTTGGGTGAAACGGCCTGACACATAGGTCTTCTCCGCCAGGAATTAGTCCCGATTTCGGAACAGGTGATAATTCGTGGGAGCAAGACCTGGTACATATACAGCGTCCGGGGGGATTTGTTGGACGGTCGTTTGGGAGCCACGTGATCGTCGCGTTGACGCGCAATTGAAAGAACCTACGTCTGCTGAACAGAACTGGCTGCTTAGTAAGGTTTCTGTTCATCTGCTGCATTTAAACACAATAGTGGTCTTAATTGATGGTCTCACAAGGTTATAGAAATGGAAGACGGATCAAGCCAGCAGCAGACCACCGAACGATAACCAGCTCTTACTACGTTTTGGACAATGATTAGGTGACTCCCTGGAATATAACATTGTGCTGATCGTTTACGATTGTTGTGAGGACCCATTTTTCAAAGCAGGTTACAATCCGATGGAGAACGTCCTCGAGTCTGTGCGTAGCAAGAACAAGAAGGGAAATGCACACGTCCAAAAGACGTGTTCTATGAGCTGCTGTCAATTTGTGTGGCACTCAGACAGTCAGCTTTTTCACCTTACCAAGGGCCGAGAGAATAATGCAGATAAGAAAAGGGCCGTCGAATAATGCAAACGAACCTTCGCTGCGAGCTCACCGATATTCTTGAGCTCCTCATCTGTTACGGCTACTGCTGAATGATCTCGATACGCAATTGCAAGTGGCATGCCTTCTGCTTGTATGGGTCTACATCGCAGTAAGAAAATTCTGTGGCGAAATATACTTCTGACCTTACATGGAGATATGTCAGAATCGTTAATACAGCCATCTCTGAGTTTCCTGTATTTACTGTTCTTCACGTAACATTAATCATATCAGAAAACTTGAAAATTACATCGCCTTGGAGGAAAAACCCGGATATCCCGATTTCCGTTCGAGCATGGTATCCGCTACACCACCCAGGACGATGAAGCACCAAGTATCTGAGTGTTAATTCATACACTCGACGTGGATCAGGAACACCAAACAGAAATCATCGCTCTTTCCACGTTAATAAGTGACTCATGAAAAAAAAAATGTTCATCGGCCGCCACCGGGAATCGAACCACGGGTCTTCCAGTTACGCGCCGGATATGCTTCCACTACACCATAGCTGCCTCGAATTCCTCCAGACTCACACTCGCTAACTGCCAAGTCAATTTGGCAGGTTGCTTCTTGGAGCCCCGCACAATGCTGGGGATTCACCAAAGATGGTAAGCAGCAGGTTCGATTCCCAGTGGCGGCCAATGAGAATTTTTCCGTGACTCACTTATAAACGTGGAAAGAGCGAAGACCTTTGTTTGATGTTCCTGGTCCACGTCAAAAGTCTGTATTAATTATTCATTCGCCTTCTAATTATTTCTTCAGTTGCTGCTTACCATCTTTGGTGAATCCACAGCATTGTGCGGGGCTCCAAGAAGCAACCTGCCAAATTGACTTGGCAGTTAGCGAGTGTGAGTCTGGAGGAATTCGAGGCAGCTATGGTGTAGTGGAAGCATATCCGGCGCGTAACTGGAAGACCCGTGGTTCGATTTCCGGTGGCGGCCAATGAGAATTTTTCCGTGACTCACTTATAAACGTGGAAAGAGCGAAGACCTTTGTTTGACGACCTTTTTTTGTTACGGTCGTTTAGGTAGATCCATGCTTCATCAATAGTCACAATAAATTTCCATCTGTCTCCGGCTAGGTGATTTTCATAAAGAAGTCTACGCCGTGTTCTGCGCTCAGCCACGTGCCTTGGTAAAAAGCGGTGATCATTATGTTTTTTGTTCTTTTTTCAGATTTAAATCTTTTGGATTTCAAAAGTAAGGACTCTGCCATTACTTTGCTTCCAGTTCATACAGAGATTTTTAACGACTCAGCGATTGCTGAATGAGTCGGTGGATTTTCTTTTAAGACCAGAGACCTTACTTTTGAAATAGTCTTAAAAGTACGCACCTATTAAAAGCAATGCTCAACGATTTTCCTCTATATTATTGATGATATTGCTTAATTTACATTTAGAAATGCTAATTCCGTGATTTTCACAGCGTTTTTTAATTACAGAATACGAATATTTCTCTTCATAAAGAGTAAAAGCATAACCTTCTATTAACAGCTCGTTTACGTGCGCGATTTTCTTAGCCGACGATATTTCACTGCAGCAGATGTTTCTTTCGTGTTTATCTGACACACTGTTGCCAGTTTCAATTCCTTGAGCGTATTTTATTTTCTGTAATTTCTTATTAAAAGTTTTCTAAAAATGTGTGAACACGCTCAGTAATTCGCTGTTTTGGTACAAAGCAATTGATATTTTTTGAAGAAATATTAAAAAAAAAGTTTGATTTTAAAAAGAAGGGGTAGATAACCCCAAGCGCAAATGAGAAGATTTGCCCATTCCCAATTTACACTTACTGGCTCCAGAGAGGTAGTTTGCCGGTGTAGCTGAATCTGGGGATGCTGACGTACGTCCTCGATTCCAGAAGCCAGAATCCTAACTTCTCTCCTACACTAGCCATTTTTTTACGGTTCCAGATGTAAGGTTCTGACATAATTATTCGCAGATGGTAAAAAAATAACAAACTGTACTTTAAGGAGATACTATCACGGAAAAGACTATGTTACTTAATATACATAAGCACACCGGACTAAAAACTAGTTACCCCTGTCAGAACGTACCTAATAACGGGTGACGGCGCCTCTGAATCCGGTGTGGTAAAGAGCACGAGGTTATTGATGTATTGGACATCGATTTGCAGCCACTCGTGCATCAGTTGGCCCCGAAGTTCCGCCAGAGTACGTGGGTGTCTATTACGGTGTTTTACCTTCAGTTCCAAATGATCCCACAGATGTTCAATAGGATTTAAATCTGGGGATTCGGCGGGCTAGTCGAGGTGAGACAGTGTTGCTGATTGTTCGTCGTGCCACTCAGACACAGGTTTAGCCCTGTGTACACGGCAATTGTCATCTTGAAAGACGGCAGTGGCAATGTGATGTTGCTCCTGGAGATGTAGGGCAAAGGGAAACACTTCGTCTTTCAGAATGCGAAGGTACGCATGCCGGTTCAAATTCATCGCCACTGCAACGGGGGAACCCATTTCGTGATGCGAAAAACATCTCCAAAACATCCCAGAAGGCCCTCCAGCTTGAACAACACCTTCGATACAAACAGAATTAAAGGTTTCACTAGGCCTGCGATGCACTCGACGTCTCTCATCATTGGAGTACAAACAAAAATGTGACTAATCAGACGAAATTACTCGTTTCCAATTCTGCACAGCAAAGTGTTGGTACCCCTGATCCCATTGATAACGTGCGACTTTGTGACTTGCTGTTAAAAGAGGCATCTTCCGTGGTACTCTGCTCCAAATGTCACATCACACGCAGTTCTCATCGCAGTGTCCTTTCGGAAATTGGTTGGAGTGGACTTTCATTGGCTGTTTGGAGAAACTGTTGCCTGGTTTGAAACCGATTCGCAGTTACTAGGCGTGGAACATGGCGGTGGTTTCTGTTGGTGAGAATCCGGCCACTGTTACGTCGCCGATTTTCAGTTGACTGTGAACTACACCACTGTTTGCAGACTCGCTGGACAGTACGCTTCGACACACCAACAAATTGGGCAACTTCATTCATTTTGTGTCCGTGGGCACGGCCAAACATGATGGCTCCTTTTTGCCACACAGTAATTTCTGTCTTACTGAACATATTGCAGACTAAATTCAACACACACCTTGCTCTTCACCACTGTCCGAGACAGAAATGATCCTGTAGGCCACGCCAGTGCTATTTATCTCCCAACAATGCTATCACGGCGCCCTCTGTACAACCGGTAACTTCCTACTGTCATTTCAGTTAGGGGTGACTAATGTTTTCTCCGGTGTGCTTATTTACACATATTTTCTCTGCCTTTAACTCCCATAGGTATGTCTCTCTACCCCAAGAAAAAGATTGGCTGATAATACTTGTATTAGCTATCACGTTGCGAGGTCGCGCCAGTGTTTCCAACCAAAGCTCGCATTTTATTATGCAAGCTAAAAAAATCACACAGTAGGAGACTCAGAGGTACATCTTCCATAGAGGCTCATGGCAACAATTTGACCCTACATTGGCCTCAAAGATCTCAACAGAACATCTAAGGAGGTTAGAATAATATTTCTGGAGATGATCCAAGTCTCTTAAACGTGAAGCCGCAAGGTGTGGGAATTTGATGTTGTTTACACGACACCACGTAGTTTTATTTTGGAATTGCGTGGTTTTTGATTGCTGAAATTGTGTAAATAACGAACCGGAATAAATTATACCTCATAAAATTTATTCCGGTTAAAATTATACTTCATATACGAGCGAAGTTTTCAATTTTAACGGTATGTTTTATTTGGAATCTGTACTAATGTTTAATTCAAATACAAATAAAAATGGGAAGATGCCTCATAATAATGAAGAATTTTTATGAATCCAGCATTTTCTTACTCATCTGCAGCGAGTTACGATGTAAAATTAGAAACATATGCGACGACAGAATGCGATTCGGCCAACGCAAAATGCATTGCAATAGCCTTGAAAATCATCAGCTTTCCCACATTTTAACAGCTATAGCTCACGGTTATAGGCTTCACGCAAAATGGTAAAGGCATCTCCAGATATATTATTCAACCTCCTTGAGAACAGCGCGCCAGTGGACGGACATGGAACTAAAGCGTAGAAACCGTAACCGTGAAATTATTTTTTTTTCTTCGAAGAGTTTACAACTCAGATCAGATCAGATCAGATCATATGTAGAGGATTTTAGGAAGGGAGTGTCTGACCCAAGGTCTTAAATAACCCTTAGATATAGGAAATTTAGGCTAGAGTGCCCGATAGAAAAGTGGGAAGAATTTGAGGTAGACAGAGGGAGGTAGACGCCTTTATTCATACTCGGGGGCCCAGTACCCGGAGCCCGACGGATTAACGCGCCTATAGTGGTTCAAGCGTTCGTACCTGCATGGGATCGAACCTAAGATTCCTCCTTGGCAGTCATGAACGCTGAACACTAGGCCATCCGCGGCCCTCGAGTTTACAACGCTCTCCGCGACGCTACTTATATAGTCACTGTATCACGTGACAGACGCTTACGTAGTTTCATGTCTGACCACTGGGGCGCTGTTAAAAAAAAACGAGAGTTAAATTTCTGTATCTTCTCTGCGAAAGGAATAATCAGTAGTTCTGGGAACTGCAATTTGTTCTTAGATGTGTCTGTGTGTGCATTGAAATTGCCTTTTTTGGACATTCGCCATATCTTTGGCGAAAAGAAATCAAAGTAAACATAAATAAAATGTTATTCTAATTAGCACTTATGTATTTCTTTTTGGGTCAGGCGATGCACTCCAGGTCGATGAACGATTCGCCCAGAAATCTTTGCTCTTTACGAATATTTCAAAAATGCTTCTTTTCTTGAGGTCTTCAATTACAGCTTTTTGCGGTTTTAACACTTTACACGCGCATACGTAACTTTTACGCGTTTTGAATTTATTCATATACTGGGCCATCAACTAAGCCTTATATTATTTCGAAGTACAAAGAACGCCTACATGTAGCATAGTTTTCTCCTTTTAAGAGAAATAACGAATTAACTATGAATACCCTGGTCAAGTGGAGGAAATATTCTAATAAATATTCAGATATTTTACGCGAATCGAGAGCATATTGAATGGCAGTCTTTACCTTTGTGTTTAAACATTTCGTACTGCGCGAGAACACATCACCAGATTAGTTCACCATAGAAGGAATAAGCTGAATGCACTGCTCAGTGAATTATAATAAAGTTCAACGTACGAATCCCAGAGCGTGGCTTCGAGCTGATCGTCGGGGCTCTATTACGCAGTCGTGAATAAGCAGTTGAACAAACAGTGAACATCTCTGTTGGTTAATGAGCACAGTTGGTTCTTTCAAAACAATTTTCACATTTCAGGAGCTTCTCTGAATAATTGCGAAGGGTGATGAAATAATTTTCGTCTTTTAAACCGTATCATTGTATAGTTAGGAGCATCAAAGTCTGTGACGTGCCTGCCCCGCAGGACGCACACGACATAAATGCAGATAGCAGCGAGAACGAACGTCTGCGTAGCTCAGTTGGTAGAGCGACTTGTTCCAGAATAAGTGGACTCGGGTTCGATTCCCGGCGTGGATCCAAAATGACGGAGAAATTTACTTCGTTATAATGGCGCCCGATCTTCCCGGATGACCCAGCCATTCAAGATCTCGCAATGGTGCGATGTTCTTTCCACACCGCGAGTTAAGAAAATAAGAGAATCCCTTCTCCAGCGCATCGAAAAATAAACATGCGTGACGTTGCATTCGACACACGAGATTGACTGGGAGTTCTGAAGTGCACGTTCTACAGCGGATGGATGCCTACGACGATTCATGGTCACGGCTGACCCGTGGGCCATGACCCCGGCCGTCTTTCGGGGGAGGGATATGTGACGTGCCTGCCCCGCAGGCCGCGCACGACATAAAGGCAGATAGCAGCGAGAACGAAGTAGCTTAGTTGGTAGAGCCACTTGTTCCGGAATAAGTGGAGTCGGGTTCGATTCCCGGCGTGGACCCAAAATGACGGAGAAATTTACTTCGTTATAGGTCTTAAAATGACGAAGACTGATGCTACAATACTTCCGCTTTTGTCACTGTGGTTTCTGTACTACATAACTCTGTCATCTCATGCAAATATTGGCTTCATATAATAGCGTTTCTGAAATAATTTGGTGAATGCTTTTGAAAACTCTCGGGAAAGGCTGCTATCGGTATTTTTTACAAGCAAAAGAGATGAAGTGGTGCATTTCACTCGTAATCTTCGTGAAGCAGGAAATCTCATTGAGAACAGTTTAAAGTTTTGTAATTGTCATTGAAATACGAAAATGCAGTTGTTAGAAAAATAAATACCGCACCTTTGACGTACTGTTAAAAATTTGGGGGCAGGTTGCACCAAAAAGTGGTGCTACACCAGCTGCACCACTTTCTGAGAAAAGTTACACCATTGTGTGGCGCAAACAAAACCCAACAACGTGGTTAAACTTTGAACCACATTACGGTATTAGGTTGCACCAAAATGTGGTGCTACACCAGCTGCACCACTTTCTGAGAAAAGTTACACCATTGTGTGGCGCAAACAAAACCCAACAACGTGGTTAAACTTCGAACCACATTACGGTACAAGGTTAAATACCGTATGTGGTGATACACCAGCTGCACCACTTTCTGAGAAACGTTACACCATTGTGTAATGCAATCAAAACCCAACAACGTGGTTAAACTTTGAACCACATTACGGTATTAGGTTGCACCAAAATGCGGTGCTACACCAGCTGCACCACTTTCTGAGAAACGTTACACCATTGTGTGGTGCAATCAAAACCCAACAACGTGGTTAAACGTTGAACCACATTACGGTACGAGGTTGCACTACATTACAGTGCATGACATCACAACCTTTGAACCACATTATGGTAAGTTACACCATTGTGTGGTGCAAACAAAACCCAGCAACGTGGTTAAACTTTGAACCACATTATGGTACGAAGTTTCACCACATTACGGTGCATAACACGACAACCTTTGAACCACATTAGGGTAAGTTACACCATTGGGTGGTGCAAACAAAACCTAACAACGTGGTTGAATTTTGAACCACATTATGATACGAGGTTGCACCACATTACGGTGCATAACATCACAACGTTTGAACTACATTATGGTAAGTTACACCATTGTGGAGTGCAAACAAAGCCCAAAAACGTGGTTAAACTTTGAACCACATTACGGTAGGAGGTTGCACCACATTACCGTGCATAACACCACAACCTTTGAACCACATTATGGTAAGTTACACCATTGTGTGGTGCAAACAAAACCCAACAACGTGATTAAACTTTGAACCATATTATGGTACGAGGTTGCACCACATTACGGTGCGATGATGCACCACATTACCGTGCATAACACCACAACCTTTGAACCACATTATGGTAAGTTACACCATTGTGTGGTGCAAACAAAACCCAGCAACGTGGTTAAACTTTGAACCACATTACGGTACGAGGTTGCACCAAAATGTGGTGCTGCACTTGCTGCACCACTTTCTGAGAAAAGTTACACCATTGTGTGGGGCAAACAAAACCCAACAACGTGATTACACTTTGAACCATATTATGGTACGAGGTTGCACCACATTACGGTGCGATGATGCACCATGTTGTTGGGTTTCGTTTTCACCACACAATGGTCTACCTTTTCTCAGAATGTGGTGCAGCTGGTGTAGCACCACTTTTTAATGCAACCTACCACAAAATTTTAACAGTGTGTAATGTAAGAGACCCCGAAAGTCATTAGGCTTGCTCTAAAGCTTGTAGGTTGGCAAATATGTAACATGGAGTAGTCGTAGTGAAAGGCTTAAAGAAATACGGTACCTAGTAATCTGTTTCCGAAATGTGAAAAGTCCAATATAAGTAGTATACTACCATGATAAAAGGCGCACAAAACCGAAATATCTGAATGCCGTTGGGGTGAAGTTGCTAGCTGCGAAAGCAACCATATTGCGAACATTTACAATGATGGAAAACATTCTTGTCTGACCCGTGAAGAAGTTTAGATATAGGTTGCATTTTAAAATGGGAGGCGGATGATTTGTTACAGATACTAAGAGTGAAAACAGTCTTGTTCATAGAGATACTGCATTAAAGCCACTGTAGGTTTTAGTGCAGGGACACTCACCTAATTCAGTATTTTGGACACCTGCACGCTTGCGTTCCTCGGAATCGGATCACATCACAGACGATGTGCTTACACCAGGGTTTTTAGAAATCTGCACACGGATCCAGAAAGCGTGATGAGAAACGAGACGGAATAATACGACCGCAGAAGTAGCAGCTGGTTTATACAGGATTTCGTATGTGGTGAAGCTCCATCTTGCATTCGCGTGATACCTTGGACGGAATTAACTGCTGCAGTTCAGATGCAATGCACGGAACGAGATGCAAGTGTCCTGTCTTGTGCACGCTTGTAGGCACTGCAGTACATCTTCCTCGAAGAAATACGGTCACAGGAAAAATTCGACTTTGCATGTAGTAACTTCGACAATCGAACTGACGACAATGCGGTTGCGTCAGGATTAGTATCCACCCGCAGAAGAAACAGCTTGACTCTTTCCGAGACTCGTTTGTTCAGAGGACAATGTCAAAACTTTCAGAGTGATCACTGAAATGCTCCAAGAACTGTGTGGTGAACTCTCACCGACGTTCCGCTTCGCCTTCGATCAGCTGTTGCACACTTTGGAGCCAATATATACTGACGGAAAAAAAATCCCAACACCACGAAAAAATAGTTGTAGAGGACTGAAATGGCGGCAATACATTTGTATAGGTAACATATTTAATCGATTAAGGTTTCAAGATCACAGCTTAATGTAAGCGCGAGAAGAGCCATTTTAAATGTGAAATGCTGGTACATTAATAACCGGTGTAACCGCCAGAATGTTGAATGCAAGCACGCAAACGTTCATGCATTGTGTCGTACAGGTGCTGGATGTCAGTTTGTACGATAGAGTTCCATGCCTGTTGCACTTGGTCGGTCAATACAGGGACGGTTAATGCTGGTTGGGGGTGATGCTGGAGTTGTCGTCCAATGATGTCCCATACGTGCTCGATTGGTGAAAGATCTGGTGATCTAGCAGGACACGGCAACATGTCTACACTCTCTAGAGCATGTTGGGTGTGTTATCCTGTTGGAAAACACCCCTGGAATGCTGTTCATGAATGGCAGCACAACAGGTTGAATCACCAGACCGACGTACAACTGTGCCGTCAGGGTGCGTGGGATAACCACGAGAGTGCTCCTGCTGTCATAGGAAATTGCTCCCCAGACCATAACTCCAGGTGTAGGTCCAGTGTGTCTCGGCCGCAGACAGGTTGGTTGCAGGCGCTCACCTGGCCTCCTTCTAACCAACACACGGCCACCACTGGCACCCAGGCAGAACCGGCTTTCATCAGAAAACACAACAGAATTCCACTCCGTCTTCCAATGAGCTCTACCTTGACACCACTGACGTCGCAAACGGCAGTGGTTTGGAGTTAGTGGAATGCACGATACAGGGCGTCTGGCTCGGAGTTGTCCTTAAAGTAATCTATTTGTAACAGTTCGTTTTGTCACTGCGGTGGCAACTGCAGCTCGAATTGCTGCTGCAGACGCGGTACGATGCGCCACTGCCATACGCCGTACACGGCGGTCTTCCCTCTCAGTAGTGCCACGTGGCCGGCCGGAACCCGGTCTTCTTGAGGCAGTACCTTCCCTTGACCACCGCTGCCAACAATCACGCACAGTGGCTACATTCCTGCCAAGTCGTTCTGCAATATTGCGGAAAGAAAATCCACCTTCTCGTAGCACTATTACACGACCTCGTTCAAACTCCGTGAGCTGTTGATAATGGCTTCTTCGTCTTCTTAAAGGCATTCTTGACTAACATCAACACCCTACGTCGAATCTCAACGATAACTAAAGCTCACGAACGTTACAGCGCGTATTCACAGCAAACCTGCTTTGCATGTTCCGAGGCGCTACTAGCGCCACATGTATGCGCCGAGCGCGAAATTTGCATAGACGTCATCTTACAGATGTACTCTCACCGCCTACCAACTGTCGTTTATCTAACACAACCCCTTCTTGGTGTTGGGATTTTTTTCCGTCAGTGTATAAACATATCTAAACATGTGCAATGTAGAAAATGGACCTTCAGGAGCGTGCATCTACTAACATTGAGGCAACAAGTGACACCGTGTGCAGTGGCGTCGGTGGTGTGTATGACAGCGAAGTTATTTTCGGCGATATGCGTTACTGAATGGCATAAAACGTCGTGTTTTGTTTATAGTACAATATTCGATGACTCAAATAAAAACACGATCTAAAAAACATACACATAAACAATTAGCTCATGATTACTTGAGGGTTACTACATTTAATGACTGCTTAAAAACTCATGACTAGCTAAAATGATGGTATTTACAATGGCAAGAACTTTCGACATTACTGAAGGTCATCTTCAGGCCAACAACTTCCACAAAAACACTGGCCATGTGTCAGATGACTTAAATACATGTGTCAAATGACTTAGATTGGTACATGCGCAGATCAACAAAAAGACATACGTTACAAAGTTCAAAAAGTTCAAGGAAGGCGGGGGGCGGGGAGGGAGGGGAGGGGATCAGAAGAAGTTTTGTAACGCGATTAAGATATGGGAGTAAATCATTCAATAAATTTAACCAAGCAGTGGGAGTATGTGAAGGTAACTCATCATTGCAACATAACTTTCGATTTAGATAGATACATAAACTTTCTATAAGAAGAGTCGCAGTCTTAGAGTTTGGTGAAGCCAGGATTCGGACCGCATTCCACTGAGGATTGTGCAAACCTCTTTGCACATAACAAGCAAGTGCGGTAGTGGTAGCCGAGGTTTCCAGATCGTATATACACTGCTGGCTACCCAAAATGCAACACCAAGAAGGAAACACCCGATTGGCCTAAATACGCAGCATGCGTCGCTCGCGAGAGGACATGCAAACGATTAGCATTGCAGGGCATATGCAAATCATGTGCGCCCGGCACGCCACTGAGAAGCACTATAAGAAGGGTGCGCAGAAGGCGGGGTGTAAGTAGTGGAAGTGTGTTGTACTGCCGGACATGTGTGTGGGAAGCTTCCTGATGCCTCGTCGCAGAATACGGCAGTCATTCCAGCACGTTTCGGAGTTCCACAGAGGACGAATAGTGGCTTAAGGCGACAGCGGTTTGTCGTACCGAGACTTCGGCACCCGTGGTTGACGACATCCAGCCTCAGTGAGGTGAGTATGGATTCGGTGGGTGCAGGAGGGACGGACGGACCGACGTGAGAGACTGCCGCAGCCGCGGCATACCACCGAGCGAGAGGATCGGCATGTTGTGCGGCGGGCACTGACGGCTCGCACCGCCACATCACGAACGTTAGCGCAGGAATTAGGGTGTGTTGCGCAACAACCTGTGTCAGCACGTACCGTTCGAAGTCGTCTGCAGGAGCGGGGACTTTTCGCACGGCGCCCGTTGCTCCGATTACCATTGACGTTGCGCTATCGGCTAGTACGGCGGCAGTGGGCCGTTGAACGCCGCGCCTGGACTACGGAATGGCACGACATTGTCTTCTCCAACGAATCCCGCTTCTGCCTGCAACACCACGATGGTCGGATCCGCGTATGGCGGCACCGCGGCGAGAGACCGTATGACGCCTACATTATGCATCGCCATACCGGTCCGTGGCCTGGAGTTATGGTTTGGGGCGCAATTGGATATGACACCCACACCCCTCTGGTACGCATCGCCGTTACGCTCAACAGCCACCGCTACATCTCCGACGTTTTGCAGCCTGTAGTCCTCCCTTACCAGGAGGACCTGCTAGCGGCCACGTTTCAACAGGACAATATGCGCCCGCACGTGGCACTCATCGTTCAACAATTCTTCACGGCACACCAGGTGTCACTGCTGCCGTGGCCCGCCTGTTCTTCCGATATGTCGCCCATCGAACACGTCTGGTAGCTGATCGGCCACCGAGTGGCCCGGCAAGCACCACCTGCTGCTACGCCTGATGAACTGTGGCAACGCGTGGACGCAGCCTGGACCGACATACCCCAAGCCCACATCTAAAGCCTCTTTCGTTCGATGCCGCGGCGTGTAGCGGCCGTTATTACCAGCCATGGGGGCCACACGAACTATTGATGTCTGCGTGTTCCGCAAGTCGCACGGGCCTGTAAGCTCAATCGTTTCATCTTTGTACCTGTTGTTATGTGTCCAGTAAATCTGGCTTTGCTATCTCGTGTCCTTCTTGGTGTTGCATTTTGGGTGGCCAGCAGTGTATGTTCAGATAAACGTGTCTGAACTGTCCTCAACGTGCAGCCGGTGTAATAACAGTCTACATTAGTAGAAGAAACTGCTTTTAAAGGTACACAATATATGCCATGTTGAAATTTAATTTGTTTCTTATCTCGGTCACTTCTTACTAGCAGTCTTGCCTCCAAATTTTATACGAGCTTCTGTGCACAATGTTCGAAGATTCAAAAAACTATGAGGTCGATAATCCAAAGATCCTGTATGGGTCAAAGTGTGGCTGTTCCTTTGCAGGCTGGAACACTTAAGACGGTTATACCTACGAAGTTGAGAGTGAATAGTAGTTTTAAGGGTATCCAAAAGATTGCGCCATGTCGAAAATCCTAGAGAGTTTTAGTTGGCGAAGCCATGAAATTGAGGAATGTGTATATGCTCTTTTTATCAAAGAACGAAATACAGCCAGTTTTACAGCAGTTGGATGAAAGGAATTTGCCAGAATTATGATGAATTGGGTAGTTGGTTTCCTCTAGACTGAAAAAGATAAGGAGTTGTTAATAGGGTTACGTTGAAGATTTAGATCCAAGAAAGGTAAAGATAGATTTTGTTCTAAATCCAAAGTGAAGTGAATAGTGGGGTATTGAGAGTTCATCATGTCCAAAAACTGGGTGAGATGGTTATGTGAATGGGGCCAACCTATAAGAATATCGTCCACATAGCGCAAATGGGGATGGGTTTAAAGGGGACAAGTCTCAAGTACCCTTTCCTCCAGGGCTGGAAGAACAAACTCTGCTAAAATAGGCGAAATAAGAGAACCCATGGGCGTCCAGATTTTTTGTTGATAAGTAATATCAAATTTAAAATAAGATGTGGAGGCAACAAGCCTAAGAGCAGAAATTTGGACAGGTGAGAGATTAATACCAGAGAGAAGTTTTGGTTCGATTAAGGAAATTTTCATATCAATAGGAACATTAGGAAATCGCGAAACAACATCTAGGGGTGCAAGAATAAAAGGGGTATCCTGGGTTTGAATGGAACAAACTCGTTCAATAACCTGTAGTGAGTTGGAAACTGAGAATGAGGACGTGGATAGATTCAACAGAGGTTTTAAAAAAATAGCTAATGATTTTTCCAAAGGGCGGGTGGGTGAATTACGTGAAGAGACTAAAGGTCGTAGAGGCTGATTTGATTTATGCAATTTTATCTTACCAAACATATCCGGGACACATGGGCCCGGAGGTGTTTTTATGTTACCAGAAATTTCCTGTGGTGAAAAACCTTTGTTCCTGAGTTTAGACAAAACAGTTATTGTAGCTGCAACCGGATTGTAATTTAAAACTTTATGAGGAATCAAGTCAGTAGCCTGTTTCATTCTTTGCATATAATCATGGCGATCTAAAATAACTATTGTTTGCAATTTGGCTGCAGAGATTATTGCAATATCTTCTCGTAGAAAGTTTATGTACCTATCTCAATCGAAAGGCATGTTATAATGATGAGTTACCTTCAGATATTCCCACTGCTTGGTTAAATTTATTGAATGATTTACTCCGATATCTTAATCGTGTTACAAAGCTACTTTCGATCACCCTGCCCTGCCCTGCCTCCCCACCCACCCCCCGCCTTCCTTGAACTTTTCGAACTTTGTAACGTATGTCTTTTTGTTGATCTGCGCATGTACCAATCTACGTCATCTGAAACATGTGTTTAATGTCAGTCCAGTGTTCTTGTGGAGGTTGTTGGCCTGAAGAAGAACTTTAGTAAAGGTCGAAAGTTCTTGCTATTGTAAATACCATCATTTTAGCTAGTCATGAGTTTTTAACCAGTCATTAAATGTAGTAACCATCAAGTAGTTGAGCTAATTGTTGATGTGTATGTTTTTTAGATCGTGTTTTCATTTGAGTCGTCGAATATTGTACTATGTTATTTTTGGTGCTGACGAGAATGGTATACCACCGCACATCAGGTGTTCTCAGATTTCCGGATAAAGCTACTCAGGCTCTGGTTGCTAAAACGACCACGTAGAATGTCGCATTTTTCTTCGATAGTTGTGCAAAGTTGCAGCGATTATGTCATTACTGCTGAGAACATGTCGAAAAGATTGTCACCTGGACCAGAACTTCAGTGTAAACAGGATTGTTTGTCGACTTCTTAGAAATGCGTGTCACGCAACTGGAAGACCAATGACATGTGTAAAAACGTATGGGACTGTTGCATAAAACACGATAGGACTGTATATGTTCTTTTATGATCCGCTGTACCTACCATTGGTTTCGCCCACTGTTACCTTCACATGATTTCGCTCTTCCGCCGCAATCGATTTCGATTCAACGGCATTTAGGGTTTTCGCTTCAGTCCATTTCTCTCTTTCGGGATTTAAAGACCACCACGAGCAATTCTTAGAGCCTTGAGTTGTCGTTCGTCTCTAATTTAGTACCATTGGTTCTAGGAAAGGAGACTTTCACATCCCACATACCTCATCCGATACAATCTCGGCTGAATGGTCAGCAGCCAGAGCATCGGACCACTCGGCCAAGCTGGAGGGCGCCGTTGTTTGTGTTTTTTCTTGTTTCGGTACGGAGGATCACAACCATAAAATACCATCGTCATCTTCCCTCCGGTTCCACCACCTCATACGGTGTATTTATCACCTGCTAACTCTGGCGCGAAGTAGTCACAGATACCGGCTTCTTGCCAGTCGTTAGAACTGGGTACCCGCTCGACTCCTAGATGCATAGGTGATGGAATCTTCATATGCCGCAGGCCCTTTACCTTTTTTGGAACCTAGATTACCTAGATAGACCGGTTGGTTCATTCAGGATTTCTCAATGAATGCAGGTCGCAAAGTTTCCAGCGAGGATGATGTTGAGCCAGTCTTCTCCAGCTGCTTCCTGTCGTTCTGGTTAAAGGGTTTTCCAGTCTAGTTAGAGGTTTACCAGGTTTTCTCTTGGTTGATCTTTGATACCAGTTTGTGATACGGTAGGCCCACCTGTTGTCGGTGAGTCTGGCGATAGGGCCTGTCCATGATGCCTTTCTGTCATAAAACGTTTTAATAACTTCTTTTACTCCAGCTAAATTTCTGATAGTTGTGTTTGTGATATGATCTTTTTCACTTATCCCTAGGATTCTTCTCTCCATAGAATGCTGGATGTTTTAAAGATTAAGTTCCTCTTTTTGTGTGGTGCTCCATGTTTCTTGGAACCAGTGACACTAAATTAGTTACGGACGATTGCAGTCCTAATAGTTGCTCATGGTGGTCGTTAAAATCAAAAATCTAAAATAGTTTTGCGAAGTCTATTCGAGATCCTAAGCGGTAACAATTACTTTTTAACTACTGTGCGTAATTTATTTGCCACTGAAAAAATTGCGATAACTACCCCTGGCATTCATTGATCTGTAACTCTTTCTTGCAAAGTTTATTCAAGCACACTGAGTAACAAACTCAGAAAGGTGTGACGTGCTTACCTCAGAAGTAACGCACGTAAGTTGCAGTGACAAACTTCGTCGATGTAGCTTAATTGGGAAAGCATTCGGTTCCGGAGCATATGGATGCGGGTTCGATTTTAGCCTCCAGCAAATGACTTTTACGCTATATTTGAGCACGAAGGCAAACGTTTATTCAAATATACTGAGAAACCTCAGCTGCCTCTGTGGCGCAGTTGTTTAACCGCGGGCTTATGACCATTTGCCTGAGATTGGTCCGGATTCGAATCCCAGAGAGGCATGCATGTTGTGTTTTTCTTGCGGTACTGGCTGACTCCCTTCCCTGGAACCAGTGGCTCAAAATTGAAGACGGCCGACTGCTTATAGCCCACTGAGTTGCTCACGCTAGTCGTTAAACCTTAAAAAAAAGAAACTCAGAGAAAGATGGAACAGTGCAAGCGCGTGAGACTCATTTCCTAGTAGGAGGTATTTTTCTTAAAGTGATAATTACTCAACTTACAGGGACTGGACAGAATAATGTAAACACCACGCTCAGAGATGTGACTTTTAATGCAGCTGCGTACGTCGCAATACGCAAATGTATCCACCACTTTTTGGTTGTAATAGATTTGTTTTGAACCTTAAGGTCCTGTTTAAGTACATTTAAAGTGTTTTGTTGCAAAATTTCTTTCAGGGGGACGACGAAATGAGTGACCTAACGGACTTCGAAAAAGGGCTAATTGTTGGCGGCCGATTAGTTGGGGCCTCCGTGACAACAGTCCCTAGCGTAGTGGGGGTATCGAAAGCTACTGTGTCTAGCATCATGACAGTATACAGTGATCGTGGCGAAACCTCGTCTGCGAATCACAACACCGGCCGGAAAACAACCCTGACTGATAGAGGATTGTTACCGTAATAAGAAGACCACGGCACTCAAAATTAGTGTGGAGCTCAATCTGCATCTCCAGACCTCAGTATCAATGAAAACAGTGCGCAGGGAACTGCACAAGCAAAATGTTCATGGCAGAGCTGCTATTGCAAAACCTCTGGTGATCCGGGTGAATGCACAACGGCGCCGGCAATGATGCCAGAAGCATAGAACGTAGACTTCCGATGTATGGAAGCCTGTATTGTGGTCGGATGAATCCGCATCCACACCATTACCCACCGCAGGACGTGTTTACGCCGTCAGAAGCGTACAACGCAGATTGTCTGCTGCCAACAGTGCAGCATAGCGGTGGTTCTGTCATGCTCTGGGCCGTTATATCGTGGCTTGCAGCAGGTCCCATGATCTCCTTGAAAGGACGGATGACTGGCAGGGCGTATGAAACCATTTTGGCAGACCAAGTCCATCCAATGGCTCAGGCATTGTTTCCTTCAGGGGATGCCATCTATCAAGATGATCCCCTGATTACCTTGAAAGGACGGATGACTGGCAGGGCGTATGAAACCATTTTGGCCGACCAAGTCCATCCAATGGCTCAGGCATTGTTTCCTTCAGGGGATGCCATCTATCAAGATGATAACGCCCCAATTCACAGAGCTCGGAATGTTCAATCATAGTTTGAGGAACATGAGGGTGAACTTTCACACCTTTCTTGGTCTCCCCAATCACCAGACTTAAACATCATCGAGCCACTATCGTCTGCTTTGGAAAACAGTGTATGATCCCGTTATCCTCCTACTGCATCTCTCATGTTACTGGAGTAGTTTCTGTATGAAGAATGGTGTAACATCCCACTGTCCACCACACAGGAATTCTATGCGTCAATTTTAAGGAGGATTCAGGTATGTTTGAATGCCAAAGGTGGTCACACAGACTACTATGTATGTAAAACCTTTTCCTAGGTTCACATCATTCTGTGCAACCATGTATACTGAATTTCACACTACGTCTTAAAATTTCCAAAAATTCATCGGTATAAAACTACGTACATAATAGGGAGATTTTATATAGAGAAGGCTGTCTGTGTGTAAAATCTAAATAAATGCGCGCGTTTGTTTCTTTGCTTTTTCTACTTCTTTGCTGATGGGCTATGCTTGTCCAAAGAACATATGTTTATGAAGATCAACTATGACTGTTGTCTGTATCAACGATATGTAGCGTGGCGTAGATACAAAATAGTACACTGAGAAAAAAGGTTTGTTTCAAACAATAAAATAATTTTGTTGAGCTGTTTTGTCGATTTATTTTGTTGCTTTAGCGAAACTCCATCGGAATTGTTTTGTTGGCAACACAAAATTATTTCGTTGGCTATATATTGTTAATTCAACTAAATGGAGATAGCATCGACCTTACGACAAAGCGCACGTGATTACTAGCTACTCCATACGGGGCACTCTCATACTACCACTAACCAGAAGAATCTCGTTTTGCGCTTAAGATTTCGTTTTGAATTATGGCTGACTGCGAAGTGAGTGCATTGTTAGAAGACTAGGAGCTGTCAACTCTGATAGAGACATTCAGAAGAATTTCTAATACATCTTAATAATTCCGACGTATTTTTATGCTAGTGTTTATTGTGTGTTATTTTCGTTGGATTCAGTGATAATTTGGCCTCACTTTGCAGACTCATAATTACGATGAACACGATAGAATCCGCATCTTATTAGATGCACACGGGCAGATATTAATAATACATTTCTTATGGCGGCTTGTGGTTCCTGATCGCAAATAAAAATTTGCACATGAGGTAATGATAAGAGTTGTAATTTATGTATAGAGATTGATTTCATGTATAGGCTATTATACAGGGTGTTTCAAAATTCGTAAGGCAACCAAAGATTGCATGGTTAAAGTACCCTGGAACATACAGAACGTTAAAAAGATATTACGATTTTTTTTGTCTAACCAAAAATGTCAACAATTTGTTTCATCAAAAAACTAAGGAAAACATTTAAAAAGAAATCGGATTTAGAAACATGTTAACATGCACCAAAATAGTGTCAACACATCTTTATGTCAAGTATAAATCGTCCGTGAACATTCCAGAAGGTAATACACCCACCTTCAAATGCTGAATTCGCAGATAAGAATTCGCTCGCGAGGGCAAGTATAGGCGAGTGGTTAGCACGCTTAGTTTCTGAACTAAAGTTCTCAGGTTCGAATCCCCTCGGGGAGAGATTTTTCGCTGGCTCTGAAAAAATTTCTTCGTGAAATAACACCGTCCAAATTCATTTAAACATCACTAGAAAGTAAATATGGCAAGAAAAATTTAAAGATGGCGGACATCCAGGGTCGAAGTGCACCGCCTGAAATTATTCCACCGGCAAAGTGTTGCCATTGGAAAAAAAATAGGTTACAAAGTGGCCCAGCAAAATATCTCTAAATGTTGTTGGAGCAAGAAGTTACTGTGTCACAATAACAATGTTTGGTTGCAGCAACAAAACATTTTATCACGATAACATTGTTGAATCGAAGAAATTCCCCCAAATCGACAAAATTATTTTGTTAAATGAAGAAAACGTTCTGTCATGATAACAATAAATTTTGTAGAAAGAACAATAATTTTCATCAAAATAATTTTGTTAATTAATATAGACATTTGACGGGGATTAGGAACATCAAACAGAAGTCATCGCTCTTTCCACGTTTATAAGTGAGTCACGGAAAAATTCTCATTGGCCGCTACCGGGAATCGAACCCAGGGTCTTACAATTACGCGCCGGACATACTTCCACTGCACCACAGCGGCCTAGAATTCCTCCAGACTCACACACACTAAATGCCAAGCCAATTTGGCAAATTGCGTCTTGGAGCCCCGCACAATGCTAGGGATTCACCAAAGATGGTACGCAGCAACTGAACAAATAATTAGAAGGCGAATGAATAATTAATACAGACATTTGACGTGAACTAGGAATGTCAAACAGAGGTGATAGCTCTTTCCACGTTCATAAGTGAGTCACGGAAAAATTCTCATTGGCCGCCACCGGTGGCGTCTAAGTCATGAAAAAATTCTTATTGACTGATTCCCGGTGGCGGCCAATGAGAAGTTTTCCATGACTCACTTATAAACGTGGAAAGAGCGATGACCTCTGTTTGATGATAATTTTGTTAATTTAACAAACTGTTTTGCTGACTGTACGCTGAAGAGCAATTGAATTAGAGATACCTGTCTAGTAACGTGTAGCACCACCTTTCGCCCTGATGACGGCGGCGATTCGTTTCGGCATGGACTCGACAAGACACCGGAAGCTTTGGGAAGCCATACGGATCCACGAAGATTTGATGGAGGGGGGTCAGAGCCTCGAAAATCTCTCTCGATGGCATCCCAGATGTGCTCGATGGGATTGAGGTCAGGTGACCCAGCTGGCCAAGGAAGCGAGGTCACGTCGGTGGAGTGTTCATCCAACCATTCGGATATAATTCGGGAGCGATGGCACGGTGCATTGTCTTGTTTCAGGATGAGGTCCCCAGTGGGATGTTGAAGACACACAAACGGGAGCAAATGTTCGTCCAGGATATCCCGGTAACGTTGACCTGTGAGGGACGATGTCACACGTATCAGGGGTTCCATTTCAGTCCACGCAAACAGTCCCCAGACGAGAATGTCACCACCACCAGCTTGAAGGATACCCTCCTGGCAAGAAGGATCCATTGCTTCACGTGGTTTGCGCCGGACTCGTATCCTGCCATCCGCATGTACCAACGTGAATTTTGACTCATCAGTCCAGGCAACATTTTTCCAGATGTCTAGGGTCCAGTGGCGATGTTCCCGCGCCCATGCTAATCTTTACACCCTGTGATGTACGGTCAGCAGCGGTACCCTCGTGGGACGACGGCTTCTGTACCCAATAGAGAGGAGATGGTTCTGGATGGTGTGGCTGCTTACACGTTTTTGTGCACCAGCGTTAAATTGCCGAGTGATTTCTTGCACTGTGGCCCGTCTATCCGCTGTTACAATGCGAGCTAGCCGACGATGACCCCGCTCATCCACACGCTGTTGTCCACGGCAGTTGGCTCTTGCAGGGATGGTTTTACCGGATTCGATGTACTCACGGTGCACCCGTGACACAGTGGCTCGTGAAAATCCCAGTGCCTGCACGACTTCCGAGATGAAGTGACCCATTCGTCCGGCCCCGACAATTTGCCCACAATCAAATGCGCTTAGATCCTTCGTTTTATCTATACTGCGTCCGACTCTTACTGATTCCCGTCGCATCACTCCTTATATTGTCGGATGGCTGCATACGTCATGTCGTTTCCGTTTACAGGGCCGCCCACAGCGCCACATTTGCATAACGCCAGCTGTCTCTAATTCAATTGCTCTTCAGTGTATATCGACTGAATTTTTTTGTTGAATTAACAAAACGTTTTTCTCAGTGTATATACTCCCAGAGGGGAGAGGGTTTTCATGTGCGTGGAATATGTGGAAGGAGTATCAGATGTAAAACGAACCGGACAGAAAAACGATAACTAAAAAAAAAAAAAATATAGCATCCACTGTTTTTCAGGAAAACAATCCGTAGCCAAATCGCTGGTTTCGTTTTTGTCTTGCATTGCATTTCTGTTTCTCATTTTCTACACAACATTATGGAAATCAATTTTATCATTTTTCGAAGTTTGTCTTCTAGTACAAACTCGAGCGGCAAATTAATTATAAGCGATATTTCACAGAACATGCCATCGTTGTACTGCGTCTCTGATAATAATCTATGAAGTCAAAGGCCTCAACAGATACGAACATTTCCTGAGAGAGATCGCCTCGTAAGAATATTCATCTCTGCTTAGCTCTCCATGGAGGTAATCACCCCCACCGTTACCCATCTGAAAACGAAAAAATAAAATCTTTCTTCCTGTGTGCTAGTGTGAGGTAAGAGTTGCACGCATTTGGTCACTTGTAATTAACGCATCGTTAACTTTGCGGCCGAAGATCGCAGCATGCCTTGCATCTGTGATAAATGAGGGCGAACTCTTATTAAAGAATCAGCTTCCCTTCCACTTGGTTGTTGACGTCACGGCAAGGGAAGTTTCTTCGCTCTCAGATGCCACACAAGGGTTCTTAATTTTACTTGGCATTTTCTTAATGCCTGCTCTTGCAAAAATCCATAATTTCTACGCTCGCGTTGTTCTTTCTGTAATGCGCAACAGTTCAGGAAAAGCTTTAATTAAACAAATCAACCGAGTTCTGTATATTAATCAGATTGCATTTTGTTGCGAAATTAGTTGTCTTATTACAAACAGCAAAAACTGTGCTTTGTTCGACGATTAGAATATCTAAACGGAACAGTTTGAGAGCCACAATGCAAGAAGAAACAGAAAAGAATAACCCTGGAAAAAAAAATCGATACAAAAACCCGTTCTGATTTCCGAGTAACAAAGACATTAAAATGTTTCTTTCCTTAAAAGAGAAATAAAAAAAAAACCCAGGACGAATAGAAATGATTTTCATCAGGCATTGTTAAGAGCATTAAAATTTTAATTAAAAAATCAGTCCAAAATCCGATTCTATCACGAAGAAATAAACTGGTTCCCATAATTAAGTAAAAAATCGCGATTATTTGTGAAAGAAGAGATCGAAATGCACGAAATTTGGATATATGAAGTGAAATGTAATGGGGCGTCAATGTATAGAATGCAAATGAGCGACGAGGACATCTATTTATGTTAATGAGCTTCAGCGTGAAAGGGTTTGTTGCAAAGGTGCGCCTCACATTCTTTACGGAGTGTAAAGAAAGGATATTTTGATAGAAGATGTGTTGTAATTGCAGCAAGATATTTTGTAACAGATGAACTAAGGTTAAGAGCAATCGGATGCCTAGAGGCAAGCCAAAGTCAGGTGGAAATTGCAATATGCTAGCATGTGAGTGCTTCTGTGGTTCACAGACTGTGGAACAGGCTTGTTGTAAAGGCTGCAAGACATCATTTAACAGACGAACTGAGGTGGCGAGCGATCGGAAGACTAGAGGCAGGCCAAAGTCAGGTGGAAATTGCAAGATGCCAGCATGTGATTCCTTCTATGGTCCACAGACTGTGAAACAGATTTGTTGTAATGCCTGCGAGACATCATTTAACAGATGAACTGAAATTGAGAGCCATCGGAAGACTAGAGGCCGGCCAAGGTCAGGTGAAAGTTGCAAGATGACTGCCTGTGAGACCTTCTGTGGTCCACAGACTGTAGAACAGATTTGTTGTAATGCCTGCGAGACATCATTTAACAGATGAACTGAAATTGAGAGCCATCGGAAGACTAGAGGCCGGCCAAGGTCAGGTGAAAGTTGCAAGATGACTGCCTGTGAGACCTTCTGTGGTCCACAGACTGTAGAACAGATTTGTTGTAATGCCTGCGAGACATCATTTAACAGATGAACTGAAATTGAGAGCTATCGAAAGACTAGAGGCAGGCCAAGGTCAGGTGAAAGTTGCAAGATGACTGCATGTGAGACCTTCTGTGGTCCACAGACTGTAGAACAGGTTTGTTGTAATGCCTGCGAGACATCATTTAACAGATGAATTGAAATTGAGAGCAATCGGAAGACTAGAGGCAGGCCAATGTCAGGTGGGAGTTGCAAGATGACTGCATGTGAGTCCTTCTGTGGTCCGCAGATTATGGAACAGGTTTGTTGTAATGCCTACTAGACATCATTTAACAGATGAACTGAGGTGGAGAGCGATCAGAAGACTAGAGGCAGGCCAAGGTCAGGTGGAAGTTGCAAGATGGATGCATGTGAGTCGTTCTGTGGTCCACAGACTGTGGAACAGATTTGTTGTATGACAGATGAACTGAAGTTGACAGCAATCGGAAGACTAGCGGTAGGCCAATGTCAGGTGGAAGTTGCAAGATGACTGCATGTGAATCCTTCTGTGGTCCACAGATTGTGGAACAGGTTTGTTGCAATGGTTACGAAACATCATTTAATAGATGAACTGAGCTGTTGAGCGATCGGAAGACTAGAGGCAGGTTGAAGTCAGGTGGGAGTTGTTAGATGGCTGCATGTGAATCCTTCGGTGGTCCACAGACTGTGGAACCAATTTCGAAACACGCAATGAACTTCCCGAGGGTGCAGCAAAGGGAAGTCTAGGGTTACAACAACCGTGGAAGACCGATATCTCCGAATAACTGCTCGGAGAAAAAGGGCGCCTACCCGGAATCAGCTGCGATCTGCCCTTGCTACAGGAATGGAGAGATCTGCTTCCACTCTTCTCAGAATGAGGTCTTTATGCTAGGCTATCAGCACTCTGCGTGTTTCTTACTCCGCCACAGGGGAACGTTTGGATTGAGCAAAACACCACGTCAGTTGGAATGGAAGTCAATGAAGGTTAGTACTCTTCACCGATGAGTCGAGATTTGCTTTGCAGAGCGATTCCAGGAGTACTCTGATCTGTGGTGAACGAGGGGCATGCTATCATTTCACTATGACTCACACGAAAGGGACTCTTATGATGGTGGTGATGTATTGGTTTGGACTGGCATCTCATTAGGTGGAGGCACAGACCTCTATGTCCCTGGAAATACATTTTTCGCCCTTATGCAGGAGCCATAGGAGATACATTTCTATTACAAAACGATAACGCTCGTCCCCACCGAGCGAGGCTGGTAAAAATATCTTCCAAAAAAGACCATTGTTCGTATGGATTGGGCAGCCAGGTCACTCGACCCGAATTCGGTTGAGCATGTCAGAGATACTCTAGCGAGGCGTGTTACTGACCTCAACCGCTATCTGTAAGATCCAACGGGGCTTAGACAAGCTTTGCACGAACAGTGGTCTTTGCTACTTACTGATCTCTTAGACACCATCATCAACAGCATGTAACATCGCTGCATTGCTGTGAGAGGTGACCACAGTTCCTATTGAGGTACTTTCGTTATTTCATTTTCACACTTATGTTTCAACTGGTTCTGCATGTGGTCATTTTTGCAGGAAAGAAGTGTTTCTTACAAAATGGGGCCTGTCTTTAACTTACGATATGATACAGGTTTTCATAGTATTTCATACTTTAGGTTTGAATTTTTACAATTTTTTTTATTTTCCTTAATGTGCGCAAACTATTTTAATTTTTCTGTGTGGTCTATGAAGGGGAGATCAGAAATTTCTAAACGAAGTACACGCAGTGCTCACTGAATTACGACCATTCCTATACCTTCGATATTAGCGTAACGAGGAGGAGGGCGTGGTCTGTAGACTAAAGGTGGTGTACAGTTGAGAGAGCAATAGCGGACGTGATAGCTAAAACAAATGCATCGGAAAACTAATAAACGAAGAAAATTATGTAGAAAAAAATTAAAAGTACCTTTTCAGTTGTGATATTTTTTCATGAGGGGTTAATTAACATCGATTCTTCCTTATCTTCAATCTTCCTTTTTGGAAGCAAACAGTTCAAGAGCCGTTCATTCCACGGAACTCTTATTACAGGAGTACGCGTGCACAGAAATACCGTATTATAAAAGCCTACGTCTGTCCCTAACGCTCTGACGTCGTTCAGTACATGTAGCGCCATCTACTTTTTATATGGTGGCCGAAATCGGAACTAAGCTCACTGCTATCGCAACAAGCGGCAAGATCCAGCACCTTGGCACACATCCAAGATTATCTCGTGCAGGAAGCCACGCCTCTCAGCCGTCAATCATTTAGGACTGTCAACATGGTCTGGTATTTTGTACCGTACAGGTAACGCAGATTTTTGAATCCGATCTGTTGTGACATCCTTCGGCGTGTTTTGCTACGTACCCATACGAAAGCATTGAAAAATTTAAGTAATTTTTAGAAGCTCATATTTTTTGTTAAACTGGTTTGTCAGTGTAAATTTTTTCTGTGTTTGACATACTCTTTTTGCTTGAATACTCTCTTTCCATGTTTCAAATTCCTCCAGCGATTCGAATGATAGCACACGATCTTCTAAATTATATCCATGAGTGTAGCATAAATGTTGCTTTAAATCTTCAGAATACAATGCAATTCTATCTTAAAAATGGAAAACACTTCTGTGCGATGTATTTATTGCGAAAAGAAATTCAGTAGTGTTAGAGATCGAAATATGCATGTTAAAGTGATTCACAAATCACAGAAATCCTTTGATTCACTTTGAAATTTCCATGTGCAGTAGAAAACTGTAATATTGCATTGTATTCTGAAGATTTAAATTAACATTTATGCTCTAATCATGGATATAATTTAGAAGATCGTGTACTAACTTTCGAATTGCTGGCGGAATTTGAAACATGGAAAAAGAGTATTGAAACAAAAGATAAAGTTTTTTTTGCCAAAGTCAGAGGCATTTTCGTTAATTTTGCTACAATTTCAAAACACTACATAAGCTAAAAAGCGCGCAAATCACAGCAAAATATGACGTAGCCATTCACAGTAAATTGCAATGAACTATTAAATCCCAAAGAACTGAAAAATATCAACAAGCTGAAGTATGCTGTCAAACACAGAAAAAAAATTCTACACTCACAAACTAGTTTAACAGAAAATATGAGCTTCTAAAAATTACTTAAATTTTCAATGCTTCCGTAATGCAGAAACGACCAAGAGGGTAACCAACGGTATGTACGTAGCAAAACACGCCGAGGGATATCACAACAGATCGGCTTTAAAAATCTGCGTTACCTGTACGGTAGAAACTACCAGACCATGTTGACAGTCCTAAATGATTGACGGCTGACGCAAAGGCTCACGGATGAGAGGTGTGGCTTCCTGCACGGGAGAATCTTGGATGTGTGCCAAGCTGCTGGATCTAGCCGCTTGTGCTATCGCACGATACGTAAAATCAAGAAGAAATACCGGAAAATAAAATATAGTAAGGCGAACGACTTCATCTGTGGCAACACGCACGGGATTCTGTTACGTAGGTGTTATGTCGTGTTTTATTTCATTTCCTTCGCATTGAAGAGTGATTTTCTAAAAAGGAATCAGCGTTTTATTTCATGAAAAGGAATTCATAAAAAGGAATCAGCGTTATTTTATTTCATAAAAAAAAGCAAGGAAAATTGTGAGAAAGTAATTGCAGGCGTAGTTTTGATTCACTGTGGTGGAAATTTAGAAAATTATTGGTTCCGTGGAATTTTTCTTTGTTGTACAATATGGAAGAAGATAAAGCTGAAAGAAAACGTCGCTTAAATAGAGACGACGACAGCAATGGCGTGCAAACCAATCTTCTAATACTTTGCATAACTTGAATGAAGGTAAAGCTAATTGCAGACCTATCTTATAGACTGCCCATTAATAGTTCAACCTTTTATTATAGTTAGTTATGTATTTTACGATTCGGGTTATAAACATTTCGGTCATAGCTTTTTTACCTGTGCATGCCACGGGCTATGAGCTTGTATGGTATAAAAGCTAAAGAAAAATGAGCAATTTCTCCGTAAATTGATCAAAGTTATTTTTTGCTGATGTGCACAGAACGTAATTTGTCTTCAATAATTGCTGTGAATTGTATATGGGAAATGGGAAATGATTTAAAGATCTAGGTAAAGTATTGTAGTAGAAACTTCAAAGAAACCATTCTCTAATCAAGTTAGAAAGTCTGATTAAATCGCATTAAGGCATAAAAAATCGACCTGTGGAATAATCTAATTTTGGTTTTATTCTTGGAGGGGGGGGTCATAAGGAAAGTAATTTATCAGGGTGAAAAATTTTTAACTTCCACAAACAAGAAAACTTTGAGAACGAGATTAATCAGTCAGCATGAAGAATTCCTACTGAATAGCGTCCTTGAAGGGAGATGCGACAAATTTTTGCAAAGCGTGAATCGAAATTTAAAATCGGTTTAGAATTCGAAATGCAGATTACGTCATGCAAGACAATTTGGCCTTTTGAATGCAAATCCATCAATTGGTTTGGGAGATCCCTAAATGCAAATTTCGCTCTGAAAGATTTTTGATCATAGCTTAAATATCAGACTACTGCATAAAATAGAAGATTTTATTTACGAAATTAATCAGTTGATTTGGGAGAATTTCAGATCACGAATTTTTTAGTTAAGGTCCATGTCTCTGATCCGTAAGTAAGAACGGTAAGGATGCTTTAATTAAACATTTTTCTCATAAGATATAGCGTAAAAACTGTGCCGTGTCTTCTTAATGCTCTTCAGCAAGATTTATACGTTTATTAATTAATTGCAACTTTGATGGTATTTGTTTTAACAAAGGTAGATTGAGGCATCAGTCTGTTGCGTAATACACACAGCAGAGGCGTAACTAGGGCGGGGTAAGAGGGGCGGCTGTCCCGGGTGTAGCTAAAAAGAGGGTGCAAAAATCACCGATTCAAAAAATAAGTAATGAAACTTATGCACCAGTACAGTTTTTCCGTGCAATACTTTTCACTCCGCCATTTACATAATTTGCTTATAACATGTTTCGCCAGTTTCGCTAACCTGATAAATTAAAATTTGCGTTTGTTTCTCAAAATTTTCAGGAATATACACCGATGAGTCATTATATTATGACCACCACAAACCTAGAGAAATGATCGCGCCTGGAGACCGAATGGTGGCGCAGGTGCCAATATATACATATACAACCAGGAGGACCGGCTTTCGGTTAGTAGAGTGTTCGGAGTCAGAATGGGAAAAGCTCCCGATTTATCGGAGTTTGATAAAGGACAAATTGTGATGGCACGGCGACTCGGAACTAAGATCTCGGAAACTGCGCAGTTTGTGGGTTATTCATGATGAGCCAGTCGTCCAGCCGTGTTTCGTCGCAGCTCATTGATGCCAGAGGGAAGCGGTGACTGTCACGCACTGTTCACAGCGACCGCAGGGCCATAGTGCGACAATTCACCCGCAGCTACAACAGTGACTATCAGGGCAATGAGTCACAGCACACAGTTCAGCGCAGCCTCCTGCGCATGGGCCTGCGTAGCCGAAGACCCAGCCGGGTGCCCATGCTCACTGCACGTCATCGCGAACAACGCATGACATAGGTCCAAGATCATCGAGATTGGACCGTCGATGATTGGAAGAAAGTGGCATGCTCTGACGAATCAAGATTCCTGGCGCATCACGTAGACGCCCGAGCGCGGATACGACGATTACCAACGGAGGCTATGGCACCTGGATGCACTATTGGGCGGAAACAGGCTGGCGGAGGCGGTGTCATGCTGTGGGCGATGTCTTTCTGGGACACTTTAAGCCCCATTATCCCAGTAGCAGAATCTCTGACAGCTTTCAGGTATCAGAACATTGTTGCAGACCAAATTCATGTCAACTGTGTTCCCTGCTGTTGATGGCCATTACCAACAGGAAAATGCGCCATGCCACACTGCCAGAATTCTCAAGGAGTGGTTCGAGGAATATGCTGGTGACTTTCTGTTAACGCCCTGGCTTCCAAATTCATCTGACATGAACCCAATCGAACATTTGTGGTTCGACTTGGAAAAGTGAGTTCTCTCTAAATCACCACCACCCCGAAATGTACAGGGGAAGTGGAGGACCCGCTGTTGACGTTATGGTACCAGATACCCAAGGATACCTATCGCCACCTCATCGAATCGATGCCTCTCCGAGTGGCCGCTGTTTTGCGGGCTAAAGGGGGGTCCTACAGCTTATTAGGTAGGTGGTCATAACGTAATGGATTATCGATGTAAGTTACATTAAAAAATGAAGACGCGGTTATACGTACTGAACGTTTCAAGAGAAGAATGTCGTTTAGGTTGTTGAAGGTTCACTGGGAGATATTTGTTAATTACTGTGATTGTGTGCATGTGTGTGTGTGTGCGAGCCAGGACATCCAGCTGCATTCGTTTTGTATGATGCGGTGATGAAGTCCTAAGAAGTTGGGAAAAGCCGTACAAACAGTGAGTCTGACAATGCGCCTTCCCATAGAGATAACATTGAGGTTTAACATTAATTCTGTCACAGATGTTCACACATTCTAGACGATGGGGGAGGGGGTATTTTGGGGGTTTTCTCCGCGCACAGAAACACAGAAATGACTCGTTACACTTCTGACTCACATTAAATTATATCATGTACTATATGCATATTTTTTTTTTTTTGGGATGTAAGGTCAGGTGATGCGTAACATCACAGCCTCTCCTTGACAAATGTCAACACCGCCTTCTCGTGGTGCATCCTGTTCCCACTAAAGGGGCTCTGACGACCGCCAATAGCGGTATAACTATACCATCGGGATCAGAGGAAATGCTATCCCACACTCACCAACCCGCTTGGCCAGCGTGGTGAGTTATGGCCAAACACCTCCAAAATGACTCTACAACTTAAATCTTGGCCCTCAGTCTCCGGCAGCTGGAATGTACCTGGCCAAGGCAGCGGCCAGTGCGACATGAAGGCAGAGGGTGCTAAGAATCCCCGGAGGACCGGACTAGGCTGCCATTTGATGCTGACCTTGGCTACCTATAACGGACGCTCCCTATCTTCTGATTCAAGGCTTCTTGAATTGGAAGAGGAACTACAAAGGATCAAGTGGGACATCGTCGGGCTAAGTGAGGTAAGGAGAAAAGGAGAAGATCTCATTGAACTGAAAAGTGGACATCTCTTCTATTATCGTGGGACAGATACTGGCAGAACTAGTGGTGTTGGATTTATAATAAACAAGAAACTGAAGGATAAAGTGGTAGAAGTTGAAAGTTCCTCTGACAGAGCTGCACGACTCGTTATCCAACTATCGAGAAGATACCAGGCTCAGATTATTCAAACTTATGCACCCACCACAAGTCATCCTGAAGAAGAAATTGAAGAATTTTATGAGGACATTCGTCATCTAAATAATAAAGGTAAGCAGCACTTGAAGATAATTATGGGAGATTTCAATGCAAAAATAGGGCAACGGCAACAGAATGAAACTTCAGTAGGTAAATTCGGTCACGGCAACAGAAACCAGCGTGGAAATACTCTCGTTGAGTTTGCAGAGGCAGAAGGATTTTTCATCTTGAACTCCTTTTTCAAGAAAAAGCCACACAGGAAATGGACATGGAGACATCCAATTGGGACGACAAGTGAAATTGATTTTATTATGTGTAACAAAAAATTCGTCATCGAAGACTGCAGTGTGCTGAACAAGTTCAACACAGGTAGTGACCATAGATTGGTGAGATGTAAGATGCACCTCAACACTAAACTGGAACGTGGCAAGCTCATAAGACAAACAAAATGTATTGACATAACCAACCTTAAAAAACACCATAATACTTTCAAGTTGGAACTGAAGAACAGATTCTCTGCTTTAGAAGGCCTAACATCGGAAGAAGTGGATATTTCGGAAGTTAACAGAAAAGTAACCAAAGCTCTAATGGAAACAGCAACAAAATTAGCTGGGTCTAAGAACAAGTTGCATGTGAACAAATTATCAGGAAAAACCAAAATGTTGATGCAAAAAAGAAGAGAGATGAGGACAACTAAAGAAGATGTGACTTCCAAAGTGGAATATATAGAGCTATGCAAGACAACACGAAAAAGTATCACTGAAGACGTAAGGAAATTCAACTGTGAGCTAGTGAGGAAAGCAATTGAAAACAACCAAAGCCTAAAGATAGCAAAGGGACATCTCAGTAAGGGAAGAAAACAGATTATGGCTCTGAGAAAAGAAGATGGTTCTATAACAAGAAATAGAGGCGAAATTTTGACAAGAGTGAAAGATTTCTACTCCAAATTATATGAAAGGGATGATACATGTACTCCAGACATCATGAAAGGTACCACAGTTCTTCCAGTCCTCCCAGCAGAAGTTGCTCATGCAATCAAGAACATGAAGCGGGGGAAAGCTCCAGGAGAAGATGGAATTACTATAGACATCATACAAGAAGCAAGTGGAGAAATTGAAACAGTACTCGCCCAAATTTTCACTCGATGCCTTAATGAAGGGAAGATTCCTGAGGATTGGAACAATGCTACAATGATCCTGCTACATAAAAAAGGTGACATCGAGGATCTCAGGAACTACAGACCTATCAGCCTCCTATCAGTGGTTTATAAAATCTTCACTAAAGTTCTTTCACACCGCTTGAAGGTAACACTGGACATGGCTCAACCGAGAGAACAAGCTGGATTCAGGAGTGGCTACAGCACAATAGATCATATCCACGTACTGAGAGAACTAATTGAAAGAGCGAGGGAATATGAACTTCCATTGGCTTTTATCGATTATGAAAATCGAATATGGCTTTTATCGATTATGAAAAAGCCTTTGATTCGGTGAAACCATCAGCAGTTACCACGGCTCTGAAATCCTGCGGTATTGAAGATGCATACATTAATATTATTAATAACATCTATGAAAATGCAAGTGCAAAGATTCGGCTGTTTGAAAATACAACGCACATAAAAATTGGAAAGGGAGTGAGACAAGGTGACACCATATCTCCGAAGCTCTTTAATGCCACATTGGAAAATGTCTTTCAATCACTGAACTGGGAAAACAAAGGGATAAAGATTAATGGAGATTATCTAACCCACCTTCGTTTTGCTGATGACGTAGTCATTTTTGCAACTACCCCATCAGAGCTGCAGAGTATGATCCAGGAACTTGCTGACAAGAGTAAAGAAGTGGGATTAAAAATGAACTTTCAGAAGACAAAAGTGATGTTCAATGCTTTTACAAGAAATGAAGATTTATCGATTGATGGAGAAAAAGTGGAGATAACAGATACGTATGTTTATCTTGGACAGCAGATATCAAATGAGGGTCACATTGATGAAGAAATTAATCGGCGTACAAAACTTGCCTGGAGAGCTTTTGGAAGAAACAGCATAATTTTCAAGAGCAATATGCCATTATGTCTTAAAAGAAAAGTGTTTGATCAATGCATCCTTCCAGTGCTTACGTATGGTGCAGAGACGTGGACCTTAACTAAAAGAGACATACAAAGGCTGCAGACAACTCAAAGAAGCATGGAGAGGTGCATGCTTGGTATAACCAGGAGAGATAAGAAGAGGAACTCGTGGATCCGAAAAATGACGAGAGTGGAAGACATCATGATCAGAGTTAAATCTCTGAAATGGCAATGGGCTGGACATACTGCCAGAAGGACAGACCGTAGATGGACAGCCGAAATTTTAGATTGGATTCCAAGGGACAGGAAAAGACCCAGAAAAAGACCACATGGGAGATGGGTGGATGAAATTCGTAAATATGCGGGAGTGACATGGAGGAGACTGGCAAAAGACAGACCGTTGTGGAGGAAACTTGGGGAGACCTTCGTCCAGCAGTGGATTGATAATGGTTGACAATGATGATGATGATGATGCATATTTTTAATCATTATTGCCGTTCATTCTTTCGTACGAAAGAAGACTATAACAGTTCTCATAAAGCTAAAACATCTATCCAGGAATCCTGTAAACGTTAGATTCGGATTAATGAGCTTTCAATTGCTCTGCTTGTGCGTGTAATTAAACCCGAGAATGCAATTTAAGCAACGTAACGTGGAAGGTAAAATGTCTAGCAGAAAACAAAAGTCTTCGAAAATTTCGATATGAAGGTATTTCATTACAGATAATTCGCATAGCTCAAATTCACATTGTTTCTCACATAGTTAGAATTTTCGTCATTAATTAGAGTTACTATCTCTAAGAATATCGTGGCAGTGAATTTCACTCGAACTACTATCACTACAAAATTCCTAAAGTAATTTCACAGCCTGAAAGAACCGACTGCACAAACTAAATGTTCATGGCAACAGAATTTTTAACGGAGGGCATCGACTTCTGTTACAGTACAAAGGAATAACTATTTAGCTTTGAAAACCGAACATACAGTTACGGAAAAATTAATAGCAACTCTGGAAATTTCTGGCATTTTTGGGTTTTTAGTGTTGCTACAAAAGTAAGTACGCAGATAGTACTCACAATATATGTATCATTTTAAAGCACATTTCATTCAGAAGCCAAATCAGTTTACAGAATGGGAATATCTTTAACAGAACTCAAGTTTTGAACATAAATGTGCTACGAAACAGAAATCATGACAAAGTAACATGTTTAAATTCAAATACAATTACGTACCTTATACACTGCTGGACAATTGCTAAGGACGGATCATAAACGGCTATATAGAGCATAAAAAAGTAAGTGTGGTTGGATGTCAAGTGAAATAAAAAAATGTCAGCATGCCAGGACATTACAAGAAAGACAATTTATTGTGCTCTGAAATCCAGAAGGCTTTGGAACGTGTTCAAGGGACAAACAGGCCATTTTGTGCAGAATACGTAAACGTGAAAAAAATGCAATTACCGTCCGCAGGCGTTCCGGCGTAAGATGTCAGTACGGGATATGGCCACCATGGAGGGCGATGCAAGATTCCACACGTCGTGTCATGCTTTGCACAACATTATCAAGCAGCTGTTGGGGTAATTTATCCCATTCCTCTGTCAGTGCACGGATGAGGGTGTCCTTGTTTATTGGAGGGCATTGGCGAACAGCAAGACTCCTTCCCAAAGCATCCCACACATTTTCAATGGGATTCAGATCTGGAGAACGTGCTGGCCATACGAGGTGTTGAATATCCTCGCTCTCAAGACACTCCTGGACAGCGACTGTTCGATGACATGTTGCGTTGTCGTCCATGAAAATGAATCTATCACCGACAGCACCACGGAACATGCAAACATGAGGTAGCAGAACATCATTAATGTATCGTTGGCCAGTCATAGTCCCAGTTGGAAGCACATAGAGTGACGTACGGCCATTGATCATGATGCCAGCCCATACCATGACACTACATGTCGGATATCGGTCCCTTTCCTGTATGTTTGCTGGACAATATGCAATACCACTCTCACGCCAGATCAGTTGTCGTCGACAATCAGACGACAGACTGTATCTACTCTCATCTGAGAAGAGGACAGCAGACCAGTCGTTATCAGTCCAATTGCGATGTTGATGGCACCATTGCAAACGGGCGGTGCGGTGACGTCTGGACAATGGGATGCACACAACAGGACGGCGGGCGTATAGTCCTCCTTCATGCAAACGTCTGGCGACAGTTTTTCGGGAGATCCGCTTGCCAGTAGCAGCCATAAATTGATTTGCTACCTCACTAGCTGTGCTGCGCCGGTGTCTTTTTGTCGATAGCACTATGTACCGATCTTCTGCAGGTGTCGTACTGCGAACACGACCTCCCCCGTGACGTTTGCTACACTCTCCATTTGTTTGAAATGACTTCCAAAGCCTTGAAACAACACTGTGGCTGACGTCGAACTCCCTGGCAACATCTGTTATTTTTCGCCCTTCTTTAATCTTGCCAATAATACGGCTCCACGTAAAATCATCTAGGTGATGTCGGGAAGACATACTGAAACTTGCAAGTTCGTCAATTGATTCTTTCCCTTTCAACTTTGCGTTTGAACAACAACGGTCAATACGTGTCAAATCCTTTATATCTCTTATAAGCGCTAGGACGTCACGAACAAGTTCGGCAATCCAAAATTTGCATACGCACAACACGTCTTACTGTATCCCGCACTTATGCTAATTTCCACATTTTCCTGCCTTCCATTTTATGGTTGCTATCGTTGCTATTGTCATCCGTCCTTAGCAATTGTCAGGCAGTGTATTTCGTTGGGTGACGTTTTGATTTAACAATGGCTGCACACCTGTTTGGCATGGATTTAACCAACTTACGCAACATATTGGATGAAATACAGTTGTGCCAAACGTCAGTAATTGCGTTAATCAGTTCCACTTTATTTGTGAGGTGACGTTACTGCACTTTTCTTTTCAGAATGCGCAACACATTCTCAATCGGGTTTAAGTCTGGCGAATTACCAGGCCAAGGAAGAGGCACAATATTGCCCAAAGACGTCACATAAGTTTTAATGATTTTTGCCTGATGGAATGGGGCAGAATCTTCCTGAAAAATGTATGGCTGACCCTGGAATAAATCACGTCCTGAAGGCACCATCTTGTTCCTGGAGTATACTTTTGTACACCTGTGCATTAACAGTGCTCTCACACACATGGATTCTGCCCACTATAGCAGCAGCAAAATATCCCCAAATCTGCATGGATACTTTCTTGTCTTAAGTGTGCGAGAGCAATGCAACGCCTCATTATTTCATCGAAACACTTGACACCGCGCGTCGTTACCGTCGATGTTCAATTTTGTCTCATCATTAAATGACACTTGACGCCACTTATCAGGGTTTCACCCCTTATGTTCCTGTGCCCATTCTAAACGTTTCTTGCATTGTACATTGGGTAGCAATGGCTTCTTTACCACCCTATGGGACGTCCGATCGATAGAACGTAACATATTAATTACTGTTCGGGGACAAACAACAGTACCACAGTTTTCCCGCAATTCTTTGGCAAGAATTGTTGACGAGACGAACCTGTTTCTCAGACATAACTGTTTTAACGCGTTGTTACTTCTAGGAGTTGTTTTCATTCTTCGGCCACATTTACCTAGTCTGCCGTTCTCGATTCCACCCATATCACGGATCTTCGCCAGCTGCCATCCAACTGTACTCTTGTGAATACCAGTTACCCGGGCAATTTCTGCATTGATTTTGCCGAATTCACTTAAAGTCCTCATTCACGAAACTTTTTCGTGGTGAAATATCACCTAATCTTCCCATAACTGCAACACAGTTTGTACAGAATAAACGAAATGCACTCGAAACTTCAGATTTGCACAGAATAAAAGAAATGAACTCTAAACTTCAGATTTTTTTGATTGGAGGTTTAACGACCACCGTGAGCAACTCAATGGGCTATAAACAGTCGCCCGTCCCTAATTGAGGGTCACTGGTTCCAGGGAAGGGAGAAAGCCAGTGCCGTAAGACAAACACAACATCCATGCCTCACCGGGATTCGAACCCGGACCCCTTACGGACGAATGATCAGAGGACAGCGCCACCGGGGCGGCTCTTCAGATTTGCGCTGCTGTCCACAGGAATAACGACAACACATTCACCAATGCAAACGAACTACTTACGTGCACTGCGAAAACGTCTGGAATAACCCCACGCACATCGCCTGCCTTTTATATCACCTGTTCGCAGACGTACAAGCAAGCTCAATCGACTTGTAGCAAAGACGATGACATTTCACATAACGGAAGTGTGCTTCCTTCGCAGCACATTTCTGGCCATAACTTGGGTTCTGTTAAAGATATTCCCATTCTGTAAACTGAGTTGGCTTCTGCATGAAATATGGTTTAAAGTGATATATATATATACATATACATACACTGAGTGGCCACTTTATTATGACCACCTGACAGTTTTAAGCAAATGAGCTATGGCTGCACGCTGTTGCAGCCAGAGGGCGAGGCTAGTATAAAAAGGGAAAGCTCAGTGCTTGCGACAGTAGTAGAAGTGATTAGTAGAAGTGATGGGTAAAAAGTGCGATTTGATGGACCTTCAACGTGGGATGATTGTAGGAGCTCAGAGCCATGGAGCGAGTATTACCGAAACCGCCGCATTCGTGAAATGTTCCAGGGTAGCTGTTGTTAAAGTGTTTAAAGACTGGACTGTCAGCCAAAAAACTGGGTCTCTACGTGCAAAGTGTGGTCGTCATCGACTAGTGACTGCTCGGGCGGAACGGAGAGTGTCCAGACTGGTAACAGACAACAGAAGAGCAACAGTGCAGCAAACTACAGACCATTTTAATCAAGGATCCCCTCAAATGATCTCTGCACGCACTGTTCGCCGTACACTCAATCGGATGGGATATGGCAGCAGAAGGCCTGTTCGAACACCTTTGCAGTCTGCAGTTAACAAGAGAAAACGTCTCCAGTTCGCACAGGAGCACAAGAATTGGGCAGTCGATAATTGGAAACAAATTATGTGGTCCGATGAATCACGTTTTCAGTTGCACCATACCGATGGCCGAGTGAGGATTTGGCGGACACAGCACGAAAGCATGGACCCCAAATGCATTGCTACAGCCCTTCATGCAGGAGGTGACAACGTTATGGTTTGGGGAATGTTTTCCTGGCATGCTTTGTGCCCTTTAATTCGTGTTGATCAACGTCTGACTGGCACATCATATCTAAACATCGTTGCGGACCAAGTGCATCCTATCATGTGGATGGTTTATCCCAATGGCGATGGCTACATTCAACAAGATAATGCATTCTGCCATAGTGCTCGTATTGTACAGGATTGGTTTCAGGAACATGCCGGTGAGTTTACTTTGCTTAGGTGGCCCCCTCAATCTCCAGATCTCAACCCCATTGAGGATTTGTGGGATGAAGTTGAACGAGCCATCAGACAGCTGGATCCACAACCTTGCAAGCTCACACTCCTGGAAAGTGCTATTCATCAAGCATGGCCTCAGATTGCCCAAACCACCTATCAACATCTCGTGGAGTCCATGTCACGAAGAATTGACGCAGTATTAAAGGCAAAAGGTGGCCCAACGAAGTACTGAGGTGGTGGTCATAATAAAGTGGCCACTCAGTGTATTAAGTATTAGGTTGGAAAGAAAGTAATAAATTAGGTACTATGTCGGAAAGAAAGTAATATATTAAGTATTAGGTTGGAAAAAAGTAATATATTAAGTATTAGGTTGGAAAGAAAGCAATATATTAAGTATTAAGTTGGAAAGAAAGTAATATATGGATTTTCAATATAAGTAATATATATTAAAAATCCATATATAACTTTCTTGAAAGTAATGTATGGATAATATATTAAGAAAGTAATATATCAAGTATTATGTTGGGAAAAAAGGAATATATGGATTTTTTTTATTTCAAACGGATGGAAAAAGGTCTTTTTGTATCAGATAAGATTAAGTATTAGGTTGGAAAGAAAGTAATGTCTAATGATGAAGTAGAAGCCGCGGCGCACATTGGCCACTGTGATTCACAGCAGGTAGAAGGCTTAAGTCAGTGGCAGTTGCCGTCAGAAGGTGAAGAGTGTAAGTGGACAAAGAACACACCCGCTGTTGCATTCTGTATGAGGTTCGTCACAGTAGCACCCCCTCAAGTGCTGTAAGGAACACTACCAATGTGTACCCCAATGCTATATCACATCGTCAGCGCTATCGTTGGTTCGAACGGTTGCGAGAAGGAAATTTTGACCTGCCAGACCGTCCCAAAGCCAGAAGACCCGCAACGGTGGATATGGACATGCTGAAGACCTAAGTGGAGACCGACCCACGTGTGACCACACGGGATTTGACCGAACAGCTGGGGATTACTCACACGAGCAGTACAACCCACATGATCCAACTTGGGAAGGTGCACAAATAGGGAAGTTTGGTTCCCATCCTTTCACGGTTGAGCCGAAAGCAAATCGCATGAGTGCATAACGTTTGTCTGCTTGCACGTAACTAAGTTGAACTGTTCTTGGACCGAACTGTAACAGGTGACGAGAAATGGGTCCCATATGACAATGTGAGCTCCCGAAGACAGTGGTTTGGTCCAAAACAGAAGGCCATGCCGATTCCAAAGTCAGCTTACACCCACACAAGGTTCTGCTGTCTGTTTGATGGGATATGCGGGTGTCGTGTTTTTGAGCTGTTGCTGAACAGCACCAGTATCACCGGCGATGTGTGCTCTCCCCAGCTTGGCGATCTGCAGGTATCGATCACGTCGGAACGACCAACACTGCTGAACCGCAAGGTCAGCGTCCTACAGCTGGATGGAGCGAGACCTCACACAGCACGGGTGACCTGTTACAAGACCAGGCACCTGGGCTGGGAGCTGCTGGAAAACTCAGCTTATTCCCTGGCCATTGTCGCCAAGCGACTACCACCATTTCCGGTCGTTGCAGCATTTCCTGGACAGACAGTGGTTCACCAACCGGGACGATTTCGAACATTCACTTACTCAAACTTTTTGCGTCCAAGTCGGCAAAATTCTATAGGGATATCAGCTGCCCAGACGATGACAGAAGGTTGTGGAAAACGATGGCGACTACATTTTGGACTGATTTGTACTTGTATTTACGAGTAATTAGCACTTTTCTGTTTACTTGTAGACATTACTTTCTTTTTGGCGACTTGACTCAAACTTTTTGCGTCCAAGTCACCACAGTTCTACAGGGATATCAGCTGCCCAGACCATGACAGAAGGTTGTGGAAAACGATGGCGACTACATTTTGGACTGATTTGTACTTGTATTTACGAGTAATTAGCACTTTTCTGTTTACTTGTACTTGCAGACATTACTTTCTTTTTGGCGACTTGATTCAAACTTTTTGCGTCCAAGTCACCACAGTTCTACAGGGATATCAGTCAGCTGCACAGACCATGACAGAAGGTTGTGGAAAACGATGGCGACTACATTTTGGACTGATTTGTACTTGTATTTACGGCAATTAGCACTTTTCTGTTGCCTTGCATTTGCAGACATTACTTTCTTTTTGGCGACTCGACTGAAACTTGTTGCGTCCAAGTCGCCACAATTCTACATGGATATCAGCTGCCCAGACCATGACAGAAGGTTGTGGAAAACGATGGCGACTACATTTTGGACTGATTTGTACTTGTATTTACGAGTAATTAGCACTTTTCTGTTTACTTGTACTTGCAGACATTACTTTCTTTTTGGCGACTTGACTCAAACTTTTTGCGTCCAAGTCACCACAGTTCTACAGAGATATCAGTCAGCTGCCCAGACCATGACAGAAGGTTGTGGAAAACGATGGCGACTACATTTTGGACTGATTTGTACTTGTATTTACGAGTAATTAGCACTTTTCTGTTTACTTGTACTTGCAGACATTACTTTCTTTTTGGCGACTTGACTCAAACTTTTCGCGTCCGAGTCACCACAGTTCTACAGAGATATCAGTCAGCTGCCCAGACCATGACAGAAGGTTGTGGAAAACGATGGCGGCTACATTTTGGACTGATTTGTACTTGTATTTACGGTAATTAGCACTTTTGTGTTGCCTTGCATTTGCAGACATTACTTTCTCTCCTACCCAATACATCCAATATCAAATAGTTACACCATCTGCACACGATGAAAAAACTCAATAGGAGTACAATCCATACGAGTTAAAATAACTTTACTAAAAGCGTAAAAAATAGATACAAGTTAAAATAGGACATGATATCATTCGAGCTCGACAATGGGCTTATTTTCAAATTAAGCATCTAGAAATGTCTGTGCACGGGCTATAAATATCATAGTAGACCACAGCATCATAATGACGTGTTAAATCACATGTAGGCATGCTCAATAATCTGTTGGAAAATCAAAACATGCAGGAAAAAAATAATACAGTAACATGGTTATTTGAGGGCAAGGTCTTTTAAATTAGAGCTCTGGTCTCTCTGAAAGAGAATTTTCCAGGCCTGCGGGATAACACGTGGAATAGAGTCATTACAACATGAATGTTTCTGGGCAAAGATACACAAACCTTCCGTAAATACGAGTGATTACGCGCTGGAAGGGGTGGTGAGAATTTTAGCATCACCACACAAGGTAAATGTCCCACTATGCGTTAGATGTGCTAAAGCGTTATATAACGTTGAGCAACAATGCTTGCTATATAATGTTTGAACCGTGTCATAGCTCTGGTTCAAAAATTATATATGTGTTCAGTCAGGTGGGTTTTTAAATTACGCCCGGTGGAACCTATACAAATTTTAGAATGCTCGTTATCGTTTTAACTCTCAATGGGATGCTATATACCCATGTTTCTCGTCTATTTTAATGGGGTCTCTGTCATTTCAAATAATAAATAAAATATTAGATGTTCTGATTCCAAAGTCCATATTGTAGCATTTACATATTTTTTTTAATATAGGGGTGGTTATAGGGTGGAAATCCACAGAACCAACAAACTTTGGCCGACGAATTTCCCGACGAAGTGTAACAGACATCGACTGACCGAGTTTCCGTAAAAGGCTGAGTACGATGTTGTCGTCATAACCAAGAAATCTCGTTATTTCTTTAATCCTGTCAATTCCAATCCTGCGAAGTCTGAGGCTTGAGGAACAAGTGTAAGATCTCTTCAGCAAAAATCTTATGGCGGAGAGCTTATAATTCATTGGGTGAGCTGAAAGAAAGAAAATGATAGTGGGGTTTGATGACGGTTTCCTATAAACGGAGTAACTAAGGGTCTGATTAATTGGGTTGTTTCTTACCAGAAGAAAGTCCAGATATGGTAGACTGTTATTTTCTTCGATAGTCCAGGTGAAGTTAATTGTATCATATTCTTGCGACATGCATTCAGCAGATGGTGAAAGCTGATCCAAAGATTGCGACCAAAACATTAGAACATCATTTATGTACCTTATATATTAGAGGTATGTAAAAGTTTCCGCCGCCCCCGTTAGCGGGCGTAGTAGGAGTCTAACCGGCCGGCGACCCGTGCTGTCATTTCGTACATGAAGCCAAGCATGGCGGTCGATAGAGTTCATTTGCAGCACTGTTTGTTATTCATGTTTAATTTAGAGAAACGTGTGAGTGAAGCATACGGTTCAAAATGTCAGGCGTATGGCAAAATCGTTATGGGTGAGCGGATGTATCGAGAATAGTTTCCCAGGTTTAAGAAAGATGATCTAAGCTTGGGTGACAAGCCACGTGCAGGTAGACCGCAGGAACTCTCAAACGAGGAGCTGGAATCGCTGTTGAAAGAGGATGCCACACAATCGACTACACAACTGGCGAAACGTTTGAAAGCGGCTAAATCGACGGTGGTAAGGCGTACACAGACATTGGGGAAAATCCAGAAGATCAGTAAGTGGGGTCTGCATACTTTAACGGAGCGTAATGTTGGCCAACGATTGGGCATCTGCATATCGTTACTGAAGAGGTTTCAAGGGAAGAATGTCTTGTGGAAGGTTGTCACGGGGGATGAAAACTGGGTCTATTGCGACAACCCGGTACGCAAGCGATCCTGGGTCGACCCAGGCCAGCCATCAACATCTACTGCAAAACAGGATATCCACGTGAAAAAGGTGCTGTTGCGTGTATGATGGGATATGCATGGAGTGCTGTACTTCGAACTCTTGAAACCGGGCGAAACAATCACTGCGCAACGATATAGCGATCAGTTGATGAAACTAAACGCCGCAATCAAACAAAAACTCCCATAAACAGGTAAAGGACGCCGCCCAGTCTTCCTGTTACACGATAATGCCGGACCACATGTCGGTGGCACCACCAAATAAACCCTTGAACAGTAACACTGGGAGGTTTTACCGCACCCGGCATACACCCCGGACATTGCACCCTCAGGCTTTCATCTGTTTCGCTCTATGCAGCATGCCCTAGCCCAACAGCTTGTTAACCACCTTTCTAGAAGTGGAATCTTCCGTCACTGCGTTCTTCAGCTCAAAACCAGAGTCCTTCAATCACAGGGGCATTCATTTCTTGCCTGAAAAATGGCAAAAGACCATTAATGCTAAAGGCCAATATTTCGTTGAATAGATGTGTACTGTTTTCCTATTTATTCCTGTCTGCTTTCTTCTTGAAACGGCGGAAACTTTTTCAGACCCCTAATAGAATAGCGGTTAAAGACGTCCAATACGTCTAACATTTTCGCGTTTTCTCTTGTGTATGACGTTTTCACCAGGTGGTGTAAATGCCTTTTTTATTGAGTTGCTATACTTTTACCAGAAAAAGGCGAGAAAATTATTTTCGGATTGAGTAAGTTATACTCAATCAAGGGTTTTGGTTTCTCTCAGAACAGATTTTTTCTCGAAGTGTCTGTAACGTACAGTACAACCGGTAACGTATAGCGAAACCAAAGTATAGGTTATAATAAGTACATCTTTTGACACGAAGGGATGTGTGATAACTTAAAATAGAACAGCCATCTAACATTTATTGCATATAAAATCACATAACAAAGGATGTACGATAATCAACAAAGCGTCCGCCAATATGAACAGAGTTTGATGCAAAAATAATTCTTTCAGTCAGTCTTTTGGAAGCAGAACAGCGGAATTAGAAATACAGACTTACGCCTTTACCTGGCAACTGAAATACTAGCAGAAAGTTTACGTAAAAGTTTCGTTGTACTTTCATAAACGGAGAAATGGTCGCAAAAAACAACAACATAGTTTTGATGCACTTTCAAAAACGGATATATAGTCACAAGGAAACGCTTTGCACCTAGTAGGAACAATGTGCATCATTAAAAGCACTATATGAAAAAAAACAAAACAACAACAAAAAAAAAAAAAAAAAAAAAACAGGAAGCACACAAAAGAAATCATACGATCGACATGTACGCTGTTATATGCAATGCACATATACGAGTATAGGAAATGATTGCAATTTCAGAACAGTTCAGTCATATATTCGGATGAAACAGCTACACGAGTGGAATAAGTCAGTACGTTGTAGCGTCACCTCTGGTTCGAATGCAAGCGTTTACCTGGCGTGGCATAAACGCATACAGTTCACGGTTATTATCAAAAGGTATAGCACGCCAGACGGTGTCCAGATTGTGGGCCAATTCGCCGACATTCCGGAATGAACGTAGGTGGCGGCACATCATGTCTCAAACATGTTCGATCAGTGAGAGATTGGGCGATCTTGCTGGCAATGGAAGGGTGTCGACATTACGGAGGCAAGCCTGGGAGATCCGTGTAGTGTGTGGCCAGGCATTATCCTGTTAAAAAATTGCTCGGTGATGCTGCGACAGGAATGACAACACAATAGGTCGTAGAATGTCGTCGACGTACAGTTGAGCCAGGAGGGCGGTACGGAAATCTACCAAGGGTGAAAGGCTATCGTAGGAAATGGCACCCCAGACAGAACCCCTGATGTGCGAACCGTGTCCCGTTCAACGGTAAAGGAAGAATCCGTGCGCTGGCCGGTTCTTCTCCAAACACGTATGCGCTGGCCATCGGCGTCAAGTCCAAACGTGACTCATCACTGAAGACAACACGACGCCACTGGACACTTTCTCACATTGAACGAGCCCGATACTACTGCAACTGGTGCTGGAGATACTATCTGGTCAGTGGTAGTCGATGGAGTGGCCCCTTCGAAGGTAGTCCCCGTGCCGCAAGTTGTGGCAAGGGTCCGGATGGCAACATCCGTACTTGTAGACGACGCTACGTGGCAACGGATGATTGATAGCGACGAATTCATTTCTGTATGTGCGGCTCTCTTAATCGCTCGATTCTCGCGTTCCGTCGTTGCCCTCGGCCGTCCACTGCCCGCCTGCCGCTGGGTTGTGCCCTCCTCGACCCATTGGCGCCAACATTGTCCGATTGCAGCGTCGCTCGATCCAAATGCCTAGAGATATGGCGACTTGACCAACAGGCCTCTCTCAATTCAATTATACGCTCTCACCCAAGGTCACTGACCTTCTCGTATTGTGTATGGATCCGACGTCAAGGCATCCTCACAGTCCGTTGAGTTTAATGCAACTGCAATCCCCTCTCACAATTGTCCCTGCGTGTGAGCTTTACTCTTGATATACCCTGCTCGATGCGCTGTTCCCATGCGCTGTGGTGGGCCACTACTATTTAGTAATTGGACGTTATTTTTTAAACATTTGCATAGTCGGTCTTGCGGTACTTACATGTGGAGTTTCACCATGATCGAACGACTCTGTTGGGGTGCTTCGTTTTATTTCTGGCAAAGAATGTACGTAAGTAAATATTTCTCATACTGAATGGTATTCCATAGGAATAACCCGCAACCGTACATGGATATGATCAAGCTCCGTAATCCGAGTCTCCAGCTCCATACCGGATCAGAAACATATCCTAATCCCACCCAGTAACAGCACACAGCTCAGGATTATGTACGGCAATAGTGACCTAAATTAATACATACATTTTTTTCCGTGGAATTTTTCTGCTGAATGCATATTTGCTTTGACTTTGGCAATGGCGACTGAAGTTTTCTACACATATTATTCTTGATTTAAGACATACATAAGCTTATCCCAAAACAATTGAGAATGTTTTTGTAAGAAGTGTGCAAAACTGCTTTCGATCTTGGCATGAGTGTCGAAAAAAACGAGTCTTCGCAGTAACCATAGCAACCGGCCACACCTGTTTATCACGCATGCGTCGTCAGTAGTGCGGATTTTATTAAGTGTTGTTTCGTGAACCCCTAACAAGTGTTTTCGCACTGTGATGTTTCGAAAAAATGGTTGTGAAAGAGAAACAAAAACGCGCCATTACATTTTGCTCGACTTAAGAAGTCTGTCGGAGAGACTTTCCGTCTTTTGCAAGAAAACGAATGTCTAGGAAAATCAACAATTTAAAGATGGCGTAAAGAATTTATGGATGACCGTGAGCCGGGGGCCTTCAACGAGTGTTACAGAGTATAACGCACAAGTTTGTCCGCGCCGGGCATCGAAACCGGTTCCCCTCACTCCGGAGTAGGTCGCTCTCCCACTTGAGCTGCGCGGACATGTGCGCTCACTGCTATCTGGCTTTATCCCATGTGCGCCCCGCGGGTTAGGCACGTCACAAGAGGTAAACATCAACACAAAAGGTGTTATTATGCGGGAAATCAGACACCTATTATAAGCCGCCCCGGTGGCGCAGTGGTTTAAGTGATGGCCTCTGATCATTCGTCCGAAAGTGGTCCGGGTTCGGATACCTGTGAGGCATGGATGTTGTGTTTGCCTTACGGCGCTGGCACTTTCCCTTCCCTGGAAGCAGTGACCCTAAATTAGGGTCACTGCTTCCGGTGGTCGTTAAACCTCCAATCATAAAAAAACAAAAACAAATCAAAGAACAGACACCTATCAATTAGAGATATCGAAGATATGGTTCACATTTCAAAAACATCAATTCACAGAATTTCAACCGAGCATGTGGACGTGAAACCAGTTTGTTCAGTTTGGGTTCCCCGTTGCTTTTCATGTGGGGCCCAATGCAATACCACACATGGCCAGTTCTGTCGTTTCTTGTTTCGAGAAAATATAGTCAAGACTTGTCACTGTGTGACTGCTAGCTGTTCCCCATTTTAAACAAGTTAGTAAAATCATGCAATGCATTGATTATGACACGCTTTCCAACATGACAGAAATCATTACTCAAGTTATGAGGATAATGGCTGTGGAATAAATCTCGCTCCTGTGTCTTGACTTTCGACCCCATTTTGATGATATTTAACAGAACCGGTTCAGTGTACCTCTGGAACAAACATGATAAAGTTTTGTCGCAACCGAAGCATTTTTACGTAAGTTATGACACATAAAGGTAATGGAATGAATCCCGCTCCTATGTGCTGATCTTTGACCCCATTTCATCCATTTTCAATAAAATTTGACCCCAGGTGGTCCCCTATCACATACTAAAATTTCATCGAAATCAAAACTTTTTTACGCATGTTATGGCACATAAGGGCAATGGACTGGATCCCACTCCTATGTCCTGACCTTTGACGTCATTTCGTCCATTTTAATAGAATTCATTCCACGGTGGTCGCCTACCACATACTAAAATTTCATCGAAATCGAACCATTTTTACGCAAGTTATGAACTATAAGGGCAACGGAATGGATCCCGGTCCTATGTCATGACCTTTGACCCCATTTCATTTATTTTCAATAGGGTTCGTACGGAGGTTGTCCCCTACCACATACTAAAATTTCATCGAAATCGAACAATTTTAACGCAAGGTATGACTGATAAGAGCAATGGAATGGATCCCGCTCTTATGTCGTGACCTTTGACCCCATTTCGTCCATTTTCAATAGGGTTCGCTCCCAGGTTGTCCCCTACCACATATTAAAATTTCATCAAAATCGAATCATTTTTACGCGAGTTATCGTGCGGACGGACAGATGGACAAAGCTGGAGCATATACGCTTTTTCAACCTACGGTTGGAAAGCGTAAAAAATACATTACAGGGGACGACAATTTAAGACAGATCAAGAACTTATTACAGCTGCGCAGGGGTGCTTCAACAGCATTTCAGAAAAAGACATTCAAAAAGTGGGAGGAAAGTTGGGAAACCCGTATTCGATGGAATGGACAGTATTTCGAAAAAGATGACCACATCGTTGATAATTACGGTACGCATATTTTTTTCATAAAAACATTCTCAGTTGTTTGGGATAACCCGTGTACAAACTTCCAAACTTTGAATACATAGCTTCTCTGCCACTGTATATGAAATGTCTTTGAAGGTTTCCACAGCTTTCCCCATCAGATGTTTCCAAAACATGCTAATTTTCTTTAAATCCACATGACTCTAATTACCCCCATGTCTTATAATTGTATTATCTTCCTTCGCAGTATAAATTCTTGAAGAATACTTTTGTACGCAGCAGTGACTTCCCTTTGTAAAATTTGTAGTTTCCCTGTAACATTACTTTGTTTGAAAGTTGACTTTCAGCACAGAATGCCATTCTACAAGATTGTTTAACGATGGTATCAGTAGGAATAGAATTTAATGCAATGCATGCTGTTTCGATCTCTGTGCAGCGAACCGTGACCGCCAAACAAGGAGAATTCTGCAATTCTGCTGCCTCCTTGATTTCCCGCATTGATCTCCAAGAAAGCAAGAGCTGCTAGGCCTTATTGTGAAGTGGGTTGGTGCAGGATAGGATTACGGAGTTTTGCTATTACCGGTATTTGAATGCAGGATCCCCGTGTGCTGCACAAAATAAACTCTCTCAAACGGCATTTTATAAGCGAAGATATTTTTACTCCAGCAATAGGGGTTGTTGAACCCCCGAGCATAGGCACGATTTTTTTATTAACGTACAGCAAGAATTTAATTCTTTTTAATTGTCCAGGCAGTGAGGGAGGATTCAGAGCAAATATTATGCAACATTTGCTCAAGAAATATTTAAAGGATTTAATACGAAACACACAATACTTTTTCTAACCCATTAAAATAAGAAGCTTCAAGCGGTGTGAGAACACAAATTTGCTGTTGGCGGAGCTCGGATCCCTCTGCTCCGGAGCCGAATACTTCCCCAATTAAGGTACAACGATGGAATTTATAGCTGCAACTTTGCCGTCTTGACATGCGCTTCACCTCTGTAGCACGTCACAGCTGATAAAGAAATTAACACCAGCTTTTAAGAATAATTACCAGGAATATTCCTCATTTAGTTAGTCATTCAGAAGTAGGACGTCTATGACATGTCGCGGCTTCATATACTCTATCTACGAACAAGTAATTGGACACCTCTGCAATCGACGATATCTGCGGTCCTGATACGCGTCACGGCCGCCACCGTTAAATATCGTGTGGGAAACAACAACGCAACCAGTCGCATGCAAGATGCCACGCAGTTCGGAGCTCTCTGATTTCGAGAAAGGTGTAATCGTCGGGTATCACAGAAATGGCCGATCCACACGGGACATATCGAGCGAGTTGAAGTACCCAGTATCGACAGTGGCCTACGTGATTGGCAAGTGGAAGATGAGAGGTGACTATCGGAATGTGCCCCGACCCGGCAGACCCACAAAACGGAAGTTAGAGACCGACGGGTGCTGGCCAGATAAATTCGGAAGAACCGCACCAAATCGATGGGCCACTTCTGCGAGGAGTTTCAACAGGCATCCAGGAGTGTTCTTTCGATTAATACCATCCGTAAGGAAGCCCATCTGATCAGTTATCATGGACGTGCTGCCGCCCACAAGCCTTTGATCACCAAAGGCAATAGCGCTGCTCGGCTAACGTGGTGCAAAGAACGTCGACAGTGGACCGTTGAACAGTGGAAACAGGTTCTCTGGAGCGAAGAATCAAGGCTAACCCTCTACTGTTCGGATGGCAGGGTCTGGGTTTGGCGTCTGCCTGGAGAACGCCTCCTGCCGGAATTTATTGTGCCAACTGTGAAGTTCGGCGGCGATGGAATTATGCTATGGGGGTGTTTCTCCTGGTATGACATGGGACCCTTGGTCGCAGTTCCTGGTAGACTCTACTCCGAGACCTACTGCACCATTTTGGATGACCAAGCGCTTCCTACGTTGTTGCAGTTTTACGGGGTGGACCCATGTTTCTTTCTGGATGACAATGCCACCTGTCATGTTGCGAGGTTCACCATGGCTTGGTATGGTGACGATGTGGTTAATCGAATGGACTGGCCTGCGCAGAGCCCGAACCTTAACCCTATCGAGCACTTCTGGGACGAGTTGGAGCGTCGACTTAAGGGGTGCCCCCACCGTCCGAAATCGGTGAAGGAACTGACCAGTCTTCTCCAAGCCGAGTGGAAGAAAATTCCGCTAGCCCTCGTACAACGCCTGGTTGAGAGTATGCCCCGGAGAGTCGCAGCTGTAATCGCCGCTCGTGGAGGCTCCACCAACTATTGAAGGTGAATAAACTTCGTTTTCCTTTGCTATCGCAGGTATACAATTACTTGTTGGTAGAAAGTGTACAATAAGCTGACTTTCGATCACGGAGGTTGTTCGCGGAATGTTTATCATGCCCATGGAAAGGGATCAAAGCATTTACATGGTAGGTATATCAGATGATAATCCGAAGCCCCCTTTCTTGTTTCCTCCATATCACAAACATGTACAAAGATAATCTGTACGAACTATATGTGAGATGTTCTTTAACCTTAAAGAATTATATATCTGCTCTTACGTTTCGTGAGAGAAAGGATCAATCACCTGCGTAATCAGGCATCCATGTCCATGCCTGATTATTTTGTACCATGCTAAATCATACTACAAGGTGATTCGTTTGGGTAGAGATAATTTAAAAATGCTGCAGTATGGCTTCTAACAGATATAATAAGTCAATATTTGGCCGAAATTGCGTTTATAAACGGAAGTTTGTCTAGACTTCTGCATGACCACCTTCGCAGATTCGGTAGAGTTCATTCCGGGTATACAATTCTTGCTACGTATTTTTTAACCTCTGCGGAAATATTTGTGCGAACGGTTCTCTTTTCTTCTCTCAGGACACTGTACGACACAGACCATACCTGGACATGCTACAGATCTTCTTGGCACCACAACTCTATAACGATATCCTTTTACAGCAAGACGGGGCCCTACCCCACTGGTCACTAGAAGTCAGAAACATCTTCAACAACACATTCAGTGACAAGAAGTGTGGCCACCATGGCCCTGCAAAAATCCCCGGAGTCACCCCGTCCGATTTTTTCGTGTGAAGGGTCAGACCAGGATGTCACATAATTGGACCCGGCCCGACTGGACCCGGACAAATCTGCTTTGAACGTCCACACACAACGACCTCAATGTCTGGATGACTTGCAGGTGAAAATATCTGCAGCGTTCACACAAATCACTCGCAGATGTTAGAAAACACGTGGAAAGAAGTGAACACCCGGTATGAATTCTGTAGAGGCCTAAACAAATTCCAATCCATAAGTCTGCCAAATATTGACCTATTGTATCTGTTACAAGTCATACCACAGTATTTTTAAGTTATACCTACCCAAAGGGATCACCTTGTAGTTCTACAGGAATTTGAATAGTATTTCGTCGGTCCAACTTTCGGAGGCAGGAAAAAATGCTTTATCGTTCAAGACGCCAACACCCAGCACACACACACACATACACAGAGGTGGGTTCCCTTCGACTGGGGAGAGTAGGAGGAAAGGGTCTCTTTTGTTCCGTTAACCAAAAGGTCATGGGGTGGCATTACTTGCCGTTTCTGTTCAGCGTCTGGCGTTCCTCGCTCGTTGTTGAGGAGAAGTTAGAGACACGCTGTACAGGTATACAAAGACGCACGAGTCGTGGCAAATATCATAGACAAGCATGATCAGTAGAATGGGCTGTACGGCACAATCCCCTGTGACTTTCAACGTGGCACGGTCATCGTGGCCTTCTTAGAAACAACTCAGTTAGGTAAATTTTTGCCATGCTGCAGCTGCCCCGATCATTTGTAAGTAATGTCATTGTGAAGTGGAAACGACTGGAAGCAGTAATAGCAGTAGTAGCCTCGTTAGACCTCGCAAAATGACAAAGAGGGATCATCGAGTGCTGAGGCGGATGATGCGACAAAATCTCCCGACTTCCGTTGCAACACTCACCACTGAATTTCAAAATGACTTTAGAAGCAACACCGGAACCATGAAGGTTCGTCTACAGCTGAAGGAAATGAGTAAAGAAAATTGGATCCGGATCCGACCCGGACCAGGATGTCACATAATTGGACCCGACCCGACTCGACCCGGACAAATCTGCTTTGAACTATAAATTCGAAACTCAATTTGTAATTATACATAATCATAATCATATATATGTAGTATATATACACATTCCAGTCATATCATTGTGATAACCTTCTACTTTTGACATTAGCAGCGCGCACCCAATGAAAGAAGGCACGTGTCGTGAGCTGGCTTGGAGGGCATATAAGGTGTGCTGTAGGCATTCTGAAAACATATCACTCGCTGCTCTCATGGATAAAAGGAGCGATTTCTCAGATTTGCAAAAAAAGATGATTATCGGCTTTCGGGCAAAGGGTGGAAGTATTTCTAAAACAACGCAGTTTGTGAACTGTTCGCGTGCTGCTGTGGTTGAAGTGTATCGTGATTGGAGAAATGGCAGCAATGCGAATAAGCGAGTGGAAACTGAGGAGCACCACGTGCCATTGATGTAAGAGGTGAATGTCGGCTTCGAAGGTACGTGAGGGCTCATCGACACGCTACAGCGGAGTAACTCACTGGCCGAACTTTGTACCAGGGGGATATCGGAAATGTGTCTAAAACGACAGTTCAGCGAACTTTGCTGCGTATGGGGCTCCGATGCAGACGGATGGTCACTGCGCCTATGCTAACGAAGCTGCTTCTGCACAAAAGGCTTACATTTGCACGACAGCATCGGAATTGGACCTCCGCTGACTGGCAAAGGATTGCCTTCTCCGATGAGTCACATTTTCTGCTTCATCGAACTGATGGACTTTAGCGTATAAGACGAGAAACATCGGAAAACAAACAGTCTTCAATCACTGCTGGAAGAACACAAGCAGGTGTGGGCAGCGTTATGGTCTGGGGAATGTCAGCGTGGAATTCTCTGGGTTCGTTTATACCTGTAGAAGGCACTATGGACCGAATTCGTTATGAATCCATCATTGCAGACTACGTACACCCACAAATGTTGATTGTTTTCCCTGGGGCGGATGGGATCCTTCAGAACGACAATGCGACGTGTCGCATAGCTAGAAATCTTCGATAGTGGTTGGAAGAGCACGATGAAGACTTCAAAGTACTTCCCTGACCTCCTAATCCTCCAGACCTAAACCCAATTCAGCTTCTGTGGGATCACCTCGATCGTGTTGTTCGCTCTATGGATCCTCCACTACGCCCCCTGCGGCAGTTGTTAGATGCACTGCAATCAGCATGGCTCCACGTATCTGTGAACACCTTCCACTACTTTATTGAGTCAATCCCAACTCGTCTAGCTGCTGCCCGCGCTGCACATGGCGGTTACTCTGGATATTAGCTGGTGGTCACAGTAAAGTGACTCGACCGTATAAATATATGTATATCACGGAACTTACGGAAACGTGAATGTATAATATATAAACACTGAAAAGCAATTGAATTAGAGATACCTGTCTAGTAACGTGTAGCACCACCTTTCGTCCTGACGACGGTGGCGATTCGCCTCGGCATGGACTCGAAAAGACACCATACGGATCCACGACCCCTGAACAAGCTCCCACAGTTCACCAAGAGTTGATGGAGGGGGTCAGAGGCTCGAACATCTCCCTCTCGATGGCATCCCAGATGCGCTCGATGAGATTGAGGTCAGGTGACCTAGCTGGCCAAGGAAGCGAGGTCACGTCGATGGAGTGTTCATCCAACCATTCGGATACAATTCGGGAGCGATGGCACGGTGCATTGTCTTGTCACAGGATGAGGTCCCTAGTGGGATGTTGAAGACGCACAAACTTGAGAAAATGGTCGTCCAGGATATCCAGACAATGTTGACCTGTGAGGGACGAGGTCACACGTACCAGTGGCCCCATTTCAGTAAACGTAAATATTCTTTAGACGAGAATGCCACCCCCACCAGCTTGAAGAGTACCCTACTGGCAAGAAGGATCCATCGCTTCATGTGGTTTGAGTCGTACTCGTATCCTGCCATCCACATGTACTAACGTGAATCTCGACTCATCAGTCCAGGTAACATTTTTCCACATGTCTAGGGTCCAGTGGCGATGTTCCCGTGTCCATGCTAATCTTTGCACCCTGTGATGTGCGGTCAGAAGCGGTACCCTCGTGGGACGATGGCTTCTGTGCACCATAGCGAGGAGATGGTTCTGGATGGTGAGACTGCTCACACGTTTTTGTGCACCAGCGTTAAACTGCCGAGAGCTTTTTTGCACTGTGGCCCGTCTATCCGCTGTTACAATGCGAGCTAGCCGACGATGACCCCGCTCATCCACACGCTGTTGTCCACGGCAGTTGGCCCTTGCAAGGATGGTTTTACCGTATTCGATGTACTCACGGTGCACCCGTGACGCAGTGGCTCGTGAAAATCCCAGTGCCTGCACGACTTCCGAGATGGAGTGACCCATTCGTCGGGCACCGACAATTTGCCCGCGATCAAATGTGCTTAGATCCTTCGTATACTGCGTCCGACTCTTACTGATTCCCGTCGCATCACTCCTTATATTGTGGGATCGCTGCATACGTCATGTAGTTTCCGTTTACAGGGCCGCCCACAGCGCAACATTTGCATAACGCCAGCTGTCTCTAATTCAATTGCTCTTCAGTGTAATGTACGAATTGCAGTAATACAGTAAGAAAGAAAATTTGAATAGAATTACAGTAGAAGTGACTTTCCACGTGGTCTGTGTCTGGTGATCTTCATGTCTCCCAACACCGAGGCGCGCTGCTGTCATTTCGAGCAAAGGTCATTCCCGAACGTTTGGTGGACGGATGCAGATGTGTCGATTGATCACTCGTCTCGGTACAAGTGCAATGGTGTTGACGGTTGAACAGAGAGTGTTTCTGGTGGAACACGTCTTTCGCCATGACGAGAAGCATGTACACGGACGAAGTGCAAGAACAGTTCGCTAGGGAATTTCGTAATGCAGACATCCCCCACCGTAATGGGGTACGCTAATTCATAATGAAGTTTCGGGAAGCTGTCAGTGTTCAGGATGCCCTTCGTCCCATTAGGCCATCTACAACAGACGAGACCGTGCAGGATATCCAGGACAGGATACAGAGGACTCCACACAAGTCCCTGAGGCGGCTGTCACAACAAGCTAATGTTCTAAAGAGTACAGACCACGTTATTCTGAAAAAGAAGTTGCATTTCCACATGTACAAAGCGTCTGTCGCGCATCAGCTGAAAGAAACCGACCACGAGGCCCGTGTTCTGTAGAATAGGTTGTTCCAAGAGTTCCTGTCTGAAGAAAGTGAGTACATTCCGGACGTGACTTTCATTACAGATGAGGCACGGTTTCACCTGTCCGGGTGCACCAGCAGCCAAAACACACGTCTGTGGGGTACTGAAAATCCCCACGAATTTAAGGAAATACCTCTCTACAACCAGAAGGTCGATGTTTGGTGTGTCACGACTCATACGCCCATTAATGGGCCAATTTTCTTCAGTGAAACCATTAACTCAGAACGGTACCGTGCCCTGATTATCCGACTACTCGTATCCGAACTCACGGAACGGGAAATCAACGAAGGATGGTTCCAGCAAGACGGTGCAATTGCTCACAACGCAGGCGCATCAATACAGCTTCTGGAGGAATTCTTCGGAAATCGTATCATCTGGTAAGTATTGTGGCCTGCCTGATCACTATATCTGACACTGCCTGACATTTTTCTGTGGAAAGCACTGAACTGGAAGGTGTAAGCAGGTAAGAGCTGCAATAATGACCCAAATTCAATAAATCACACCACATACCCTGGGAAAAGTCTTTACCAATATGCAGAGGCGCGTGGAGACATGTCTGGAGGTTGGTGGAGCCCATTTCCAACACCTCCTGTAGGAACCAGTTCCACAGTGTTACTTTAAGTGCACGGTTACGTTTTGGACACCCAGTATTATGTATGATTTATATACAAACGTATTACGGGAACGTATAATTTACTCACTTACAGAAAGTGTTGGTCCTTCACATCACCTAACTGTTCTACACATGTTTTCAAACACATCTGCGAGAGTCAAATAGTCCTTCCGCAGTGATGTTAAGGCTGTTCCACTTAATTTTGATGGCACTACAGTCAAAAGTTTTGAATTAAGTAACTTGTATGTTTAATTCCAGTTTTTGATGTTTTCTTGATAACACATCTCGCTTCAGAACATGTTTCACCGCAACACCAATTTTCACCAGCTTCTAATGAGTTGAAAGTTTCCAAAACGCTTATCTTGATTTCATCATTGTCCCTCAGAAGGAAAAAACACTCATGAAATCATCATTCACATTTCGGGACCTTTCAACTCATCACAAGCTTGTGAAAATTGATGTTGCTGTGAAACATATTCTGGTTTCTTGATGAGACGAAACAAATTCCTGCATTCCCTCTTTCCGTTTTTGTTTACATCAAGCACGTGTTGGTTGGTCTTGACGCCTTTTTCAATCTCTTTGATATTAAATTCATCCATATAAAAATACACTGTATTGATAAAAGTCACCGGACACTCCTTCAAAAGCAAATGAACTAATCCACTGCGTTGTTAAGATGCGCGGTACAGCTGCAAACGTTATAAAAACAAGCCTGCAGCTTATCGTTATCATATCGCACTGTGAGGTTGAGTGAAAATGTCGCTGCGGAAGAGAACTAATTTTGAGAAATTAAAGATTGTTGAAAGTTATACACTGGCGGAAAGTGAAAAAAGAACACCAAGAAGGAAACGTCTGATACCAACGAAATTTATACAGCATAATAACGGAATACAGAGGATAACGTGATCAAAACATTATGGCAAAATACAGCTATATATTTGCTGGTAAACTGAAAAATAACATTTCCATGTAACATGGTTAGTACGAGGTTGAACCGCCATGAACTGCGTCACACTGTGCAATTCTAGCATGGAGTCTGTCGTACAGATGTTGGATGTAAGTTTGGGGTATTGAGTTCCAAGCATCCTCAACCTGGACGCGTAAATCGGGGATGGTCGTGGCTGGCCGTGGAGACCGGATAAGCCGTTGTCCCATAAAATCCCACACGTGCTCAATGGGGGACAAATTCGGTGAACGTGCAGGCCATGGAAGTTGTCTCACACCCTGAAGTGCATGTTGCGTTGCACGTGCCGTGTGTGGGCGTGCGTTATCTTGCTGGAAAACACCACGATGGTCCGACCTTACAAATGGCACAACAACGGGATGAATGATGTAGTTGATGTAGGAGACGCTGTTTAACGTACCCGGTACAAACACTAGTTGTGGTTGTGTACGGGAGTGATAGCTGATCGCTCCCCACACCAGGAGACCAGGTGTAGGCCCTGCGTGTCGCTAGCCGATGCAAGTACCGGATGCAAGGGTGGAGACGCTCCCCTGTGCGTCTTTGATTTTCACAGTCACATCAGGTGCCATCGGAGGCTCCCAAGCAGAATCTGCTTTCATCGCTGAACATGACAGATCGCCATTGCGTTCTCCTGTGCAGACGTTCCTGACGGTGGGCGGGAGTCAGAGGTACACATGCCAGAGGCACACGTGCACGTAGTCCTGCATCCAGTAGACGGTTGCGGAATGTTCGCACAGTCACATCAGATGCAACGGCAGCTCGAATTTGCGTCGCAGTGGATGTTCTGCTTGACAAAGCCGATCTTCTTATGCGTCGATCGGTCCGCTCATCAGTCAGTCTGTGACTCCCGGTTCCACGTCTTCTCGTGTGGGAATGTTCCTCGGACCATCTACGCCACCATCGTACCACCACCGATACTTCACGTCCAATTCGCTCCGCAATACAACGATACGACCACCCGGCCTCGCGGATTCCGACTAGACGACCTCGCTCAAAGTCTGATAACTGCTGAAATCGTACACGTCTTTCATGTCCAAGCATTGCAGCTTCTTCAGGGTCTTCGCACTTGTCCGTACGCCGACGACTGATTACATTCATTCCCCGTACTCCTTAAATACCACCGACGATAATTTGCATATTATGCCATGCTGTGGCGTAAGGGCTCACTGGTTGGTCCCGAAATCAACATCACACCTACGTAAACTCGACCCCATTAACATATGTAAATTTCATGATCGTCCGCCAATTCCTTCTTGGTGTTCTTTTTCACTTTCCGCCAGTGTATTAGTGGGTTGTCCATAAGAGACACCGAGAGGTGTTTAAACATACCCAAGTCAACAGTTTTGGATGTACTGAATAAGTGGCAGACACATGGCGTGCCAGAAGCAGCAAAACGTACCGGAAGATCAAAGAAAATCAGTGATAGAGGATGTCGAATTTCAGGAGAGTCGTTACAGCTAATCGACGGAGTACTGAACAAGACCTCAGTATACAGGTGAGTAAAAATGCTGGAACCTCGGAAATATACACGTACCATTCGCAAAGAATTTCATTCCATGGGTTACCGTGGTCGTGCTGCTGGTCGTAAGCCTTTCATCTCCTTCGGAATGCTATTCGTCGTTTATCATGGTGTAAAGAGCATTTATCGTGGACCATAGATCAACGCAAACGGGTCCTAGGGACTGATGAATCCAGATACACGATCCATCAGTCTGATGGCCGTGTGTGGGTATGGCGGCTGCCAGGGGAACGCTATTTACCACAGTGTACTGTTACTACGGTCAAGTTTGGAGCTCGTCAGTATACTTGTGCGGAGGTGGTTTTCGTGGTATGGTTCCGGCCCATCTGTTATCGTGGACAACCTTGTTAACCGGCACATCTACCTCGATATTCTGGACAATTATGCCTTACCAACTCTGTGGCAATACTATGGAACCGAGCCTTGTTGGTACCAGAAGGATAATGCACCGAGCCATAAAGCAAGGACTGATACGGCGTGGTTTGACGATAATTCCGTATTGAGTTCGGACTGGCCAGCACATCCCTGATCTTAATCCCATAGAGCACCTATGGGATGAATTAGAGTGGCGCCTAAGAAGTTCGGAACCAAGGCCTACTACTAAGCAACAATTAGCGGCAACATTGTGTTCTTAATGGAAGCACATACTTATCGCTGTGTTCCAAAACCTTGTGAAAAGCATGTCAGGAAGGGTCAGGGCATGCATTAAGGCCAAATATGGACCGACACCTTACTAATGTATGTCAATAAATGCTTTTTTGTGTTTCTCTTCTAGGTGTCCGGGGACTATAACGTCGACACGAAATGCAATAGAACGCGATGTTAGCACTTCAAACGAAAACCTCGGAATGCTCAATGCAGAAGATGCGATGTGACAAGTAATTCACAGTTTTACAAACAAGACACGCGGGGAGTGGGAGAGTGAAACACCAGAGAAGCAGAAGATAGGCATTTGGCTTTATCTTGCTCCAGACAATCCCACTGAAAACAAACGCAAAGGAAGTATCGCTTTATGATATGTTATGGGTGAATCTAGCATCGACGACGTATCGTTCGTCGGTGGAAATCTTTGTTGCTTTAAGAAAGAGACGGCAATATTTTTGCATGACAAACCATTTGCACTCCTCTGGCACCAGTATCGAGCACAAAATTCCACAGTACGCATTTTTATATGAAATACGTTTTTTATCTTTTCAAAAATAAAACGGAAAGAAAATAAAAATGGTCGAAATCAGGTCAGGACCACCTTGACCCGACCCGTTTAACCGGCAAGAAATTGTCGACACGTTGACCGTGACCCATTTCCGTCTCTGGACCTGAACATCAACAAGATCAACGTCAAACATTGGTTGGAGTGGAGTAAATCTCGGCTCTAGTAGGCTCTGGAGCAGTATAAATGCGTTCTCGGGAGTGATGAACCACGATTCACCATCTGGCAATCCGACGGACGAGTTTGTGTGTGGAGGATGCCAGGAGAATGCTACCTGCCCGACTGTGTGGCACCAACTCTGAAGTTTGGAGGAGGAGATAATTGCGACATCGTACTGATACAAAGATAATTTTTAAAATGAGACACTTAGAAGCAGATATAACAAAGGAAATATACTAATACAAGAGATTACGTCCTTTCGCGAGATGACTGTGCATCATTTGGAGCAGAAAATTTGTGCAAAGGGTTTTTACTAGTGAGTAGTATCAGACAAACAAACAAACAAACACTTTCTCAGTCGCGACTGTAGAAGCAGTGATTTCGTTTCCTATGAAAACATGCACTTACACCTCCTAGTGGCGGAAACATTCAGTACGAAATATTAGAAACATATGCAAATCATTTCTCAGAACGGAAGTTATACAGAGCAAAAAAATAATTGTACAGATCAGACTTTTGGAAGCAGAGATAGCGGAACACGTACACTATACATTTACACCTCGTAGCAGGAAAACTGTGCGTTATGTGAAATACAAGCACGCGCGAAATGGTTTTAATGGTAAAAGGTATCCCATGAGATAAAGATTTTCATTTGAATTCCCTAGAAGCAAGGGTATGTAACAAAACACATATCGAGATGAATAGTAACTGTACCTACCCCTCCTACCGGCAAGATTATTCATCGGGAACAAATCGATGGTATGCAATTTCGTTCTAACTCTTTAAACTTCACAACGAAAGGAAAGTTTCAAGTCCAACTAATATGGAGAATGAAAGCGCGAAGACTTCGTGATACAATAAGCAGGTATTTTTTTCTTAAAGAGGTCCTAAAAGAGCATAACACTGTTTGCCTTTCCCGTAATTATGGAATTTCGTATAACACCCATATCTTGAGAAAGCGTGAAAACAAACTACACCCGGAGATTTTGGTAGCGTCATCTATAATTCTTTTGTTTTGATGGAGAGGTAAAAAAACTAGTTTTTTGTGCTTTTAGATACACGGTATACACATAATGCGGCAATTGTAGAACGATACTGATATAATGAGACGAGTGTTGATGTTGCCATTTACTGCAAATAAACATGAAATGAAAGAACGATTGTTTCTAAAATACTGCAATCACGGTCATCAGAAATTGCCATCATTTGAGAGCGTAGTGTGAGCTAAACTGCACGTCCGACATGCAGTATGTCGATGTTTGAAAGGGACAAGGGAACAAAGAGTTTCGTATTCTACTAGGTACGAATGCCATGGAAGCATTTCAAATGATGAAGCAGATGTATGGAGAGAGTTGTCCGTCTCGTACAAGTGCTTTCGAGAGGAACTAACGTTGAAGAGAATCATTAGAAGAAGACGAACATCCGAGACCACCACAAACGGTTTGACGCCAGAAGACAAAATTGAAAACATGCGTGAAATCATTTATAGTGATAAAAGAGCAACGCTCAGAATGGTTTCAGACGATCTGTGCGTTAATAAAGAAACTGCAGGATCTGAGAAAACGGAAGCTTTGTTCCACGTGTTACCACATTCGCGAGCTGAACACTTCCGGCAACTCAGTGAGGCGTCTGAAAGCAAACCGAGCTTCCATGGGTGATGAGATATAGCATTTTTAATGCGACCCAGAAATGAAGTGAAAAAGTGTAAAGATAAAGTCTGCAAAATTCCCAAAGTCTAAAAATGTTCACCAGGAAAAGTCAAAAGTCAAAACAATGCCCATATTTTCTATCATATTGCGCACAAAGAGCTCATTCGCAACGGCCAAAATGTTACTGTTACCTACTATCTGCACGATTCGGAACGTTTGTAGCGAAGTGCCCGTTGCGTGCGGTCTCAGTATGGAGATGAAAGGAGCTGGTTTCTTTCTGACAACAACATACTGTAACCCTGGGTTCATTAATTTCAGCAAAAGTTAACACCAATAACAACTTTAATATTGCCTCATAATTAAAATCGTTTCCTTTTTTTGTTAGTGCTTTTATGCTATCAGGAATTTATGGAGACGTTGAGACTGTGTTCCTTTTTCACTACTTATCTGCGATCCGTGTTTTTAACGGGGGAGATAGCCAGCCGTTACCTCTGTGCTATTGCTCGCCTTCGCAATGCACCCTCTGTTCATGAGAGTCAATTTATATTATTTTAATGTCAGTGAGAAGTATAATGTTGTATCGTTCTAAAGCGACAAGGTTCACACACGGAGAGATTTCTAGCACATGGCTTTTTTTACTGCTTTAGGTTTTAATGAGGGATTTCTCACGATTGCTCCAAGTGGCGATAATGAGCATTCAGCAACTGGCAAGATTGTGTAACAGAGGGAAGGGTGCACGCAAAGTGTACCTATTGTAAATAGCCCGTCCTTTTTTCGGGGAAGAAAGAAAAGAGAGAGATGAATTTTGATCTTTGACTTTAAGGTAACAAGAAGGGTGTTTGGCTGACAATTGAGAACGCCCGATACCGAGATGGATGATTGAGTTAAAAATGAAGTTTGGAAAGAGAAATTGGATTGTAAGGTAACCGAGAAAGGCGCCCGACAGAGACAAGGAACAGACAAATGCGTAAGCAATTAAAAGAGTAATATTGAAATCTGGACAAGCGAAATATGTGACTTTCCCATATACAACATTGAATAATGAACACCAGAGCAGAAGAAATGGTTTTGAGGATGACAGTAGTTAATTATTTTCTTCATCTGGGAAAAACATAGATAAAACTCCGGAACTTCTGTTTTCCCTTATAACCCAAGGCCTGATGAACCCACAGACACGGAAAGTGACCCAGCAAAACAGCACCAAATCACTAGACGATCGTTTTTTGGGAGTTTTTGGCCAGCAAAATTGTATGCCCATCGTAACACTCACCGTATTCACCTGGTTTAGCCTCGTGCGATATTCCCCCGTTCTTAAAGCTGAAAGGCTGTTACTTTGATGTCGTGGACAACATTCAAAGAATTGTGATGAGAAAATTGAAGATTACTATAGAAACGGCCTTTCTCCAGTCGCTTCGTGATCGTTGCATGCAGACGCTAGAGGAATTTGTTTTGAATAGGCAAAAGCCAGTTCACTATACATGGCAACAATGTTTTTTTTTCTTGGATCAGTCTCGTTTTACAATCATTGCGTCTCGCAGTTCCTCCTAAATATTCTTTACCGAGTTTCTTTTCCGTTTTTTGTCAATGAGAAAGACTCCTCTGCTTTGTCATTTTTCTTTTTTCCATTTATAGAAACAGATTTTATCCAGGGTGTTTTGAATCCGCGAACTTGATTCGCATTCTTCGTTCGTTTGAAATCATTGTGCAGCATAGGTTTTGATATTTCGAAACGTATTGTTCTTGGGACTATATTTTTATTCTTGATGCGTATATTATTGTTCGAAACATTTTGTTCCTGAACTCCTTTTCTTCTTTTAAAGCACGTCTTATTTTAAACTAAAAAAATTCAGGCTAAAAAACAAAAGACAGCGGTTAAATTATGCACTTCAACATCGTACGCTATCAGAAATGTTTTTTACGCACGTGATCGCATTCTTTTGCTTATTAAACTTCTCTTCTTTGATAACTAAGTCCGAGAGTAATTCAAAAGTAGACCGGCAAAGAAAAAAGAACGCATCACTAGATGATTACTTTTCTGAAGTTATTAGAATGAGACATGAGTTGCAGGCACCGAATTTGTTGAAAGAAGAGTATTAAACATAAACAGAAATAACCTTTAGAATAATTTCTCTGAAAATTACAGAGAAATCGTAGGCCGGGATCTCCTTTTTTTATGATCAATGAATTCGAAATCCTTTTTCGTATTCTCACCGTAATGAAGCAGAAATTTTAATAATTGTGGGCTGCTCCAAGATCCAATAAAGCGCTTTATTTAATGTGTTACACATGCACACGCTTTCTGCATATCATAATGATTCTCAATCCACTACTATATGAAGGTCTCCCTATTTCTTTTCCACAAAATTCGGCTTTAAGGTGGATCCACCTAAAATCTTTGCTTTGTATTTCCAATGGAAAAACGTCTGTAGCCATTTTCGTCAAAATTAATGAGTTCCCAAGGATGAAAATTTGAACATTGATAAAACTAACTTCATGTTACAGCCTAGTATATTTAATATTTTCTAAAACGTAACCATAATTATATTAAAAATCAATAACTTTTTACTTGGTGGTGTTGAGACCACAAAATAGATGGCGCGATCTGTACATTGAAGACGTCAGTAGACAAATAAAGGTTGGGTTGTTTAACTATGGTTAAATTTTAGAAAATATTAGGTACACTAGGCTATAATATGAAGTTATTTTTATCGTTGTTCAAATTTTCATCCTTGGGAACGCATTAATTGTGAAGAAAATGGTTACAGAAGTTTGTCCATTGGAAATACAAAGATGGCCGCCCTGGTGGCGCAGTGGTCTAAGCGATGGCCTCTGATCATTCGTCCGAAAGGGGTCCAAGTTCGAATCCCGGTGAGGCATGGATGTTGTTTTTGTCTTACGGCACTGGCTCTCTCCCTTCCGTGGAACCAGTGACCCTAAATTAGGGACGGGCGACTGCTTATCGCCCATTGAGTTGCTCACGGTGGTCGTTAAACCTTCAATAAAAAAAAAGAAATACAAAGCAAAGATTTTAGGTGGATCCACCTTAAGCAATCCTCTTCCATATCAGTCTTGTATGGTCTCAAGTTTCGTCCTCTCATCTCTCACATGGTCTTCTTCCGAGTCGTTCGGAATGCAGTCTAGTGCACTGAATGGAGAAAACATTTGAGGTACCTACCTAATAACGTGTTGGTCCTCCTTTAGCGGGAACAACAGCCTGTAGATGCCGAAGGGTTTCCGGTGGTAATGCCAGCCATGCCTGTTGAAGCAATGTCTACAACCTTACCCGAAACGTAGCTTCAGGATCCATGGATCTGATGCTCCGTTCCACGTTATCCCAGAGAGCTTCCACAGGGTTAAAACCGGAGACCTTGGGGTCCACTGGATGAATTTAAACTCAGATGAGTGTTCCTCGAACCGTGTCTGTGTGGTTGCGGCCCGGTGGGGAGGCGCATTGTCCTTCTGAAGCAGACTATCGGCGGCAGGATGTGCGAAGGCCATGAAAGCGTGTAGCTGATCAGCCAGCACATGCTGGTAGTGGACAACGGTTAAGGACCTGTCCAGACACACTAAGGGACATAAGTGTTTTATGAAAAGGCTCTCCAAACCATCGCAGAGCCACCGCCGCCTTAAACAAAGCCGACCTCGCATCACGTGGCCATGGCCTCGTGCTGTCGACGCTACACACGCACCCTCCCGTCAGATCCTTTCAGCTGAAAATGAAATTTATCTGACCACACTGCAGAGGTACAGTTTTGATGTTCTCGACACAGGTGAGGTGTAATGTCCGATGACCAGTAGTTTCAACAGTGGCACACGAGGAGGGCGTCGGCTCCCGTATCCCAGGGTATGAAACGTGCGTCGCACAATTCGCTCGCTGACGTTGCTTGGGACTGACATTTAATCTTGATATGATTTGCGCCGCCGCTGTCAAGCGGTCGATCTGAACGAACCTAGATAGTCTACCTCGACCCCTGTTATCCGTGGTGTGTGGTCAGCAAACGGTAGCTCTCTGGGCGTTGGTACGTCCGTTGATGGCATACTCGCGGTACACCCTTGATAGGGTTGCCCTCAGGAACTCAAGGGTTCTTACCACTTTGGCGATAGAATAACCCACCTTTCTTGCGCCGAAAATGCATCCACAATGAAAGTTGCTCAGAGCACCACGTTTACCCATGTTCGTGGATTGCAATACACTATTGGGGAGCCCTGCTGTTCGTCAATTTAATACCTGCATTCGGTTTGGGTCTGTTCTAGAGATGAGTTCGGGCTCAATTTTACGAGCCCGGGCCCGCCAGGGTCCAAAGGCTTAGAAGCCCGGGCCCAGCCCGCTTCCTCCCATTACATGTGTTTGGGAAGCCCAGACCCGGGCTCAGAAAATTTTGCTTATCAAGGCTTACATTACGCACAGGCCAAAGCTATGGCCCAAATCAAGTTTAAAAATCATTAGTTTAAAAAGTTTACTTCAGTTAATCCACTTCATATTATTAATATGTTCTTCGAAACACTATGCAGAAAAGCAAGTGTTCTAAAATGTAGAGTAGAAAATAAATAAATAATCGATGCAAATGCCGTTCGACTATACCAGGGGAATCAGTGACTTTTCCAAAAGCTGAAGATACGAAAATCTTTTAGAAACACAATATATTCCATTCGTTATTTCTTTTGGATTTCTAAATTTTCTTTTATTTTGAATAAATTGCATTACAAAACATACAACTCTTTACAGACAGCCGCATGTGTTTTAAATAGTGACTCTAGAATGCTAAACTTTGCAATATTATTTACGTTTATATTAGCTGGTAAAGATAGTTTACAGTGATGTAGTAGAATATTAAAAAGAACGCAAGAAAATTTCCAAAATAAAAAAAATAAAAAGAAGTATGAGCATTCCAAACTAGATTATTCTGCAATTTGTAACATTAACAAAACTTTGCACGTAATTGTGTAATAACCACGATATTATTCTATGTGTGTGCAGTTTCCAGCAAGTTCATCATGAGAATTGTTTACCGTTTAAGCCTCTCGAAACTCCCCCCCCAAAAAAAAGAATCTCATCTAATGCTTCAGCGCTTAACCTTGATCTCCTTTCCTTTAAAACTTGACCTGCTGCACTAAACACCCTCTCGCTAGCAGAACTACATGCTGGTATACATAGTACACGTCTCTCAATGGCAGCTAGCTTAGGGAATTGAGAATTCTTCCACCACGGTAACAAATCAACAGCTTCAAAGTGTGTTTCTCACATGCTCAATTCCTCATACTTACAAATTTCATCTGGGTCAGGATCATGAATTTCAAACTCGTCTTCCAAATCTTTAAATAAGCCTGCGGATTTTTTTCGGAAAAAAGAAATAAAATGAAAAAAAATCATTGCTGAAGAAATCAACTCTCGTCATCTACAAGTGGTACCCCCATGTACTTAACACTAACAATTCTTTAAATTTTGGTAACCAGTTTATAACAATAATATCCTGGGAATTATTTTTTAATTACAGTTATTCGTGAAGGTAACTTATAAGCAATGAAGGATATATATATAAAGAATTCAGTAATGAAATTAAACATGTGTAATGACAAGCCTGTGCGCTGGGATTTTGGTTCTTAATGAATCCCGAGCCCTCCCGAGCCCAAGTCAGGCCCGGGCTGAGCCCGGGTCCGAGATAATCTCTAGTCTGTTCCGCTCTGCGCAAGGGATGTCCATGTCGACTTCCCGTCAGCCCTCACACTGATTGGGTTATCAGATCCGCTTTTTCCAGCATATCAGGCGGAGCTCCAGGCTTTGCTGAAACCTCTTGCGCAGCAAGCACTTTTACGTCTGCGCATTAAACATCTCAATCCGGAGGAATGCACCTATGATTTTCTAACATCAATGGAATCTGCACGTAAGTCTTCTACCTCGCTTCGTCATCTTCGCCTCCCCTCTGGCGAAATCACATCCGATTCGGCAGCGATTTGCTCTCACGTTCGTCAGTTCTATACCACCAAGTTCAGTGAAACTCCTCCCCCTTCTCCCTCTGCTCTCCCCCATCTTCTCAATAACCTACCACAAGTTCCGTCTCATCTTGCTCACACCCTGTCTCTTGCACCCACATCCACGGAGGTGTCAGACACCTTCTCTTCCCTTAACCCCCATGCCGCTCCGGGTCCGGACGGCCTCTCTTTTCCTTTTTACCGTGCGTTCTTGCCTCTTTTGTTGCCTTTTCTCCTCTCCGCTTTTTCTGCTGCATTTAACTGCTCCCCTCCCGAGGAGTTTCACGGACGCACATGTGGTCCTATTTCCCAAGAAGGGTGACCCTCTTGACTTGGGAAATTGGCGCCCCATTTCTCTTCTCAATCAAGATTATAAACTCTATACTAAGCTTCTTTCCCGTCGACTAAACTCTATCCTCCCTCACATCCTTGCTGACTCTCAAACCTATACTGTTCCTGGCCGTTCTCTTTCCTCCAATGTTCAACTTCTTCGCGATCTCATTCATCTTGCCAAGACTCATTCTGAACCTCTTGCTCTCCTTTCCTTAGACCTCCGTTCCGCTTTCGATAATATCTCACACGCCTATTTAACACAAACCCTGCTACACTTTGGCTTTCCTCCACAATTTGTCTCCGTTCTTCTCTCCCTCTACCGGGACGCCGTTTTCCATGTCAAGACGGCATCTTTTCTCACAGCACATGTTCCCTTCAAGCGGGGAGTTCGTCAGGGCTGCCCGCTTTCTGGTCAACTGTTTGCGATTGCCGTCGAGCCTTTTCTACGCTCTCTGCAAACATCTCTTCTAGCACAACTTCCACCACCAGTTGCCAGCTCACGGCATCACTCAGTCATTTACTCTGCTTATGCAGATGACATCACCGTCTGCATTCGTAGCGACTCACAGTTCCAACTGCTTCGTCGTTTGTTCTCCGCATATGCTTCATCTTCTGCAGCTGAACTGAATACTTCTAAGAGCACTGGATTGTGGTGCGGGTCGTGGTCCAATCGCTTGGATGCTCCATGGGGGGCCACATGGTCATCCACTACCCAACGCTTCCTGGGTGTGCACTTAGGCGCACCACAAGCTACATCCAGTGCAACTCGCTCGGAACTCCATCCTCGCCTCCTCCGCACAGCTGCATTCTGGTGTCGTGCGCAGTTCTGTACGTCCTACTACCAGCGTGCAAATCTCACCAGGACATACCTTCTGTCCATCTGCAAGCATTCTTGGATTGCATCTACGACCCCGCTTTTCTGTCTCCAGGAGGTTACACGCTGCCTTACTCGAGTAATGTGGGCGGGTCATCACTGGATTAACGTCCACAAGCTCTGTGCTCCTCCCTCCTATGGTGGTGCTGGCCTACCTGATGTCCCGCTGTGCTACAAAGCAAGCCGAGTGATCAACTTCATTCACCTTTTCACGGCTCCAGTGGCTTCCGCAGTTCAGGTACGTGACGTTCTTGCCTCCTTGCGTAACCCACATTTTTCTTTTCTTTCTTTAGTTCTCATGGATTGCTGTCCTTTCCCCCCTTCAAACTCCCACCTGCATATTCTGAAGCCCTCACTCACCTTCGCTCTCTCCCCCTCATTCGCTCCCCTCCCTCTTCAACTCTAGAGCTTCTTTCTGAACCCCTCTTCTTCAACTCCCTTGTTCATCCCCCCATCTCCCCTGTTTTTCATTCCCCTCTTGGCTCCGAGCAGGTGTAGTAACTGTACAAGACCTCACTAACTCGGATCTATCCTGGCGCCCTCTCTCTGGCCTCCCCCTGCTATTCTCTCGTCCCCATCCGCCCATTTGGTCTATGACTCTCTGCTAACTGCACTTCTTTCTGCTTTTCCCTGATCTTGTCTCCCCCACCGGTCTCGTCTCTGTCTTTTCTGCCCCTCTTCCGCTGCCGTTTTTCCTCCGACTCACAAACTCGGTTCTTCCTCTCTCCTCTCTCTCCTCTAAATCTCTTTATCGTTTTCTAGTGCACCTTGCCACCCCTTCACCGCTTTCTATTCTGGAGGTTCCCCCTGCTTCTCTGCCTCTTGTCTGGGCCGCTGCCCGCTCACCCTTATCTGCCCCTCTTGAAATTAATACCCACTGGCTCTTTTTGCATAATCGCCTCCCTGTTCCGTATTTTCTCTTTCGCATGTCTCTTCTCTCCTCCCCTCTCTGCTCCTTCTGCGCACAGGAGGCAGACGTTTCTCACGTCTACCTTTACTGTCCCATCCTGATGCCTCTCCTCCACCAGGCTTTCCGGATTGCCAGTCGCTCTTGTTCTCAAGATCTTCCGTTCACTGCCTACAGACATCTTCTTCTGCGGGCTCATCCACCTACAACTCTTCCTTCAGTATGTGCCTATCTTTTCGTGCTGGTTAAACACGTTATTTACGTATACCTTCAACAACTCCGCAGCATTTCCTCGCCGGTCTCTTTACACCAGGCCAGCGCAGCACTTTTGTGCCATTTTCAAGATCGATTGCTTTCTCGACTCCGCCTGGAGTACCAGTCGGCTTCTTCCAGTCGTCGAGAAGCCACCTTCTATGCTACCTGGGCGCCGGCCGCTCCATGGTTTGCGATTGATTCTGGACTGCTACACCTATCAGAACCCTAGGACATTCTACACCTCCTTTGCTGAGTTCCGTGGCACCCTGGTGGCCCTCCTCCACTCTACGACTCGTGCAATCCACACTACCGTTGAATTGTGAATGCTAATGCCATCTCAGTGTATTTTCATGCTTACTCGTGTACATTACTTACTTTCACCCCGCCTGTATTATGTTGCTTTGGTGCCCTCGTTAAATAACTTGCACAATTGTGCACGCTGTGTTTTTATCTCATGTATGTAATGTTTTACCTTCACGGCGGTGTTTGTGCTGTTTTTTTTCTAATTGTGTACTATTGTTTCGCCTGTGTTATCCTGTAAATCATGCCCAGCCAATGTCATGTGACACGATGTGTTTCTCTTTGTCACTTCTGCAATTTTTTTATTCAATAAGCTTTGCTTGCAGCATTTTGTTATTCATCCCCATTGTCATTGCAATGTATATACCATCATGTTTTTAACAGTTTTGTATTATTTCCCAGTGAGATGCCCAATACTGTACGTCTCCCTCTTATGTTTTCTTATGATAAATTAGAATAAAGCGATTTTGAAACCTACTTCTAATGTTTTGCTACAGAGCGCATTTCAGTTGTCCATTGGTGGTCAGTTCTTCTAGCAATACCTCCAGTCCACTACCACTTAAAGGCTTCACTTTGATCATAATGTCATCAACTCTCGTCATTTTCCCTAACCCATGTATTTTTCTCCTTACTGCGGTTTACCAAAATAAAGGAAACACTGTTTGTGGAGAACCTTTTATGAAAAAGCTGTAACCTCGGGCTTTCAGAACAGAAGCAGTTGGACTTGGAATAGACTTATACACTGAGTGGCCACTTTATTATGACCACCTGACAGATTTAAGCAAATGAACTATGGCTGCACGCTGTCGCCACCAGAGGGCGAGGCTAGTATAAAAAGGGAAAGCATAGTGCTTGCGAAAGTAGTAGAAGTGATTTTTGGGTGACGAGATCGGAAAAAATTCGATTTGACGGACTTTCAATGTGGGATGATTGCAGGAGCTCGGAGCCATAGAGCGAGTATCGCAGAAACCGCCGCATTCGTGAAATGTTCCAGAGCAGCTGTTGTTAAAGTGTTTAAAGACTGGACTGTCAGCCAAAAAACCTGGGTCTCTACGTGCAACGTGTGGTCATCATCGACTAGTGACTGCTCGGGCGGAACGGAGAATGTCCAGACTGATAACAGACAACAGAAGAGCAACAGTGCAGCAAACTATAGACCATCTTAATCAAGGATCCCCTCAAATGATCTCTGCACGCACTGTTCGCCGTTCACTGCATTGAATGGGATATGGAAGCCGAAGGCCTGTTCGAACACCTTTGCTGTCTGTAGTTAACAAGACAAAACGTCTCCAGTTCGCACAGGAGCACAAGGATTGGACAGTCGATAATTGAAAAACAAATTATATGGTTCGATGAATCACGTTTTTGGTTGCACCATGCCGATGGCCGAGTGAGAATTTGGCGGAAACAGCACGAAAGCAATCCCAAATGCATTGCTAAGAAGAAATCCCAAATGCATTGCTACAACCCTTCAAGCTGGTGGAGTCAACGTTATGGTTTGGGGAATGTTTTCCTGGCATGCTTTGGGCCCTTTAATTCGTGTTGATCAACGTCTGACTGGCACATCATATCTAAATATCGTTGTGGACCAAGTGCATCTTGTCATGTGGATGGTTTATCCCAATGGCGATGGTTACATTCAACAAGATAATGCGTTCTGCCATAGTGCTCGTACTGCACAGGATTGGTTTCAGAAACATGCCGGTGAGTTTACTTTGCTTAGGTGGCTACCCACAATCTCCAGATCTCAACGCCATTGAGAATTTGTGGGATGAAGTTGAGCGAGCCATCAGACAGCTGGATACACAACCCTACAAGCTCACACTCCTGGAAAGTGCTGTTCATCAAGCATGGCCTCAGATTGCCCAAACCACCTATCAACATCTCGTGGAGTTCATGTCACGAAGAATTGACGCAGTATTAAAGGCAAAAGGTAGCCCAACGAAGTACTGAGGGGGTGGTCATAATAAAGTGGCCACTCAGTGTATAAGTCATGCACATACGATAATGGAAATTGGAACTATTCTTCCTGTAGAATATGTCCCAACTGTGCTAGTGATATTGGAGGTGGTAAGTGTGATCTAACCTTTCTCTCCTGATATTCCTCAAAACGTTCAATAATATTGAAGGGTCCAGGGTAGCTTCTGTACCTCACCCTCATGCTCTGCAAACCACAACTTGAAACTTTTTGCACAACGTATTATCTGCTTGAAGCAAGGGACCACCATTAGGGAACAATGCCTGCAACATTGGGTGCAGAAGAATGGATTCGTGCGTTGAAGACGTGGCACGACCCTGAAGAATAAGGTATGGCTCTGAGGAATGCCATGATATGGCACCCCACATCCTCAGGTATCCACTTCCATACTTCACAGTCGAAACCAAACAGTCGGGGTGGTACGCTTCTGCAGGTTTATGCCAGTCGTACACTCTAATTGTAGTAGAAAACAATGTGAAGCCAGAGTCATCAGACCAGATGACACGTTGTCAGTATGTAGCATCCCAGTTTTTATGTGTTTTGCACTACCTATCAGGCTTTGTTGAATTGTGGTTGGTAATCAGAGGTTTGTGGATTGCTGCACGGCCAAAATACCTGCACGATGGAGTTCCCGACGAACTGTTATGATGGAAACGGGTCGTTTCGACTGGTGCTCAACTTTACTGTAATTTGCGATGCCCTTGTCTTGTGCTTCCGTTGTAAAATCCACGCCAAAGTTCTTCTTTCCCTCTCTGACATCTTTGTATGGAGTCCAGAGTCTGGATACGTGAATGCCATTCATTCGAAGAGTGTGCCTGAATCGATTGATACCATCGATTCAGGCACATCGATTAATGGGTCTATCAAGCTCTTACTCTTTTGGAAAGTTTGTCAAAAGGGGCTGCGAATGTTCTACTTTTGGCGAATCATTGATCGTGAACGTTGAATGGTGGATAACTCCTGCTCTTTTGGGCAGTTTACCAAAAAGAACTGTGAATGTACTTCCCGTGGCGAATTATTGATCGTGAACGGTGAACTCGTAATTTTTGAGGAAGTTTGCAAAAAGAGCTGTGAATGCGTGACGAATCATTGATAGTGAACTTCGAATGGTGGAGATCTTTTGCTGTTTTGAGTAGCTTGCCAAAATTCACGTGCCTCGAACTCGCATCGGGGCAAAGCACGATTTGCACAATGAAGGTAGTGAGACAACCGCCAGGAGTGGATGCAAAGTGAATGACTCTTCTCCATGAATGAACTCCCCTAAAAATGAATAACTTATTCTATCAGTAGTGCGTTCGTCTATGGACACGATGTCTTTTTTTCTGGTCATAATGAAAAACTATTTTTGCGTCTGGTAGACGAAAGCACTACCAAGATCCTTTTTCAGGGTAAAAATCCTCCAAATACGTGGCAACAGTAAATAAATAAATACATCGCTCTTTCCACGTTCCAGCAACACACAGCAACCGAAAAATGGTTTTTTAGCCGCCGCTGTGGAATTGAACCACAGAACTCTCGATATAACGCACTCGGCTAGATATCGAGAGTTCTGTGGTTCAATTCCACAGCGGCGGCTGAAAAACAATTATTCGGTTGCTGTGTGTTTCTGGAAGGTCGAAAAAGCGATGTATTTATTTATTTATCCTCTTTCAGGCATTTTCAGTTTTCACGAATCCATACATTTCCAACCGAAGAAACAAGTCTATAGCTTAATTCTGCCCCCCATGGCCGAGTGGTCAGAGGTGATAATTTTCGGCTAGTTCATGTTCTGGATGAGGGATGGAGGGTACATTCGCTCTACTGCTGCTCTTTCCCTTCCCTGGATCCAGTGACCCCAAATAAGGGACGGGTGTCTGTCTGCTTATAGCTCTAACAGTTTAAGAATCCGAAACAAACTCTTCTAACTTTAAGACTCCGAAACAAAATCCAAAGAATCTTTCTCAACTCCACAGATTTGCTGCTTTGCCTTCATCATCATCAGGAGTTTCCACTACCAAGTGGATTTCCTCGACCATATAGTTCAGCCAGGGCTTTCCTCCACTTCTCTCTATCCAAGGCCATCACTTCATCCAGTCCATTATTTTTTAAACTTGATTTAATCTCCTCCATCCACTTTCTCCTTGATCTTTCTCTTCCTCTCTTTCAGAGAGCCTCCCACTCCATCAGAATTTTTGGAAGTCTTTCTGATGACATTCTCCTTACATGGCCCAACCATTGCAATGTCCGCATCCCAATAGTTTGAATAATGTCTACTTTAACACTCCTAATATTTCAAACTTTTGTATCACGCACTTTTTCTCATCTGGATTTTCTGCAGAACGCCCCCAAAAGTCCATCTCTGTAGCCAATAATCTTTGTTGATGTCTTTTATTCAATGTTCACGTCTCCGTACCTTATAAAATGATGCTCTATACAATCTCAGGAAAAATGTGTCTTTTTACTCTTGGAAATACATTGCTGCTCCAAAGAACAGGATTCAAAACAGAAACAGCTTTCGTGCCCCCACAATTCTCCGATCAATGTCATGATGACATGTACCATCCTGATGTATTATGGATCCGAGGTATTTAAATTCCTCAACTGTTCTCAGCTTAATATTATAAGATATTTCAATGAAGTCTCTGGGATCATAGAACAAGTACTCAGTTTTATTTTCGTTAATTTTAAGTCCCCAACCGTCATATCCAGAGATCAGTTCACGGAACATATAAGCTACGTCATCCTTATTTTCTACCAAGATGACTTGATCATCCGCAAACAGCAAATGGCACACGAAATCATTCTGAATCCGTAATCCCGATTTTTTTAAGATCAATATAGATCTTAAATAATGTAGGATACATACAGCATCCCTGTAACAGACCTTTAGTACTCACAACAATATCTGATAATTGTCCAAACTTGATAATATATTTATTTTCACTATATATCTCTTGAATAACATTGATTATTTCACCAATATTCTCTATCATCAAAGCCTTCCAAAGTAGTTTTCGAGGAACACTGTCGTAAGCCTTCTCCAAGTCAATGAATATTAGTTCCGCATCTCTCAATTTCTCTTTTTGTTTGTCCAAGATCTGTCTCATTGTAAATATATGATCTATACATGATCTACCAGCCGTGAATCCACTCTGCTCCTCAATTCCTTCATACTGTTCTTCAATCCTTCTTCGAAGAATTCTTTCAAATGTTTTTGTAAATGGGTTTGTTACACATATTACTCTGTAATGACTACATACTTTTCTGCTTCCCTTCTTGAAAATAAGTGTCAAATAGCCCAGTTTCTTGTCCTGGGGTACTCCATCGCTCCCCTGGATTTAACTGTATAATTTTGTAAGGAGTGTGACAAATCTCTCACTAACATATTTTAGTAATTCTAGATTAATTCCAGTGCCCTAGCCACTTTTTCTCGAGACACGTATAAACCAGAATCCCCAAAAGTAAATTTTTTCTCTGTAAATTCCTCTCGTTCTTCAGTTATTAGGGTTTCAAAGTACTTTTTTCACTCCATGTGTATCAACTGAAATTTTGACCTGTGATGAACTTGGTTCCTGAGTCCTGTAAGTATTCTCCAGGATTAATTATATCTTTACCTTTTATGCGAATTATATTGTTCGCTACATGGTATTTCGTCATACTTTTCACATTTGCATATTTCCACGTCCTTTGTATTTTACTTTATCACCACTTTTTCCGTCTGTTTGTTCTAAAATGCCTATTTTCTTAACTAAACTTAACTTTTGGACACCAGTGTACTTCCTAACAACACAGTTTTAAAAGAAAGCGTTATTCCTACGAAACGTGCTTTTAGTGATCGATTTTCATCGGTTTGTCTCTTACTTTCTCTCTTTTTCTCTGTATAAAAAAATGCAGATACATGTATTTCCGGATTTGCGGTTTTTTCTTCTTGTAGGATGGTTGTTTATCGACCAAGAATGAGTAGCTTTCTAAGTACGCCTACAGAACTGATGCTGAGATCATCTCCGCGAATCCGTTCGCGGGAAAATTCTGGTTCTTCAGCTATACATGAATCCTCGGGACACAAAAAGAGGTTCGCTGATTCTTTTGGTCCCCTGCGGGGCTGCTTTTGATGCATCTTTCTCCTGTCCAGATAACATTCTTTGCCTCTTTGAGAGAGTGGATATTTGTACGAAATAAGTGGTCCCACACATCTTTCAAAGAAGCTGGCTTCTGAAGAATTCCTCGAAACGTTGTCATGTGACGGAATTCTTGAGCCTTTTCCCTCTCTTTTCATGGTCTTTTATGCGAGTTCGAAACCAAGATATTGCGTGCATTGTCCTTTGAGAGTGGGTCTCTCATTTGCTTAGTTATTTTGTTTTTAAGCTGTTTTGAGAAAGTTTCCAAGAACCAGGAGTGCGCAGAGGTTGAGCAGTTACAAGTTCATGTGTACACTGGAGTAATTAAGACAAAGAGTACTTTTGTGAGGAGGCAGAGAATAGCACGATGATATAATATTTCTAAGTTTGAATAGTCTAGAGAAATATACACTGCCCTATCGAAATAATAGTGAATCAACCTAATAGCATATTAGTCCACCTTTTAGTAAAATTACAGTTGCACCAAGAGATTCTTTTGTTTTGTTCTGTTTTTGGCTTTAACGACCATCGTGAAGACTGCAAGCAGCTTCCCGCCCCAAATTTGTGTTACATATTCCTATTCCGGGATTCGAACCCGGAACTCCGCCACCATGGTGGCGCACTGTTGAATGCAAATGCGCTTCACTTGATCGAAAATCAGTTCGCTGAAAAACACTTGATCGAAAGGTACATTTCGCCGAAGGGTCACTTGACCGAAAACTTCATTTCACGTAAAAGTTCATTTCATCGAAAGTTCATTTGATCGAAAAGTTCATTTCACCGAAGAATTACTTCACCTAAAAATTCCTTATATCGAAAGATCATTTCTCCGAATGGTCAGTTTATCGAAGACTTAGAATTTTGTAGTTGGAGTGTGGTGTGGGATTTTGAAAAACGGGCCACCTAAACGTTACGGAAATGTATAAAAAATGCACTTTTAATTTCTATGAAACTCCTCTCCATAAGTAGGTTTTTTGAAATACAACATTAGTTATAAGGCCTCGATCCGGGCCTTTTTATCAAATTTTAATCCTCCGAGCTCATGATAATAAATATTACATAGTAAGTCAAGTAAATAATGTTCCATCTTTTACTAGATAGAGCCTAGATAGAGGCCATTTTAACAGATTTTAACCCTACTCATATTCATAAGCGTTACATAATAATTTAAAGTAAAATATGCTGCACTCTTGCTTAAACCAAAAAAAAAATTTTTAAGGTCCTAAGGCCTATATATTGGAATTTTTAATGTTCATAAAGCATGAGCACGCAAGATTAACACTTGCTAAAAAGGCCTAGGGACCTAAAATAGATTATTTTTGCCTGAATAAATGTGCAACATTATTAACTTGACTTTTTATGTAAACCTTATGAACATGAGCACGCACTATTAAAACTTGCTAAAAAGGCCTAAGCCGAATCCTAGGGACTTAAAATTAATTACTTGTGTCTTAAAACTAAATCTTTGCGCTCTTTGTGACACGGAGAAATCAAAACTGCAATTTGAGTATGATCCCCTAAAGTTTCGGCGGTCTGTCTTCCAAACTGGCACAATGCTTCAACAGATCCTGTAATCAAATCCAAAGTTTTCGATAAACTCACCCTTCGATGAAATGAACTTTTAGGTAAAGAGACCTTTCGGTGAAATGAACTTTTCGATCAAGTCACCATTCGGTGAAACGAACGTTTCGATCAAGTGATCTTTCAGTGAAACTAACTTTTCGGTGAAGTGATTTTCAGTCAAGGGATCCTTCGGTGAAGTAAACTTCGGGCAAATGAACCAGACCCGGCCAATAAACCCCCAATAAAAAAAAATCCCGAGTGGAGGGAACCAGTGCTCAGGAAAAAGCTGATGATACACCGATACAGGGGTAGAGATTTTAGGCATGAAGTTAAAGAGGTATCAATTTAGACTCCAAGAAGGTGCCAGGAAAGTTTCTCAAAGTCTGAAGCCTCTTTGATCAGCATAACTTGAGTCCTGCATCTTTTGCTGTACAGTTATAGTGGCTAAAAGAGATAGTGTGCTGTGTATCAATACCTCACCGTTAAAATTTTAGTTTCCTCTTTTTATGATACCACAAGATGGTGCTCCTGCTAGTTTCGACGTTATGATTTAGATGATAATGATGCATGCTTTTCTATGGGCGTGTTTTGGTGGATAGCGATAGAAAAAAGGATTTATTTGTTAGATCGGTCATGAAAAGTAGTGGTAATAAGTGTGCAACTTTGAGAAAGTGCTTCGTGCCTAGATGCAACAGTGGTTACAGGTCCTGTAAACAAAAGGTAACTGTTTTCTGTGCCGAAAGATGGGGCGAGGCGAAAGGAAGGGAAGGAGCAAGGCACTTCCTTGTTCTGACAAACAGCAAGAACAGAAGTGTGTGTGGTATGTGAACGTTTATTTATTTATTTATTGTAAGCACATCCCTACAGACGGTAAATCTAGTTACAGGAACTGCTATATTCATATTTACACTGATAATCACCAAGTGATATTTACAATCTTGCAAAACATGTGTGACGTGCCTGCCTAGCAGGAAGTACACGATATAAAGGCAGATAGCAGCGATAACGAACGTCCGTGTAGCTCAGTTGGTAGAGTGACTTATTCCGGAATGAGGGGACCCGGCGTGGACAAAAATGACGGAGAAATTTATTTCGTTATACATGCTTTATGAAAAATATTATTGCTTACATTAAAAATATCCGGACATTCTTCAAGTGAGTTGTGAAGCGTATACATTTTACATAACGGATAAATTTTTCCAGCATCAGTTCTGCAAAATGGCACTGCAAATTGTTCACATTTTTTTGTCCTCGGTAAATATGGGACACGGAAACTTAATTGGTTTACAATTTGAGTATCATCAATCTCTCCATTGATGATGCCGTACAGGAACTTGAGTTGGAGAGCCTTCCTTCTTGATTGCAGAGAGGTCATCTTGAAGAATGTCAGAAGGTCAGCAGTCAGGATGTCCGCTATATAAACACCGGTCGATTTATAAAAAAAGGTGTCGAAGAAACTTTTTCTGAATTTTCTCTATTTCATTTACTAGAGATACTTACTTGGCTAGGACTCCAAAAGATCGCTGCATATTCCAGTGAAGATCTGACCGTAGTCTCAAAAATGCGAATAAGTGTCTGAGTATTCGAGTAATACTTGGAATGTCGTATGATAAATCCAAGTTTTCTGTACGCTGGACATACAATTCTTTTGATATGACTTTTAAAGTCCAAGTTCGAATCAAACGTGACTCTCAAGTCCTGGACTTCGTCTGTCCGAGTAATAGTATAGTCGCCTGCTTTGTAGTAAAAAAAAAATTAGTTTTCTTTTCGCGAAGAGGAAATGGCATGACACTTGGAGATGTTGAGATGGTTTAATGTACACCACTGAAGCAGGTTATTGACGTCAGTTTGAAGAGCAAGACAGTCATCAGGAGTCTGTACATTGCGATAAAGCTTGAGATCATCAGCAAAGAAGAGACACTGACCATGAATGCAAAAAGGAAGGTCATTAATGCGACATTCCGTCATTTTAATGAACGATTTATGGAAATATATTTTAAAATGCTTATAAATGGTGAAGCAATGCTAACGCGGAGAACTGGGTCAGTTTCTCACCACAAGAGGTGAGATGTAAATTTTATTTAATAATTTCGTTTGGCGTATTCCACACCGCTGTATGGGTTTCTCTGTGGTTCGTATCAAGGGCGTATAGAGAAATCATTTTCGGGGCTCGAGTCACAGGGACCAATCAGCGTCGAGAAAATTTCCTATTGGCTACTGAGGTATAATCCATAACCCCGTCGTGGGATGACGTCACGAAGACGGTAAAAAGTGGATTGTAACTCAATTCCAGCCTGTCCAATCAAGCAAAAGAAAATTCGCTATTGGTCCCACAGAGTACTAACTCTACAAAAGCTTCAGACTCGTTACTCTTGGCAATGGAACGGAAAAAAAGGAAAAAAGGTTATTCACAGACATTTGATTATAGTAGGTGTACAAATAAGTTTTAAAGCGTTTTTTGTGTGACGTATACCGCTAATTTACATATCCGACGTTCCCCCGCGTTGTTGTCATGTGACCGTAACTGGTCCAGAGTATAAAATGTGACACAGAAGTTTGCCCAACAGTCAAACGCACTTGCACACCGGTAGGTGAAAGACGGCAAGCGATACTGCATTTATTCGACACTGCATTCGTTACGAATTTCATCAAGGAAGAAGTGCTGCAAAAAATGTGCATCGATATCTTCCGTTCTGGGGGAGAGAGAATATTGTATCGAAAAGCATGTGTGAGTTTTGGTTTAGACGGTTTAAAGCAGGTGATTTTGATGTTAGCGATCGAAAACGCAGCGGAGACCCGCAGAAGGTTGCACATGAGGAACTGCAAGCATTACTTGATCAAGATTCGTCTCAAACGCAAAAAGAACTAGCTGAACAACTGGGGGTAACTCAACAATCCATTTCCAATCGTTTACACGCAAAGGGAAAGATTCAGAAGGAAGGAAAATGAGTGACACATAACCTGAGCCAGAGGAACGAGGATGAGCCTGTCATGAAGTGTTTGAATCTGTTGAATAAACAACACAGAAAGTCTTTCCTGTGGAAAATAGTTACGGGTGATGAAAAGTGGATATGGTACGACAATCCGAAAGGCAAAAAACACTGAATAGACCCCGGTGAAGCAACGACTTCGACACCGAAATGCAATATTCACTCCAAGAAAGTTCTGCTGTGCATCTGGTGAGATGTGAAAGGTGTGCTCTATTATGAACTATTGGAACAAGGTCAAGCTGTTACTGCTGATTGCTACAAGCAACAATTGCTGTGATTGAACCAAGAAATTTGTCACAAACGTCCATTCACAGGCAAAGGATTGCGTCGCGTGAAATTACTGCATGACAACGCTAGGCCGCATGTCGCAAAATCTGCCACGGAAACGTTATTGGCGCTTGGCTGGTAAGGTTTGGAGCACCCGGCGTATAGTCCCGACATAGCCCCTTCAGACTATCATTTTTCCGATCGATGCAACATGGCTTGTCTGCTGTACGTTTCCGGACATGTGACGAAGTGCAAAAATGGATTGACGACTTCATCGCGTCACACGACGAAGTGTTCTTCATTGCTGGAATTCGTCAGCTGCCCAACCGATGGAGGAAGGTGATAGATAATGACGGTGCATCTTTTGATTCGTAAAGAATCAAAGACGCATCTTTTGATTTGTAAAAGTGTTAATTTATACACTCGTTTACAGGGCCGCCCACAGCGCCACATTTGCATAACGCCAGCTGTCTCTAATTCAATTGCTTTTCAGTGTATATAAGGTATTTGATTCCGTGAAACTATCAAGTAATGTCTTTGCAATCCTGCTGTATTGAACATACATACATTTACAATATTTATAACATCTCTGAAAATGTATGTGCGTCAATTTGATGTTACAGCGCTAATAAAAATTGGGACGGGAGTGAGACATAGTGTCACAATATCGCTCAAACGTTTTAATGCCAATTTGCAGAATGTGTTTGAATCATTGAACTGAGAAGCTTAAAGATTTATTGAGGTTATTTAATTCAATTACGCTTTGCTGATGACATAGTCATTTTTACAACTACCCTTTTAGGGCTGCAGAGTATAATCCAGGAACTTGATTGTTTTGGCTCAAAATCAAAACACGCACAAAAATGACGGGGGACGAGGATCCGTTGCCCCCTCTATATCATCGCCTTCAAATAAACTTGTCAAAATCCGGGTTCCCCCTTTTAAAAGTTTCTGGATCCGCCAATGTGTGTTTTATTTGAAGTGTAATAAGTGCCGAATTTGTGTTTTTGCGTCGAACAATGAAGTAAATAAACGGTGGAAATACCGAACATAACAAAACTCATACGTACGTAAGCGAAAATCTCCGAAACCGACTTCAATGGTTCAGTAGCAAATAGCCAACTCCGAGCTGTCCCGTGTTAAACGTACTTTTTAAAGGCTATTAACTAACTAACATTATATCGCAATACACAAAACTGTTTACGTTTTCTCTAGTGCTGCGCATTGCTTAAGGCTATCTTTGAATGAGTTTTAGGTTCATCTTCTGCGAGAGATGGCGCAAACAAATCACTCATTGGAAGTGACGTTTACTTCTGGAGGGACTGTCGTAGAAGTTGGCATCAGCGAATCACTGCAGAGCTCGCCATGTTCAGAATGGAAGCGGTCTCTCGTTGGCTCCACAACGAAAAGACAAAATACGCGCTGTTACGCTTTAGCCAATGACTTTGTTTGGGACTGGAGCTTAGTAGGTAGGTGGAGTTTCTGTAGCTCAAATTTAGGAGTTCTCTGCTAATGTACACATTTTGTCTTCAAAAAATGAACGTACAGTAGGATTTAAGAGGATTTATGAGAGATAAGATTGCAGTCTCCCTTTTGGCTCATTAATTATTTCTTTTTGGCACAGATACGTAAAAAAACCCAGTCAGAAATGAGAGATTTCGTTTCTTCCAGAGAGAAACACTGCTAAGCTAACTTATCGTGCCATCTAGCGCCCAAATTCGAGTACTGTCGGGTCATATAAATTGAATTTAAAAAAATATTCTAAACATTTTTTCGAAAAAATTAACTGCGGCACATATTAGCTATAGGTCGTTCTTATTTGTGCTCAAAATTTCAAACACTGCAAAGTAATAGTATTTGAGAAAATGTGTACAAAAGAATTTACATCGCAGATATAGGATAGAATTTTTCTTACATTCATTCAAAGACAGCAAAGTTAAGCCTTGAAAACGTTCAACCGTGGTAGATCAGCAATGCTGTGTACGTATTTGTTGCAACGCCATTAAACGAATTGGAGAGACTTTCAGTTTGGGCATGTGATAAAAATAAACAAATTTCATTGACTCCCTCAGCTAAGTTTTGTTTGAATTACACTACTTCTCTACACTATTTCTCTACGGGAAGGTAATGGAACGTAAAACATAATGTGCCGACTCATTCGTGTATTCCAAAGCATCGACAATTGCTGATGTAAGATATCTGCGAACGTGACTGAACGTAAAGAAGGGTCTCCATGAACGGCGTTATTGATCTCTGAGCGGAAGGAGCAGCGGTAGAAAGAAAAAAAGGACCATTTGTGATCGGTTGAGACTATTCAGAACGCGCCCTAAGAGCAAGTAGCAAAAGCCTCCTAATTGCTGCTGTAGCTATAAACAGAAGAACAGTGAACAAACGGAATGTCACAAGATGGTTGGATGTAACGAACACAGCTCTTGGCCTAAAAACGAATGCACACCTGAAGACGTTCGAGTTTAAAACGCATTATAGTATTCATGAGTCACTTCTAGCCTTAGCAAAAATATCCTATTGAAGAACAAGCAGATTATAGAGGATGTTTACACATTTTTAGAATAATTTTTCAGCAATATATTCAAAATCTAAAACAAAATTATTTCTTTCTTAAATGTTCTATCTGATATTTTTTTTTTTTTTTTTTTTTTTTGATTGGAGGTTTAACGACCACCGTGAGCAACTCAATGGGCTATAAGCAGTCGCCCGTCCCTAATTTAGGGTCACTGGTTCCAGGGAAGGGAGAGAACCAGTGCCGTAAGACAAACACAACATCCATGCCTCACCGGGATTCGAACCCGGACCCCTTACGGACGAATGATCAGAGGCAGCGCCTTAGACCACTGCGCCACCGGGGCGGCCTATCTGATATGACCCCTTCTCTGGATATAAACCTATATCTAGATTTCCAAGATAACAGAGCATTTCTTACAATTGGTAGTGGCATTTTATTCCACTCTTATTCTACTGCTTTCTCCAGTCATTGTTTTAGGTCTGCGTTCAGAAAGCGCTCTTTTTAGCAGTCCGAAGGCACAATAGTCCATTGGTGACACATCAGGATACTTTGAAGGAATATGAGCAAAACGTATAGACTTGATACCCGTTTCGTTTTTACGTCTGAGCGCTCTTTTTAGCAGCCCGAAAGGCACAATAGTCCATTGGTGACACATCAGGGGACTTTGAAGGAATATGAGCAAAAGGTATAGACTTTATACCCGTCTCGTTTTTAGGTCTGAGCGCTCTTTTTAGCAGTCCGAAGGCACAATAGTCCATTGGTGACACATCAGGGGACTTTGAAGGAATATTAGCAAAAGGCATAGATTTGATATCAGTCGCTTTTTTAATTTTTTCAAGAAATAGATTGGTAGACTTGGATGTATGACTGCTATCCTTATCCTGATGCAGTTCTACTTTTTGAAGGCTCTGTGGTTAAAGGATGGTATTTCCTCTTTAAATATAGGAGTAAAACATCATTTATGTGTTTTACCGAAATGCAAGAACGCTTAATTCCGGATATCCCGATTTCCGTTTGAGCATGCTATCCGTAACACCACCCAGGACGATGAAGTCCCAAGTATCTGAGTGTTATTTCTGTTTGGAACACCAAACAGAAATCTTTGCTCTTTCCACGTTAATAAGCGAGTCACGGAAAAATTATCATCGGCCGCCACCGCCAGGAATCGAACCCAGGGTATACCAGTTATGCGCCGAACATGCTACCACTGCACCAAAGCGGCCTCGAATTCTCCAGACTCTCTGAGCGATGATTTCTGTTTGGTGTTCCTGATCCACGTCGAGTGTGCGAACTACTTATTCAATCGCCGCCCAGTTATTTGTTCAGTGGCTGCTTTCCATCTTTGGTGAATCCCCAGCACTGTGCTGGGCTCCATGGAGCAAACTGCCATGTGGTTTGGCAGTTAATCATTTGTGATTCTGGAGAATTCGAGGCCGCTGCGGTGCAGTGGTAGCATGTCCGGCGCGTAACTGGAAGACCCTGGGTTCGATTCCCAGTGGCGGCAGATGATAATTTTTCCGTGACTCACTCTTATTGACGTGGAGACAGCGATGATTTCTATCTGAGTGCTTAGTTGAGACTTGTCATTGTTGATTCGTCCTGGAGCGGGTTCATTAATGTTACGTGAAGAACAGTAAATGCAGGCAACTCAGAGATGCCTGATTACTGTATGATCGATTCTGATCAGAGTAAGTGTTCTAAATGGCCTTCCCTGAAGAGCAATAGATGCCTCGCAGCGTCTTCTCATCGGTTCTCAATCAAGTGCGAAAAGTTCCGGAGTGTTATGAGTTGTGTGACAACCATCTACGATTCATTCGTGGAGAGGTTATGTTTTTGAAGTCGGGATAACTTAAACCTGTGTCTTATGGTGTCCCTATGAGAAGAAATCCAGGAGATTCAAATCTAGAGAGAATGCACGGCATGCAGTCAGCCCACCGCAACCAATTTAAATGGTAGGACACGTACGATTCAGATGTTCTTGAGCAGGGCTAAAATAAGCTGGTACCCCATCGTGTATGAACCAAATGCAAAGGAAGGCTATGCACGATGAACCATGTAAATGGTGTATATTTACCTAACAGCGTATCCTCTTGCAGCCTTCCTTAACTGCACGCTCAAAATGTCAAAAGGAAGCATTTCCGGATCAACATTCAGAGGATTTTTTTGTCATTATGCGCAGTAGAGAATTTTCCCAAAGTTCGACTGCGCAAATCTTTTAGAAACACCCTACACATAAGTTGTACAATGTCGTTTTGAATAGCACATCTTTGCTTTTGTAATGAATCCGGATAATGTTGCAGCCGAGTAGTCATTTTAGGGCACAAACGAAATACAGAGGATGTCCATACATTTAAGAAAGAAATACAATTATTTCTTTCTTAAATGTTCTATCTGATAGCCCTTTCTTTGGAATATGAACATCTAGATTTCCAGGATAACAGGGCATTTCTTAAAATTGGTAGTAGCATTTTATTCCACTCCTCTTCCACCATGCTTTCCATAGTCCAATCATTGTTTTTTTTTTTTTTTTTTTGGAGGTTTAACGACCACCGTGAGCAACTCAATGGGCTATAAGCAGTCGCCCGTCCCTAATTTAGGGTCACTGGTTCCAGGGAAGGGAGAGAGCCAGTGCCGTAAGACAAACACAACATCCATGCCTCACCGGGATTCGAACCCGGACCCCGTTCGGACGAATGATCAGAGGCCATCGCTTAGACCACTGCGCCACCGGGGCGGCATCATTGTTTTAGGTCTGCGTTTAGAAAGCGCTCTTTTCAGTAGTCCGAAGGCGCAATAGTCCATTGGTGACACATCAGGGGACTTTGAAGGAATATGAGAAAAAGGTATAGACTTGATATCCGTCTCTTTTTTAGATCTGAGGGCTCTCTTTTGCAGTCCGAAGGCACAATAGTCCATTGGTGACACATCAGGGGACATTGACGGAATATCAGCAAAAGGTATAGATTTGATACCAGTGTTTTTAGCAGTGCGAAGGCACAATAGTCCATTGGTGACACATCAGGGAACTTTGAAGGAATATGTGCAAAATGTATAGACTTGATATCAGTCTTTTGTTTAGATCTGAGCGCTCTTTTTAGCGGTCCGAAGGCACAATACTCCAATTGGTGACACATCAGGGGACTTTGAAGGAATATGAGCAAAAGGTATAGACTTGATACCCGTGTTTTTAGCAATGCGTAGGCACAATAGTCCATTGGTGACACACCAGGGGACTTTGAAAAAATATGAGTAAAACGTGTATACCTAATACCCGTCTCCGTTTTAATTTTTTTCAAGAAAAGGAGTAGTAGATTTGGATGTGTGACTGGTAGCCTTATCCTGATGGATTTCTACTCTTTTAAGGCTCTGTGGATGAAGGAATGGTATTTCCTCTTTAAATAGGGAGTTAAAACATTTTTTAGTACAGTGTAACTTGGATAATTCGAAGCTGAAGGGACCACAAAAATAATTCGAATTAAGGACAAATTCGAATTAGGCAAGTTTGAATATGGGCACATTCAAGTACTATAAAAAACAACGTATTTATTCATAACATACAAAAAAAGTACAGTACGGTAAATTTAAATTAACAACCCCCCCCCAAAAAAAACGGGCAGTTTTGGCCTGCTTCTTAGAATGCATGTTATGGGTAAGGGTAAATTCTTCAAGTTTATCGAATGAAAGAAATAGAGAGTCACTTATATTCTGCTGTTCCTCAACAAACTTCCTTAACTGTTGGAGGTGAAACAAGGCCTCTACTGAATTTGGAATGCCCTCTTCAGGAAAATTCTGGCCATTCCAGTTCTTCATCTGAAGATACACAGCAGGTTTTCTTATTCATAACATCAATCAAGATCTCATCATCTGTGAGCTCACCATAAACAGCTAAATTGTCATCAACGCTCACAAAAGCCTCATACGGTACATCACGGCCTACGTCTTCCCAGTACTCCACAGTGGGTATGATCTCCTAGCCACCATTACCTTGATGTAGTTGAGACTCATCATCGGGTTGCTGGAAGCCTGCTTTTCCGAAGCAGTTGGCTATAGTTTCAGGTTTAACTTATTGCTTCATCCAGAACAGTACGTACCCATTTTAAAAAAGTAATTGTTGAAAACACGAAAATAGGGTTTTCTTCGAATTAAACAAAAAAAGTTCGAATTAAAGGTTCTTTTCTAACATTATTTACATAGAAAATTCAAGAAACCAAATGAATCATTCGAATTAACCAAGAATTCGAATTAAAAACGTTCGAATTAGACAAGTTACACTGTAATATGTAGAATTGATTTTAACATTCTTTTAAAATTTTCTTAACTTTTATTTACCACTGTACGAGCAGCCAGCAATAATGACGAATCCTTTTACTGAAACTTTCTTTGGATTCTTGGAACCAAGTTTGTAAGTTTTTTTTCTGCTTTTTTGCAATAGTAAATCGACCTTTTTTGTTACAGTCGTTTAGGTAGATCCATGCTTCATCGACAGTCACAATAAATGTCCATCTGACTCCGGCTAAGTGATTTTCATAAAGAAGTATACGCCGTGTTCTACGCTCAGCCACGTGCCTAGGCAAAGGGCGCTGAACATTAGGTTTTTTTTTAGATACAAATTTATTTTTGCTCTGTTTACAGTTGATGCAGATATTATTAACGATTGCTTTTTGGGTAGGTGGATTTTATTTCAAGACCTTACTCTTGAAATAGTCGCAAAAGTACGTACCTTATTTCGATATTCGTTTGGTGTTCTTTTCTTGTTAAAAGCTATGCTTGACGATTTCCCCTCTATTATTAGTAATATTGCTTTATTACGAAGGGTTCCTCGTCATCGGATATTACTTTCTTTCAGTTTCAATATTTTGTACTTTACGAGTCTTGGCACACACGTAAAACTGGCGGACGTGAAAATCCAAACATTTCAGCAGTTGCTGTGATTGAACAATGAGCCTTCCTCGCACTATCTACCCACAGCAAAGTCCCTTATGTAGCTCCCTTTACCAATGATTACTTTCCCGCGATTGGTTTCCAATGCGTAGAGAGCCGCCCCGGTGGCGCAGTGGTCTAAGCGATGGCCTCTGATCATTCGTCCGAACGGGGTCCGGGTTCGAGTCCCGGCGAGGCATGGATGTTGTGTTTGTCTTACGGCACTGGCTCTCTCCCTTCCCTGGAACCAGTGACCCTAAATTAGGGACGGGCGACTGCTTATAGCCCATTGAGTTGATCACGGTGGTCGTTAAACCTCCAATCAAAAAAAAAAAAAAAATGCGTAGAGACCTCGTGTATTTATAGGCATTGCCAGTTTCATCGTCTCACGTGATTCGACGCGATGTTTCTACACTGTCAAAAATAAGTGGTGTGAATTCACGGAACATTTCTGAAAATAACGTGCAGCAAAGTTGCCGGTAGGTATCCCTGTTTTTCAGAAATTTCCGTTTTTAAAAGTACCCGTTCATTTTAACTTCCGTATTTTCACAGATATTTCCGTAGACAGAAATTCCGTTTATTTCAGAAAAGTCCATTTCTGGTTTTTCCATATTTAAACTGAAATTACGCAAAATCAAGAACCCTGTACATGAATCCAGAGGGGACAGATCGGATGATCGTGGAAGCCACGCGATGAGTCCACCTCGGCCAATCCATTGGACTGGAAATGTGGCGTTCAAGTAATCACGCGCACCTGAGTGCTGAAATGAGCTGGCGCTCCATCATGCTGGAACCACATTTTACGGCGGACGGCTCCTGGTACACGCGCTGGATCAATTCAGGCAAGACTTGTTGAAGGAAAATGATGTACATCCTCCCATCCAGACGTTCCGGTAAAAGATATAAGTCTTTGCGTTGCGAAAGATGGCGTGTCTGGGGAAACGGAAAGCGCCCGCCAGCGCTTTTTTTTTTTTTTTTTTTTTAATGACCACCGTGAGCAACTTAATGGGCTATAAGCAGTCGCCCGCCCCTAATTTAGGGTCACCGGTTCCAGGGAAGGGAGAGAGCCAGTGCCGTAAGACAAACACAACATCCATTCCTCACCGGGATTCGAACCCGGACCCCTTACGGACGAATGATCAGAAGCCATCGCTTAGACCACTGCGCCACCGGGGCGGGGCGGCCCTCCAGCGCTTAACCGTGTAACTTGCAACCATGTAGTCTATGACGAAAAGTGCTTATTTCGGTGTTTTCTATCAACCCTTAAAGTTTGTTCCATTAGTTTTGAAACATCGTGTAATGTGTCAGCAAAGTTTCCTCAAATTATACTAACAGAACAGATTGGATTTAAATTTGGAAGGTATGTTTTTGAGCCACCCAGTAACAAGCAATGAGCCGCCCCGGTGGCGCAGTGGTCTAAGCGATAACTTCTGATCGTTTGTCCGAAAGAGGTCAGGGTTCAAATCCCGGTCAGGCAAGGATGTTGTGTTTGTCTTATGGCACTGGCTCTCTCCCTTCCCTGGAAGCAGTGACCCTAAGTTAGGGACGGGGGACTGCTTATAGCCCATTGAGTTGCTCACGGTGGTCATTAAACCTCCAATCAAAACAAAACAAGCAATGATATACTTTGAATTCGACAGCAACTGATTTTTCGCCCTGTAGTGGCAAAATTATGCATGCCGCCACGGTGGCGCAGTGGTCTAAGCGATGGCCTCTGATCATTCGTCTGTAAGGGCTCCGGGTTCGAATCCCGGTGAGGCATGGATGTTGTGTTTGCCTTACGGCACTGGCTCACTCCCTTCCCTGGAGCCAGTGACCCTAAATTAGGGACGGGCGACTGCTTATAGCCCATTGAGTTGCTCACGGTGGTCGTTAAAAATCCAATAAAAAAAATGCATCCAATAAAGCACCAAAGCGTAAGTATCGCCATTCTCACAATTTATGCTTCCAAACGCGAAATGAATTTTTCATGTCGGAGAGTAAAAGGTGCAGAAATATTGTATCCAGAGAGGGGTGAATGTGCATCATAAATAACATTAGCAAGTTTTTTCTTGAAAAGACGTGCTAAAAATAAATATCTCACATTACTGTTAAATTATTCCTTCCCTCACTTGGTGAACACGATTATTCCAAGCTTCAGCATTCGGATTGAAAAACGTTCTTTTTACATCGAATACAAGTAAGCTTTAATGATTTTATAATTCTCTTCGGTTTTTTCTTCCCTTTCAATATATTTCTCTTTTCGCGTAACATTTATCTTCCAAAAATCAATTTACCTAAAAACACAAAGCGTTCTTCATTTAATAGAAGTATGTTCAACTAAGATTTTTTCTGGTTTCATTTCTCTGCCGATATCTGTTTGCATTTCTGTATGTCTGGAGACATAATGTACCAATGTCTATAATGTCTATAACTGAAAATTACAGGCTACGTCCGTACAGTTCCAGGCCTAACTCAATAAAAGGAGGGGAACATTATGTTTTTTTTTTTTTTTCAGTAAAATCTTTGCTTTTACAGTTGATGCAGAGAATGTTAACGACTTAACGATTGCTCTTTCGGTCGGCGGATTTTAAAAACGTTCGATACTGACCATTAATGCTGGTCACTTTCAACCCCCCTCCCCTCCCCACTGAATCAACACACAGTTTCCCGCGTTTCTGAAGATCCAAAAAAAAAAAACAGTTCTGGAAGGCACTTTCTGGGATGTCCGCAAGTTTGTTTTGTCACCGCTGCTTGAATACAGCGATGAGTCATTAGATTACGACCACCCCCAGCCTAGAGAAATAAACGCGCCTGGAGGCTAAACGGTGGCGCAGGTGAAGTTCGCAGAGGAGTATATATACAACCCGAGGACCGGCCTTCGGTTGGTAGAGTGTTCGGAATCAGAATGGGAAAAGCTGCCGATTTATCGGAGTTTGATAAAGGACAAATTGTGATGGCACGGCGTTTCAGAACTACGATCTTGGAAACGGCCCGCGCGGCTTGGGGGTTGTTCACGTGCCGCTGTAGTGAGTACGTAGCAAAAGTGGTGCACAGATGGCCAAACGACGAACCGTCGTCTAGCCGTGTGTGTCCTCATTAGCTGATTGATGCCAGAAGGGAGCGCAGACTGTCGCGCATTATTCAACGCGATCGCAGGGCCACAGTGCGACAAATCACCCGCAGCTATAACAGCGGTGATCAGGGTAATGTGTTCATCGCAGCCTTCTGCGCATGCGTCTGTGTAGCCGAAGACCCAACCGGGTGCCCATTCTCACTTCACGTCATCGCCAAGAATTCATGACAATGGGCCCAAGATGGCATCGAGGTTGGACCGTGGATGATTGGGAGAAAGTGGCCTGGTCTAACGAATCACGATTCCTGGTGCATCACGTAGACGGCCGAACGCGGATACGATGATTACCAACGGAGGCTATGGCGCTTGGATGCACTGTTGGGCGGAAACATGCCGGCGGCGGCGGTGTTATGCTGTGGGTGATGTTTTCTTGGGACACGTTTGGCCCCATTATCCCAATAGCATAATCCCTTATATCTGTCAGGTATCTGAACATCGTTGCGGACCAAGTTCACCCATTCATGGCAACTGTGTTGCCTGCTGGCGATGGTCATCACCAACAGGATAATGCGCCATGCCACACTGCCAGAATCATCAAGGAGTGGTTCGAGGAACATGCTTGTGACTTTCGGTTAATGCCCTGGCCTCCAAATTCCCTTTACATGAACCCAATCGAACATTTGCGGTTTGACTTGGAAAAGCGCGATCGCGCTGAATCACCACCATCCCGAATTGTACGAGAACTGGAGGACCGGCTATTGATATTATGGTACCAGATACCCTAGGATACCCATCGCCATCCCATTGTATCCATGCCTCGCCAAGTAACCGCTGCTTTGCGGGCGAAAGGGGGTCCTACAGTTTATTAGGCAGGTGGTCATAAGGTAATGCAGCTTATTAGGTCGGTGGTCATAATATATAATTTCGGCTGCGGGCACGTCCTTGACCCATAAAAACTTTATCGCTGCTCTCACCTCGAAATATCACTGCGCATCTCATGCTGGGCACAGGAGTTCACAGAGGTGCCTGGAGCACTAGCGCCATCTCTTGAACGTAACTGTCATCTATGCGACTCGTACGACATTCCACATTTATTTTGAAGCATGTGTAACCTTTTTTTCTGATCGACCTACGTAGAAACAAGGTAGTATTGATCTCCAAATATGTAAGCAAATACTTCGAACTTCATCTCCGTTGTAGCATCGAATCTCCCAGGAACCCAGTTATCTGGTTTCGTGAGATTGAAAAGTCGGTTTATGTAAGAGTTTATCGGGAAAAACCCAAGTGCTTTGGCCGCTACAACCAACGAAGTGAAAACTGACTGTGATTCCGTCTTGAAAAAACGAACTGGCCCATTTCAGACTCTCATCTTGCATCTCGGCTTGTCAATTTCATCTGCAATGAATTAATGTATCTGGTGGTGGCTGTACTTCATGTCTTTCGTTTCACTCGCTGATCTTCGTCATCTGATTATTCAGCAAATCAGTTCTCATTTTGTGAGTCGAAACGCTTTTCTTTTATCCAGGAGCAAAATGCTAAACCTTAAAACGCAGGCCCGGCCTAGGCCAGGCCATACCCGGGCCTTGCTGACCTCTAGTAAATGTATTCTCTATTTCGCTGAATTTATTATTTTGACGTAGGACTACGTCTAACTCCGCCGATAGCATGGGGCGACTTACGGCCGACCGCCCGTGACAAAAATAGGTCCCAGTTGAAATCATCATAGCGTTAAAAATACCCGCCGCACACTAATCGTGTTAGCATATTCGCAAACAGCATGGAGTCCAATTCGTGTACTGCGCTATACATCGCGCGCGTGACGATTCCCTCGCTCTCTATCCGCGGGGGAGATGATGCAATATTTCTGGGTGTGCCGCCGCGTTTGACTCTGTCCATCTTGGCAACCGTGAGCGCAACACGACTGTGCATGGTGGCGGTTTAAAGCTCTTAACGAGATCTATTCAAATATACAAAGAACATTTCGCAGTGGGTCGAGCTGAACATTTTAAAAATTGTTTTCTTGTGAACCGGTGAACACTTTTGACAATATCGTGATTTATCTGGACAACCGTGAGTAAAAAATGACGATACGTGGTATCGTTTTAAAGGTCTCGACGAGATCTATTCAAATATATAAAGAACATATACGTGGTATAACGAAGTAAATTTCTCTGCCGTTTTTTCCACGCCGGGGCTCGAGCCCGGGTCCCCTCATTCCGGAATAAGTCACTCTACCAATTGAGCTACGCGGACGTTCGTTCTGACTGCTATCTGCCTTTATGTCGTGTGCGTCCTGCTGGGCAGGTACGTCACAGTGGAAAGAGCGATATATTTATTTATTTACTGATGACACGTATTTGGAGGATTTTCATATCGCAGTGATTTAAATGAAAATTAAAAAAATTGTTTAGGTGTGAACGGGTTAACATTTTCGACAATTCCGCGGAATTCGCAGAATGAACGCAAGCAAAAGTGGAGAAAATCAAAACGAGAAGCAAGAACAAGTGATGAGGAATGTACGAATCCCAAGAAGACAGAGCACCACGTTGGGTACTTCGTGCATCGATCTGCTTCGTGTTCGCAATGTATCCAGCATTATTTGTAAAAATTATGTAAGCTACGTTTCATATCATATACCTGTATTGGCTATAACAAATTAAATAAACGCTTTGAAACCATAATCGACTAGCTCATTTCAACTCTCCGATCTGCGAGTCGTAGTCCTACGTTCCAAAACTGACATCTCAATCAGAACTAAGACTACCTGTATTTTTTAAAATCCACTTTTAAATCTTTTTTCGAAATACATTTTCATTTAAAAGACGTGGTCAGTTTCAGAAATATTAGGCTGAATCAAAAGGTTGTCATTCTAAAGATTCGTTCTGTGTCAGGCAATTAGTCGACGCGCTTGCGTTATGCAGATAAGAACAATAGAAAACCGGTATCATCTAGTTGGTATAAACAGGAGCACACGCTTCCGTGACTTACTGATAAATTTTCTTCTGTCAAAAGTTAAGGACGAGAAATACACGATCCGAGTGCTGTTACGTTGCTTCTTTAAAAGAAAAGTTTATCGCTGCATTGAGAGAAATTTGTGCTGTGGAAAGTAAAGGAGCGGTGTCCGAAAGAACGGCGAAAGTTTAGTATCAGCGATTTAAAAATGGGGACTGCAGGCTTGAAGACAAAACACGTGCTGACAGACCTTCGAAGGTGAATTCTGAAGTTGTACGCCAAGCCGTGAGGCCAATTCCCTGCACAAGAACTAAGCAACTACCAAAGGAGCTGGGAATACCTCATCCCACAACTGTTCGCGAACTGCACAAGCTTGGCAAGACGCACAGAAGCTGTTGACAAGTATCCCATGAACTGACTGCTGCTGAAGGTCATCGAGGTGTGCATGTGTGTCGGCAATTGCTGGAAAATCCCCAGGACAACAGTTTCTTTAGGGGAATTGTGACATCTGATGAAAAGTGGATATTTTCACGGAATCTTGACATGAGAAAAGAGCAGTTAGATCCGCAAATGCCACCATAACTTTTTCTAAGAAGCAAACCATGTGAGAAAAAAGTTATGCTACGCGTATGGTGGAAATTTGAGGGACCTTTGGCTCCAGATGGCCAAGAAATTAATGCGCAGCTGTACTCTGGCCAATTGGAGCGTATGTATACCGTTTTAAGCCGTAGGTACATTGCTCTGGTGAACCGTACACGAGTTATTCTCCCCCATCGTGCTCTGTCAGCTAAGAAAAAATGCAGGAACTTGAGGATTTTGAACTAATGCATCACCCTTCTTATTTTACAAATATTGTGCCTTCTGACTACTAATTATTCCAGCTCATGGCACATTTTCCACGTGGGAAACCCTTCCAAAACATCCACGATGTTCAACTTGGGGTCCAATACTTTTGTGCCCTGAAACCAAGACCTTTTTTCACAGGGGAATCGAATCTTTTTACATCACGATGGTGTAGGACCTGTGAAAACAGGAATTTGTCGGTGACAGAAATCGGAGCAGAATCTCCTTTCTCCGGAGTGAGTTGGTCTGACTGACTAAGTTACACCGACGGAATGTATCGCTGCAGATTTGCCGTCTTGACACGTGCTTCGACTCTGTAGTACGTCACACTCCTCGCTCCGGAGCCAGTTGTTCTAACGGACTAAACTACACCGACGGAATGTATCGCTGCAGATTTGCAGTCTTGACACGTGCTTCGCCTCTGTAGTACGTCACACTCCTCGCTCCGGAGCCAGTTGTTCTAACGGACTAAACTACACCGACGGAATGTATCGCTGCAGATTTGCCGTCTTGACACGTGCTTCGCCTCTGTAGTACGTCACACTCCTCGCTCCGGAGCCAGTTGTTCTAACGGACTAAACTACACCGACGGAATGTATCGCTGCAGATTTGCCGTCTTGACACGTGCTTCGCCTCTGTAGTACGTCACACTCCTCGCTCCGGAGCCAGTTGTTCTAACGGACTAAACTACACCGACGGAATGTATCGCTGCAGATTTGCCGTCTTGACACGTGCTTCGCCTCTGTAGTACGTCACACTCCTCGCTCCGGAGCCAGTTGTTCTAACCGACTAAACTACACCTACGGAATGTATCGCTGCAGATTTGTCGTCTTGACACGTGCTTCGCCTCTGTAGTACGTCACACTCCTTGCTCCGGAGCCAGTTGTTCTAACCGACTAAGCTACACCGACGGAAAGTACCGTTGCAGATTTGTCGTCTTGACACGTGCTTCTCCGCCGTAGTACATCATATAGACCATCAAGCACGATGGAATCTATTTCGATGATTCAACTTTTACGTTTATGCATTTATACACGTTTCATCAACTATCAGGAAACGGCAATGACTTTTCAATCACCCTGGTAGATTTTTGATTTAAAAGACTTGCTCATTACACTCATTTCATCTTTCTTGTTTTCAAAAGGCATGCTGGAAATCGACCGCAGCTTTGGTTTTGTTCTAATTAAAACCTTATTCGACGCATTGGATACATGAGTTAAGAATTTATCGATCTTAAAGATTTATTTAGCTGAAATATCTTTCGCAAAAACGACAAAGAAAAAACCGTTAAATATGCGAGAGCTGGAGAGTTGTTCGCACGCTTGTCAGTTGTTCTAGTTAATAAGTAAGAGATTCTATCTTCTCGGTGTTCGTTGCTGATACACATGCTGGTAATTTCCTTCAAGGTGTCAGCCAAGATAAATAACGATGGAAAGGAGATCGTAATAATGGTCGGTCATTGACGTTGTGGTCGATCTCTAAGCCATTGCCAGTGATTCATATGAACGAGCTAACTTTCCAGGCTTCGAGGGAAGACATCGAATCTGAGATATGGCAAGTTTCGCAACAAAGGGGTTATCAAAGATGGAGGTTAATGACTCGTACGCTGAATTTTGCATGAATATTCTTGAATGAATCGGATGATTGCCCATTTTATAGCTGGAGCGATCGAATCAGCAGAGACAGTTCCGAGTGATAATTTAAACTTAAACCAAAGCCGTTACAGGGAAAGTAATTATTGAATAATAGGATAAAGGAGTTTTGTGATCGGATTTTAATTTGGAGGTGAAAAAATTTCGTGAAATGAAAACCAAGTTTGCAGTTTTCTGTAAAAGCTTGGCAGCTTGATTGAAGCAAATGCTAATCTTCAATACATGGAACATTGAAATAATTTGCTGTAATTCCGTTGACTTTCCGAAGATTATGCTAAAACAAAAGGCCGCCCCGGTGGCGCAGTGGTCTAAGCAATGGATTCTGGTCATTCGTCCGAAAGAGGTCCGGGTTCGAATCCCGGCGAGGCATTGATGTGTTTGTTTTACGGCACTGGCTCTCTCCCTTCCCTGGAACTAGTGTCTCTAAATTAGGGACGGGCGACTGCTTATAGCCCATTGAGTTGCTCAGGGTGGTCGTTAAACCCTCAATAAAAAAAACAGATCCTCCAATTTAATGAACACTTCTATATTATTTTATAAAATTAATAATAATTTAATGCTTCAATATCAAATAAAGGCAACATTCAACGTGAAAGAATTAATCATTAATAGGTAGATTAAACTCCCTTAACATCTACGGAAGCTGTATCTCGAAAGCAATACAACAATATCACAATCTAGCAGACTTCTAACGAGAGCGAGCCTTCTAACGATGTTACGTAGTGAAGAGTGAATAATGTCTCAAGTTTTGACCGAGTTAACTGCCAAACAGAATGGCTCATTATTATTGATTGATTTAACTGAATCTTATTCAGTAATCAAAAATCAGTTATTGTAAGACGGGGATGATTCCAAAAATTTTACGATTAAAACAACTTCAGACATGTTTTACTCAAAAGACGCTTTTTTCCCCGAGACTAGGGTGGCATCCGTCCTCTAGACATCAGGTTCTCGTGCAGAGTGAGTCAATCATAAAGTTTAAGATAGCAGTCTTAAAAGCACGATAATTAAAACAGACTCAAGCTTCCAATGAAGTGAAGAACTTATTTAATGTATAAATTAAAAGATTAAAAATAAAGCTATGAGAACTTTCAGTCTTCCTAAAGACCATCATCAGATGGGAGTACTAATGGAGCTTTTTGGGTGGGGAGACATATAAATAACCTACAAGAAGAACGTGACGTACTGAACAGGTGATCATGTCGTCAAATCCAAATACTGAACAGGTGATCATGTCGTCAAATCCAAATTCTGAACAGGTGATCATGTCGTCACTATCACACTTAATAGTTTGAATCAAGTTCCCCCTTGCAGCCAATATATCGGATCAACTAAACGATCATTGGGAATTAGGCTCAATGAACATAAATATGCCGTTAAGAATGGCCTATCAAATACTGCTCTTGCAAGACTAGTTAACGATGGACAACATTATCCTAATTGGAAAGAGGCAAAAATCATAACACCACATACCATCTCCTCCTTATTATTCACCGAAAGTTTGATTATTGCTAAACATGGAACTTCATTTTTAGTGACAATACTCCTGTCTACATACCGAAACCTTGGACACAACTATTAAAAATTTCCCCTCCAGTTATGGAGAATGAAAATATTTAATATATTTCCTACGTCTTACTTGTATTGTATGCTATTTATTCGATAATTTGACCACTTGATTGTTCATATATCGATTTAAAACTATCATATTTGGATTTGACGACATGATCACCTGTTCAGTACGTCACGTTCTTTGAGTACTGTTTAAATTATCGTGCTTTTAAGACTGCTACCTTAAACTTTTTGATTGATCCGTCTTAAAGTTGTACGAATTTTGCCCAAGAAACAATTCACGATCGCCTAAAGACAGTGAAGGATTCGGGCTTCTGATGAAGTACAAGACGGCGGTTGGGCATAGGGGGAGAGTTGGATCACAAGAAAAGACTTTCTATCTTTAATTAACTGCTGATCGCTGATAAACTAAAGGAGCGTCTTAATGTCCGTTAATGATTGATGCACGTCAAAGAAACAGGAATGATTGCAGCTAATTCGTTAATGACACGTCATCCGTATCGGAAGGGAACCCAAATCTTCAGATTCCAGGATATCTGTAGGAACTGCGATCCGTTTTCTCTTGAGGCCCTTTCACGACGCACAGAGGCTGATAAAAAAGACCTTTTTTTCATCACAGCAACATTGTAGTTAAAGATATTTATGCCCGACAGTACAATGTCACGCAAACAAAATTCCTCTTAAGATATTCAATGGGATTTTTTTTAACAGAAAACCTTTTGAGATTCGTTAACCTAATTGATTACAATACGCTAATGTACTACAACTTGCTTCTTCGTATCCATTACTCTGTACGAATTTCTTCAAAAAGAAATTGCTTACAGAATTAACGTAATGAAAAGAACAGAACGTGATAAATGGTGCGAAGGAGACAATGTCCCGCCTGGAATGATCCCAACCGATTCGAAAAATAAAACCGAATGGTCTTTTATGTTTGTAAGATTGATTAGTGCAATTAACTGAATTAAAGCTGATACTTCAATGCCAAATTAGTTACAATCAAAGGAAGACTTCAGACACTTTTGGCAAGATGTATTGATTGAGGTAATGATTAAAAAGGCTAAGTTTCAATAATCAGAAATGTTTTCTGTTAAGGATGAAAAATGGGAATGAAAGAAATGGTAACTTGAGTGATAAAAACTAACACGTAGTAAAAAATTACATTAATAAAAACTAGAAAGCAAATCAATAAAAAGTAGACGAGAAGTGATTTATTTTCTTCTTTAACAAAATATAAGTGGTAAAATTCTGTATGGTTTTGATGATGAAATACACTGTAAAAAATAAGTGGTGTGAATTAACGGAAAATTCTGAAAATAACGTGCATCAAAGTTGCCGGTAAGTGTCCGTATTTTAACGGAATTTCCGTTTTTAAAAGTACCCGTTTTTATTTAACTTCCGTATTTTCACAGATTTTCCGTAGTCAGTTATCCCGTTTTTTTTTTGAGAAAAGTTCCTTTTGAATCCGTATTTAGACAGAAATTTTCCAAAATGCAACACGCTAAATATTTCAACCTTTACGCGAGAAAATCCTTTTGCGCCGGAGCCCAGGTAGTTTGGGTTGAAGCCGCGCGTCTTAATACTGAGCCACAAAGTCACAGGAGTCACATTCACGTTCAAGATAAAACTAATTGGGGGATGATGAATACTTTTTTCGTTAATGCGAGTGATTTAGTCATTTTATTTTGTTTTGAATACGTTTGTAATAATTTTATTTTTTCTGTAGGAGGTCTTATTACGAATTACGTATGTTTCCAGCGTGCTTTTTTGAAGCAACAGAATGCTTTGGAATCTGAGATCTTTTTTTATACTGACAGTAACTTTCATGTATCTTTAAGAAATGGTGAAATGTGTTGTTTTATAGTATTATTTCGCGAAACTTCTAAATATAAAACGGACTCTTGATAGCTATGTAGCTTTGGACTTAAGGACTCCACAGATTGATGTACCGTACAATCACCTGAACAATAAATTAAGTACCTGGTTTCTTACGGAAACACAATATGTAATAGCTGGTGCCCAAAATGGGGAAGAGGAAAAGAAATATCCTGTGCCACAGTAACAAAAATTCAGGTGATATACTATCCACAATATCCAATGTCGCTACAGAACTTCAAAATCAAATACTTCGACAGACTGTTGAAATTTAACAGTTAATGAAACCCCCAAGTATTTCCGTGACTCTCTTCTATTGCGAGAAATGTTTCGTTTTATAATTCATGCGATATACTATCCACAATATCCGATCTCGCCACAGAATTTCAAAATCTAATACTTCGACAAACTATTAAAATTTAACAGTTAATCAAACTCCCAAGTATTCCCATAAATCTCTCCTATTTTTCGTCATATAGATACGTAAAAAGTGAGAACGGAGTTTTCCCGTTAATACACTGACGGAAAAAAAATCCCAACACCACGAAAAAATAGTTGTAGAGGAATGAAATGGCGGCAATACATTTGTATAGGTAACATATTTAATCGATTAAGGTTTCAAGACCACAGCTTACTGTAAGCGCGAGAAGAGACATTTTAAATGTGAAATGCCGGTACATTAATAACCGGTGTAACCGCCAGAATGTTGAATGCAAGCACGCAAACGTTCATGCATTGTGTCGTACAGGTGCTGGATGTCAGTTTGTGGGATGGAGTTCCATGCCTGTTGCACTTGGTCGGTCAATACAGGGACGGTTAATGCTGGTTGAGGGTGACGCTGGAGTTATCGTCCAATGATGTCCCATACGTGCTCGATTGGTGAAAGATCTGGCGATCTAGAAGGCCACGGCAACATGTCGACACTCTGTAGAGCATGTTGGGTTACAACAGCGGTATGCGGACGAGCGTTATCCTGTTGGAAAACACCCCTGGAATGCTGTTCATGAATGGCAGCACAACAGGTTGAATCACCAGACCGACGTACAACTGTGCCGTCAGGGTGCGTGGGATAACCACGAGAGTGCTCCTGCTGTCATAGAAAATTGCTGCCAAGACCATAACTCCAGGTGTAGGTCCAGTGTTTTTTTTTTTTTTGATTGGAATTTTAACGACCACCGTGAGCAACTCAATGGGCTATAAGCAGTCGCCCGTCCCTAATTTAGGGTCACTGGTTCCAGGGAAGGGAGAGAGCCAGTGCTGTAAGACAAACACAACATCCATGCCTGACCGGGATTCGAACCCGGACCCCTTACGGACGAACGATCAGAAGCCAGCGCCTTGAACCACTGCGCCACCGGGGTGGCAGGTCCAGTGTGTCTCGGCCGCAGACAGGTTGGTTGCAGGCGCTCACCTGGCCTCCTTCTAACCAACACACGGCCATCACTGGCACCCAGGCAGAACCGGCTTTCATCAGAAAACACAACAGATCTTCAATCCGTCCTCCAATGAGCTCTAGCTTGACACCACTGACGTCGCAAACGGCAGCGGTTTGGAGTAAGTGGAATGCACGCTACAGGGCGTCTGGCTCGGAGCTGTTCTTCAAGTAACCGATTTGTAACAGTTCGTTGTGTCACTGTGGTGGCAACTGCAGCTCGAATTGCTGCCGCAGACGCGGTACGATGCGCCACGGCCATACGCCGTACACGGCGGTCTCCCCTCTCAGTACTGCCACGTGACAGGACAGAACCCGGTCCTCTTGAGGCAGTAACTTCCCTTGACTACCGCTGCCAACAATCATGCACAGTGGCTATATTCCTGCCAAGTCGTTCTGCAATATTGCGGAAAGAAGATCCACCTTCTCGTAGCCCTATTACACGACCTCGTTCAAACTCCGTGAGCTGTTGATAATGGCTTCTTCGGCTTCATAAAGGCATTCTTGACTAACATCAACACCCTACGTCGAATCTGAACGATAAATAACGCTCACGAACGTTACAGCGCGTATTTACAGCAAACCTGCTTTGCATGTTCCGAGGGGCGCTACTATCGCCACACGTATGCGCCGAGCGCGAAATTTGCATAGACGTCATCTTACAGATGTACTCTCACCGCCTACCAACTGTCGTTTATCTAACACAACCCCTTCTGGGCGTTGGGATTTTTTCTCCGTCAGTGTATAAGAAAGGAATTGCGGAACGCTTTCTGAAAAGTTAGAATTTTCCGTTAACAACTCTAGAAAACTGTAATTTAGCGTCAATATAAGAAAGGAATTGCGGAAAGCTTTCTGAAAAGTTAGAATTTTCCGTTAACACCTCTAGAAAATGGTAATTTTTCGTCAATATAAGAAAGAAATTGTGGAAAGGATTCTGAAAATTCAGAATGTTCCGTTAACAGCTCTTGAAAACGGTAATGTAGCGTCAATACAGGAAAGGAATTGCGGAAAAGGTTTCTGAAAATTCAGAATTTTTGTGGCGTAGGAAAAACCCGTGAAATCCAGAATTGTTTTCCCGTCATTTCACGGAAAAAGTTGTTTCAGAAATATGCTTCGTTAATTCACGAAAAATAAATAAAGGAAAGTGGCCCGTGAATCAAAATTGTTTTTTTTACAGTGTGGGAGGTAACCGGGTTCCATCCCAACAATCGCTATTTCTGGAAATCATCTATACGATGTTTTTGTGACATAATGAGCTCGACGTGTAAGTGAAGTGATACCAAGAGTTTCCTAGACAACTACGAGATGCTGGTAGACCAGCCAGTTTTTTTAGTGCAATCCAAATCTGCATATCCCGGCTTTCCCGCGACAAAAAATAAATTCTGGATAGCCTTCCGCGTAACGAAATTTGCGTTTCTCCAATTTTCAGTGCATTTGTGCATTTTGTGTAGCTACACATGGCTTTGAAGATTATCGTTTAATTTTGAGTACCAGTGTATTTGAAGATTTGGAGCAACACCACCCAAACATTTGCAACAACTTTTGGGATCCATATCTCTTCGTGTTGCTTCCAGTTGTTATGACTATGTAAAAAACTGTAGTTTGGGTGTATCTCATTTCAAAAAATCCGCCTGAAGGAATTTCCTTTTATATCGGATTTTTTTTACTTATGGTGAAATTTCTGGAGTTATCTAAAACCCTTAGCAATAAGATTTCATGAGCCAAACACTAATTGATCATTATTGATACTTACTTTATGACACTTAGCCACCGTGTGCCCGAGTTATCAGAAATGTTGGCTTCCAGTTAGTAGCCCGATCCTGGCCCAGGCTCGAAACCCTGATGCGGCATGGGTGGTGCGTTTGCCATACGGTGCTGGCTCTCCTCCTTGCCAGGAACCAGTAACCCTAAATTAAGGACTAGCGAATACTTACAGAACGTTGTATTAGAAAAATACGACCGCTCCCTGAAGCACAGTGTACTCACCCAAGCGAATCACAGAGTGCACGTGACAAGGTCGACCACACGGAAAAATAGTGCGTTACGTGAGAAGAATGGGCAGAGCTAGTAATTTGGCCCGATGTTCAAAAAGGTATGATCATCGGCTACCGCGCCAAGGGTGGAAGCAATCTCAGAAACAGCAAACTTCGTGGGATGTTCACGAGATGCGGCTTTCGTAAGGGTGTACCAAGAATGGACCGCTGGCCCACCGAGTACCTCCCGACATCATAACTGTGGAGCCCCAAAGTCAATCGACCCCAGAGGAAAACGTCGCCTCCGTCGATTGGCAAAAGGTAATCGAGTCACAACAGTGCAGCAACTTAACACGCAAATGAACCCTGGGGAACTCAGGTACGTGTCTCCGATAACAGTAGAGCGAACCCTGTTACGCATGGCTGTCTGGATTCGACGCGGCAACGACGCCTGCAGTTCGCATGAGACTACCATCATTGGACAGTGGAGGAGTGGAAAAATGTTGCATTCTCCGACGAATCGAGATTTTTACTCCACAGGTGTGACGGGCGGTGGTGGATACGACGTCAGATACACGGGAGCCAAACACCCGGACACGTTTGTCGGTCAAGTTCAGGGGGTGGAAGTGCAAATGTCTGGAAGATGCTTTTCTGGTATCACCTGGGAACGCTGGTGACACTGGATGGATACCTGAACGCCAATGGCTACCTGTCCCTCTTTGCTGATCCATGCATTCCTTCATGTTGAACGTTTACCCTGGTGGCGATGGTGTATACGAACAGGACAATGCAGCCTTCCATGTCGCTAAGGTGGTGTGTGACTGGCTCCAGGAACACGACAGCGATGTCTCCGTTCTATCTTGGCCGGCGAAATCGTCCGAACTCAATCCCGTAGAGCACTTGTGGGATTATTTGGATCGACAGGTTCGACGTGTCGACCCACAAAAACGTCATCTCCGGAACCTCCGGGTTCTGCTGCAGTCCGAATGGTCGTGTGTGCCTTGGGCAACTTTTCAGTGTCTCACGGCGTTTACACCATGCCGTCTCGCCGCTACCGTCCAGGCCAAGGGTGTTTATTCCCATTATTATGTAGGTGGTCATATTATTCCAATACGACAGTTTGAAGTTTCTCTTAAGGTGGATCCAACCTAAAATCTTTGCCTTGTATTTCTAATGGGCAAACGTCTGTAGCCATTTTCTTCACAATTAATGCGTTCCCAAGAATGAAAATTTGGACATCGATAGAAATGACTTCATATTAAAGCATAGTATACTTAATGTTTTCTAAAACTTAATCATAATTATATTAAAAATCAATAACTTTTTCTTTGGTGGTGTTGAGACCAGAAAATAGACGGCGCCACTGTACATGTAACTTACTAAATGCTATCACGTCACTTTTTTTAAATAACTTTATTAATTTTCGGGATGGAATCAAAATTTGAGTGTATCCATGCGACAGTCTGGCATGTTTATGATGATTTCAGCCACTTAGATTAAATGCTCTGATAATAATTCAGCTGAAAATGTTAACAAAAGTGTAGATGCTGCTGATTTTTAATTCCAAATAAACCTCACTCTGCAACATTTTCAGCTAAATTAATGTTAGAATATTTAATCTAAATGACTTCAATCATTCTAAATATTTCGGACCATCGCGTGGATGGAAACAAGTGTTGATTGCAGTCCAAAAATTAATGAAATTTATGAAAAAAATGCGACGTGATTGTATTTAGTAAGTCACATGCAAATGCGGCGCCATCTAATTGCTGGTCTCGTCGCCACCAGATTAAAAGCTACTGATTTTTAATATAATTATGGTTAAGGTTTAGAAAATAAAGCATACTAGGTTATAATATGAAGTTATTTTTATCAATGTTCAGATTTTCATCCTTGGGAATGCACTAATTATGCGAAGCAAATGGCTACAGAAGTTTGTCTATTAGAAATACAAGGCACAGATTTTAAGTGGATCCGTCTTAATGGTCGTTAAATACAAAGACAAGAAACAACAAAAACAACAACAACAAACAATATTATTACACTTTCACTTGTGTCCTAAAACGTGCTTATTATGCCAGAAAATTTGTGAATACTGTTGTTCTTCCACTACTATTTACATGTTCAAGTACTTTAACAGGCCGAATATGGGAGTTAGCTTTAGAAACGCCGTTAAATCTTACTGAATTCCTATGAAAAATTCAAAGCATCGATATTTTATCTGCCAAACATCGGAATCGTGAAGACATACTGACATTGAAAGCATGGGAACTAAATGAATAATACATTTAAAATGCTACTTCACAAATTGAAGGTCTCTCTCTCTCTCTCTCTTCCTCTTTCTGTATATGCACACATATGCAGAAGGCAGCAACTTGCCGCAAAGGGATATGAAATGCGTAAGTCGTTGAAAAAATTTATATGTCTAACATTCTCAAGAAAAGCAGTTAAAGCTCAGATAAGAAGCGTTAGATATTAAAATGGAAAGTATTTCTGGAAGGTGCTCGAAACTAAGACAAATGAAAGGGAGATACAATGAATCTTCCGGGATTACTCTGTATTGTTCATTGTAACCCACCAACTAATGATATCGATTTATTACGGTCAATACACCTCATCATCAGATAAATATAAGAACAGGAAGGCAGCTGCTGTTCCTCCAAATGGAGGTCTGTCTCAGAAAAAAAGATAAAAAGAAAAGAAAATATGGCTGACACAAAGAAATCAGTGCAATCCTTTAGCCATGAGAATGCAGGTAAATCAAGCATTAATATTTGTCCACATCATATTTTTCTTTTATACCATCCTGATAATGCAGCAATCGACAGAGGTGTGGAAATTATTAGAATAATTGGGAATTTTGTACAAAAAAACAAGTTATATCAATGAAATACTCCTTTATTTCAACAACAATGACATATTTAGTATTTAGTATGCATTTAAATAATAAAGGCAAGCAGCACTTGAAGAAAATTATGGGAGATTTCAATGCAAAAATATGGCAACGGCAACAGAATGGAACTTCAGTAAGTAAATTCGGTCACAGCAACAAAAACCAGCGTGGAAATACTCTCGTTGAGTTTGCAGAGGCAGAAGGGTTTTTCATGATGAACTCCTTTTTCAAGAAAAAGCCGCAAAGGAAATGGACATGGAGGCATCCCAATGGATGGACAAGTGAAATTGATTTTATTATGTATAACAAGATTTTTGTCATGGAAGACTGCAGTGTGCTGAACCTGTTCAACACAGGTAGAGATCATAGAATGGTAAGATGTACCTTAATGCTAAACTTGAGCGTGGCAAGCTCATAAAACAAACAAAGTGTATTGACGTGACCAATCTTAAAAAGCATCATAATACCTCAAATTAGAACTGAGGAACAGATTCTCTATTCTAGAAGATCTAATATCAAAAGAAGTGGACACCTCAGAAGTTAACAGAAAAGTAACCAAAGCTCTTATGGAAACAGCAACAAAATTAGCTGGGTCTAAGAACAAGTTGCATGGGAACAAATTATCAGGAAAAACTAAAATGTTGATGCAAAAAAGAAGAGAGATGAGGACAACTAAAGAAGATGTGACTTCCAAAGTAGAATATATAGAGCTATGCAAGACAGTACGAAAAAGTATCACAGGAAGACGTAAGGAAATTCAACTGTGATCTAGTGAGAAAAGCAATTGAAAACAACCAAAGCCTAAAGATAGCAAAGGGACATCTCAGTAAGAGAAGAAGACAGATTATGGCACTGAGAAAAGAAGATGGTTCTGTAACAAGAAATAGAGGCGAAATTTTGACAAGAGTGAAAGATTTCTACTCGAAATTATATGAAAGGGATGATACATGTACTCTAGACATCACGAAAGGTACCAATACCCAGAGTTTTTCCAGTCCTCCCAGCAGAAGTTGCACATGCAATCAAGAACATGAAAAGGGGAAAAGCTCCAGGAGAAGATGAATTACTGTAGATATCATACAAGAAGCAAGTGGAGAAATTGAAACAGTACTCGCCCAAGTTTTCACTCGACGCCTTAATGAAGGGAAGATTCCCGAAGATTGGAACAACGCTACAACGATCCTGCTACATAAAAAAGGTGACATTGAGGATCTCAGGAATTACAGACCTATCAGCCTCTAACGTGGTTTATAAAATCTTCACTAAAGTTCTTTCACACCGCTTGAAGGTAACACTGGACATGGCTCAACCGAGAGAACAAGCTGGATTCAGGAGTGGCTACAGCACAATAGATCATATCCACGTACTGAGAGAACTAATTGAAAGAGCGAGGGAACATGAACTTCCATTGTGCATGGCTTTTATAGATTATGAAAAGGCCTTTGATTCAGTGAAACCATTAGCAGTTACAATGGCTTTGAAATCCTGCAGTATTGAAGATGCATACATTAGTATTATTAATAACATCTATGAAAATACAAGTGCAAAGATTCGGCTGTTTGAGAATACAGCACCCATAAAAATTGGAAAGGGAATGAGACAAGGTGACACCATATCTCCCTAGCTCTTTAATGCCTCATTGGAAAATGTCTTTCAATCACTGAACTGGGAAAACAAAGGGATAAAGATTAATGGAGATTATCTATCTCACCTTGGATTTGATGATGACGTAGTCATTTTTGCAACTACCCCATCAGAGCTGCAGAGTATGATCCAGGAACTTGCTGACAAGAGTAAAACAGTGGTATTAAAAATGAACTTTCAGAATACAAAAGTGATGTACAATGCTCTTACAAGAAATGAAGATCTATCGATTAATGGAGAAAAGCTGGAGATAACAGATGCGTACGTTTGTCTTGGACAGCAGATATCAAGTGAGGGTCACATTGATGAAGAAATTAATCGGCGTATAAAACTTGCCTGGAGAGCTTTTGGAAGAAACAGCATAATTTTCAAGAGCAATATGCCATTATGTCTTAAAAGAAAAGTGTTTGATCAATGCATCATTCCAGTGCTTACGTATGGTGCAGAGACGTGGACCTTAACTAAAAGAGACATACAAAAGCTGCAAACAACTCAAAGAAGCATGAAGAGTTGCATGCTTGGTGTAACCAGGAGAGATAAGAAGAAGAACTCGTGGATCAGAAAAATGACAAGAGTGGAAGACATCATGATCAGAGTAAAATCCCTGAAATGGCAATGGGTTGGACATACTGCCAGAAGAACAGACCATCGATGGACAGTCGAAATTTTAGATTGGATTCCAAGGGACAGGAAAAGACCCAGAAGAAGACCACATGGGAGATGGATGGATGAAATTCGAAAGTATGCGGGAGTGACATGGAGCAGACTGGCACAAGACAGACCGTTGTGGAAGAGGCTTGGAGAGACCTTCGTCCAGCAGTGGATTGATAATTGTTGACAATGATGATGATGATGATGTATGTCCTTGCTCTTTATCAGAGATTGAATGTGACTTGGCATGCGTTCCACAAGTTTCGTACAAGAGTCTGAGTTTTTCATCATGGTGCCAAATTTCAATAAGCGTTTTTATGAGGGTGACCTTCGTTGAAATTCTGGTTTTCCGCAGTCTCCTCTTCACAATGGACCAGAGGTTCTTATTGGGGTTTATATCAGGGCTGTTTCTGGGCCACGACAGAGTTTTTATATTGTTGTCACTTAAAAACTTGGTAACAGACTTTGCCTTATGGCACGGTGCACCATCATGCATAAAGACGAAGTCACCATTTGGAAACCGCTTTCAATTGTGGGATTAACCTTTGTTCAAGTACTTTTTCGTACTGATGCTGGTTCATTATACCTTCTAAAATGCATAGACGTCCTGTACCTTGAGCTGACATGACACTCCAGACTATCACCTGGGAGGGGTGGGAGGGATGCTTGACCGTCTGTACTACGCATTGGGACGAGAACTTCTAATGGGCGCTCCTCCTCACGTACTGGCTGCTTTTTTCCTCTATAGCAGACATGGATTCTTCAGAAAAACATACCTGAAAGAAAAAAATAACCAACAGTACAGCAGAATTCTGCGTACCACGAAATCCCTTCAGTTTTGTGTCTGTAGTCGGTACGCTACTCTGTGCATGATTTCAGAAACAAAAATGAGACCTCAAATCAACTGATTAATTACAGGAATTGTACTATTCCTTAGCTTGCTCTAGTCGTTTCCAAATTGTTCTTTAACTTCTTTTGCCCAGGCAAGCCTCTTTTTTGCCATTCTAAATTGTTCTTTAACTTCTTTTGCCCAGGCAAGCCTCTTCTTTGCCGTAGCAGGTTGGGTTTAGCCTTTTTTTGAGGACTGCGTGCACGGAATCAAGCAGCGACGAGTCTTCGACGGATAGAAGAATCACAAACATTTACCCCATACTTTACCATAGTCATTTACGCTTTCCAAACGTAGGTTGAAGAAGTGTACATGCTCCAGCCTTGTCCGTCTGTCGTAACCAACAGTTACGACAGACGGACAAAGCTGGAGCAAATTCGCCTGTTCACACGATAACTCGCGTAAACATGGTTCGATTTCGATGGAATTTTATTATGTGGTAGGGAACCACCTTAGAACGAACCCTATTTAAAATGGGTGAAATGGAGTCAAAGGTCAGGACGTTGGAGCGGGATCCATTCCATTGCCCTTATAGTTCATAACGCGTAAAAATGCTTTCGATTTCGATGAAAGTTTAGTATGTGGTAGGGGACCACCTGGGGAGAAGTAGTATTAAAAATGGGTGAAGTGGGGTCAAAATTCAGGACATAGGAGCGGGATACATTCCATTGCCCTTATGTGTCATAACGTACATAAAAATGATTCGAATGCGACAAAACTTTATCATGTTGTTCTACATGTGCACTGAACCGGTTCTGTTGAATATAATCGAAATGGGGTTAAAGGTCAGTACACAGTAGCGAGATTTATTCCACAGCCATTATCATCATAACGTGACTAAAATGCTTCTATTGTGACAATTCTTTAGTATGTTGTTTCAGAGGTATACTGAACGGGATCTGTTGAATATTATTGAAATGGAGTCAACGGTTAGGACACAGGAGCGAGATTTATTCCACAACCATTATCCTTATAACTTGAGTAATGATTTCTGGTATGTTGGAAAGCGTATCATAATCAATGGATTGCATGATTCTACTAACTTGTTATCATTGTACAATAAGACTAATAATCCCTTACGCTGATGATGACACTCATTTCGACAAATAATTTTTGTTTTAATTCAACTCTTATATGTCATTTTTACTTACTCTCACTTACCAGAAGTTAAGTGACCTAGAGTGTGGGTAGGGTTCGAATCCTCCTAAGACACAAATGTAATATTTGCTCCATCTCTTAACTTAGTAATAAAACTGGTCACCTTACCTGGGTGGTATCAAGCTTTGCAATCTCACTTAGGGAGACGGATAGCACATTGGTACTTTTTTCAGGCTCCATAAGTACAGTGTGGTACAAAAATTCAAATGAGAAAAAGTCTTGGATTAACAATTGAAAGATACTAAGGTACTTTCTAAGGTTTCTCCTGGAACTACATAAAGTGCAAAGGGTTTGAAAGGACGTTTCCCAAAAATTGGATTGAGGTAACCTCTAATAACTTTCTTGTAAAAGGAATGTAGAAAAGTAAAGAACAATTCGGCATAAATGAGGATGTGTGATAACACAAACAGGACTTTTCCTCTCGATACGACGCGTATGTTCTGGAAATGTATAACATAGAGAGAGGGGCTGGAGAGGTTAGCTTCTCAAAGAAAGCTCATCTGCCAGATTAAAGTTTAAAAGTGATGGAACTAGATTTTACGCTTTGCTGATGTATCAAGCGTCTCCATTTACAGCGATCTCGGCACATAACTCGAGCTTCACTGACATCCATCACATGTTTCACACAAAACCTTTTGTACTTCATACTCATTATCATTTTGTCATGCCAACATTCCTGAATCTGATCCTCCCATGATTTCCTTGGCCTCTCTCTATAACTGTACATACGACAGCAACAAGGGTCTTTATGAATCTGAGAAGTTGACACAAAATTAAGCTTCGATATTAATATTTTTGAGGTACCAGCTAGTTCTGTGTGACATTGCCTAAAAACTCTAACTCGCTGGGTTTTGTTCCAGAATCGTTAGGTAGAATGACCAACTGGAACCCTCGAATAATGTAGGACGATCCCCTACACTGGTGCACTTTTATGATTTTCAAGACTCAAAGAAAGAATTTAAAGGACCCAAATGTGGGATATGATGGACTTACCAAATTTGAGAAGGCTGGATCCACCACGGAATCGACCTACATTACAAAAATAATGGTTTTTCGGAGTCAGTAGTATTAAAGGTTACAAGTACAAGTATTTTATTTTGTTTGGGGAAGTTAACGACGACTGTGAGCAACTCAATGGGCCATGAGAAGTCCCCCGTCTATAATTTGGGGACGCTGGCTCCGAGGAGAGAGTGAGAGAGGCCAGTGTCGTAAGACAAGTGAGCTATCTATGTAAAAGTCTAACCTGGACCCATCTCGGACGAATGATTAGTAGCCAGCGCCTTGCACCACTCGCTCGCCAGGGAAACTTTTAGGCATTCCAATACGATTTACACTGAGGTGTCAAAAGTCATGGGATACGTATCCTAGTATCGTGTAGGACCTCCTCTAGCCCGGCGAAATGCAGCAACTAGTCGTGGCATTGATTCCACAAGTGACAAGAAGACTTCTGAAGAAATGTGGAGCCATGCTGTTTGAATAGCCGCACAGAGTTCCCTGGTATTTGTAGGTGTAGGATCTTGGAGGCAAATAGACCTTTCCACCAGTCCCATAAGTGCTCTATTGGGTGCATGTCGGGTGAACGTAGTGGCCACACCATCTGTCGGAACTGTCCAAAATGCTAATCGAACCTATTTAGGACAACTTGTGCCCGATGGCATGGTGCATTGTCCGCCTGGAAAATCCCATCGTTGTTGGGGTACATGAAGTCCATGAATGGCTGCAAATGGTCACCCAGCAGAGAAACAAAGCGAGTACCGGTTAATAACGTGTTTACGAGGACCAGAGGACCCAAACCGTACCACGAAAAGACACCCCACACATGTATGGAACCACAACTAGCTTGCACAGTGCCTTGTTGACAGCTTGGATCCATGGCCTCATGGGGGAATGCGACACACATGGACACCAGCATCAGCTCGCAACAACTGGTAGCGTTGTTGCGAGCTGATGACTCATCGGACCACGCCACATGTTGCCAGTCTTCCAGGGTTCAATTACCGTGTTCACGAGCAGAGGTGAGGCGCTGTGTCCGATGTCGTGGTGTTAGCAAAGGAATTCTGGTGGGTCTTCTGCTCCCATACCACATGGATGTTAAATTATGCTGCGCTGACTTGATGGATATGTCTCTGGTACCTCCTGCGTTGAATATGGATGTTATTTGAGTCAGTGTCGCTTGTCTGTTAGCATGGACAATCCTGGTCAGACGCCGCTGGTCACGGACATTCAGCACCCATGGTCGGCCACTACGCTGTCCACGGTGGGTGGTAATGCCTTCCATGAGATATTCTCGGTAAACACGTAATACCGTGGATGGAGGAATGTTGAATGTTCGCGCAACTTCGGAAATTGAATGTCCCATCCATCTGGCTCCCACTACCATGCCTCGTTCAAACTTCGATAATTCACGTCAGCTTGCCATAATCCTACTGGAGGTTGTTAAACCTGACATACGAGATTAGACCTCGCAACTGAAAAGATAGCGAGTCGAAGCCTTTATACGACGACAGCGCCAGTTAAAAACTTTCATACTGCTATCCCATGACTTTTGGCACTTCAGCGTATAAACGCATGTATTCGAGCTCATAATCAGGCAGATACAAACAACAGAAATTTAATGGAAAGCTCTTTGCCATACAAAATAAAAGAATAATCCAGAATTCCTTTAAAACACGATATTTACCGAAATATGTGTTTATTTATATCACCCAGGTGACAATTCCGAAAAAGGGGTGAGGGAATATGAGACGCAAATCTTAGGTATGAACCTCAATCTGCTGCTAGAATATTTTTTCAACCTGTCATTATTTTTTTTTTTTTTTTGATTGGAGGTTTAACGACCACCGTGAGCAACTCAATGGGCTATAAGCAGTCGCCCGTCCCTAATTTAGGGTCACTGGTTCCAGGGAAGGGAGAGAGCCAGTGCCGTAAGACAAACACAACATCCATGCCTCACCGGGATTCGAACCCGGACCCCTTACGGACGAATGATCAGAGGCCAGCGCCTTAGACCACTGCGCCACCGGGGCGGCCCTGTCATTAGGAAGCGACATACTATAGTAAACACCGATGCACATCTACGTCACCTCGTGGAAAAATGGCGTAACTGATAACGCTGAAAGAAAAGAAACTGGAAATCTTGAGGAGAAGCAAAAAGAATATATCCAAAAAACGTGCTGATAAAGTCTGTCTTTTGAGAAGCGCTTCTGTATTTGGAAGGTCGTGTCGAAAGTCAAGAAATAGGAGCATAACGTCCACATCTGCCGAGAACGTAAACAGGGTCACACGACTGAGCGCATGTGGCTCCTGACTCGTTCGCCCGATCAGATAGATCTTTCAAAGCTTAGAAGAGTCAGTTATCTCTCTAGCAAGAGTTCGGTATGGTTCCCCGTATTAAGTGGACGCAGACAAAGCCATCGATCACGTTTGACAGTGACGGAAGATGACACAGAGAGCGGTGGGTGCCTCACTTTTCTTTGAAGCTTCCATAAGGTTAGCTCAAGCAAGTCTTATTAAGTCAGCAATTGGATTACTTTGCCACAATGTAAATGTCAGGAGCTGCTGTGTGCTGTCTCACAGGAGGCAAGATGCATCATAGTTATGAAACTCCGGTGTTTCGTTGGGATGTTATTAAGAGCTACTTTGTTATCGAAAAGATTGGTTTTAGCTTGTAAAGAAAAGGAGGGATAGTTAATAGTTAAGTAAGAATGAGTGGCATCAGTGCTGAGTGCGCGCATTTTAACCCAACTGTTTCAGCAAATCAATGGGATTCACGAGATATGAATATTTAATGTCACCTTCACCTTCGAAGTAATAACTTTCTGCAGTTATGCATTTAGTTAGACGTTATTGCCATTATTTCTAGAGACATACGTGGAATTCTATTTCTACAGGGTGTTTCACTAGGTAGTCCCTCCCCCCAAAAAAAGCCACCTATTGTTTTCTTCCCACGCTACATAGAAACATGACATTTGGTTTACAAGTGACCTTGATCCTTCAGAAATGGGCGGGAGTGATTTCCCTTATAAGGCGATGACTCATTGTGACATCTCCCCACCAGATGGCCGGGCACGCTAATTCTGTCCGGAGGCAATCTGCGTGTTTTACTATGTCGCTGAACGTCGTTCAGGATGGCTGTGTATACCGTTTTGCAGAGGGTGTTTCTTGTGAAAAATTATTGGATAACAAAGTCAATAAAGGTAACAGAGCGTGAATTCCTGGAGAAGTTTGGGGGAAGAAAAGTCCCAGACAAACGTTACATCGCCAGTGATGGCCGTTTGGTTGCGCAGTGGCATGTTGGTGGGATGGTTCAGTTGATTAAATTGTATTATTTCTTATTTTTCCTGTGATATAACCAAAGCACTACTCCTTCTTGAATACTTATTACAATCACATTAGAAAACACAGCAGTTTATTAATTACATAACATGAGGACATAATGAGCTCTTCGCTCCACATTTTACAACAACCTCTCTCTACCGAGGCAAATCCCAGAGTGACGCTGTTACGTCATGCACAGAGAGTCCGCAGTGCGGGGCACATCTGGCGCCACTGTTAATCAAAATTGTATGTAAAAAGATTGAGAATTACAAAAAAATGTACAACAGCCAGGTTAGCGAAGAAATTTGAAACCACGGGCAGTGTCTTGAACCAATACAGTGGCGGACGTACTCCTTTAGGGGAAGAAAAATCGAAGAGGTGAAGCACAAGCTGCTGGCATCACCGAAGAAGTCACTACGACGTTTTATCACAAGAAACTCGGTGTTCTATTTCCACCTGCCAAAGAGCCGAGAAGAAAGCGTTGCTTTAGCTATAACGTGTGACAGCTGTGCAAGAATTGCACGAATCGGATCTTGAAAAGCGCGTGTCTTATTTACATTAGTTCCTCTTGACATTTTTACTCGCAATTTCGAACATTTTGGGTTTCACAGGGTTCACAAAGCATGGTTCCATTTGGACGAGTATTCAAATTCCCAAAACTCCCGCATCTGGGCTTCAAATAACCCACACGAATTACACGAAACCTCATCACATCGTGCAAAAGTCGCTGCTTGATGTGCTGTATCCCGAACTAGAATAACTGGACCCATTTTCTTCAAGAGCGTTGTAAACTCTGCAACATATGTCAACATTTTCAGACAATTTGTGGACCAATTAACCAACATCGATTTTATAACAGGTACAGTGACGTGCTCACACTTCCCGTGTGAGCATGAGTGAAATTTCCTCTTTCTTTGGTGACCGTGGCCGCCAAAGGACTGTAGCCACATCGTTCACCAGATTTGACTCCTCCGATATTTTCTTATGAGGATATTTGAAGCGTCTTACTTACAACAATAAGCCTCGCACGTTAGAAGACTTAGAAAGCAACATCAGTTCAGCAATTCTTACTATTGATGAAGATATCCTGCGGAGGACCTTCGATAATATGCAGTTTTGCGTTCGAGTGTGTTTGGATGTCGCTGGAGGACATTTCCAGCATTTATTGTGAATGGTGCTACATTCCCAAGAACTAAGGTACGTTGTAAACCACATGTCATGTTTCTAAGTAGAGTGTGTTTGGATGCCGGTGAAGGACATTTCCAGCATTTATTGTAAATGGTAATGCATTCCCATGAACTAAGAGGTACGTTGTAAACCACAAGTCATGTTTCTAAGCAGAGTATGTTGCAAAACATGACTGTTTCTTTGGGGGCAGGAGAACTACCTAGTAAAACGCACTGTAAGAGGCATACTGTTCATTTTCTAAAATCCAAACCTGGGGACCTTCGATAATATCTAGAGTCGCATTCGAGTGTGTTTGGATGTCGGTGGAGAACATTTCCAGCATTTATTGTGAATGGTGCTACATTCCCAAGAACTAAGGTACGTTGTAAACCACATGTCATGTTTGTAAGTAGAGCGTGTTTGGATGTTGGTGGAGAACATTTCCAGCATTTATTGTGAATGGTGCTACATTCCCAAGAACTAAGGTACGTTGTAAACCACATGTCATGTTTCTAAGTAGAGTGTGTTTGGATGTCGGTGGAGGACATTTCCAGCATTTATTGTAAATGGTGCTGCATTCCCATGAACTAAGAGGTACGTTGTAAACCACATGTCATGTTTCTAAGTAGAGTGTGTTTCGATGTCGGTGGAGGACATTTCCAGCATTTATTGTAAATGGTGCTGCATTCCCATGAAATAAGGTACGTTGTAATACACATATCATGTTTCTAAGTAGAGTGTGTTGCAAAATATGACTGATTATTTGGGGGGGGGACCTAGTGACACACCCTGTAGAATACTCCTGAATTCCTTTGTCACATTACGCTGGTTACCACAAATATCTGAAGATCTTCGTCCTTTCACGGAAGTTTTTATTTTTGGGAAGAGACAGTAATCACAAGTGGTTAAGTCAGGTGAATAGGGTGGACGACCAAATTGGTAATAAATTTCTTAGCGAAGAAATCACAAACACTGAGCGCATCATGGCATGGTGTATTGTTAGGCCACATTTCAGCTTTTTCCCTTCAAACAGAACTCTTGTAACATTTTCCACACCTGTAAATAGCATTGTTGGTTGACCGTTACGCTACCGTTCCGGAAATTATATTGTCCCATCTCGTATGAAAGCAGTCACCCGTCTGAAATTTAGAATCACTGGTTCCAGGAAAGGATAAGAGCCAGACAATTAGATAGTAAGAATAATACAACATCCATGCCTCTGCCGGAATTCAAACCCGGAACCACTTAAGGCGAACGGTCAGATGTCAGCGCTTAGACCAATGCGACACCGGGATGGCATCGAACTTCAACAGATAATTTTATCTTCAACCTTTTACGTTGCGCATCTACTCATTCATATTAAAATAACATGAAAACTTGCCTAATAATAGGAATAACCATTCCTGGTTCGGATGACAGCAGCAAGACGGCGTGGCATGGACTCAATGAGATCCCTGGAAGGTTTTCCGAGGAACACACGTGCCCATTCGGACTGCAGAAGAGCACGGAGGTCCCAGTGATGACGTGCTTGTGGGTCGGCACATCGAACCTGTCGATCCAAATAGTTCTACAAGTGCTCTATGGGATTGAGATCGGGAGATTTCGCCGGTCAAAGGAGAACAGAAACATCGCTGTCGTGTTCCTGAAACCCTTCACACACCCCCTTAGCGACGTGACACGGCGCATTGTCTTGTTGGTAGACACTATCACCACCAGGGTAAACGTCCAACATGAAGGGTTGAATGCGGTCAGCGAGGATAGACAGGTTGTCATTGGCGTTCAGGGATAACAGCTGTCCTAGGTCATACCAGGGAAATATCCCACAGACATGCAAACTACCACCACCGGCTTGTATTAGATTGACAAGCGTATCCCAGTGTTGGTTCTCGTGTGTATGATGCCGTAACCGCGGCCACCCGTCACTTCTGTGGAGTAGAAACCTCGATTCGTCGGAGAAGGCTGTCCAAGACGTTAGTCCCATGCGAACTACAGGCGTCGTTGCCGATGGGCCTAGGTTAACATGGGCGCCTTGACGCAGGGTTGATTCCGGAGAGCCATGAGTAACAGGGTTCACTCTACTGTTATCTAGGACACCTGCCTGTGTACCCCAGCGTTCATTTGCACTTTTGCGTGTCCATTGCCTTTTACCAGTCGACGGAGGCGCCGTTCCCCCCTGGAGTCGATGGACTTTGGGGGTCCACAGTCATGACGTCGGGAGGTACTCTGTCTGCCAGCAGTCCATTCTTGGTACACCTTTACGGAAGCCTCACCTCTCTAACAGCCCACGAAGTTTGCTGTTCCTGAGATGATTTCCACCCTTGGCGCGGTAGATCATTTCTTTTTGAACGTCCGTCAAATCACTAGCTCTGCCCATTGTGCTCATGTGACGCACTGTGCTCATCTGTCCTGGCCAACAGCTGATATGTCCGTGTGGTCGATCTTGTCACATGCACTCTGTGACACCCTTGGGCTTGTACACTGTAATTCCGGGGGTGGTCATATTATTCTGATACGACAGTTTATTTTTGGCCAGTAGACTTTGGTGAGAGTTCTTTAAATCATGTAATAATACATGGGTGTTGAGTATGTTTTCCAACATTACATCAACGTTTGGCAACATATAAAACGGCGAGCATCATCATCATTATCTTGAAGAGATAGTCGAGATTCCTGTTCTTACCCCATTGGTCTTTCGGATTTATAGGCGCAGGCAACTCCTGCAAATGTCTCCCCTGACACTATTTTTAAATGTACTTCGAATTCCTTCTACAATCATCAACTTTATCATTTAAAGCAAACATATTTTGTTCTTTTCTGACGTCTACATTTCTCGTTCGGTCTAATTTAGCATATCCTTTAACTGATCTGTGACGCACTACAGAGGTGAAAACATGTGTCAAGACGACAAATTTGCAGCGAGACATTCTGTCACCGTAGCTCAGTTGGGAGAGCGACTTACTCCGGAGTGAGGGGACACGGGTTCGATGTCCGTCGCGGACAAACACAGATCTTAAGTTCTTTTCACAGATCGTAAGTTTTTCATTGCAGCTGCTTGGATTATTCTCATTTCCTTCTATTCCACAGTCCAATTTTCGTCTTCATACAGCAAAGAAAGCATTCTCATAAATTTTATTGAGTATTTTTCTCTTTGTTTTCTTTCTACAAAGTTCGAGTCAGTAATGGAGCTGAGAATAGCAGATGTGAGCACCAGGAAGTGAGTGAATTTTCTCTGTATATACTGTTTTACTCCTCGTATAATGTCAAGGTTTACATGTTTTTGTTAAACCGATGAATCGTTTTCAAGATCTAAGTTTAGTGGACTTCTTATTTTTGTGTTTCAGATGTCTCACTCGGCAGCAAAGTGTTACTTAGAAATCTCGACGCAACACTTGCGAGAATATCCGACTAAAACTTAAAAAAAAAAAATGTTTTCTGGTATAAGTTTCCTTTAGCGGCTTGATAAATAATTTACAGGAGTTTCTTCATAAAATCCATGTTTTCCTGTTATTTGTGGTCTTGTGATACCATATCTGTCTGCGGAACACACACTTTTGGCGTTAAAATTGGTCAAAATGAAATTTGAAAATTGGCATCAATCAGCTGCGATGCTTCGGCAACAGCCATTTTCAATAGCACGTAAAGTTGCTTTCACGGCAAAAGTAGCATCTGCTACGTGGAACTTCCGGTTGCCAAAGGATAAGCAATGGATGGATAAATCGCTAAGCTCCACGCCGTCGTATTAAAGCCGAGCGGTAAAAGCAGTCACGTGACACGGGAAAACGGATTGTGGTTCTCCCAGTTGAATGTTAATGTATATTTTTCTTTTTCTTCTAATTTTTTTGGTCACGCGTGACTGTCTGCTCGACTTTACAAATAGTTCTTGCGAAAGTTAAGTAAGATATGATCAATGCTTTCAAAAATCAGTAAATACCTTCTTCCGACGGCATGCGTGGAAGTCACTAACGAAATACCGAAAGTTCCAGATGCCTCGGGAATTGTTGCTGTGCAGAAAATCATTCCCGCGCATTTTGTTCCGTTCTGTCACGCGGTGAAGTTTCCTGTGGCACGTGACATTTGATAGTTGAATGCTTTTTCCGCTCGGCTGTAATACGACGGCTTGGAGCTTAGAGATTTACTCATCCACTGCTTATCGGTTGGCAACCGGAAGTTTCGCGTAGCAGACGAGCTCATGCAGTGAAAACAACTTTACGTGCTAGTGCAAATGGCGGTTGCCGAAACATTTTTTTTGTTTGTTTTTAATTGGAGGTTTAACGACCAACATGAGCAATTTAATGGGCTATAAACAGTCGCCCGTCCCCAGTTTAGAACCACTGCTCCTAGGGAAAGGATAGAACCAGTGCCGTAAGACAAACACAACATCCATGCCTCACCGGGATTCGAACCCGGACCACTCTTGGACGAATTGTCAGAAGCTAGCGCTTAGACAACTGCACCACCGGGGCGGCAAAAGAATGGTATTTTTTTTAATTGGAGGTGTAACGACCGCCGTGAGCAAAATCAGTGGACTATAAGCAGTCGCCAGTCCCTAATTTAGGGCGCCGCCCCTGTGGCGCGGTGCTCTAAGCGATGGCCTGTGATCATTCGTCCGAACGGGGTCCGGGTTCGAATCCCGGTGAGGCATGGATGTTGTGTCTGTCTTACGGCACTGGCTCTCTCCCTTCCCTGGAACCAGTGACCCTAAATTAGGGACGGGCGACTGCTTATAGCCCATTGAGTTGCTCATGGTGGTCGTTAAACCTCCAATAAAAAATAATTTAGGGCCACTGGTTCCAGGGAAGGGAGAGAGCCGGCGCCGTAAAACAAACACAACATCCATGACTCATCGGGTGAATGGTCAGACCACGATCCATCTCGGGCGGCTGGTCAGAATGGTGAATAAATTTGAAAGACGTGGAGATAATGCATGGTCAGAAGCCATTGCTTAGACCACTGCGCCTTTGGGGCGGTCCGAAACATCACAGGTGGTAGGTACCGATTTTCAAATTTAATTTTGATCAATTTTAACACCAAAAGTGCGTGGTCTGCAGACAGATATGATATCATAAGACCACAAATAATGGGAAAACATGAGTTTCACTAAGAAATTACGGCAAATCACATGAAGCCGCTAAAGGAAACTAATGTCAAAAAATTACTTTAGTTAAAACTGTTTTTTCGTGACATCAACAAAATCAAGCGAGATACGAGTGCAGTAAGTCAGTACGAATGAGAAATTAATGCAGACTTAAATGTTATCAAGAATAAGAATATTATCGGAATTCGATTGAGAAATCCTGCAAAGAAATTCAAAAACAAAATCTGTTAGCGAGAAAAACGATTTAATGTACAAATTACCGATACCCTTAAAATGGGATACTCGAGTATAGTGTACTTCGCATGGCTGAACGTTCTTCTGGAACAATTCTTTCATGGAACAGTTTAAGTTCTGATTTCCGCAAAAATAAAACGAGAGTGCGCCTAATAGAGTGAGCACACGCAGAATGCTTGCTAAAAAAAACTACATGTGTACTGTATTTAGTTTTTTGCTATTTCATTACCTGTAAACGATTTAAAAATTAAAAGCGTAAGGCTTGTTTTTTAAACCATGTTTCGTTTTGAGTGATATTTATTGCAGTTGATTTGAAACCATGAATGAGGTTTTGACTAAAGAATGAATTCGATAGGTTATATTTGTATTTTATTTAGGCACCGATGAGCTATCACATTACGACCACCTATTTAACAAGCTGTAGGACCCCCTTTACCCAGCAAAACAGCGGCCACTCGGCGAGGCATCGATTCGATGAGGTGGCGATAGGTATCACGGGGTATCTGGTACCATAATGTCAAAAGCAGGTCCTCCAGTTCCCGTACATTTCAGGGTGGTAGTGATTTAGCGCGAACCCGCTTTTCAAAGTCAAAACTCAAATGCTCGATAGGGTTCATGTCAGGTGAATTTGGTGGACAGGACATTAACCGAAAGTCACCAGCATGTTCCTCGAACCACTGATTGACGATTCTGGTAGTGTGGCATGGTGCATTGTCCTCTTGGTAATGGGCATCATCAGAAGGGAACACAATTGCCATGAGTGGTTGGTTGGTTGGTTGGTTAGTGGATTTTAGTGGCGCAAGGGCCAGGTTTGGCCAAAGAGCGCCAGACAAAGAACGATCAGTCACAGATTTTGAAAAGCGTGGAAAATGAGTAAGAGCAGACAGGCTTGGGAAAAGTTGAAAAAGAGTATGATGAAAGCAGGGAAGACAAGGTAGTTAATCAGATTTATAAAAAAAATTACTAACGGAGAAGGACGAACAGTCACTTTCCTCCCCCACACTCCTCTGCAATGCTGGCAGAGGGCGGGCACGAACTGTCACTTTCCTCCCCCATGTTCCTCTGCAATGCTGGTTGAGGCTGGGGACGAACTGTCACTCTCCTCCCCCCATGGTCCTCTATAATGTCGGTTGAGGGTGGGGACCTCGCAGAGGCCGAGACAGTTTGATGGACACTGCACACCTTTGCGGATTGAGGGCCGGGTCTTCCGCACATGCAGGCTGTCTGCTGGGAACCGGAAGAGGCGGGCGTCTTCAAAAGAGAAGGCGCAGACTCAGCTGGTCGAATAAGCTGGAGCTCGGTGAAATCCACCTGTGTCGCTTGTTCAACTGTAGATCGCTTGGCAAGTGCGGCGAGAGCTACAGGGCGCGGAACAAAGGGCTGCACGGGTTGTGGCAGAGACTTAACAACTGCGGCAAAACTACGCTGTCGGGTGTTGGGAATACCCAACTTGGCTTTGGCAGCAGGGTACGAGAGGCCTTCCAGGGTCTTGAGGCGCTGGATCGCCATCTCGTCCTTCCATTTCATACAGTTGCGGGAGTAAGCTGCATGGGCCTCACCGCAGTTAACACAGCAGGCCGCAGAAGTGCAACCGTCCCCGTCATGTTCACCGGAGCCACAATTAGCGCAACGAGCGGAACTCTTACAGAATCGTTGTGAATGCCCGTACCTCTGGCACCTGAAACAGCGCAGAGGACTGGGAATGTACGGGCGAACTGCACAGACCAAGTAGCCTGCTTTGATTTCTGTCGGAACTTTCGGGGAGTCAAAAGTCAAGATTACATTTTTAGATTTAAGCAAAGAGCCATCACGCCGGAACATCATACGACGTGCAGCAAGAACACCCTGATCCGCAAGTTCAGTCACCAATTCATCCTCACTGCATGGCAAGAGATCGAACTCCGAAATAACACCCCGAGAGGTGTTAAGAAACGGGTGAGGTGTCACTTTGACAGGAATGCCCTGAAGACTAGAAAGGCGCAGAAAAGTGTTACTCTGAGAAACACTGCAAGTTTGGACAAGCAGGTCCCCAGAGCGAAGCTTCCTCACAGACTTCAAGGGGCCAACCGCAGCGTTCAAAGCTTTAGAAATGAAAAATGGAGATCTGGTGGACAGTCTCTCATCCGGATCGATGGATTCTACAAGTAAGTGTGTAGCATGCGTAGTCACAGCAATCGAGGGAGACGACGCTTCGGAGCGACTGGTACAGCTGCCGAAGAAGAGGGAGTACATTCTTGGTCCAGGTCATGGTCTAAAGAACGTTTAAGGTTTTGAGACTTGGTAGGTTGAGAAGACGAAGGAGAGTCGTTTGCAACTATCATTTTCTCAGGTGACTTAAATTTGGAGCGTTTGTTTTTGGGTTTACCCATGGAAAAAAAGAAGGAAGATTCGTCTGCAGACTACTCCACCCACCACCGAGCCCTACAAGGGAGAACTGGAGGTCCGCAAGCCAACAAAATGACGCTAGACACAGTTCTGGAGCTTATACGTTGCAGATATAGTCCGTTGGCTGTGATCACACGCACTCGGCGGACACTTCGGCCTCCTGGTACCGTCATGCCAACGCCTTTGGCATGATCCCACAGCCCCCGGGCTCACCCTGCCGTGCCATACGACAAAAAAGCCGCTAAAGCCCTGTACACAACGTGGTACAAGACTTCTGACTAGAGGTGGGTTAGTCTCTAGCCTCCCGTTTACAGCGAAGCCGGGGTCGAAGAGGAGTGTTGGTACACAGGAGGCACTTAACCGGTCTCCTGCGACCTCAGCCCCCAGACATCCCATTTCCGCCTCACGGGTCTCCGCACGCGGCAAACATGCAGGTAGGTCTAGCACCCAAACCAGCGAAAAGGAAAAAAAGAAATCCAAAGAAGACAAATCCTGGCAGGGAACCTAATCGGAATCTCAGCAACCTACGAACTGAGCGGTTAATATAAATCAGTTAGTGGTGGAGGGTAACAAAACCACAAGACCGGGGTGTTAGTACATAACGTGGTAGCGATTAGGTAGAGAATACAACACGGGCAACTAGCCAGTGGAGAAAATAAGGAAAAACGAAAAAGCGAGACACAAGACCAGCTCGGGATCGTGGGGCCGCGACTCCCCAACAGCTGGATGAACAGCCGTCCCTGCAAACACCAAAATAAAAAACAAGCGGTGGCATGACATAAGATGTTGACCAGTCACAAGGTCAGCTCGGGCCGTGGGGGCGCCGCTCCCCAAATAACTGGAAAACCAGTTATCCCCGTGCGGGGTGCCATGAGTGGATGAACTTGGTCCGAAACGATGTTTAGATCCTGACAGCTGTCAGGTATCTGAGCATCGGATAATGGGGCCTAAAGCGTCACAAGAAAACATCGCCCGCAGCATAATACCACGACCGCTGGCCTGTTTCCGCCCAATAGCGCATCTAGGTGTCATAACCTCCGTTGTTAAACGACGTATCCGCGCTTGTCCGTCTACGTGATGCACCAGAAATCTTGATTCGTCAGATTAGATCACTTTCTTCCAATCATCCAAGATCCAATCTTGATGATCTTGGACTCACTTCATGCGTTGTTGGTGATGACGTGTAGTGAGCTTGGAGACACGACTGGGTCTCCGCCTACGCAGGCCCATGTGCAGAAGGCTGTAATGAGCTATGTACTATGACACATTGCCATGATCGCCACTCTTGTAGTTGCGGGTGTTCTGTCGCACTGTGGCCCTGCGGTCGCTGTGAACAATGCGCGACCGTCTCCGCTCCCCTCTGGAATCAATGAGCTGTGGACGACACACGGATAGACTACGGTACATCGTTTGGCCATCTGTGCACCACTTTTGATACGCACTCACTACAGCGGCACGTTAACAACCCACAAGCCACGCCTAGTTCCGAGGCTCAGTGCCATCGCAATTTGTCCTTTATCAAACTCTGATAAATCGGCAGCTTTTCCCATTCTGACTCTGAACACTCTACTAACCGAAAGCCCGTCCTCAGGTTGTATATATACTGCTCTGTGAACTTCACCTGCGCCACCGTTCGGCCTCTAGGCGCGCTCATTTCTCTAGGCTGGTGGTGGTCATCATAATATAATGGCTCATCGATGTAATAATACACACTTTACAAAAAAAAAAAAAGGACAAAAAAAAAAAAAAAAAAAAAAACCCGTAGCACCCAGAAGGAATCATCGATTTGAGATGAAAATTGGTATGTGTAATGCACATGCATAGGAAAGGAAATCATTGCGTTCCAGAGCAGTTGGGCCATTTAATCGGAAAAAACAGATACACGAGTGAAACAAGTCAATACGTAGTAGGACGCCTCCGGCTGGGATACAAAAGGTTACCCGGCGTGTCTTAGACGCATACAATTCACGGATACGGTCCTGAGTTATACTGTAGCATGCCAGATGGTGTCGAAATTGTATAGCACGCCAGGTGGCGTCCATTTCGCCGACATTCCAGGATGCGCGTGGGTGGCGTCCCATCATATATCAAATATGTTCAATCGGTGCGAGATCGGGTTGGCCATGGAAGAGTGTCTGCATTACGGAAGCAGACCTGGGAGAACCGTGTCGAGTGTGGCCAGGCATTATCATGTTGTAAAAGTGCTCGGTGATGCTGCGACAAGAATGGAATCGCAACTGGTCATATAACGTCGTCGACGTACCGCTGAGCCGTGAGGGTCGTACGGAGGTCTACCAAGGGTGTCCCGGCTAACGTAGGAAATGGATCCCTAGGACAGTCACCCCCGGTGTGGAGCTGTTTACCATTCCACGGTTAAGGCTGAATCCGTGCGATGTCTCCAGACACGTATGCGCTAGTCGTCGGCGTCAAGTGCGAACCGTGACGCATTTCTGAAGGCAACACGATGCCCCTGGACACTTTTCCACGTTAATCGGGCCCGACACCACTGCAACCGGTGCCGGCGATGCTCGCTGGTCAGCGGTAGGCGACGGAGTGGCCTCCTCGAATGTATTTGCCGTGCCGATAGTCTTCGGGCAACGGCCCGAATGGCCACTTCCTTACCTGTAGACGACGTAACAGGGCCACGGATGCTTGAGAGCGACGAATTTGGTTCTCTTCGTGCGGCTCTTACAATCGCTCGATCCGTGAGCTCTGTGGTTGCCCTCGGCCGTCCAAAGCGCGCGTGCCGCTATGTTGTACCCTCCTCAACCCATTGGCACCAATATCGCACGACTGCAGCGTCGCTCCGATCCAAATGCCTAGCGATACGACGACTTGACCAACAGGCCTCTCTCATCTCAACTATACGACCTCTCGCAAACTTGCTCAACTGCTCGTATTGTGTACAGACCCGACGTCGAGGCATCCTCACAAACCGTGGAAGTTAATGCAACCGCAATAGCTGCCACAATTGTCCCTGCGGGGAGCCTTGATATTGATATACTCTCCTCAACGCGCAGTTCTCATGCGCTGTGATGGACCACTATTTAGTCACTAGCGTATCTATGACGGTTGTTTTTAAGCTTTAAATAAATATTAATATATAGGGGATGCTGCCCGTTCTATGATTGAAATTTTTAATTGAAGCAGATGGAAACCAAATTAAATAGACGCCGGATTTCTGTAAGGAAATATAGTAAAAACTAAAATACAGTAAAAATAATAAGAACTCATTCATCGTAGAACTAAATATTATATGTTATTTATTTTCGGTTTTCAAACGACCTCAAGATAAATAACATTCTGTGTAAAATATTTGTTGTTGTTTAACAATTGTAGTTTAGAGCGTTTAGATAGATCGATATCTTGCGAAATGTGTAATATAATCAGCACTAAACTGGGATAGTTACCTTAATAACTTTGATTTTTCACGTTAAATTACTTTTTCTCCGGTACACGTGTTATTCCCTTCACGGCTTGTTTTAGACTGTCTTATTCGACGGTTAGTTTGAAACTTCATACAGAACCTTTTTCTACAAAATGGTGTGATATCTGATATTACAAATCGGATTTATGTAAATTTTCGGCAATGTGCTATTGGGGTGACATCTGCTTTTAGATGTAATCTTGCTCTCTTTGACAACTCAAGATTCCAGTTTTTTATTGTACGTTAGAGCATTTAGATAGATCGATATTTTGCAAAATGTTTAATATAATCAGCACTAAACTCGGAAAGTTAGCTAAATTAAAAAGTAAAAAATAATTAAAAGGTACAATTTAATATTCGAATTGTGCTAAACTAAATTAATATACAAACGCAACTTGCCGTGATATTAAGAATTCCATTCGAATTTAAAGATCGGATAAGTAGAACTCGAGTCATTGATAATTCAATGTTTTTAAATTAGCACGCGATCGCCTTGACATCTGAATGTGATCGCGTGCAAACTCAACTTGCTGTGGTATTAAGAATTCAATTAGAATTTTGTTTGGAAAAATAGAACTCGAGCCATTATTAATCCAACGTTTTGAAATTAGCACGTGATCACCTTGACATCTGAAAGTGATATCGTGCCATTATATAGCAGGCAATCATTTTGACTTCCTTCGCGAGAGCACACACGAATTGATCGATAAGTAATGACGCAACAATGCAGACGTTGATGTGACGTCAAGCGTTCCAGAAACGCGGAACCGGGTGTTTATATTATTAATTTGATATTTTTTAACATTTGTATATTTGTTCCTCGTGCTTGCATGCGGAGTTTCATCAGGAACGAACGACTTTTGCGGGATGCTTTGTTTTTTTCGGCAAAGAGTGTATATTTATTATACATGCCGTCGCTCGTAAGATATTGAATAATATAAGGGTGTTATCTGTCATCTCTGCAGAGCTTTTTATTCAAAGAATAGAGGTTCTCTGTTTTTTTACTACATCTTTACGAACCCTCCGGAGATACCGTTTTATGGACGAGAAAGTGGAAATTTTATTATCAGTGGAAGTTTTTAAGGGAGTTATAGCTTCATAAATTTCCCATATCCATTCTTTGCAGTCAATAAAACTTCCAACACAGGAGGTGACAGTTCGTTTTTGATATTCGATTTCATGCTACTTTCTGTTGAAAAAACGTGTTCCACTTCAGTAGTTTTACATAGGAAAGATAAAACTGTTCTTAAGACGTTAAATAAAGGGAACCTGGTGATTCCATTGATTTGATTGCAGCATTCATCGCAAAACTTCCTGTTCAAATCACATTTCTGCTATCGTTAAAATAGCCCGTCATATAATCGATAAACTCCATAAGCGAAATATCAAATTCTACTAAGAGTTTCTGGTAAATGGTACTGGGATAATTAAAAGATGGCTAATGATTCCGAGATGTTCCGTTTGAAGGCATAAGCGATATAATAAATATCAGAAATTTGTTCTAATTATTGACAGCAGTGAAAGAGTTTGGTTAGCATGAATTGATATCAACAACATTCACGAGCATGCGAGGCTAAATTAAATGAGTGCAAGTATTTGCTTTTTCGACATTTTGAACCGTTGTGAAAATCTGAAAACATTGTAATGAAAGCTGAATCTTTTAATATGTTTGAGAGAACTTTTTCGGCATGTTGCATCATCACGCTTGCTATTAACTTTATGGCAATCTAGAAATGCCGCAAGCCATCAACGAGTTGCGCAAGCTTCCTGGTCCCAGAATACAACCTTCTTAGATTTAAGCCTTTCTTTTGACGCAGGACTACGTCTAACTCCGCATACTGTACAGTACAGGGTGACTTACGGCCTGCCTCTTGTGACTAAAAAAAGTCCCAATTTTAATCAATATAACGTTAAAAATACGTGCCGCACACTAATCGCGTAAGCATATTCGTAAACAGCATAGAGTCCGATTCGCGTACTGCGCAATACATCGTGCGCGCGACGCTCCCCTCGCTCCCTGTGCGCGGGGGAGATGATGCAATATTTCTGGGGGTGCCGCCGCGTTCGACTCAGTCTATCTCGGCAACCGTGAGCGCAAAACGACTATGCGTGCTATCGTTTTAAAGCTCTCGACGAGATCTATTCACATATACGAAGAACATTTCGCAGTGGTCGAAATGAACATTTAAAAAATTGTTTTCTTGTGAACCGATGAACACTTTTCACAATATCGCCGTTTATACGAAACGACTGTGCGTGGCATCGGTTTAAAGCTCGCGACGAGATCTATTCAAATATAGTAGTTTGAACTGAACATTTAAAGAATTGATTTCGTGTGAACGGGTTAACATTTTCGGCAATGCCGCCGAATTCGTAGAATGAAAGCAAGCAAAAGTGGAGAAAATCAAAACGAGAGGCAAGAGCAAGTGACGAAGAATGTAAGAAGCCCAAGAAGACAGAGCACCACGGTGGGTAATTCGTGTATCGATCTGCTTTGGGTTTGCAATGTATCCAGCATTATTTTTTAAAATTATGTAAGCTACTTTTCATATCATAGACCTGTGTTGGCTATAGCAAATTAAATAAACGCTTTGAAACCATACTCGACTAGCTCATTTCAACTCTCCGATCTGCAAGTCGTAGTCCTACTTTCCAAACTGACGGCTCAATCAGAACTGAGCCTACCTGTTTTATTTTTTTCACCTTTCTGACAGTATGACTGCGAGACAGTACGTTGATATAAAAAAATACTACTTTTTCTGATGCTGTTGTTTCGTGATTTTACAAACCAAACCCCGTGAGCATACAAGGCTGATAGGAACCATAATTTCGGAGCCATTGTTGGTAAAGCCAAAGCACCACCTATGCCTCATCCGGAATCAAATCCTGTCTCCAGCTGGAACGATTAACCAGGAGCTTCATGATCACTCGTTCCGTCCTGATGAAACTGGGTCATATGAACAAATGCTGACTACAAGTAGCGATTTATTCATGAAAAGCTGATTTGTGAACTTTTATTTAATTTGCAGAATGTTTTTTTTCTGGGGTTTAAAGCCCCCCCCCCCCCCGAGAGTATCTCAGGGCTAGTTAACGGCTGGTTTCAGGGGAATGACACAAATCAACATCATTACATAGGTACACCTGCTTTGCTAAATTAAAAAAAACCCTGTAAATACCGTATTTTTTGGCATACAAGACGATACCTTTTTCTTCTGAAGTCCGTGCCTCTATTTATACTTCACATCGGCTTTTATCAAGTAACCACAAAAATATTTGCAGTTTTCGGAGACTGAGAAAATGAATAACAGATACGTTGTAGAAAAGCGATTTATTCATCAAAATAATTATCATGGGCATCAACAATGTTCTGCCCACGTGCTAACAACTTATATTCAGTTATACACCCCTGCGATAAAATGCCGGATCATGGGAAGAGGAAAAAAATTTGGAGGGCAGCGTGCAACTTATCAAAGTTGAAGTCGTGTCCACGCAAATGATTGTCGAGTGATTGTCTCCGGATAAACAAGTGATAATCTGAAGGAGATATATCTAGTGAGTAAGCTGGATGACATAGAAGCTCCCACCTATAGTGCTTCTGGTCAATGAAGCGGAGTAGGAACGGGCGTTACTTTGAAGGATCAGAACTCACTTTCTTTTGAACAGAGCTGCTTCCTTCACGCACCCGTTTGAGTTGTTCACAGCACACTGCAGCGGTGATCGTTTGTCCACGTTGGTCATAATGAAGAACACCACGTGCTGTCCACATACGCACAGCACGACTTTACGTGGATGCAGAGCTGGCTTCGATGTGTGAGGAATTACGTCACTGGTGGGCAACCAATGTCTGGAATGTTTTGGGGTGATATACTGGACCCACTTCTCATCACATGTGAGTAACCTATCAAAACTGGTTCCTTGTCACAGCGAGATAGCAATACAAGACAAGCTGAGTCACATGTTCACTGCAGATGAATCGTGCGGGACCCTCTTAGACAATTTGTATGCCTTACGAATTGCATGCAGATGTCTTCGGACGGTTTCATCACTAACACCAATCGATTGGGATAGTTCGTGGCATGTTTGGCTACTGTCTTGCTCAGTAGCAACTTTGATGGCTTAAGGCTGACAAACGACCACTCCGGGCCTTTTGTTTGGCTACTGTCCTGCTCAGTAGCAACTTTGATGACTTAAGGCTGACAGACGACCACTCCGGGCCTTTTGTTTGGCTACTGTCCTGCTCAGTAGCAACTTTGATGACTTAAGGCTGACAGACGATTACTGCGGGCCTTTTATTTGGCTCCTGTCATGCTCAGTAGCAACTTTGATGGCTTAAGGCTGACAGACGATCACTCCGGACCTTTTGTTTGGCTACTGTCCTGCTCAGTAGCAACTTTAAGGGCTTAAGGCTGACAGACGATCACTCCGGGCCTTTTGTTTGGCTCCTGTCCTGCTCAGTAGCAATTTTGATGGCTTATGGCTGACAGACGACCACTCCGGGCCTTTTCTTGAAGGAATTCATATTCGTCTCTGAACTTTAGAAACCAATTCCGAGTTGTGCGCAGTATGTGCCCCGAATGCTGCGCAAATGGGACGAGTTGTTTCTGCAGCAGATGAACTGAGTTTAAATTCTTATAAAAAAAACAGCTACGAATAATCTCCACTGACACCGCCATTGTAATCGCACGTCTTTCTACTACCAAACTGCTTACTCATCTGATTCATATGAGCAGAACATCTTGGGATTTCAGATGACGATATACCGCTGGCTGAAAGCCATCTCTCCACAAATTCAATCATTACAAGGATTTTTTGTTTGCTCATCAGAAAACGGCAAGTATTGGGAGGACCGGAAAGTCATGTCGTTTTTGGAAAAGAAGAGAAACACTGTTTGTAACAGAAGAAATTTATTTCTTAATCAGTTATATAATCGCCATCATTATCGATCACACTTGCCCATCGTGAAACCAAACTGTCAATGCCGTCTTTATAAAAAGACGTTGGCTGTGATGCAAAGAAGTCCGAGAGCCCCGTTTTGACATCATCAATATTGTGGAATGTTTTCCTATTAAGAAACTGCTACAGAGATCTAAACAAATGGTAATCAGGTAGTGCAATGTCAGGGGAATAAGGGGGATGGGGCAGAACGTCTCATCCAAAATTTATCGTCTGCTGGGTCAGTCTCGCCGTGTGAGGTCTCGCGATGTCATGCTGGAGGACGACACCTTTCCTGTTGACCGGTACTGGATGTTTTACAGTAAGAGCTTACTCCAAACGGTCCAGTTTATGACAATATAGGTCTGCCGTTACGGTCTGTCTGGGTACCAAGAGCTCAAAGTGAGCCATGCCAGCGGTAGTCCACCAAACACAGAACAAAACCTTTTTGCGGTGTAGGCCTGGTTTTGGCGTAGGAACTGGTGTCTGACCTGGAGAAAGCCACTGGTTTTTGCGTTTGTTGTTTACGTAAAGAACCTACTTTTCATCTCCAGTGACAATTTGATGAAGAAATGGATTCTTTTTCTGTCTGCTGAGCAAAGAGTTGCAGATGGTGGAACGCTGGGCTTTGATGTCAAATGAAAGTTAGTGTGGGACCCAAACTCCTTGTCTATAGACCTTTATCTATTGCATGTGCTCTTGAATAGTTGACCACAATGCATTAAGATGATGGGATAATTCATCAATGGTTTGACGAGGATCTGCCTCAACAGCTGCAAGCAGAAGGTCATTGTTAAGCTCCATGGTCCTTCCTGTACGAGGGGCATCAGAGAGGTCGAAATTGCCCAACCGGAATCGGACGAACCAACACCGGCACTTGCGGACATTTAACGCATTCGGATAAACAGCTCAAATATTATCGATGGCCACGGTTGCATTGTTCCCCTTGTGAAATTCATACAGCATGCAATGAAGAACATGTATCCCCTCGGGTTTTATGTCACTCATTTTGTTCTACAAATCTGGAAGACAAAACCACCTACATAAGTGAAAGGTGAGTAGTTTATTCACTTGTACATACACTTATTTTACGTTGGACGTACATAAACACCTCACAACTGCTCCCCAAAATTAGCCCCCAAAAAACGATATTACTTTACGGTCCCATCAATACTTCTGTGGTTACCTGATATATTGATTGGTCACAAACTTTTCAATGAGAAACAACAGATACTGTGCCTCAAATTGGGGCGTGATCTGAGCACCTGAAACGCAATATTATGTTCATTAGAAACCATTCCGGAAGCGTTTATAATGCAACGTTCTTGTTTAAAGGCTGCTGAAACTGATATTTCCGTTCGACAGAAACATCATAAAAATTGTCGTGATCGATTTAGAGTGGAGGCTGACGAATGTTAATTACATCACCCTCGCGATCACACTGCAAGCATAACTTCCAAATTCTGCGGGTCCAGTCTTGAAGAACTCAGCTGAATCTAGTGATTACAGGCCAACCGGCAGATGACAGCTCAACAGCGCTCACTTCTCTCGTTTCTACAGTTTCTTTTAAAGTACAACTCAAACGGAACGGATTGCACTCTATTGAGAGTTAACGCGTTGACAAAAGAAAAAGAAACACGTTAAAACAACTTACCGCCACAAAACACAGCTGCAGTACACCTGCAGTTCACCTGGTTTCGAGAGAGCGTGAGATGGAAAGAGTCGAGCGATCCCAGACGTGCTGCCATCTATCGGCCTTTTGAGAACTATATCTGGGCCGAAATCGGAGCAATACCGTAGCTTGAATTCGTAATAAAAATACGTATAAACCTACGAAATTAAACTATTTGTCGAAAAGAAAAGTGCGGAAGTTATCTCACTTTGTCTTCGTTTTTATATTTAATGGAACATTTTAATATAGTTACAGAATTTCGGAACACTAACTTATTATTTTTGCCTCGTCATATACTCATTATATAGGTTATCTATGGATGAAGATAACGAAATTGAGAAATTAAATCCACTCGACCTGTAAGTAAAAAAATGCGGTATTTTTTATTCATTGAGTGATTTAACTGACTTTTTAGTACACAGTATATAAGCGTATTAAGTTAAGTAATAGCACGCAGTCATTTATTTCGCGAGTCTTTCGTCTTAACACGGAGTCTTTTGACGTCAAGAGTCATTGTCACAATTTTTTGCACGTCCGTGAGTCCGTCAGTCTGTGGAACCACATCTCTGCGACTATTAGTCCGATTTGAAAAATTCTTTTTGCATCGGGAAGCTTGAAATATGCGAATGATGATCCTTTATTTCGTTTACGATGCACAATTTCGCCGCTAGAGAGCGTAAATGCAGATGTTATCTAACTGAAAATACAATTTATTTCATATATTTGCTTCTAAACATCCGATTGAAAAAATTCTTTTCCCTTTCGATTCCATTTTTATGTCTAAGAATATTTTAAGTATAATCACTTTTTCAAGTTACGCATAGATTTCCCACTAGGTAAAAGTAAATTGCGATTCCCCCGATATCTCTACTTGTAAAACTCCTGTTTGAAAAATGTTTTCTTCAGCGGATACAGCTCTCGATGGGAAATCCTTTGCATATAATTTCTAATTTTTGGTAAAAACTGGTTTGTCCACCAGGGGGCGTAAGCGTTAATTTCTGCTAAAGTATTTGCCACAAAACCTGAGCTCCGAAAATCTCGATTGAAAAAATTCTTTTGTAGACCTTAGCCACTCACGTCGATAAACCTTTTCGGAATAATTTCTTCTTAAAATAGCGCACGGTTTCTCCACCAGTGGGCGTAGATGTATATCTTATTTTTGTCAATATCTCCACTTGTAACAGTCCGAGTTGAAAAATTCCTTCTTTGCTGGATAGAGTTTCAGGTGCGAAATGTTTTTCATATAACTTCAAAATTTTAAAATAATTCATAGACTTTCCGCTAGGGGGAGTTAAGTTAAATTGCGTTTTCCCCGATATTTCTGCTTCTAAAACTCCGATTTGAGAAATTCTTTCTGTATCCAATATAGCTCCTGATGGGAAATGTTTTTCATGTAATTTCTAATATTTGCTAAAGAATAGTTTGGCCACCAGGGGGCATAAGTGTTAATTTCTTCTGATGTTTTTGCAGCAAAATCTGTGCTCCTGAAAACTCGTCTGAAAAAATTATTTCCTGAACTGATACTGCTCGCTTCGAAAAACCTTTTGAAAATACTTTCTTCTTAAAATAATGCTTGTTTTTCCCGACAGGGGGCGTAGATGCATATCTTAAATTTGTCGATATCTCTGCTTCTAAGTGTCCGACTTGAACAAAAATTTTCTTTGTTGGAGAGCGTTTCCGCTGCGAAATGTTTCTCATACAATTTCACATTTTTTTTAACGCACAAGCCTGCAACCAGAGGGTGTAAGATCACGATTCCGTTTACAGCAATATCTACGGGATTAAAAACCCCCAAAGTTCTTTTTTTCTGTCAGATACTACTGTTTCCCACACCGGTTCCATTGACTTTGAATAGCTTTGATAAATTTAATTCGCGTCAGAACGGATTCAAAAGACGTGCTCATTACCCCCGAAAATTCAGTGTCATCTTTCTTGTTAACAGTGTAATCACCCAGACAAAAGGAAGTGAAGTTCTAATAAAGACCCTGTCATATACGTCACAGAGGCAGATAAGAAGTTTCAGCGTAATCCATCCTTTTCACAACAAGTCTCATTAATACTTGGCAATCGATTAAGTTATTTGAGTTAAAGGAAATAAGGAGGTGCATATTTTTGCGCTGCTTTTTCGACTCTTTTGTACGATAATGCCGTATATTCCAATGTTGTTTCCTCACGGCTGCAGTTAGGCTGAAATATCGGTGTCAAAATGACTACAGAAATAGCACTTCGCTGATAATGTCATAATTCTACACGAATGGTATTTGTTCGGATTGGCGGCCAGGTTTACCGTAAATTCCAATCAATGAACTGCGTGAAGAAGCGAAGAAGAGATGCAAATTTATGGAAATTTGAAGTACTGTTTTTCTTTAGTAAGGGCTCTCGTGGAAACAACTGAAATACGGAACACTTTTTTTTGGACGTCTAAGGCACATTTTATCCATCCACCGTTTTTGCGTCATAAAAATGCCATGAATGAATCGATATGCAGAAACATTAATTTAAAAGTCTGATGTACCGCGGAATAAAACAAATAAACAAAAAGCAAACTGAAAAGATGTATCATCATCACCGCAGCCTTCTCACATTTATAAAAGCAAAGTATTCAATAATTTGTCTTTAATGACAAGTTTTGTTTTCCAAAATGTTATTTTTTTATGACATTGAAGCTGCATTATGTTTAAAGCGTCAACGAACTGTCACACAGGGATTGAGTATTTTTTTTTTTTTTTGCATCGGGGTAACAATCATCACCAGAAACTCATAGGAATATAAGCAATCGCCCGTCATAATTTGGGACCACCGGTTCCAGAGAAACGAGACAGCAGTGCGGTAAAACCAGAACATCACGCATGCCTCATGTGAGGCTCGAACCCGTTTCTTCTAAGACAACTGACCCGACAAATGATCTGCATGGTATTGTAGTGCAATTGGGTGTCTTCTGCGTGCTAGTTCGATGTCCCTGATTCGGAAAACCAAATAAAAAAAAATTCTTTTTGCATATGATAACGTTTATGATGGGAAATACTTGTTTTTTTTTGTTTCACAGTTTGATCCCTAGAGGGCACCAGTGTATATTTCCACTTGCAACTTTATCCCACATAACGACACTGGGTGAAAAAATTTGCCACTCATCACGGAAAACCATTTTATGCATGCACAGTAGTATCAGAATAATATGACGACCCCCGGAGTACAGTGTGCTCGCTCAGGCGTGTCACAGAGTGCACGTGACAAGGTCGACCACACGGAGACATAAGCGGCCGGCTAGGACAGATGAGCCATAGTGCGTTGCGTAAGCACAATGGATAGAGCGAGGGATTTGACGGACGTTCAAAAAGGAATAATCATCGGCTACCGAGCCAAGGGTGGAAGCCTTTTAGAAACAGCAGACTTCGTTGACTGTTCGCGAGGTGATGTAGTAAGGGTGTACCAAGAACGTACCGCAGGCACACAGAGTACCTCCCGACGTCATAACTGTGGAGCCCCAAAGGCCGTCGACCCCAGAGGAGAACGTCACCTCCGTCGGCTGGTGAAAGGGAATCGAGTCGCAACAGTGCAGCAACTGACCACGCAAATGAACGCTGAGGCACCCAGGTAAGTGTCCCCGATAACAGTCAAGCGAACCCTGTTACGCATGCGTCTCCGGGGTCGACGCTGCGTCAAGGCGCCCATGTTAACTCAGGTCCATCGGCAATGACGCCTGCAGTGCGCATGGGACTACCGTCATTGGACAGTGGAAGAGTGGGAAAAGGCTGCCTTTCCCGATGAATCAATGTTTCCACCCTGCAGAAGTGATGGGAAGTGACAGATACGGTGTCAGACACACGAGAACAAACACCCGGACACGCTCGTCGGTCAAGTACAGGTCGGCGATGGCAGTGTGCATGTCTAGGGAATGTTTTCCTGGCAGGCTCTGGGACCGCTGATACAACTGGATGAGTCCCTGAACGCCAATGGCTACCTGCCACTCCTCGCTGACCACATGCATCCCTTTATGTTAGACGTTTACCCTGGTGGTGATGGTGTTTACCAGCAGGGCTATGAGCCCTGCCACGTCGTTAAGGGGGTGCGTGACTGGTTCCAGGAAAACGACAGCGATGTCTCCGCTCTCCCTGGTAGGCAAGCACGTCGGTGTTCCAGCACGTCTTACAGATGTTCAGTTTAATTTAAATTGGGACGTTGAGCTGCTAATCCAAAACGTTGACGTTCTACTCTTCAAATAGACCTGGACAGACCTTGCTGTGTGGTAGGCGTTCGATCTGTGTGAAACAGGCAGGTATCTGTGCCGAAATGGTGCCACAAACAAAGAATAGAGTCCTATCCAGCAGAAACAACCCCACGACTTTACAGATCTCCCACTAAACGGGAGTGTTGGGACAATGCATTCCCCATTTCAATACGTCATGAGAACCAAGGAGTGAGTAGCGTGATCCACGATTCCTATGAAAGGTAAATTACGCTGTTCACTCTTTCTCGCAAACTGTCCACGGATTTCTAGCTGTGTGTTGCACCAATGCATTTATCATGTGGCATCTCCTGGAGTGATGTATGGTTTGTGCACATCTTATCTAACGTGGCAATTGTGAGTATGCATTTCCCAACGGATTCTTCTGGTAAAAATGGCTGTTCCAGTGGGTTGTGCGACATCGGTGGCCTGGTCTGTGGCCCAGGACGTGCATTCCCCTCTTCACGTTTCTCAGTAAGCTTCGTGTTGTACCATCATTCAGCTTGAGCACCCTACAGGAGCGCGGCTTCCCTATAGTGCTACAAACTGCTTTCCATCGATGAAAATCATCAGAAAGCGTGGACTTGTCGAGTCCCTTTATCTACGGAGCGATCTGAAGTGCGTGTCCGACATCGATGGCAAGGTCTGCGGCAGAGGACGTGCGTGCCCTTTTTACCTTCCTCAGTAAGTTTCGTTTTGTACATCGATCCGCTTGTGCAACCTCCCAGAGCGCTGCTTGTGGCACCAAATGTTTTCCATCGATGAAAAAGATCAGATAGCGTGGACTTTTAGAGTCCCTTTACCTACGGAGTGCTTTTATTTAGATGGCACTCAACTCCCATGACCGTTTCAAAGTCCATTAGTTCAGCTCGGTGCTGTATATTCGCTTCCAATGTAGCCTGATAGGTGAGTAGCACACAATACACCCTGCGCGTTCGCGTCTGTTATGCAAATACACGTTTACCTGCATATGTAAAGGTGCCCGAATACCTTTGTCTACGTAGTGCATTTCTGAATTTTTTATGACGCACAGTTATGTTGCTTGGAGGCTTGTGTATTTTTTGTTTACAACTGCAAAAAAAGGATGGCAAAAAATTGTTTTTGCACTATTTGCCATTTGTTATGGTGAAGGTTTCAACCACTGAGCTCCTTGTGTGATGCTCATTGAAAGGAAAACAAAGTGAGCTCAGATTTCTTTTGATGCGACGTTTAGGTGCAAGAGAGGAAGAAAAGGCTGGAATATTTTCAAGGTAGTGTTCATGATTCTGACTTCGCCACTTTTCACCTAAGGAAAAATGATTAAAGCTTCGATGAGAGTGAATGGAGTTCGCCCCTATCATGTTAATACGGCGAACTCTATTTTCTGAGTAATATCAATCTTAGGGTTCACTTAAGTACACAATTAGGATACCATAGAGTTGGATGAACTTATTCATTTAGACCTAAAAGATGAAACTTAAGCATGTAAAATGTACAATTAATTTGAATGAAGAACACCAGTCTCTTTAAAAAGAAATTTGGGTACGGCAAAAATGTGGCTATACAATAGACCTCCAGCTAATATCCAGAGTAACCGCGGTGTGCAGCGCGGACAGTAGCTAGACGGGCTGGGAGTGACTCATTAAGGTGCTGGAAGGCGTTCAAAATTATGTGGAGCTACGCTGACTGCAGTGTATCTGACAGCTTTTGGAAGGTGCGTGGTGGAGGATCCATAGAGCGAACAACACGATCGAGGTGGTCCCACAGATGCTCAATTGGGTTTAAGTCTGGGGAATTAGGGGGCAGGGAAGTACTTTAATGAGTCTTCATCGTGCTCTTTCAACCACTCTCGGACATTTCTAGCTGTGTGATACGTCCCATTGCCGTGCTGGAAGATTCTATCCGTCCCAGGGAAGACAATCAGCATGTATGGGTGTATGTGGTCTGCATGGATGGATTCATAACGAATTCGGTCCATAGTGCCTTTCACAAGTATGAGTGGGCCCAGAGAATGGCACGAAATGATTCACCAGACTATAACACTATAACCCCCACCAACTTATGTTCTTCCTGCAATGATTGAAGAGTGTTTGTTCTCCGATGTTTCTCGCCATATACTCCAACATTCATCCGTTCGATGAAGCAGAAAACGTGACTCATCGGAGAAGGCAATCCTGTGCCAATCAGCTGAGTTCCAATTCCGATACTGCCGTGCAAATGTAAGCCTTTTCTACAGACGCACCTTCGTTATCACAGATGCAGTGACCATCCGTCCGCATCGGAACCCCATACGCAGCTGGGTTCCCTGAACTGTTGCTTTAGACACACTTCCGGTAGCCCCCTGGTTCATTTGGCCAGTGAGTTGCTCCACTGTAGCGTGTCGATCGCCCCTCACGCACCGTCGAAGCCGACGTTCTCCTCTCACATCAATGACACGTGAGAGGTGAACGTCGACTTCAGTTTCCACGTCACTTCTTCGCAATGGTGCCATTTCTTCAATCACGATACACTTCAACCACAGCAGCACGCGAACAGTTCACAAACTGCGTTGTTTCAGAAATACTTCCACCCTTGGCCCGAAAGCCGATAATCATCCCTTTTTGCAAATCTGATAAATCGCTCCTTTTTGTTCACGACAGCAACGAGTGATATTGTTTTCAGATCAAAATGTAGAGGATTTTAGGAAGGGAGTGTCTGACCCCAGATCTTAGAAATAGGAAGCTAGGAAATTTGGGCTAGAGTGCCCGATAGGAAAGTGACACAGAAGTGAAGTAGAAAGGAGGAGGAAGACGCCCTTACTTATTACCCAGGGGCCAGTACCCGGTGCCCTACGGCTTAACGTGCCCATCCGACACACGGTGGATATTTAGTGGATCGAGCGTTCGTATCTGCCTGGGATCAAACCTGAGGTCCTTTTCGTGGCAGTCACGAACGTTGCCTACTAGGCCACCCGCTGCCCAAATGTTTTCAGGATCCCTACAGCACACCTTATATACCCTACAAGCCAGCTCACGACACGTGCCTTCATTCATTGGCTACTCGCTGTTGACGTCAAAAGTAGGAGGATGCCACAATAATGTGACTCGACTGTGCATAAAATGAAGAGCCAGAAGAAATCATGAATGGAATTCGGGATTACACCATACAATACATATTTTGAAGGCGTGAATCCGTTTCTTGGTGTAAATATGTCATGGATGGTAAGTCAGATAATATCCGAAAACTTGAAAATTTCGTCGTCCTGGAGAGGGAAACGAAGCACGTCTCCCGGATACTTTTATTCAAATTAATCGGAAACTTGAGATTTGATCGTTCTGGGTGATGCAGTGGCTAGCATACTCGGGCGCTATCCGGGAGACGCGGATTCGTTTCTCGCTCCGGGAAGACAGAATTTTCAAGTTTTGGGATATTGTCTGACTTACCATCCATTTCATGTTTACACCAAAAAACGGATTCACATCTTGAAAATTTGCAAGAAGAAATTTTTCATATGCTTTGTTGCTGGGACTGGGTTTTGCAGTACATCCAGTTCTCTCTACGCGAACGATCGTTATATGAATCTTCACGTTTCTGAACAAGGAAAATTTCGCCCTGAAGTTTGCTATGAGAACTCTTCACTCAAATATACGAGCCATCAGCATTAATGATTATTCCGACCAGTAGGCCGCCCCGGTGGCGCAGTGGTCTAAGGCGCTGGCCTCTGATCATTCGTCCGTAAGGGGTCCGGGTTCGAATCCCGGTCAGGCATGGATGTTGTGTTTGTCTTATGGCACTGGCTCTCTCCCTTCCCTGGAACCAGTGACCCTAAATTAGGGACGGGCGACTGCTTATAGCCCATTGAGTTGCTCACGGTGGTCGTTAAACCTCCAAACAAACAAGCAAACCGACCAGTAGTGGAAATGAGATTTATTCGCTGCCAGAACCCAACGTACAAGTGAATGCTATAAAAATTTAATATGCGCAAACGCATTCGTAGTAGATATAAAACCACATCAGAAAATTTCGTTGTAAAACTTTAAAATGAAATACTCATATTTAGGTGAAGTCAGAGCTGTTTTCTTCATTCAGAGGTACGTTTCTTATTGAAAAGATTATACAAACACCATTGTAATTCAAAATGTCCGTTATTAATAAACAGGGGAGAAAAAAAGTCAGCTCGCATTTGAGGCGGAGATATACAACTATCTTGGGCGACAAAATGAAAGAAACTCGGCTCTGTCTGAAATATCCATTTATTTTAACTTGAAGAACAACAACACTGAACGTGTACCAGAGGCAGTAATGGAGAAAATATTATAACTTCGATTTCAAAACATTAAAATTATCTTCAAAAATAACTTTCAAAGGCTTCCGACTATCGGGTGGACCGCGAAGGAGGTTCGCCGGACAGTCGGCGATATCAGCTCATGTCCTGAACTTCGTTCATACCGAACACCTTATTAGAGCTTCATTAGAGCAGAAGGAAAATTTATATTTTTGAAACGACGAAAAATTCAAAAAAGGTGGCGTCATTAATGAAATGTATAATGTATTGCGAAATGTCTTATTCAGATTAAATGTTCCGTTTCTTTTGGTATCGCTTTACTCCCGGAACTTGCGGTTTTGCTCCCGAAACTGGGTTAATTTCCACCACAGATTCCGAAAATGTTCACGTTGCTTTTTTCGTTACGACCTCACCTTGGATCAAGTAATCGTCAGCACATTTCATTTATATTATATCTTAAGCTTCTAATAAAATATCTCGCCCACAAAAGTGACGAAAACTGCCAAAGAATCCTCATGGAAAATTAGAAAGATTTTAATAGAAACAAGGCTGTTAAATTCATTTCTATGGCTTGGTCTAAAATTTCCTGAATGCCGTTTAGGAGAGTATTTATTCACGAGTTCAAATGGTTTGCAGAGGAATTTCCTCCTGGCGATAATGCTGTCGTTGCGTGCAAGAGGTGCTGCATCGCATGCGGAACTTTTGAAAGAGGAACTTATCCAGCTTGACAAGCAAGAAATCGCCGAGGAGAAAGAATGGCAAGACGACGAGAGCGGGAAAACGGAAGAGGAGAATAAGACAACGCAACAACACTGAACGTGTACCAGAGGCAGTAATGGAGAAAAGTAATGGAGTGTTATACACTGAAGGGCAATTGAACTAGAGACAGCTGCAGTTATGCAAATGTGGCGCTGTGGGCTGCCCTGTAAACGGAAACGACATGACATATGATCCTTCGTCTTACCCATGACGGACGCAGTATGGGTAAGACGAAGGATCTAAGAGCATTTGATCGTGGGCAAATTGTCGGGGCCCGACGAACGGATCACTTCATCTCGGAAGTCGTGCAGACACTGGGATTTTCACGAGCCACTGTGTCACGGGTGCACCGTGAGTACATCGAATCCGGTAAAACCATCCCTGCAAGGGCCAACTGCCGTGGAAAACAGCGTGTGGATGAGCGGGGTCATCGTCGGCTAGCTCGCATTGTAGCAGCTGATAGACGGGCCGCAGTGCAAGAAATCACTCGGCAATTTAACGCTGGTGCACAAAAATGTGTAAGCATCCACACCATCTAGAACCCTCTCCTCGCTATGGGGTGCAGAAGCCATCGTCTCACGAGGGTACCGCTGCTGACCGCACATCACAGGGTGCAAAGATTAGCATGGGCGCGGGAACATCGCCACTGGACACTAGACATGTGGAAAAATGTTGCCTGGACTGATGAGTCGAGATTCCCGTTGGTACATGCGGATGGCAGGATACGAGTACGGCGCAAACCACATGAAGCGATGGATCCTTCTTGCCAGCAGGGTACTCTTTAAGCTGGTGGGGGTGGCATTCTCGTCTGGGGACTGTTTACGTGGACTGAAATGGGACCCCTGGTACGTGTGACATCACCCCTCACAGGTCAACGTCACCGGGATATCCTGGACGACCATTTGCTCCTGTTTGTAAGTCTTCAAAATCCCAATGGGGACCTCATCCTGCAGCAAGACAATGCACCGTGCCATCGCTCCCGAATTGTATCCGAATGGTTGGATGAACACTCCACCGACGTGAGATCGCTTCTTTGGCCAGCTAGGTCACCTGACCTCAATCCCATCGAGCACATCTGGGATGCCATCGAGAGAGATGTTCGAGGCTCTGACCCCTCTCCATCAAATCTTCGTGAACTGTGGGTGCTTGTTCAGGGATCGTGGATCCGTATGGATTCCCAACTCTTCCCGTGTCTTGTCGAGTCCATGCCGAGACGAATCGCCGCCGTCATCAGGGCGAAAGGTGGTGCTACACGTTACTAGACAGGTATCTCTAATTCAATTGCTCTTCAGTGTATACCACACTCTGCATATAAACTTATGGAAACCGGAAGATATGGAAACTACTAAGATGGATAAATGAAATTGTACAGCATGTTAGGAAAATAAAATAATTTCTTCGTCGTTCAGTTGATCCTTTTGGTCACCTAAGTCACATGCGCCATGTGAAAACCCAAATTTTTCCTTGATGGAGAACCAAACAGCGCCCCCTCACTTCGAAGTAAGTTGCTCTCCCAAGTAAGCTACACAGACTGAATGTACCGCTTCAGATTTGTCATCTTGTCACGTGATTCACCTCTGTAGTACGTCACAGCCGTAAATTCCAAAGATCACTTAGTTGGTCCTCAAGAATGAAAAAATACCATTTAAGACAAATTTCTGGGACCATTTTCGAAATATCTTTGTTCAGTAGTGAATATCTGCTGCAGAGGGTGACATATGTTCCCTTTTTTTGCCTTTCATGCGAGCTATCAACTTATGTACGCTGTTGTCCAACATACAATGGGAAATTTCATTATTACATTCTTATGTAAATTTTCGCTTTCCTTCAGGAAATTCCTATTTCTACTGCATACACACGCATCCAGAATTGTACAGAAAAATTAGCAATCAAAATGAGTGTTATCACAAGCATCTCCGTTGTATCTTCCAAGAACAGAAAGGGTGTGGCTCAATTTTCAGGCAGATGCCCTCTCTCGACCATTACCTGTTCCTGGAAATAGAAACAGCCAGCACCATCAGAAAAGTATTCCAACTGTTCCTCACCTTTGACTAGAATCTGAGGCCATATCGGTCGATCAGATGCCAGCACCTCAGACCTCTCTCAGATGGAGACAGATTTTCTATTTTTGTTTTGAATTTTCGTTTTTGTTAGGCGGTATGCTTTTTTGGTGCTCCTTGATTCGAGACAGCACTAATTCGTAACATATAAGTTTTTTACGCTGTCTAATCCAGGTTAAAGTGGATGTTTTTAAACGTACTATGACATGAAGTTAAATTTGCTTTGATAAAGCTCTCAGAATAAGTTCCTCATAGAAATCGAACAAAATGTCCTCTTATATGTCCTTATCGACACTCAAGTCATTTCCGAAACCACTGCCTCAATCATGCATGTTGTTATTTTTCAAGTGGAGCAAAATATATTATATATCTTGTATTCCCAGGCGCCAGCCCCTTTCGCTACTCCACCGTCACGATCTACGACGTTTTTTTGGAGAAAACCAATAAGCGATGTGGAAACTGCGGAGCACCACGCGCCATTCATGTGAGAGGTGATCGTCAGCTGCGAAGGTGTGTGAGTGCCGATCGACACGCTACAGTGGAGCAACTCACTGGCCGAGTGAACCTGAAGGTTACCGGAAGTGTGTCTAAAACGACAGTTCAGCGAACCCTTCTGCGTATGGGGCTCCGATGCAGACGGATGGACAATGCACCTAGCCTAACGAAGGTGCATCTGCAGAAAAGGCTTACACTTGTACGGCAGTATCGGAATTGGACCTCCGTTTATTGGCAAAGGATTGCGTTCTCCGATGAATCACGTTTTCTGCTTCATCGAACGGATGGACTTTGTCGTATAAGGCGAGAAATATCGGAGAAGAAACACTCTTCAACCATTACTAGAAGAACACAAGCTGGTGGGGGCTGGAGAATGTTTTCGTGGCATTCTCTGGGTCCACTCATACCTGTGGAAGGAACTACGGACCGAATTCGCTTTCAACCCATCTTTGCAGACCACGTACACCCATACATGCTGATTGCCTTCGCTGGGGAGAATGGAATCTTCCAGTACGACAATGCGACGTGTCACACAGCTAGAAATATCCGAGAGTAGTTGGAAGAGCACTATGAAGACTTCAAATTACTTCCCTGGTCCCCTAATTCCCCAGACTTAAACCCAATTGAGCATTTGTGGAACCACCTCGATGGTGTTGTTCGCTCTATGGATCTTCCATCTCTCATCCTTCAGTAGCTGTCAGATGCACTGTAGTCAGCATGGCTCCACATACCTGTGAACACCTTCCAGTACCTTATCGAGTCACTCTCAGCCCGTCTAGCTGCTGTCCGTGCTACACACGGCGGTTACTTTGGATATTAGCTGGTGGTCACAATAATTTGACTCGACTGTGTAGAACAGGTTCTGCCATAAAGCGAAAACAACATATAGTGTAACCGAAAAAATTAATCGTATCTTTTGGAGAAAATATACATTTTGTCTTTGAAACTTTTTTTAAAACTCTTCATGCCAGGGAGATATTTGTGAGTATTCTGAATTAGAGTTGGTTACAAACAAACGTATTACTTTTCTAGGCTGCGGTAACGTCACTTCGTTTTTGGTAACCCTTTCTTTTCGATCCATAGAGTCTCCCTTTCTTTCATTTAAGATATTTGATTCCAACGAAAGTAGAGAAACAGGATTGCTCAGATAATACAACACCCACACGGTTTTTACTCGATCCTGCGCTTAAGTTTAAATTTCTAACTGCTCAGACACTTGAGTAAGAATCGTAGTGTCAGATTAATGTACGGATTGTTAAATAACAGTCATGTGAAAGAATTAAACACTAAATATTTCAGTCATAAAGAAATTTTTGACAGAATCAACTTTATCTTTACTGTTTGTTGCATTCGGGAAATTCACGAAGAAAAAGTAACTAGACAACATTTTCCGAAGAGAAATGGAGAGATTTATGAATCGAATTTCCCAGTGTCGTTTGCGAAAGCAAGAATTTACCAATACCTAGAAACAGCATCCATCACCGAAGTTATTGTTTTTAGAGGAGTCGTGGATGTTCATTTCAGAAAGCATGCAATGACGAAAACGCGGGAGTTTTTATGTCGAAATTCATGTCGTTAATTTTGAAAGTTATGAAATTTCAGAAGTCGACTCTTAAATAAAGAAATATAGCTGGCTTTGAGTATTTCCAATTACTCTGTGTTTTTAAGTGTTTCTTCTACTTCCTTTCTGGGTTTTTAAGCTTCAAGCAATGAGTTAGATTTTTTGTTACGACTTTTTTCGATACGATTAGCTACGTAGGTAACAGCTTCTAGTGTGCGTACACTTCGTCGTTTGACTTTACGTGCGTTAATTACTGAACCAGTTGTTAGACGTTTTCTTGGATCGTTGATTTCGCAGAATCATTGGCACCAGGATATTTTGCGGGCCCGGACAATTCGTCCAATGACTATTGGCCCAATGCCGATTCGTCCAATGGGACGATTGGTCCAATGCCGATTCGTCCAAAGGGGCGATTGGTCCAATGCCGATTCGTCCAATGGTATCCAACCAACAACCATTTTTTATATTTAAGAAAGGAATAATAATTTAAGTTATTCTCCTCTTTACATCCTTTTAACAAATGATTTCCATATATTTGATATTTGAAAACGTTTTATAAACCTAATAAAAGGCACTCAAGGGAACGTTTCTCAGCTGTTTACAAAGCACCTAGCACGCAGGCCTTTACAGAAGATTTTAAGTTACCACCTAGATATTTGAAAACATTTTATAAAACCTAATAAAATTCACCCAGCGGATCATTTCTCAAGGCCTTTTCAACTCTTTACAAGGCACCTAGGCTGCGGGCCTTTTTAGAAGATTTTTAAGTTACAACCCATATATTTGGTATTTGTAGACATTTTATAAAACCTAATGAAAGGCACTCTGCGGATTATCCCTCAACTATTTACAGGACACCTAGGCCGCTGACCTATGAATTAATACTTAGCGCCTAAGTAAAAGCGCAATATTATTTTAACTTGACTTGATGTGTAAACGTTGGCAATATGGACATCGATAGAATAAAAACTGTTAAAAGGGCCTAGGCCCTATGAATTCACATTTAGTGCCCAAGTAAAAGCGCAATATAATTAACTTGACTCGATGTGTATACGTTGCGAACATGACATCGGTAAAATGAAAACTTAAAAAAGCCTAGGCCTAGGGCCTATGATTTAATATTTAGTGCTCAACCAAAAGTGCAATAATATTAACTTGACTTGATGCGCAAACTTTGTGAATATGACATCGGTAGAATAAAAACTGTTGAAAGGCCTAGGTCCAAGGCCTATGGATTAATATTTAGTGCCTAATTTTACGTGCTTTATAATTAACTTGATTTGATATACAAAAGTTTTGAATATGGCATTGGCAGAATAAAAACTGTTAAAAAGGCCTAGGTCCGAACCCCGTCGAGTTTTTCAGTTGCGACTTAGCCGAACCCCACTGCATGCTACAAACAGAAACGGGAAACAAGTTTTTTCTATTATTTAATGCAAGAGAGAAACATCGATGTTGATTGAACTTCGACTTGTACACCAGTAACTTCATACGGCAGAGAGGATCTCACTCCGACAGTATAACAAGAAAAAAAGCGATTTCGCAAAAAAAAAAAAAGGAAAAAAAAAAAAAATCTGTAACCACATTATTTCGCATGAAATGCAACATAATTTTGACATTCTTTGGACTAATGGTATATACTTACATACAACATCGAAGAATAATCAGAACAGATGAGATTTGCTTCGCACGAGTAGCACTTCGGACAGATCAGACGGAATTGGACTAATCGTATCATTGGACCAATTGGCATTGGACCAATCGTCCCATTGGACGAATCGGCATTGGACCATTCGTACCATTGGACCAATTGTCCATTGGAAGAACTGGAATTGGATCAATCGTCGTCGGACGAATCGTACCAGACCCGATGTTTTGCCTCAAATCGTTCACGAACCAAAAGGAAAGAGCATGTGCAAACATGATCCTCCACAATGAAAATGCGTTGTTCAATTGAATACGGTATGAGTCACACGCAGACAGACGCGGACTGTTTCCCGGATCATAGTGGACCACTGAACTCATATGCGCATGCGCGACAGCTTCGAATAGTTTCCCGCTGCGAACTACGAAATATAAGTTTCAAACTGTGCCACCCCGGTGGCGCAGTGGTCTAAGCGATGGCTTCCGATCATTCGTCCGAAAGGGGTCCGGGTTCGAATCCCAGTAAGGCATGGATGTTGTGTTTATCTTACGGTACTGGCTCCTTCCTTTTCCTGGAAGCAGTGGCTCTATAAATTAGGGACGGGCGACTGCTTATAGCCCATTGAGTTGCTCACGGTGGTCGTTAAACCTCCAATCAAAAAAAAAAAAAAATTATAACTGTAACCCAAAACACGTCTGAGGCTGGTGTTATGTGCGCCAATCTGTATAACAGTGCCTTTGAAATTAGTGTTAAACTTTTTAGCGCGCTGATATTTGTAAGGATGGAATTAAGAATGAGAGATGAGAGTTTGGTTAAGTTTCAAACTCAAGTAACAAGATTGCATTATGTATCTGTTCGTTTTGGGTTAAAAAGAATCGATCATCCTTAATTACAAAGCTTCGGGCTTCAAGAAACAGAGTTTGTTTGTTTAGGGGTTTAACGACTACCATGAGCAACTCAATGGGCTATACACAGTCGCCTGTCCCTAATTTAGAGCCACTGGTTCCAGGGATGGGAGAGATCCATAGCCGTAGGACAAACACAACGCCCATGCCTAGGGATTCGGACCCGGACCCATCTCTGACGAATGGGTAGAAGGTAGTGCTTACACTATATTACCACCTGGCGTCTTCAGGGAGGAGTGAGTGTATCAAATGTAATGCAAAAGTAGGAATAACTTTTCTATTAACTGACAGAGGTCATTCAAACTGCACATGTTGGTGGAGTAACTCTTCCTCTATAGTAACCCTTCTTCTTCATTGCAGATAAGTAATGGATTCCAAGAAGAAGCATTGAGTTCTTGACGAAGGAAGGGTGCAAGCTGTACGACATCCAATGAAGGCTACAGAATGTTTAAGGAGACGACACCACTGACAAGAGCAATGTGCACAGATAGATGAAGAAGTTTAAAGAAGGGGAAACTAGCATTAAAGACAAAAACGCAGTGGGAGACCATCATCTGCGACCACTGACACGAATCGTCAGCGAGTGAATGAATTCATTCGCGCGGAGAGACGAGTCACAATCCGTCAGCTTGTTGCACAACTGGACTGTGGTCACAATGCCATACAGAAGATGGTGGAAAACTTTGGGTATCAGAAAGTGTGTGCAAAGTGGGTACCTCTGCAGTTGACACCCGATTTGAAGAAGAGAAGGGCAGAAGTCTGCTATGATCTGCTGGAAGCGTTTGAAGCCAATGAAAACACGTTTTATGTTCGATGTGGTGACAGGGGATGAAACGTGGGAGTAACGTTACGACCCGGAAACGAAGAATCAATACATGGAATGGCGTCACACCTCTTCACCAAGACTTAAGAAGTTCAATAGGCAGCGATCAGCACAGAAAGTCATGCTGACTGTTTTTTGGGATGACAGGGGTGTCATTTTCCTTGATTTTCTAGAACTTGGACGTACCGTGACCAGCGAGCGGTACACTGAGACACTCACGAAGCTTAAAGAAGCCATAATAGGAAGAAAACGAACAAGAATCTGAAAAGGATCCATATTCACCATGACAATGAGAGACTACATACATCTTCGGCAACAAATCAAGCGATTAGTGAATTAAGCTGGTCGGTGGTTCCATCATCCACCGTACAGTCCAGTTCTGGTGTACTCCGACTTCCACCTGTTCGGTCCAATGAAAGACAGTTACCGGGGACAAGGATTTGATAACACAGACGAGGTGAAAGTGGCCGTGAAGAAGTGGGCAGAACAGTGCACACTTGCTTTTTTCAAAACGGATTGGAGAGTTGGGTTCAACGATGGAGCAAATGCATCGCTTGTGATGGAGACTACGTTGAGTAGCATCTTTGTATAGAAAAAAAGTTACTCTAACAACATGGGCAGTTTGAACGACCTCTGTCAGTTAATAAAAAAGTTATGCCTACTTTTGCATCAGACGACCGCGCCGTAGAGCACTTGAAGGATGGATGACCAATAGTCTATTGGTATGAAGAATTGGATTGAGAAGGGAGAAAGGTGATATCTGAAGTTATAACTACCTACTAGATAAGGGAATGACAGAAAGACCTAAGCAGAGAACGGAGAAATGTGTAAATTGCAACGTAAAATTCAAAGTCTGAGATAACCAAGACAGAAAGAAGTGTTTGAGAAAGGTCATTGTGGATTATTAGGAGCTTCATAATTTTATGGAATTACCATGCTGTTGAAAAGAATGCTTTATATATTTTAAGATAATACAACGTTCGTCATAAATATTTTATTTTTTCAAGTCGACCAAGAGTTCTCTGGTCTCTGGCCTAGCTAGCTTCATCAGAACGAATGGCAAGCAAATATTCAAATTGTTCATGATATCATAAGTGGTGTTTACAGCTACGGGTTTTGATTAGTTGCTTCCATGCGCTGATAGAAATGGTGTGGATGCCATGTCATTAACAAGTTGCGAAGAATTCTGATATATGTGGAAAGCTTCCGAAATATCAAATTTTGTGGTTGAATTTGGCTTGTCAATTACTTTTGCTTCTTCAAAGAGAAATTTATCGTCCTTTTCGTAACAGTGTTTAGCCATCGACGACTTCTTTAGGTCACAGTTCCGAATATATGTCTTGTGCTTCTTCAATCGAAACCCCAAGGTTCTATTGGTCTGTCCTACATACGAAACGCCATATTCACATGTAATTTGATCAATTCCCCACGAGTTTTTGTCTTCAACATAGTCCTTTCATCCTAAAATTTCATTTAGTTTATGGGTTTAAGAATCAGTTTAAAATGAAAGATTTTGATAATTTCTTAAATTTTGAAGGTAACATCACGGGAAAATGGAATAATGGCAAAATTTGACACCCTAATATTACGAGAGAAAGTTTTGCCTTTATTCCATTTTCACGTGACATTTATTGCCTCCAAAATTTAAAATAACTTCTCAAAACCTTTAATTTTATAGTGATTCTTAAACCCATAAACAAAATGAACTTTTTAGAATAAAGGACTATGTTGAAGACAAAAACTCGTGGGGAATCGATCAACTTACTTGTGAATGTAGCGCTTCGTATGTAGGACAGACCCGTAGATCATTACGTTTTCGATTGTAGGAGCACAAGACCTACATTCGGAACTGTGATCTAAAGAAGTCATCGATGGCTAAACACTGTTACGAAAAGGATCATAAATTTCTCTTTGAAGAAGCAAACCTAATTGACAAGCCAGATTCAACCACCAAATTTAATATTTTGGAAGCTTTCCATATATATCAGAATTCTTCGCAACTTGTTAATGACATGGCATCCACACCATTTCTATCAAGCGCGTGGAAGCGACTAACCAAAACCAGTGACTGTAAACACCATTTATAATATCATGTACAGTTAGGATATTTACGTGCCATTCGTCCTGATGAATCTAGGTCAGAGCCCAGCGAAACCTTGGTCGACTTGAAAAATAAAATATTTGTGACAAACGATGTATTATCTTAATACACTCATCGTCAAAAAAAAAAAAAAAAAAAAGAGGTTGCACCCAAGAGGAAGCCACCGACAGGAATGAAACTTGGTGGGTCGGTTTGATATCGTGAGATATGCAAATTATTCAAGTATCACACGCTCGGCCGCGCATGCGACGCCAGCAAAGAGGAGTCGTAGGGCTGTTTCTGACCAGCTATATAAAGTCGTCCCGTTGTACGTGCTTTCCATTCTGACTCGTATGAAAATTATTCAAGTATCACGCTCGGCCGCGCATGCGACACCAGCATATAAAGTCGTCCCGTTGTGCGTGCTTTCCATTCTGACTCGTACTGTTGTGTTGGTTGCATCCCTTGCAAGTGAAGTATGCCTCGGAGAAAAGTTCGGAAACAATTCGAGCAGTTGGAGGAGTTAGAGAGGGGTCGCATCATCGGGCCCCCGAAAGCGGGACGGTCTTATCGCCGTATTGCCTGCCGGTCATGTGGATATCACCATAGCACGCCTTTGGCGGCGATGGAATAGAGCAAGGCACGCAGTAGCGACAGGAAGTGTCTGGGAGACCTAGATGAACCACGGAAAGAGAGGACAGACGGGTTGTCCGATATGACCGCAGTGACCCAACAGCCACGATTGCGGATATTTTGCGAGCAGCGGTGCCCTCCATGCATCGTCGGATTAGCGCCAACACCATTGGCAGACGGATGCACGACGTAGGACTACACGCACGCAGACCGTTACGACGACTGCTCTTAACACCATTGCATCATCGCGAAAGACTTCAGTGGTGTTGTGCCTGACTGCCAAGGAGCCACTCAGAACGGCAGTGGTTGATCTTCAGTGACGAGTCCCGCTTTTGTCTTGTAGGAGACGACCAACGAATCCGTGTGTGGAAGCACCGTGGTCAGCGCCAAGATGAACGGTTCGTTGTCGAGCGTCACACGTTCAGAAGGCCTGTTGTCATGTTGTGGGGTGCAATTGCCGACGATGCCAGATCACCTTTGGTGTTCATTATACGCACTTTCACAGTCCAACGTTACGTTAATGAGGTCCTGCAACCAGTGGCCCTACCTTTCCTGAACGCTCACTCCGGTGCAATATCCCAACAGGACAACGCTCGTCTGCATACTGCAGTTGTCTCGAAAGCTTCCCTTCAAGTCACTGACATTCTACCATGGCCAGCTGCATCGCCAGACCTATCACCGATTGAAAATGAGTGGGATGCTATTGGACGCGCTATCTACACTCCACTCCTACCGCACAATCTGTAGGAACTGCGTGAGAAGATTCATTCAAGCAGCATGGGATGGCTTATCGCAGGACACCATTAGGAACTTGTACAACTCCATGCCCTTCTGAGTACATTTAGCATTGTTTCCCCTTGCCACTGAATACTTCTGTACATATGTTGTAAATTTTGAATGTAGCATCACTGTTGCATTTCTGTTTCATGAGAAGCTGCCCTTCTGGGTATGTTTAGCGGCTTTCTTCCTTGTCACTGTATTGTTCTGTACATATGATATGAAACTTGTGCATTGCATTACTGTTCGATTTCTGTTTTTTGTAAAGTTGCTCTCCTGGGTTCGTTTAGCATATTTCTCTATTGTCACTGCATAATTCTGTACATATGATAAGTATTTGTGCTTATTTGTTTCTACCATTACTGTCATATCTCTAAATACTGTTGCACCTGTTAGTTCCTTCTCACCCATGGTCTTTTATGTGAATTAGTACCTTGTGCATGTTTAATCTTTAGTATGGTAGTAATGCTTAATTGGAATTTGTGCATAGTATAGAATCATGTCTTGCCCTGTCTACAATACTGTAGGTAAACATTTTCGTTTGTATCGTTCGTGCTTTATTGTCTGCCTCTCCTTCGCCCTACGTGGCGAAATAATTTTATGATTTTAACAATATTTTGTTTTACGTTTCACTGGAACTTTCCAGCTGATGTATATACCACTGTATTTATTGGCAGAATTCCATTGTCATGTACATAGAAATGTTATTTTACTGAAGAATAAAGGCAATTTTGAAATGTACAACTCCATGCGTAGATGTCTGGCATGCGGTGTGAGCAAAGATGGCGGCCCGACGCCATACTGAAAGACACACTACTTATCGGCGTGAAGCTCATTAAATATTGCCCATATCAGCCTGAATGTGTAATAATTTATTGTTCCTGGAAACTTTTACCTTCCTCCCGAAGAGCATTGCAATCCGACATGTCCTTCTGGGTGCAACTATTTTTTGGACGATGAGTGTATATCGTCACAAGACTAGCCTCTGATTTCAAGAATGCTTTTTTAATTTCCGAAGGTACCGGTTCTTATAGCAACACTTACATATCGAAGCAAACAGAGGTTTTGTCGTATTTATCATCCTAACAGTCAAAAAAAGGAGCAGACAAACCCTAATGTTTAAAGACCATTCCGGAAAGACATAGAATATGGCTTTGCGCATAAATTTAGTAATGAATTATGTCTGCTTCTCTATAAAAAATTCGTGAATGGAAATTTCCAAACGGAAGCGGTGCGCAAAACCTACGCATAAGAGAACACGACCCAAATGCATTCTTTACAACAGATTAAAATGCTGTGACGTCTGTCGCACAATTTCGTTCTGCGCATGCTCACCTGATGTTAATCAAGAGACAGTGAAACAGGAAACGGTGATCGGAAATTTCGCCATGTTTTCGAAGAAGAAACAATACTGAAAAAAGAAAGAAAAAGCTTAAGAAAAGGAAACTGCTCCCACAAAAGAGAAATGATGAAGAAATATTTTTCGCAATCATGAACAAAAACGTCAAGCCTATAGGAAGAAAATTGCACCTGAAGTTCCGAGTAATGAAAAAGTTATTGACGTCTTGATATTGTCCAGGGATGATGATTTCAAGGATATGTATTTTGAGTTCAGATGTGTACAATATACTGTATTTGCTTTCAGAACACTAAAAATAATAAAACTGCAGTAGCAATAACACACGAAATAAACAACACGATTTGTAGAAGTCAAAGTGAGCGCTGAAGTTAGATTTACGGGAAATAATATTTAGAATCTATAAAAAAATCTTAAAGCAGAAAACATTTTAAATAATTATTATTTAAAATATTTTTTATAAATAATACGGAAGACTTCAAATAAATCTAAAAATCTTTAAACTTACGATATTGGGCAATAGCTGGAAAAGAGAAAGGAACTGAACGGTTTGGGAGATTCGATCACACCTGATGATGGGGCGACTGTCGCTCTGAAAGTGCTAGTGTGTTTTAGAGTATTTTAATTGTACATATATTTCATATCTTAAGATCATTAAAATCGTGTGAAGACGGTATTCATCCTAATGGAGAAGGGATGTATTTTTGAAGCGCTGAAACTGGACATACCCTGAGTTATCACTGAATTATGACCGCCTGCCTAATACTTCGCAGGTCTTCCTTTCGCCCTCAGTACAGCAGCTATCCGACATGGTATCGATTAAACATACACTGAGTGCTCAGTGAATTATGACCACCTAATACTTCGCAGGTCCTTCTTTCGCCCTCAGTACAACAGCTATCCGACGTGGCATCGATTCAACATACACTGAGTGATCAGTGAATTATGACCGCCTGCCTAATACTTCGTAGGTCTTCCTTTCGCCCTCAGCAGAGCAGCTATCCGACATGGTATCGATTAAACATACACTGAGTGATCACTGAATTATGACCAAGTACCTAATACTTCGTAGGTCCTCCTTTCGCCCTCAGTACAGCAGCTATCCGACGTGGCATCGATTCAACATACACTGAGTGATCACTGAATTATGACCAAGTACCTAATACTTCGTAGGTCCTCCTTTCGCCCTCAGTACAGCAGCTATCAGACGTGGCATCGATTCAACATACACTGAGTGATCACTGAATTATGACCACCTACCTAATACTTGGTAGGTACCCCTTTCGCACTCAGTAAGCACACCTATCCAACGTTGCATCGATTCAAAAAGATGCCGAAAGTAGTTTGGAGGTATGGCGGAAGCCATCTCCATTGCTAACAGGCCTCTGTCGGTATGGCGGAAGCCGTATCCATTGCTAACAGGCCTTTGTCTCCCTGGTCAAAACAAACGCTGCCGTGACTATTATCTTAAGCTGGCAGGGAGGTTACAGCGAGGCGATATCAGTATTCAAACTTTTGGTAACTGCACAGCATCGATAAAAAAGTTATAAATTTCGGTCAATGCAAAACGTTTGCTGAAAATCAAAACTCAAAACACTTTATGAGCCACGTGAGGGATTAATTCAGTAATTATTTCATATCCACAAATTAATTCAGGTATAAAAGAGCTTTAACATTTTCTTTTTACATCAATGGTTTGTTGTTTTGCACAAATTCACCGGTATTACCGTAGGCGCAATGTATTTTTTTTAACAAATTATATTCTATTTCATTTAAATAAGTTCAGGAGAAAAAAAAGGCAGAACTTAAAAACTTCAGATAAGTTAATGAGGAATGTTCCATGCATCGCATTAAAATTGCCGTTATTGATATTGTTGGATCTTACCTTTACAGGCTGATGTGGCCGCGGCACCAGGTGAAGTATCGCCTGCAGTAAAGCACCCGATATCTCCACCAAAAAAAACCATCTAAATAAAAATAAAAAAAACACTAAAGAAAATTTTGTCAAAATTTTTGCTCTCCTCCTCTGCTGCTAGGGGCTAGCAAGGAGTTTTCCTACTTGCGTTGACAACCGAAAATTCTGCAACAACAAATTAATTATATGATTCCAATAATTAATAATGACCTCCCATAATTAATTATAACAAATTAATTATTAACTTCCCGCAAAACCCGTACCGCGATTGGGCGTGGATGCCTGGATTTAACTCCAGCACGTCCCAATCTACCGAAAATCACAGCAACGCACACACACACTCGAAAAGATACCCAACGCTCATTTCACGTACGCTTGACATTTAATATCCAACGTTATATTATATACACTGCCACCCTTATTCATGAAGTGGCACAAAAATCTGCTGAGATGAATGTATGGTGGGCTGCTCTATCGGCAGCATAATTATGCACAATGATTTAAACACTTTATCCCTGATTAAACGATAACACTGATTTAACTAACTCTGATTTAACAATTAACACTGATTCAAACACTGTTCACTGATGAAATTCTAGTATGCACAATAAACAAATAGAGCGAAGGAAACATATGTGAGAGATTTCTCAAAACATTTAAATACACACTTTAGAAAACGATAATTGAGTACGAGCGTGGGTACCAGCAATTAAAATGATACCGTAATTATCATGACTGCCGCAGTTTAATTATAAGCTATATATATCTCTATACCATTACACACACCTGCATAGGCTTGATGCCAAATTAGCAGGGAAGAGCTCTTAAAACTTATGGCCATAACACAAATAAAAATCACGAATAAAATGTGTTGGAGGCCTCCGCTGTCGTGCGTACTCCCTTTCACAGGGGACAGAGTTCTATATGCTGTTCACTGTCCGACGACACTTGTAAGTCGTGAGCAAATGTTCATATAAAGACCACATACCTTGGCAACCGTTGTCTGAGGTCCTCAGCGCAGAGAAGTGGCAAGAAATGTCCTGCCTTTTTGGTATATAGACAGCCTAGGCAAAAGTGCACTAATGTCGACCTAGTATCGGTCGAGAAGTCCAAAGGACTGAGATGTCCTCGTTTAAGAGGGGATCATTCATAGCAATCCTTACTTGCTTCTCTGCTTCTTTTTCCGAGCTCTCCCAGCGGTCAGCTCTCCGGCCTTGGTTCCATGCCCCTCGCTGGTGCTGGTCTCGTGCGTGTCTTTTCAAATCCGCCCTCCGAATGAATCGCCGCTTGCTTTTCTCTTCTCCTCGTTTCTCTCCTCTTTGTCCTGTCACAGGGCTTCTCTTAGCCACTTGAAAAGGGATTTATCACCTTGTTTTCAGCTGTGGGTGGTAGTCGGTTCTCCCTTATCCCGTTCAGTTCGGAGAAAACTGCAACCACCGAATGTCTCTTGGCTTGCAGAGGGACTTTTGGGGGGTGAGTTTTGCAGACTTGCGTTAGAGTTGAAAATGCACAAGACTGTTGCTATGAGTCCGAAATAGAGATGATCTGTCGCCATGTGGCCTTTCACAATTCTCGTTTGCCAGAAGGCTACGAATTATGCACTTATCAAATAATGAACAAATTTTAACAATGGCAGTGATGAACAAATTAGAGGATCAATTACCGTAATTAATTATAACTATGAGTGTCGCCTTGCCGTTACATCGAAACACAAATTTACCGAATAAATGAAATATAAAAATTTTCCACAAGTTAGGCTGCACCCTATAACAATATGGTAATTCTTTCAGCAACACAGTGTGCGACTGATAAATATTTTTTATTTCAGCATGACGTCGGAAAAGCACATTTCTAAATATTTCGTACAAAGTAAGGAAACCGTACTACACAAAAAAAAAAAAAAAAAAAAACAGCAACGCATAATGATTAATAAAAAGTTGCTAAGCCTAATGATTCATGACACGTTGCTTAAGCCTAATAATATTAGGTGTACAAATAAGTTTTAAAGCGTTTTGTGCGTGACGTACATCGCTAATTTACATATCCGACATTCCTCCGCGTTTTTGCCATGTGACCGTAACTGGTCCGGAGTATAAAATGTGACACAGAAGTTTGCCCAAGAGTCAAACGCACTTTCATATCGATAGGTGGAAGATGGCAAACGATACTGCATTTGTTACGAAGTTCATCAAGGAAAAAGTGCTGCAAAAGCATGTGCATCGATCTGTTCTGGGGGAGAATATTGTATCGAAAAGCCCGTGTGAATTTTGGTTTAGACGGTTTAATGATTTTGACCTTTGATATCGAGAACGTAGCGGCGCCCCGCAGAAGGTTGCACATGAGGAACTGCAAGCATTGCTGGATGAAGATTCGCCTCAAACGCAAAAAGAACTAGCTGAACAACGGGGGTTAACTCAACAAACCATTTACAATCGTTTACACGCAATGGGAATGATTCAGAAGGAAGGAAAATGGGTGCCCCATGACCTGAGCCAGAGAAACAAGGATGAGCGTGTCATGAAGTGTTTGAATCTGTTGAATAAACAACACAGAAAGTCTTTCCTGTGGAATATCGTTATGGGTGTTGAAAAGTGGATACGGTACGACAATCTCAAACGCAAAAAACACTGGGCAGACCCCGGTGAAACAACGATTTCGACACCGAAACGCAATATTCACTCCAAAAAACTTCTGCGGTGCATCTGGTGGGATATTAAGGGTGTGCTCTACTATGAACTAACTATTGGAACAGGGTCAGACTGTTACTGCTGATCGTTATAAGCAACAATTGCTGCGATTGAACAAGAAAATCTGTCGGTAACATCCATTCACAGGCAAAGGACTGCTCCAGTGAAATTACTGCATGACAACGCTAGGCCGCAGGCCGCAAAATTGTCCAAGGAAACATTATTGACGCTTGCTTGGGAAGTTTTGGAGCACCCGGCGTATAGTCCCGACATAGCCCTTTCCGAATATCATTTGTTCCGATCGATGCAACATGATTTGTCTGCTGTACAGTTCCAGACATGTGACGAAGTGCAAAAATGGGTTGACGACTTCATCGCGTCGGCTGAATCCGTCAGCTGCCCGACCGATGGCGAAATGTGATAGATAATGACGGCGCATATTTTGATTCGTAAAGGTATTGTTGTTTTCTCTCAATTTACATGTAGCGTTGTCTTAAAACGCTTTAAAACTTTTTTGTACACCTAATTTATGAAACGTTTCTGAAACCTACTTAGTTTTGCGGAAACTATTACGTTTGCAAGAACAATAGCCTAGTTCATCAATTCGTAAGAAATAATAAAAATACTAAATTAATAAAAATGCTATAAATGAATAAAAATAACATAATTAATAAAAAAACCATAATTAATAAAATACTATAAATAATAGAAATACTATAATTAATAGTAATACTATAATTTATTATAGATTTTTATAATTAAATTTTATTTTATTTTTATTTATAATTTTATTTTATTTCTAATATATTTTTATTTATAATTTCATTTTATTTTAAAATTTATTTTTATTCATAATTTAATTTTATTTTATAATTTTTTAAAATTTTTTATTTTCATATATTTTTTTATTTCATTCGTTATAATATTTTTATAATAAATAATAAGATACAATAATTAATAAAAATACTATAAATTAGTAGTATACTATTAAATAAATTAATAAAAATACTATACTAAATTAATAAAAATACCATACTAAATTAATAAAAATACTATAATAAAATACTATAAATTAATAATTAACTATTAAATAAATTTATAAAAATACTATACTAAATTAATAAAAATACTATAATAAAATACTATAAATTAATAATTAACTATTAAATAAATTAATCAAAATACTATACTAAATTAATAAAAATACTATAATAAAATACTATAAATTAATAATTAACTATTAAATAAATTAATCAAAATACTATACTAAATTAATAAAAATACTATAATAAAATACTATAAATTAATAAATAACTATTAAATAAATTAATAAAAATACTATACTAAATTAATAAAAATACTATAATAAAATACTATAAATTAATAAATAACTATTAAACAAATTAATAAAAATACTATACTAAATTAATAAAAATACGAACTTCTCTTCAAATTCTCATATCCCGAATGAAGTCTTTTCAGCACTCACAGTATAAGACACACGCCGAGCAAACAGACTGTTTCTCGATTCCACTCTTAGCGGGCTTGGTTTCTAATGACCCTGTAGCTGACGTCACAAAAGGGAAAATTGCATAGGCTTAGGCCTCTAGTACTCGAGACGACTTTGGTATGGCCAACCATGCTGTGTGTAATGCGGTCTTCAACGCAGGTATGGAGATGATTGGTGCATCCAGACGCCTGGTATGCCGTTCCATAGTGTACCCCAAGTGCTGTATGAGATTGATATGGGCGGAGTTTGGAGGCCAATCGATATGGTGCAAGTCTGAACTGTGTTCCGCAAAACATTCATGCTGAACATTGGACCTGTGGCTCGGCGCATTTCTTGGAAGACACAGATTCCATTCGGGAAAAAGTGTAACACTGCTAGGTGTATAGAGTCAGCAAGCAATTCACGACAGTAGGCACCAGTCATGTGTTGTTACACATGCACGAGGGGTCCGAGTTCCTGTCAGGCAAACATGCCCCACACCATACAACCTCCTCCACAGGATTGCACTGTGGAGACCATGCCGGATGGATCGAGAACACGAGCATCCACGGAGTGGAGTAAACAAAACGCGAGTCGTCAGACCAGCAGACTTTCTTCCAGTCGTCGATGTCCAACTTGCATGATCTTTACACCAGGAGGGCCTTTTGTGCCGATAAACTGTGATTAGGAGAGAATGTCGTCGGGGTAGTCTGCTGTTATCGCCCATACGTGCGAGCGTGTGACGCCTGGTCATGACAGATACTGTTCCGGGTTGACCTCTGTTGTATTGGGTAGTCATCTGCCCTACAGTGCTGCGTCTGTTGTCCTGTGCGTGTCGTCGAACTCGGCGCTCAGGTCTGACATCAACCTGCCGCTGTCCTGTGCGATTTTACCCCCAGGTCGTTGTTTGGCCATTTTCACTCCAGTCTAGATACACTTTAACTAGGAAAGCTCGCGAACAACCCACCAGTCCAGCCGTTTCGGAAATCGAGGCACACGCTCTCCGAGCTCCCACAATCTATCCTTTCTCAAAGTCCGATAGATTCTTCCGTTTACCCATCACACTCCGAATCTTACTACTTACTGTTCCACTCACACCTTATATATGCTACGTCGGTCGACTAATCGCGCCCTCTCTGAATTTACGTGTCAACGGACAGCATCCACTTTTGATAGGGGTGGTCGTAATTCAGTGATCACTCCCTGTATATTTTGGTTGTGTACCTAAGCATAGAAATCGTGATTTACTAGGTGAGAGGGGTACATAAATCAAAAATTTAAACGAAATTAGTGCATCGTATGAACTGAAAGCGCGTTCGATTCACAGATCCAGCACTGTCCTTTTTGGTGTGTAATTACGCGCAGGAAGCCCTGGTGGTGCAGTGGTCTAAGCGATGGCTTATGGCCGTTCGTCTGGGAATGGTCGAGGTTGGAATCCTGGTAAGGCACGGATGTCGTGTTTGTCTTACCCCACTGGATCTCTCCCTTCTTTGCAACCAATGGCCCAAAATTAGGGAGGGGAGACTGCTTATAGCCCATTGAGTTGCTCACGGTGGTCGTTAAACCTTCAATCACAAAAAAAAAAAAAAAAGTTAAGCGTAGCACCATATTAGATGAGAAATTTGAAAGCTTTTGTATTAGGTATAACATCACTTCAAAGAGCTATACCCCCTATGAAGATAGATATGAAGAATTTTATTTTATTAACTGAGAATGGATATTTCTTCACAAGCACACAAAACAGTAAATTGAGAGGATAGGCAACGTTACACAACACTAAGATGCCATACGCGATGTAAATGAAATGCGCAGTAAGGCAGAAGGGTGAGCTAATGGAACACAAAGGAAAATTGAACGTAGACTCCAAGACCTGCCAATTATGATGATGTTAGACGAAACAGTGTTGAAAGAAAATGGAGTTTCCAGTAAAATGTAACTTATGTTAGATTTAGTGAACGACGAAGAGCAGCTTGTGAAAGAAAAGCAAGTGTGCTGAAGCAACAAGAAGCGAAGCAAATGAAACTGAAGAGTAGAGAGACACGAGCTATTATTGCGAGGCGGAGGGACAGAGTGTTTGAATAGCAGAAATATCTGTCACCGTAGCGCATGCGGTGAATGATTTTTTGATGGAGCTGCGGAGAAATGATTGCGCAAGATGCATGTTGACACTGAACGTTTTGTGTCCAACAGATGGCCGATCCAACAGATATTGCTACAACTGGCGAGTGCCTTTGGTAGCAAGGCCTCCTTATCTGACACCGTATGGGTGATGCACCAAATTTATATTTCATAAACTTCAAGGCAAACGTATTTAACACCTCTCAATCTTTCGAGCTTTAAAATTTTAACTGAATCACTAATTACTTCTTCACTGCACTTCAGTGTACACTGAGATACCAACTTGTTGGGCACACCAGCCTTCGGACACATAAATGGCTAGCTCCAACATGAAACGTGATCACATGTGCTGTAAAAATCAGGCAGATCGGTCATCAATTAAGATTCGATTGAGGGCAGAATGGTCAAAATGAGTGATCTGAGCAACTTTGAACCAGAAGTAATAGTTATTAGTGCTAAGCATGCTGGTTCGAGCATCTCAGAAACGTCAACAGATCGGTCATCAATAAAGGCTTGATAGAGAGTCGGAATGGTTAAAACGAGTGATCTAAGCAACTTTGAATGACACTCTTTTGGGCAGTGCAAATCAGGAGAGACAAGGTTTACTGCTAAAAATTATGTACAAGAAACCTTCACACACGTAACTTACTCGAAGAAACTCCATAGTGATTTTTAAGAACTTTTAATAAAAGTCATACGACTTCACAATCCGTGAGATCTTTCGGGACACCTTGTTCCCATCTTGAGACAGATTATCTCAATCCGGTGCGCCCCCTATATATACACACTGAAGTTACAGCAATGACGCATGTCACAAATAAGCATGCGCACACAGTTTTACTCCCCTTCCCAATGTTCTCAGATTAGGTAGAGACCTAAAACATTACACAATTTTAATAATTGTAAACACACGTACATCACCCACTCAATTGAATGCCATCATTTTAATACACATATTCCAAATTCAAACAATTCAAACTACAAAATTAAAACGTACAAAAAATTAAAAGTTAATATTGGTGTTCCGTACTGGAACAAGTTGTTTCCAGGGCTCCGGTATATCACAAGGGTAATTATCATTACACACGGAGTCCCTGTTAGCATAAATGCTCAAACTCTCAGCTAACAATAATGACGGAATGTCAGGTTGTGAAGACAATATACTTACATGACTCCAATCTGGATAATGTAATCTATCTCGAGTCAGGCGTGCTAATGCTGTGTTCCCTGCTCCATTCTTAACAGCATATTTATGTTCCAACAAACGAAATTGTAACGCACGCTTTGTGGAACCAATGTTTTGTTTGGGTTGCACGGAATCGTCCACGGGTGGAAGGGGTATACTGTAAACACCATGACGTTCCTGTATACCTGCATTGTCCCTATCTTACTGTACAAGACCTCAGTGTACAGGTGAGTAAAAATGCTGGAACCTCGGTATGTACACGTACCATTCGCAGAGAACTTCGTGCCATGGGTTACCGTGGTCGTGCGGCTGCTCATAAGCCTTTCATCTCCACTCTGATTGCTACACGTCTTTTAGCATGGTGTAAAGAACATTTATCGTGGACCGTAGATCAATGGAAACGGGTCCTATGGACTGATGAATACATGCACACGATCCATCAGTCTGACAGCCATGTGTGGGTATGGCGGCAGCCAAGGGAACGCTATCTGCCACAGTTTACTGTTCTTGTGGTCAAATTTAAAGCTGGCAGTGTACTCGTGTAGGGGTGTTTTTCGTGGTATGACCCCGGCCCATTTGGTAATCGTGGGCAAACCTGTTTACATGCAGGTGACGGGAGTAATGTGTCACAACACATGGAACATCGAGTCCTGTTGAAAACGGATCTGCGCGGCCTCAGGCCGCTCCGAGTGCCCATGCTAACCTCGGTTCCCCATCGAAAACGCCTGCAATGGGCATGCGAGCATAAAAATTGGACCTTGAATGATTGGAAGAAAGTCGTGCGGTCGGACGAATCTCGTCTCCTGTTGCATCATGTGGATGACAAGGTGCGTGACGTCATTTATTTGGGGAAGTGTTTGCCCCAGGATGTACCGTGGGACGAAAACAAGCCGGGGGAAGTGTAATGCTTTGGGCAATGTTCTGCTGGGAAACTCTGGATCCAGTCATATGTGTAGGAAAGTATAACGTGTATCACCTACTTAAATATTATCGCAGACCAGGTGCATCCCTTTGTGGCAACGATATTCCCCTTTAGTAGTGCCTATTTTTAGCAGGATAATGTGTCCTACCACAATGCCCATATTGTTCGTGAATGGTTTGCGAACTATTCGGAAGAATTCCAGGAATTGTCCTGGCCTTCAAATTCTCCAGACACCAATCCAATCGAGCATTTGTGGTTTGTGTTGCAACAGCAAATCCGATCCAGGCCGCTCAATTACGTAACTTACAAGAGTTAAAGGATCAGTTGGTAACGCATTAGTACCGAATACTACAAAACATCTTTAGAAATCTTGTAGCGTATATGCCTCGCTGGGTAAGAGCTGTTTTGGAGGCACTTGGGGGACCAACATCATATTTGACAGGTGGTCATAATGTTTTCGCTTTTCGGTGTATATTTACATATCACTGAGATGTTATCTGAGATTCAGAGGTTAACAGATCGTCTGCTAAGTCAAAACTACTGATGTTAAATTATACTTACTGTTGATGCATGAAACAAAACGTCTACGTGCGATCCTCACACACAGCTCAAGCTTCACTGATATCCATCACATGACTCACAGAATATCTTCTACGCATTATCTTTTCCCTTGCAGACATACACGATTCTGGTACTTCCATAACTTCTAGGCCATTCTCTACCTAATACAGACATTTAACGTGGACCAGGAACATCAAACAAATATCTTCACTCTTTCCACGTTTATAAGTGAGTCACGGAAAAATTCTCATTGGCCGCCACCGGGAGTCGAACCCAGGGTCTTCCAGTTACACGCCCGATATGCTTCCGCTACACCACAGCGGCCTCGAATTCCTCCAGACTCACACACAAACTGCCAAGCCAATTTGGCAGGTTCCTTCTTGGAGCCCCGCACAATGCTGGATATTCACCAAAGTTGGTAAGTAGCAACTTTAGAAATAATTAGAAGGCGAATGAATAATTAATAATGACATTAACGTGGACCAGGAACATCAAACAAATATCTTCGCTCCTTGCACGTTTATAAGTGAATCACGGAAAAATTCTCATTGGCCGCCACCGGGAGTCAAACCTGGTCCACGTTAAATGTCTGTATTTATTATTCATTTGCCTTCTAATTATTTCTTCAGTTGCTGCTTACCATCTTTGGTGAATCCCCAGCATTGTGCGGGGCTCCAAGAAGCAACTTGCCAAATTGGCTTGGTAGTTAGCGTGTGTGAGTCTGGAGGAATTCGAGGCCGCTGTGGTGTAGCGGAAGCATATCCGGCGCGTAACTGGAAGACCTTGGGGTTCGACTCCCGGTGGCGGCCAATGCGAATTTTTCCGTGACTCACTTATAAACGTGGAAAGAGCGAAGATCTTTGTTTGATGTTTTTGGTCCACGTTAAATGTCTGTATTAATTATTCATTCGCCTTCTAATTATTTTTCAGTTGCTGCTTACCATCTTTGGTGAATCCCCAGCATTGTGCGGGGCTCCAAGAAGCAACCTGCCAAATCGGCTTGGTAGTTAGCGTGTGTGAGTCTGGAGGAATTCGAGGCCGCTGTGGTGTAGCAGAAGCATATCCGGCGCGTAACTGGAAGACTCTGGGTTCGACTCCCGGTGGCGGCCAATGAGAATTTTTCCGTGACTCACTTATAAACGTGGAAAGAGCGAAGGTATTTGTTTGATCCTCTACCTTTCTTTGTTTTGTTTTTTCTGTCTTTCAGCTTGAAAAAATAAAACCATCCCAAAATATTGTCTCCACCACTAACAACATTTTTCTTCATACCTGCAACACATATTCGTTTTCCTCATGACGAGAACAAATCTTCCCACAAACCTCACGTAAGGAAGTCTGGCACACAAATGAATCTTGTGCTTCTCCTGAAGTACCCAGCTTACACTACCGTAGATCAGCGTACGAACAATTTCACGTTCTTCTTAAGGTTTGGAAAATGTAGCTACATCTCTAAAATCAGTTTACTTGGAACAACGTTTTATGTGAAGTGTAAAAACACAAGTTTGTCCGTGTCCTCTCACTCCGGAGTAAGTCGAGCTACGCGGATAGAATGTCTCGCCGCAGATTTGTCGTCTTGACGCATGTTTTCACCTCTGCAGTAAGTCACATCATCTCCCTCTTAATTCTTTTTTTCTTTGAAGCAAAGTAGGAACTTTTCATTAATTCCAAACAATGTGTGAAACAAACATCACACATTTTTCGAAAGAACCCAACGGCCAGTATATCCATTTTCCACTATCGGACGCCAATGTGAAAGCACAAGTTTGTCCGCGTTCTCCTCACTCCGGAGTAAGTCGCTCTCCCAACTGAGCTACGAGGACAGAATGTCTCGCTGCAGATATGTCGTCTTGACGCATGTTTTCACTTCTGTAGTACGTCACAGAAGCTTGTTTGTAAGTATCGTAGTTGGTCCGCATTAGTACGGACCCGGGATAGCTTAACTTTAGTATCCTTGATTAAAATATGAAGAAGAGAACAAACAAAAGAGAATTCCTTAAGAGAACAAACCGAATTTAATATCCTTAATTAAGCATTAAAACTGTACTTCAAGGAAAAGTCAATAGCTTTAATTACGACTTTTCAATTCTTTATTCGAGTCAGAAAATCAGATTCGCATCACGTTGATAACGAATATGACTTTCACAATAATGAAAAACCTTTCAATAATCACTCTAGCATCAGCTCAGACTTTGAGCATCAACTATCTCATAACAATGTTAACAAGAACTCGAATTGAATGTTAATTTAACGTGAGTTAGTAAATACACACTAAGCTTAATGAAACTCCCTAAACGAAATATATTCCAACACAATTCAAGCTAACGCAAATCATATTAACTGAAGACAGCTCAATGAAAGACATCCTAAAGGAAGACAGCTCAATGAAAGACATCCTAAAGGAAGACAGCTCTCACAGCTCGAAAGATAGACAGTCAGCGAAAATACACTGAAAACAATCTTCGCCGTCCCGGTGGCGTAGTGGTCTAAGTGCTGGCTTATGATCATTCGTCCGCATTGGGTCTGGGTTCGAATCATTGGGAGGCATGAATGCTGTGTTTGCCTGACGGTACTGGCTTTCTCCCTTGCCTGGAATCAGTGATGTTTAACGACCCCCATGAGCAACACAATGGGCTATAGGCAGTCGCCCGTCCCTAATTACGATCACTGATTCCAGGGAAGGAATAAAGCCAGTACCGTAAGGCAAACACAGCATTCATGACCCCTAGGATTCGAACCCAGACCCAATGCGGACGAATGATCATAAGCCAGCACTTAGACCACTACGCCACCGGGACGGCGAAGATTGTTTTCAATGTATTTTCGCTGACTGTTTATCTTTCGAGCTGTGAGAGCTGCCTTCTTTTAGGATGTCTTTCTTTGAGCTGTCTTCAGTTAACATGATTTGGACGGGCGACTGCCTATAGCCCATTGTGTTGCTCATGGTGGTCGTTAAACCCCCAATAAAAAATAACAACAACCTTCTTATCTCATCTTTTTACTTACGTCACTCAACTACTGACCTCAATGCTTTTTGCCAAAGAAAGATTCGAGTGAGAAAGAAAATGCAAACATTAAGATCGGTAATTGCTTAAGAGAACAAACCGAATTTACACAGGGACAGCAACTAAAAAAGAAAGTTATATTAGAGTATACGTTACAACTTTCATACACAGTCGTTCGGGATCATTTCAAGAACCAATCAGTCCTGTGAAATTCTCCTAAGAAATCTATGTCTTTAAAAGATGAATTCACTCCCCTATTATACTAATTTCACACCTAATCTGTTTGTTTTATGCAAAACATGCTTCCTTAGTTCACAACCGGTATCACCTGAACTACCTCTGTATCATTTATACTAATATTGAAATTAGGTTTTGCAGTTTCACCAGGGCACATTTCATATCTTAATCTGATTTGCATATTTTCCCTTTTCATATATTTCTGATTTCGTGCGAAAAAATAAAATTCTGTGTCGCCTTTAAAAGTTGGACATTTAGTTTTGTATTTGTGAGAAATGTTTACTCTTCTTCCTTTCCTGTTCAGAGGGTTGCATTTCAATGGTCCAACTCAAAAAATGGATTTCGTTCCTCCATTTTCAACTCAGAGCTTTAATAAGAATAAAGCAGCTCATCACTAGGCTTACTTTGTATTGCACAAGCACAATATACGTAGAATACCAATTTAGAGTTTTCTGCTTGCAGATCGAAGCAAAGGTCAGCTTTTTTTAACCCTCACAACCGATATACCAAGAGATTTTCTCGTTTTATGCTTCCAGGATACCAACAATCATTATCACGCGTTATCAAGAGCATTTAACTTAAATCTTATCGTAAGTTTCCCTTGCGCTTCTGTGCTACTTTCGATGCAAATCATTAATTTTAAAGAAAATGAAAACAAGTTCGAGGCAATTTGTAATGTAAATACAGGGAAGAACGTTGCAAAGGTTGTACTGGAGTATGAAGAAAATGTTAAAATCAGTCAAGAAACTTAGAACTTTTTGCATAGCATTTGCAGCAGAAAACGTGCACATTTCAAATATATCTTTAGAGGATCGATGTGCCCTATGTTTGAACACGGAGGCAAACAATAAAGAGAATTGTATGAAAGTATGCCAAGGTCAGGAACGAACCGGTTGCCTCCTGACCATGAAAATTTCAGTTGCTAGACATGAAACACAAATGTACAAGATTTGGGGGACTTTTTGTCACGGCTGCAACAGGTCTTCAGAAAGCATCGTGAATAATAAAATGTTAATATTTCGTATTTTATTGGCATCCATTCATATTCTACATTCTCTTCCACACAGCTGCGCGGACGTAATTCTATGTATCTTTCACGAGTATGATCGTGGCCATTCAATAGTAGTCCGCCCTTGTTTCATTTTCATTTTTCTGAAGACGTGATTACCCTTGTACCACTATCTTCAACTTTCTCAAGAGTTGTTAGCCTTTACCAACAAAGTTTGGCTTTTCAATTGTTATCAGCCCTTGTTACACCTCCTTCAGTGCCCTGTGTTAATATTTCGTATTTTAAAAGCCGTTATCTTTTGACTCACTTTCCTCACTTCTCTCAAAAGCTGTCAGCCTTTGTCCAAACTCCTTCAGTTACTTAAGAATTGTCAGCATTTATAGAACACACTTAATTTTGGTCAAAAGTGTGCTGCTGTTGTTCTAATCTCTTCAGTTCTATCAAAGTTATCAGACCTTATAGAACCTTCTTCAGTTTTCTCCGGAGTTATCAGCCTTTGTCCCAAATCCTTCAGTTCCTTCAAAAGTTATCATAACTTATCGAATCTTCAGTTTTCTCAAAGTTTTCAGCTCTTGTTCTAACTCCTTCAAGTATTCAAGAGTTGTTAAAACATACGGATTATTCAGTTTTCTCAAAAGTTATTAGAGCTTGTTCCAACTCCTTCAGTTCCCTCAAGTGTTGTTATAACTTATCAAATATTCTGCCGTTTTCAGCCTTTTTCAATTTCTTTAGTTCTTCAAGTATTTTCAAAACTTATCGAACCTTCAGTTTTTTCAAAAGTTGTAAGTGCTTGTTCCAACTCCTTCAGTTCCCTCAAGAGTTGTGATAACTTATCAAATATTCTGCAGTTTTCTCAAAAGTTTCATCCTTTTTCAATTCCTTTAGTTTTTCAAGTGTTGTCGAAACTTATCGAACCTTCAGTTTTCTCAAAAGTTCTTGTTACAAATCCTTCGTTCCCCCCAAGAGCTGTAATGACTTAACGAATCTTCATCAGTTTTCTAAAGAATTTTCAGTTCTTGTTCCAACTCCTTCAGGTATTCAAGAGTTGTTAAAACTTATCGAACTCTCTTCAGTTCTCTGAAAACTTGTCATCACTTTTTCCATCTTCTTCAGAAATCCCCCAAGTTTCAAGTTCTTTCCGCTTATTCAGTTCTCTCAAGAGTTATAAGTAAGGCTAGGATTTATATGTAATAAAATGTCAAAATATGTACATACAATATTTATTAAAAATTAGGAAATATGTAAGAAAAAAACAAATCACTAAAATATGAGTTTTTTTTTATATTTCTTAATAACTTTCTGTAATATCACCTATATACAGTCATAAGAAATCAAAAGATTACTTTACCATTTCTAAATTTGTTTACTTAAAACCTGAGTTTTCAACTAACGTACTGCAATTACAACTAGCAAAAACATAGCGCCTTAGGTTGTCGAAAACAAACCTCCTGCTTTTATCTCAGAATACCTTTAAATTGGCTGCACGACCTCTCTTCGTCACATGAGGGGATGATGGGCCAAAACTTAAGCTCCGCTGTATGCGATAGGGCCACAATTCCTTATCTTTAAAAACAGCACAACTGCCAATTGAAGTTCCCTAGATGATATGTTTTACAGTTGTAATGATTTCTAGGCCTGAATTTAAACTCCGCTATATCCGATGGCGGGAATTCCTCATCTTTTAAAACAGCACAACTGCCAGTAGAAGTTCCCTAGAAAATATTTTTTTCAATTGCAATGATTTCTAGGCATGAATTTAAACCCCGCTATATCCGATGGCGAGAATTCCTTATCTTTAAAAACAGCACAACTGCCAGTTGAAGTTCCCTAGAGAATATTTTTTACAGTTGTAATGATTTCTAGGCCTAAATTTAAACTCCGCTATATCCGATGGCGGGAATTCCATATTTTTCAAAACAAGACAACTGCCAGTTGAAGTTCCCTAGAGAATGTTTTACAATTGCAATGATTTCTAGGTATGAATTTAAACCCCGCTATATCCGATGGCAAGAATTCCTTATCTTTAAAAACAGCAAAACTGCCAGTTGAAGTTCCCTAGAGAATATTTTTTACAGTTGTAATGATTTCTAGGCCTGAATTTAAACTCCGCTACATCCGATGGCGGGAATTCCATATTTTTCAAAACAGCACAACTGCCAGTTATAGTTCCCTAGAGAATATTTTTTACAGTTGTAATGATTTCTAGGCCTGAATTTAAACTCCGCTATATCTGATGGCGAGAATTACTTATCTGGATTTTTTTATAACACTATTTGTGTTGTGTTTTATACTTCTTTGATGTGGCCAGGTACCTTTCCTAATATTTCATTCGTGTCTTCAAATTTGCTCAAGTTATCTATCAAAGGAATGCTTCACGTTTCTGGCTTTGTGATGGCCTGATCGAATATGCTGAAATGTGTCTTAAGGAAAGTTAATTCCTCTAATAAAATATCACCCTCCAGCAGAACTTGTCATTTTCCAATGGAAGCAGAATCGTCCGGGTCAAATTGAGAGATTACTTCCTTTATTTTGCTCACAATATACTGTAATTTCTAACCAAATGCCCCAACGTGTCATAAGAGGCAGAGGTGGGAGCAGTAAGTCTGGGAACATTTCTTTTAATTTTTCGGTTCTGTTTGGAGCTTTAAGAAAGATCTTTTTTCCTGTCGCAATTAATGAATCGGTTTGTGGGAAATTGCAGCAGATTCTTTCAGCTATTCTGTGGAGCTCATGTGCAGGAAAAGTCAAATGAATCATTTTAGAACGGTGCAGCATCAGTTATCAATACGTGTACTTTATCGTATTTTCTTATACTTCCACTGACTATAGAATCCGTAACGATTCATTGATCAATTTAGCGATCGTGTGGTGGTTACATGTTCATAGTTCTTCACAAGTAATTAAGTATGGGATCAGAGGTGCTGATTCCTTCAGATGTCCAACGATAACGTTTCCTGTATATCTTTCACGAGCATCTGTTGTTTCGTCAACATAGATCCAAATAGGAAACACTTCGATTTTCTACCTGGTTTTTAGTACAGTTTCGTCGTACATCATCTGCAAGAAAGTGTTTCTTAAAGTAGATTCGTCTGGAATTATTTGATTGCAGTATTTTTGTAAGAAATTTCTAAACACTGGATTGTTTACTTTTGGCTAGGGGATATCTAAACCCAGTGGTCCAAACTGAAACTTGAACTGACCTGTTTACTGTTGCTGGAACTTTTGTAAGAAACCTTTATTTCAACAATTTTTTTATGTTTCCTGCGAAACTTGAAACGCTGGTCACAAGAAACTGCCGACGCACACACACCACAGAACAAAATATTTCCACCAGTTCTCAATCCTTCATCGGAAAACCCATTAATAAATGCCTTTAATTTGGATAATATATTTAATTTATTTTGGGGCATTTCGTTTTAGTTAACAACTTAAACTGTAAAAACAAACTCCGAACATTGACGTGAACGAAATGATTTAGGAACAAACTGGACACGAAACTACGCATTAAATGATAGATGACTCAGTCTGCTTTCCTTATCTCTCATCTGAGATGAGGAACTAGACTGGTGAGGTATAGTGCTACCATCTGTCGGCTTTGATGTGTTGCGAAATTTGAAAATGCGAAACTTGCCATCTGTCGGCTCACAGGTTGATACAACAGAAAATATTGGGTAGTTTTGCGTAAAAACTGGCGATTTGAGCAAAAACATTTTTAAAAAATGTGAAAATATGTAATATATGTAGTAAAGTAGTAAATATATATAACAGTAAAAAACGTCAAATATGTGAAAATATGTAGAAATATTTAATTACATATGAATCCCAGCCCTAGTTAAAAGTATTATCCTACTTGCAGTTTCCTGCCTCTGTAGAAAAAGCGCTATCTTCTCTCATTTTGTATTTTTATCCCGCTTACAATTAGATTTGCATAGGAACCTACATTTGTGTATTAAAAATAATATTGGAAATCAAAGATCGCATTACTTTTTGTCTAAAAATTTCATTGAAAATAATAAAAAATACGAAATGAATCAAGAAAGATGAAAAAGCAGATCGAAGAAGAAAACCAAAATTTTCTGCGAAAAACGATTTTTGATGAAAACACAACTGGAAAACTTTGGCCAGCGTCATGAAGTGGGATCACGGAACAAAAGGAAAGAGAAGGGAAATAAATAAATCCAAACAAATATAATTAAGTGGTTTTGAACGCGTGATTTAAACAGGCAGCAAACAAAAATTTGACAAGAGATCAAATTTCAGATGGCAGAGAAGGAAAGGAACGAAATGAGAAATGGTAAAATTTCCGATTTACTCTTTTCCTTCAGTCTCGGACGAAAGTTTCAAGTGTAAACTCCATCCGAAGAAAAGTGTTCCAATCATTCTTTAGCTGTGAAATTTATGAGCAAAACCTCAAAATGAGAGAGCAGCAAGGAGAACCGAGAAAAATTCTCATTCATCCTCACCTCATGGTCATCCCCATGGAAACGGCGGATGTGCGAATAGGAGTGCTGCTCGGCGCGCGCGCACTCGCCAGCTTTCGAATTGCCGTCGAGGGAGAACAGACAGACCACTTCGGATGTTGTATCCCGAGCAACAGTGCCAGCCGCCACTCAAAGAAACTTGGCTGCACTCTCGTCGGGGTTCTGCAGGTATTCGCAAAATGACATTAAGGTCTTCAGGACTAGTGGATAGTGACCGCGTTTGAGTGAACAGGCGTAGAAGTGAGATTGGAAAAAAAGTTTTCGGCCTCTTGTGTCCGAGATGACAGAGACGTTCAAGTTAGGTAAGGGTGTACGTAGCAATTGATATCCGTGAAAATTGTTCGGACAAGCAAAAAGGTTCGAACCTATAGAATGTCTCCCTGAAATGACGCAAATAAATCTCAGGACCTTTAAAAATCGTTCCGGTTAATCACAAATAAATTTATTACCGAAAAACAGGAACTTGATATTGAAGAACTGGATTAATTTAAACGATAAAAAAAATCTTGAATTTTCAAAACGCATACTGGCGATTATAAAATCATAGTTTGCTGAAAGAAAATGGGCACATATTAAAAAAAATTAAACCTATGATTTACTTATTTTGTTCAGCTAGCTTAATTATTTAAGCAACAGTTCTGTACTTTATTAAAATAGCTTGATGGGTATCAGTGAAGAATTTACTTTTTAAAAACTACGTTCACCGTCCAAGAATTATTAATTATGAATGCCAGCAAAAGAGATGTTTTAGATTATTTTAGATATTTATAAAGCAGATAAAGCACTATATAAAGTAATATTTGGAAAAGGTACACAGAATAAGAGCAGCATTTTAATAACATTTTTTTTTGGATAAAGTGTATTTTTGCGTAAAACAACTGAAAATAAAAAAAAATACGAATAGTTTAAGCGTATTAATAATATTTATGCTTCTTTCTGAGAGGAAAAAAATATCCCAGCAATGGAAAAATACCAATCAGGAACAAGAGAAAAAAATAACCACAATATCATTATTTAATATTTCAAATGAAAACTAATTGAAGCCATTCTCTACTGCGTCTTAAAACAAATATAGACGCAATTTCGACATGTGTGAATGAAAAGTTCGTTTAAAATAATTTCAAAAATGACTGCTCACTGTCTTTTATGTGAATACATTGACTAACTGCAGAATCCTAACAGGCTGTGCTCTATTGAGGCAGCTTATTATATCTTGAGATATCAAAGTTAAAACGGAGAGTTGTCAATTATGACTGGGATTACAACACCACCGTTTATTCTGGATCTTGACTGGGAGTGTTATTTCCGAGGAAACAATACAGAAACAGACTTGTCCTTGAATTGTTCGGAATTCTTAGACCACGATAATTACCAGTACGACCCCAAATACAAGGATCCATCATATTATTCCATCAAATATCGCATCGTTGGCACGGTCTTCCAAGGAATCGTTCTCATCGTCGGCGTATTGGGTAACATAATGGTGGTAATCGTCGTAACTCAGACTCGCAGCATGCACACCCCAACTAACTGCTACCTCGTCAGTCTATCCATCGCAGATTTCATGACGTTATTAGCTTCAGTACCGAACGAAATCCTTGCTTACTACCTACTGGGAGATGAGTGGATATGGGGGCGTGTGGGCTGCGCAATTTTTATATTCCTCCAGTATCTCGGCATCAACGTATCGTCGTTATCTATAACGGCTTTTACTGTTGAGCGCTACATAGCGATATGCCACCCGATGAAAGCGCAGATTGTCTGTACGGTGAGCAGAGCGAAGAAGATCATCATTGGAGCTTGGATTTTCGCCTGCATGTATTGTTCCCCGTGGCTCTTCCTCACGAAGACCGAACCCAGGTACTACAAGGGCCAGCGAGACATTGAGACATGCACTTTTGCTCTCTCCAGGAACAATTACCTTGGTTACTTCTTCGCAGACCTGGTGCTGTTCTACATCTTTCCCCTGCTTCTGTCTTGTGTCCTCTACGGTCTCATAGCGCGAGTGCTGTTCTCAAGGGACATCCAGAGGAGCCAGAATGGGAAGACCAATGGAATGTTAAGCACAACGCAGTCGAAGAAGTCAGTGAATGGCGGAACTAACGCCAGAGCACAGGTCAGTTAATATTTCTCTTAAGCTTCTAGTGATTATTAAATGTAGTCTTTATGAAGTGATAACACTTTTCTATAAAATTAATAATTATCACATGTGTTCGTCCAGTATAGGGGTGCGCAAACTTTGGGTCAGGAACCTTTTTGGGGTCGCAAGAATTTATTTGTTAAGGGTTCGCCGTTTCTTTGTTATACTTATGCGAAGCTGCCTTTTCTACTTTCTCCACGATCAAGATCAGTCACCGATCTAAAATAGAAGTTGAAAATGACCTCAGAATGGCGATCTCAAGAATAAAACCAAGAATTCTGAGCATAATTCCCAAGACTTTAGCGCAAATTTCACATTAGGACTGTCAAACAAAGGTTGTGTAGGTTTTTCCTCCCACTAATTGTGTTTATTTTTGTTTCAATATTTTCTTCATATTATTTCTAGTTAGATGAAATATTTTGAAATTTTTAATTGATTAATGTAACTAATATTGGTGAATATAAAAAAAATGTCCTTTAAAAATGCACATATAAATATAGTTTTTAGTCCCTTGTTTTATTTACATGGTGTCTCTATAATAAAATAATTCTTCAGTGGGGTCGCACGCATGAAAAGGTTGCTCACGATGGCCTAGTTCGACCGACTGGATGTTCGGAAAGTAACTGCCCTGACGAAATAGAAACCTGTTTAACCGATTTAAGGCAGACGTTTTCTGAGTTTGGAAGCTTTGTTGGACGTTTCTCCGTAGCATTATGGCTTTCCGTAACCCTAAATCAATCCTAAAATTGGAAAAATTCTCTTCCTTTCAATTTAATTCTCACAGATGTTTGTCTTTCAAGCTGTTTTATAACATTTCACTTGTCACATCGTCATCCTCGATATCTTCTGTTTTTCCTCTTCTTCCCTCAAAAATCTATTTCATAACCTTTAAAGAGAATTATGGAAGAAATTGACAGAATAATAAAAATGGGGTGGACATCTTTTGGAAGTGAAAGAAAATTCTATGTAGTAAAATAAAGCCGGAAAACAGAGCAAAACTTTTCAATCAATATATAATACCCATGATGGTATTATGGCCTATTAAGAAAAACATCTTAGACAAATTGCGAAAAACGCAAGGTAAACTGGAAAGAATCCTACTAAATATAAGACTTCAAGATAAAGTAAGGAACAGATATAAGATCCAAAACAAATTTTTTAGATATTGATGAAAAGATACTAAATTTAAAATGGAAATGGGCTGACCATATAACAAGAACGGAAAATAACACAAATAATACATAGACTAAAATAATAACAGAATGGAGACCATATAAAGGAAAGAGAGAAGTAGGAAAACCTGAGGGAAGATGGATGGATGGTATAAACAAAACCGTAGGAAAGCTGTGGAATAGACAACCCGAGACAGGAATATTTGGAAAGACATGAGGGAAACCTATAGCCTCAGTTGGCTGTAAAAAGGGTTGGAAGAAGAAGAAAGTGAATATTCTCTATTCAGACGCTTAAAATGTGCACATTTCAGTTGCCTCTTTCGGATAATTTCGTCGAAATCTTCATGGACTAAAATTGAGGCTCTAACATCCCCATTTCTTCCTGTTTCTAATGTTAATTTTCCTGCTTCTCGTTGCCAAATGTCCATCGCCGTGACATCATCGTCCTTATTCGTAAGATGAAACGCATTGAAAACAATTACCTGATTTCCTTAGCTCTCTACAGCAAACTTTTATCTCTGTAACAACCTCATTTCTTACTTTTCCTAAACTTGATATACTTGCCACACGTAGCCAAATGTCCATCTCTTCGATATTGTTATTTCATTTCTTACGTTTGTTAATCAAGATTTTTTCTTTCTACTAGTCACCAAAAGACGTCAGCTTTGATGTTTTGATTTCTTACCTTTCCTAATCTTGATTTTCTCGTCAATCGTCTTCAGACGTCCATTTCTGTGACACCCTCACTTCTTAGTTTTTCAAATCTCGATTTTCTTGCTGATCATCACCAAAAAGTCTACCTGAGTAGCAAATATTTCTTTCTGCGCTTCTGTACGGTTTATGTCTCCGCTTCACAAAGCATGATGTCTTGCACAACAGCTTCAGCAATATCTTAAGCTTAGATAGCGAACTTAAATTTCTTACTTTTCTAACCTTTTTCTAACAACTTAAAATAGACTTGCTATTGAAAGTTTAGAAAATCTTAGAGTTTATTTTGCGTCTTCAGAAGACCATCTCTGTGATCATCCCCTATTCTTAAATTTTCTAATCTCGATTTTTCTCTGCCGCTCGTCAGTAAAACGTCCACTTGTGTAGCGATTGTAACCAGGCATAATATATTTAATTTGATATCATTAAGCTATAAACCGTTTCGAATGTGAGCCTGAATTATCTTCCCTTTTTCTTTGCGCTAACATGAAGACTGTCCCTTTTTCTTAGAATTTATTTTTGCATCTTCAAAAGTACATCTCTGTGATGCCTCTTCTTCTTACCTTTTCTAATCTCGATTTTGTTTGCCGCTCGCCTCCAAAACATTCGCCTGTGCAGCAAGTATTTTTTTTAACTCTTCTGTACTGTCTACGTCACCGCTTTACAAAATATAATGTTCTGCACAACAGCATCAGCAATATCTTTAACTTAGATAACACGAATTAGTGCACCAATGCTTGCCTTTTCACCTGTGAATATTTTCTTTAAAAAATCGACTCCAAATACTTAAAGATGTTCTGTTTTCTAATTTTGTAGTTTCTGGCTCTGATCAAATTCTTTCCCCCGAAAATAATAGATGGACTCGCCTGCAGTTTTGTTCCTCTAATAATTGAGTAAAAAAGAGTATTTTGTTTTCCTTACAATTTTGAACAATTGCTCTCTGTTCATCAGCAAACAATATATGTTTTATAATAAATTAATCACGTTTAATGGATATTTTAAATACAATATGATGTACCGAAAATTAGCGGAGAAGCTTTTCAGTTTATACAAAGCATCTGAGCAAATTAATTCTGATATTTTTTAACGTTTCAAAAACTGCATTCATGTGTTTCATTTATGGAATAATGGAGTAACTGGAAATACAGTAGAACCCGCTTATAGCGAGGAACTGAATGCCGACGGGAACCCTCGTTAAATCCTGGCGCTCGCTAAATCCGTTTTTGGATAAAATTCCCACCATGGAAAAATATGCATACGTTATATTATGTATATCCGTTTATATTAGAATACATAACAACTGGATACACCTGAAGGATTTAATTACTTAAATACATTATAGTACTAGGGCTAATTAATTAAATCTTTGAATACATTCAGTATACTTCAGAGACGTGGGACTGACCGCTGTTTAACTACACGACACACACGAAGCAAAAGCAGCACCGATCGTCCCAATGCAACGCTTACTTGGAGGGTGAAAGGAGTTAAAGGACGCAATTCCAGGAATTGCCATTTCCTGTTTCCTCTTCGGCGACATACATATTCTATTACTAATCTATCTCACTTTACAATTGTCGCCCAGAAATCCAATAACATGTGCGTAAGCCCCACCCATCCTCATTTTGCCTAGGAGTATGTGGCTTGTTTTCACCTCAGCCACCCACTCCAATGGAGTGGGATGACTCTCCCAGCCACCCATTCCAGATTCTCTCAAGACACTGTTTCAGCCACCCACTCCAAGACAGTGGGATGACTCTCTTAGCCACCCATTCCAGACTCTCTTAAGAGTTTCTCTCAGCTACCTACTCCAAGGGAGTGGGATGACCCTCTCAGCAACCGCTTCCAGATTCGCAAGAGACTCTTCAGCCGCCCACTCCAAGAGAGTGCGATGACTTTCTCAGTCACCCATTCCAGATTATTCAAGAGACTCTCTCAGTTACCCACTCCAAGGAAATCGGATGACTCTCTCAGCCACCCATTCCAGATTATTCAAGAGACTCTCTCAGTCACCCACTCTAAATGAGTCGAATAACTTTCTGAGCCTCCCATTCCAGATTCTCTCAAGAGACTCTCTCATCCACCCATTCCCTCAGACTGGGTGGCTGAGAGAGTCTCTTGAGAGAAATCAGCCACAGCCACCGGCTGATCAGCGCGCGCGCGCACACACACACACACTCCCTGGGAGTGGGTGGCAGAGAGAGTTTCTTGCACAACTCGCCTCTTGAGCATTTGATGCACTTCCTCCCGATTTCTTTTCTATTAACATTATTCCCCAATAACACGAGAATTCCCTGTGCTGTTGCGATTTCATCCTGTATGCCACCATTCCTACTCCTACATTCCAAGACAATGCGCAGCATATTTTCTCTGCCTTGTTAAATATGGAATTTCATTAAATTTTCTTACTTTATTTGTTAAAAGTGAACAGTTTAGCTTTTCTCTCTCTCGTTAAATTCGGGAACCTCATAAAATTTAGTTCGTTAAAAGCTTTCAAATTAGTTCTGAATTAACATTTTACCAAAAAAAGTTCCCGTTTTGCTCGGTAAATCAGAGATCTCGTTCAATACAGGCTAGTTAGATGCGAGGTCCACTTTAGTTGAATTGTTATTTAAGGTATTTTTATTCCAGCTCATATGATAAAATCTCTCACTAATAATCGAAATAGAGAATGGGTCCAGGAAAATAACCGGATAACGCTGTTTATCTGATAGGGTCTGTGTTTGGCTACAATGATAAAAAAAAACTTGTTTTTTTTGTAACTACTACCTGTATGTTTACGACACGCAATTACATATTACAAACTGCGTGTTTTTTTTTATCCCGAAGGTACTTCATAAATTAATGTGGTAGACGTTAACACGCACTCTTCTGACATTTTTTTCAATTTTAAAATTCTTTCTCCTTTCGGGTTGAAAAAGACGTGATAATTTTGGAAACCGTGATAATTTTGGAAACCGTGATAATTTTGGAAACCCAAGACGTGATAATTTTGGAATTTGTTGCATTTTTATGGCGCAAATGCATAGCTATATCGACAAAAATATGCCTATTACTGATCTTGGACACTGGGATGCGACCCTCAGATTAGCTGAAATACAGTTACGGAAGAACTCACGTATGACAGAAACATGTGCCACTGTTATTTTCGAGAAATTTCATATTTAAAAAAATGTGTATATGATACTTCAAGTTTTTCAAAAGCTATTCAGTTAAGTAGGATGTTGTGGTGACTGTACTGTGGATGTTGTAGCTGATGCACGAGTTAAAATGGCAAGTAGCAACAACAAGCCTTGCCGGCGTAGTTCAACGGGTAGAACAACCGCTCCAGAGTATGAAGTTGTGGGTTCAAAATCCAACACCGTAAAAAACAAAAACAAAAAAAAACAGGGCAAATTCGCTATATTGGCGCCCGAATGAAATAATATATGTGGGGTTTGAAAAAAATGTGCGATGCTTCTTCGACACATAGTTTGGAATTAATCAGAATTTCGTCTTCAGTTGAGAGCCCCTTCAAGCATGATTTATTTGTCGGCTGACACTAAACCTGCAATTTCGTCTATCCGCCTGGCGGGAGGGGGGGCTAAATATGTGACATACCTACCATAGAGGTGGGTACGCGTGTAAAAACTGCAAATCACATCGATAAGCCTTGCAGGCATAGTTTAGTCGGCAGAACAGTCTCTCCGGAGTAGGAAGATGTGTGACGTACTACAGATGTGATCACCTGCCAAGACGGCAAATATGCAGCGATATGTTTCGTCCATGTAGCTTACTTGGGAGAGCAACTTACTTCGGTGTGAGGAGGCGCGGACAAACGTTGGGTTCTTCGAAAAATGTGTGATGTTTGGTTCCACACATCGTCGGGAATTCCTACTTCGTTTCGAAAAAAAATTAAGAGGGAAATGATGTGGCGTGCTACACAGGTGAATCACGTGACAAGACGATAAATCTTCAGCGGTACATTCCGTCCATGTAGCTTAGTTGGGAGAGAAACGTACTCCCGAGTGAAGGGCGCAGTTCGATTCTCGTCTCGGACAAACTTGTGTTTTAACATTGGCGCCCGAGCGTAAAATACTGGCCGTTGGGTTCTTCGAAAAATGTGTGATGTTTGTTCCACACATCGTCTGGAATTAATGAAAAATTTCTACTTCTCATCAAAAAAAAAAAAAAAAAAAAAAAAAGAAAAAAAGGTGAATCACGTATCAAAACGAATCTGCAGTGATACTTTCCGTACGTGTAGCTTAGTTAGGATAGCAACTTACTCCGGTGAGAGAGGGCGCTGGTTCTATTCCTGAAACGGACAAATGTGTGTTTTCATAGATGTTGACTCGAATTCCACCACCGCGCAGGTGGAAAAGGGCAAGTTCGCTGTAGTCTGTCTGTGTTTAAAAAAACATTGTATAATGATCTCTGGTAACTGAAAATTATTCAAGTAAACATGCTTAATATTTTCTTAAAAGTCTTATGGCGTAGTGAACTAAAAACCATATTTGAAAAAATTATTTGCCTAAACACACCAGGTTGCTGTAAATTCTGAAATGAAGTAACCGATTTGACTTGCAGAAAGTTCTTTTATTTGTTTACAGCCGACATTGTGTGTTGTCTAAAAGTCTTTTTTTTTTTTTTTTTGCAAGTTCAGTTGTGCCATTTTCCTCTTCCGATAATCAAGTCAAGTCGGAGGGTTCTTACGCATTTCAGAAACTGCTTAACTCAGTCAAAAAGACAGCTGTCAACGTTTCAGAAATTGAGTGAGAACATGAGCTCAGTCGGATTTCCTCGGTCTGGAAATCATGTAGTTCGGTTAGGGCAACTCAGGGATTTATATTCGTGTTCCAGAAATATTTTGACCGATATACATGAAGGAGATCTTCTCTTCAAAAATGAATTCCAATGTATACTTTTGGAGTATGCTGCAGTCTGGTGATATCTTCTTGGAGCACGACCGCTTTTGTACACTGATGTCCAAAATTTACGTGACAAGCACAAAATCACGAATAACGCAAAATCCACCAGACAGATTTTAATGATAGTTGGTACAGACACACGCATATCGATAACGCAGCAATACAGAATAGAAAAGAAATGCAGTCACCGCATGAAGAGGAAGCATGCGTATGGAAGCATGGTAGTGCAAAAGTGATACAGCAGGTGGCGCGGATTTCGAGTGGGTATTAGCAGTGGCGACACAGCATATTTTCCCCCATCGATTTTCTTCCTTTTAAATTAGATCTGTAATCGTAAATCGGATAAGTATTTGGATTTTTTATCACCAATTCAAAGTTCCTTGTGACAAAACTAAACAATATTTTCTATTTTAATTATTAACCAGCAGAACTGTGAAACCATTAACGCGATTCTTGAGACGCGGGTTAAGCCCTTCTGCCTTATAAAGTATGAGAAAAAAATCCCAGGTAGGCTCAATTTTGATTGAGCCGTGAGTTTGAAACGTAGGACTGCGACTTGCAGATCGGAGGGTTGAAATGAGCTAATGGAGTATGGTTTTAAAGCGTTTATTTTATTCGTTATAGCCAACACAGGTCTATGATATTAAAAGTAGCTTACATAATTGTTTACAAATAATGCTGGATACATTGCGAACACAAAGCAGAGTTCGAGATGGGCCGGGTACGGGTCCGATCGGCGTGTTGGATTTTTATTTGGCGGCGGCTACTTTCAGGCGTTCGCGAAACTCTCTAGTTCGTTGGGCTGCAGTCTTCTTGGGCTTCTTACATTCCTCATCCCTTGCTTTTTGCCCCTCGTTTTGATTTTCTCCACTTTTGCTTGCATTCGTTCTGCGAATTCAGCGGCATTGTCAAAAATGTTAACCCGTTCACACGAAATCAATTTAAAAAAAATGTTTAAACGACTGCGATATTCCTTTCATATATTTGAATAGATCTCGTCGAGAGCTTTAAAACGATACCACGCACAGTCGTTTTACACTCACGGTTGTCCAGATAAACCGCGATATTTTCAAAAGTGTTCATCGGTTCACAAGAAAACAATTTTTAAAATGTTCAATTCAAACCACTGTGAAATGTTCTTCGTATATGTGAATAGATCTCGTCGAGAGCTTTAAAACGATACGATACCACGCACAGTCGTTTTACACTCACGGTTGTCCAGATAAACCGCGATATTTTCAAAAGTGTTCATCGGTTCACAAGAAAACAATTTTTAAAATGTTCAATTCAAACCACTGCGAAATGTTCTTCGTATATGTGAATAGATCTCGTCGAGAGATTTAAAACGATACCGTGCACAGTCGTGTTTGCGCTCACCGTTGCCGAAATAGACTGAGTCAAACGCAGCTGCACATCCAGAAATATTGCATCATCTCACCCGCGCATAGGGAGCGAGAGGAGCGTAGCGCGCACGATGTGTAACGCTTTACGCGAATTGGACTCAATACTGTTCACCAATATGCTAACATTATTAGTGTGCGGCACGTATTTTTACCGCTATAATGATTTCAATTGGGACCTATTTCAGTCACATGCGGTCGGCCATTGGTCGCCGCATACTATCCGCGGTGTTAGACGTTGTCCTGCGTCAAAACAAGTTTCACGAAGTCATCATCATCATCATCATCATTGTCAACCATTATCAATCCACTGCTGGACGAAGGTCTCCCCAAGTTTCCTCCACAACGGTCTGTCTTGTGCCAGTCTCCTCCATGTCACTCCCGCATATTTACGAATTTCATCCACCCATCTCCCATGTGGTCTTTTTCTGGGTCTTTTCCTGTCCCTTGGAATCCAATCTAAAATTTCGGCTGTCCATCTATGGTCTGTCCTTCTGGCAGTATGTCCAGCCCATTGCCATTTCAGGGATTTAACTCTGATCATGATGTCTTCCACTCTCGTCATTTTTCGGATCCACGAGTTCCTCTTCTTATCTCTCCTGGTTATACCAAGCATGCACCTCTCCATGCGTCTTTGAGTTGTCTGCAGCCTTTGTATGTCTCTTTTAGTTAAGGTCCACGTCTCTGCACCATACGTAAGCACTGGAAGGATGCATTGATCAAACACTTTTCTTTTAAGACATAATGGCATATTGCTCTTGAAAATTATGCTGTTTCTTCCAAAAGCTCTCCAGGCAAGTTTTGTACGCCGATTAATTTCTTCATCAATGTGACCCTCACTTGATATCTGCTGTCCAAGATAAACATATGTATCTGTTATCTCCAGTTTTTCTCCATCAATCGATAAAGCTTCATTTCTTGTAAAAGCATTGAACATCACTTTTGTCTTCTGAAAGTTCATTTTTAATCCCACTTCTTTACTCTTGTCAGCAAGTTCCTGGATCATACTCTGCAGCTCTGATGGGGTAGTTGCAAAAATGACTACGTCATCAGCAAAACGAAGGTGGGTTAGATAATCTCCATTAATCTTTATCCCTTTGTTTTCCCAGTTCAGTGATTGAAAGACATTTTCCAATGTGGCATTAAAGAGCTTCGGAGATATGGTGTCACCTTGTCTCACTCCCTTTCCAATTTTTATGTGTGTTGTATTTTCAAACAGCCGAATCTTTGCACTTGCATTTTCATAGATGTTATTAATAATATTAATGTATGCATCTTCAACACCGCAGGATTTCAGAGCCGTGGTAACTGCTGATGGTTTCACCGAATCAAAGGCTTTTTCATAATCGATAAAAGCCATGCACAATGGAAGTTCATATTCCCTCGCTCTTTCAATTAGTTCTCTCAGTACATGGATATGATATATTGTGCTGTAGCCACTCCTGAATCCAGCTTGTTCTCTCAGTTGAGCCATGTCCAGTGTCACCTTCAAGCGGTGTGAAAGAACTTTAGTGAAGATTTTATAAACCACTGATAGGAGGCTGATAGGTCTGTAGTTCCTGAGATCCTCAAGGCTGGTACTTCGATGAGAATTGATGATTATAAGGCTGGTACTTCGATGAGAATTGATGATTATAAGGCTGGTACTTCGATGAGAATTGATGATTATAAGGCTGGTACTTCGATGAGAATTGACGATTATAAGGCTGGTACTTCGATGAGAATTGACGATTATAAGGCTGGTACTTCGATGAGAATTGATGATTATAAGGCTGGTTCTTCGATGAGAATTGATAATTATAAGGCTGGTACTTCGATGAGAATTGATGGTTATATAGGGCTGGTACTTCGATGAGAATTGATGGCTATATAGGGCTGGTACTTCGACGAGAATTGATGGTTATAAGGCTGGTACATCAATATTCCGCCTCATGAGTGTCTTTCTGTATTTCAAGGATTAACGCCCACCGTGAGAAACTCTAGGTGCTATAAACAGTCTCCCGTTCCTAATTTTGGGCCACTGGCTCCAGGGAAAAGAGAGAGAGAGAGAGAGAGAGAGAGAGAGAGAGAGAGAGAGAGAGAGAGAGAGTGAGAGAGAGAGAGAGAGAGAGCCAGTGCCCTAAGACAACCACACCACCCATACTTCATCCAGAAATCGTCAACGGGCCTGCTCTTCGCAACGGTCAGAAATCAGCGCTTAGAGCACTACGTCACCGAGACGGCTGTCTCTTGAAGTACCAGCCTTATTAAATAAACAATTATTCTGAAATTTCTGAAAGGTATTGTGTTTTTATAAGAGTAGAAACGTTTTCTTTTTCCATCTAAGCACAATAAAATTAGTCATCGTGAAAGAAAATGAAACGGGGAGTGGAGAAGGGAATGAGACGTATTTTTACAATTATGTTGTTTGATGTACACTGAAGTACCAAAAGTCATGTGACGGCGGTATGCAAATTTTTAACTGGCGCTGCTGTCGTATTAAGGCCCCGACGCAAGCCACGATTTTCATCAGTTGCGCGGTGTATATGTATAATCTCATGAGTCAGGATGAACAACTGCCAGTAGGATTATGGCAAGCCGACGTAAATTATCAGAGTTTGAACGAGGCATGGTAGTGGGAGTCAATCTATGTAATCTCGTGAGTCAGGTTGAACAACCGCCAGTAGGATTATGGCAAGCCGACGGGAATTATCAGAGTTTGAACGAGGCCTGGTAGTGAGAGTCAGACGGATGGGGCATTCAATTTCCGAAGTTGTGAGAACATTCAACATACCTTAATCTACGGTGTCACGTGTTTACCGAGAATACCTCATGGAAGGCATCACCACCCACCGTGGACAGCGCAGTGGCCGACCATGGGTGCTGAATGACCGTGACCAGTGACGTCTGATCAGGATTGTCCATGCTAACAGACAAGTGACACTGGCTCAAATAACACAGACATTCAATGCAGAAAGTACCAGAGACAGACATATCCATCAGGTCAGTGCTGCGTACTTTAGCATCGATAGGGTGTGGGAGCAGAAGACCCACAAGGATGCCTTTGTTAACACCACGACATCGGACACAGCGCCTTATCTGGGCTCGTGAAAACGGTAATTGGAACCTGGAAGACTGGCAACACGTGACGTGTAAAATGAGTCATGACCTCATAAGGCCATGGATCCAAGCTGTCAACAAGGCACTGTGAAAGCTGGTGGTGGTTCCGTACATGTGTGGGGTGTCTTTATGTGACATGGTTTGCGTCCTCTGGAAGTTGTAAACAAGTCATTAACCGGTAATCGCTTTGTTGCTCTGCGGGGTGACCATTTGTAGCCCTTCGCGGACTTCATGTACCCAAACAATGATGGGATTTCCCAGGCGGACCATGCACCATGTCATCGGGCCCAAGCTGTCCAGAATTGGTTCATTGGTTCGAGGAGCATTCTGGACAGTTCTGACGGATAGTGTGGCCACCGCGTTCACCCGACATGAACCCAATGGAGCACTTATGGGACGTGGCGGACAGGTCCATTCGCACACAAGATCCTGCACCTACAAATACCAGGGAAGTGTGGACAGCTGTTCAGACGGCATGGCTCAACAACTCTCCAGAAGTCTTCCGGCCACTTGTGGAATCGATGCCACGTCGAGTTACTGCACTTACCCGGGAAAGAGGAGGTCCTACACGATACTAGGTACGTATTTCATGACTTTTGGCACTTCAGTGTATAACACAAGGGCTACTATTCTTGCGCAATTCATTCCAATATCGTTGTGTCCAAATCAGTACAGTTGAACATCGTTTATAATGTGAATAACATATTATTTATAAAATAATCCTACAATATAGACATAAAATTCAAGTTTTATATAAATATAAATTTTTTCGATGTGATCGTTTTATGTGCAAGTGTTAAAATGACGTTATCACGTCCTGTTTTACAACAGCATAGTGCGTTTTATGATCTTTCAAAAAAAAAAAAATACTTATCCTGATATCTTGCCCCCCATTGTCAAAAATATTTCCTACGCATCTGGCTAATAGGGAGTGTGAACAGTTATACAACTAGCACAACGATACCTCGAACAGTTATAACAGTTATACAACTAGCACAAGATCTCGTGCTGTTTACAAGGCCGCGGATTCGAGTTTGGGGCATGCGCATCCAGCTCGAAGCATTTATCAAGGTCGCATGCCTGTCGGTTCGATGATGTACGAACATTACGTGCATATTTCCATGCGTGCTAGCACAATTTCGCTTGGGCACGTTGATTTAGCATTTCCCCTAGTACAAATAAAATCGACCCATAGCTAATATCTGCCACAGTTATTATTCCGAAAAAATTGTTAGAATTTTTAAAAAAATTCAATTTATCTGATTCGAAAGTATTCCAATTTGGCGCTAGATGGCGCGATAAGTTAGCTTAGCTGTGTTTCTATCTGGAAAAAACGAAATCTCTCATTTCTGTCTGATTTTTCTAATTATTTGAGACCAAATAGAAATCAGTGAATAGGGGCAAAAGTGAGATTAGAATTTTTTCTTCGAAAAATCATCTTAAATCCTATTGTACGTTCATTTTTTAGAAAGAAAGTGTGTGTGCATTAGCAGAGAACCCCTGAATTTGAGCTGTAGAAACCTAACCTACTTATAGAGCTCTACCCCAAATAAACTCATTGGTTAAACGTAACATCCCGTATTTTGTCTTTTCATTCTCACTGTGTTTCCTGACTTCATTCAGTGCGCTCAGAAAATTTAAAAAACAAAAAAATCCTCGACGAGTTGTGGTTTAAGTAAATTGTGTCAGAACTCCCTCTTGATGAATGAATTCATCTTAGATTAATTCACGTGGAGCCAACAAGAGACCGCTTCCATTCTGAATATGGTGAGGTCAGCAGTGATTCGCTGATGCCAACTTGTGAGTCAGCCAGTCAAAACGTAAAAACCACGCCCAAGGAGTAACGTTTTGCGTTATCTATCGCAGGAGATCAATCCTAACACAGCCTTAATAGACTTCACGATTCAGGCCCATTTTGTATTACCAATCAAAGGCAGCTCTAATTACCAATCAAAGGCAGCCTTAATAGACTTGACGATTAAGGCCCATTCTGTATTACATGTGTTTACCGTTTTACACAATCACTAGCTTAAATTTATTCTTGCTTTTCTCATTCGTAGGCTGAAATGCATTGAAAGCAACAATTAAGTATGTGATAGTTAAATGCGCATTTAATCCTCATGGAACCGAATCCGAGTAAGAAAGCGACGCTAAGGTTTTGAAAACAGCCTTTCTAAAATGACACCGCCGCGGCCGCCCCGGTGTCGCAATGATCTAAGCGCTGGCTTATGACCCTTCGTCCGAGATGGGTCCGAGTTCGAATCTCGGTGAGGCATGGGTGTTGTGTTTGTCTTCAGGGACTTGCTCTCTCACTTCCGTGGAACCAGTGGCCCTAAATTAGGGACGGGCGATTGCTTATAGCTCACTGAGTGTCTCGCGGTGGTCGTTAAACCTCCAATCAGAAGATAAAGGGACATTATTTCTGTCATACTTCGTAGGCATGCGGTGTAGTCAGGACACAGAATGGCACTGAAAATATCCCCCAAATCGATGCCTTAATGCGTATTTAAAGGACGATTAAGATTTGAGGGAAGAAGTGGCAAGAGGAATGGAAGAACGATTACACGACAAAAGGGGGAACGACTAAAGAGCGCATGACAAAAGGGCGATACGACAGAAGGACGCTGCGACAGAAGAACGCACGACAACCAGGACTAACGATTCACTAAACTCGGAGAACTACTTAACAAATTTGCAAGAACGTTAAGAGGATGTAAATAACCAAATTGCTTATTTCGTTGTATATTCAAATCCCAACTAAAATCAAATTTTAATGTTTCTGTACTTCAATAACCTATAGAAAGTGCCTTCAAAAAGATGTTTCCAAAGTGGCCCATGAAAGTTCGAGCAAATTGCTTATTCCTTTGTACATTCAAATCCCAATTGAATGTAGACATGACGTTGTTTGTAAAGAAATGCAACCTATACAGAAGACTTTCTAAGAGAAGTCATTTTAAAATTGGCCCCACGGGCCGTTTGAGAAAATTGCTTAATTCTTTGTGTACTCAAATCCCAACTAAAATCAGATGCGACATTTTTGTACTCCAAATGCATCCTAAGATCCTATAGAAAACTTTGTAGTTGAAGCACAAAAATGTGTGTGTGCAATAAGAAGGCATATAAGAGTGAAACCTGTACATATTTATTATTGTGTAGCATAAAAATTATCTATCTCAAAAACATCCAGTTACCCTAACCGGTTTGTACCCATTAGATTGGTACTCGGCAAATTCGTACCCGGGAGATTGGTACTCGGCAAACTGGTACCTGGCAAATTCGTTCCCGGGAGATTGGTCAACGTAGTACCCGGCAAACTCGTCTCCCGGAGATTGGTACCTTTCTGTTGCTACGACGTTGTGGAGGTATATCAAATTGCTTGAGAAACAAATTGCCGTAAATTTGTAGATATTTAAGGCTGTGGTGCTCGGTGAAACAATAGAATTATAGTAACACTGATTGATAACGAGGAACAGTACATCAGTTAAGTAATAAATAGTAACACTGTACTACTGATCCGATTTATTGGCGTAGGAAGTAGACACATTAGCGTTTCCAAACTTTCGCACATCAACCAGATGGCCTTCTCAAGGAAAGTAGCCAGAAACTATGCATCCTACGATCAATTTCATGATGGAGCTTGAACACACCAAACCCTTTACCTTATCTGGATGTTCTATTGAGAAAATGGCCTGACAACCGCCTCGTTACACACGTCTACTACAAACCCACGTCCGTCCCCAACCTGATGCTCCGCAGCTCTTTCTGTGCAACAGAATACGAAACAGCTATCTTCCGTTCTCGAATTCGAAGAGCCTTCACCGTTTCCTCCGATACCCATTTTAGACAACACGAAATTGAAAGCGTCATCAAGTTAGCCACTGATGCAAATATTTGTTGAATCAGATACGTAACTTTATCCAAAAAGCCAGGGTCATACATTCTAATCTTCCTGTGCCGCAGATACGTTATTTAGGCTCAATTCCCTACATACCAAATGTGCCTTACAAACGCAAAAACGCCCTGAAGAAGGTGAACTACGGCGTCGGCATAAGGCCTCCTGCATTGTTATGTACTATGCTAAAGGGAAATAGTGAAAAACCACCTCTCTCCTGCGAAGCAGGTGTTTATGCGATCCCCCTGCAGTATCCGGACGGCTCTAAACGATACTACATTGAAATGACCAAGCGTTCGTTTGGAATCAGAGTCAACGAAAATACGGTAAAGTAGCCACAGCACTATCTAGAGAAGTGAAATTCAAGTGCGCTACTCTTATGTAGAATGATATAAAGAAATTAGCTACCTACTCTACGCCTAAAGGTACAGCCATTCGATAAACCTTGGAGATCATTACCAACAGCGATACTTACAATGATTGCGTGTCACTCGAGTTGCCACGAATTTGGAACTAACTCTTGAAGTAAAGCCTTCTGCCTACCAGGATACTGCGCGTGCAACCAACGTGATGCGTCATATCTTTAATGAATATAACGTCTTCTCTATTGTTGTCAAGTCAAGCTTCCGCGTTAAAATTGCTAATTGCGTTCTATTTTTCAGTTGAAGGTTCTGTCTAACTTCCTTGAGAAAGCCATCTGGTTGATGTGCGAAAGCTTGGAAACGCTAATAAATCGGTTCACTAGTACAGTGTTACTATTCAGTAACACTGATTCTAATTCAGAAATGGCCGCCCCGGTGGTGCAGTGGTCTAAGCGATGGCCTCTGATCATTCGTTTGAAAGAGGTCCGGGTTCGAATCTCGGTGAGGCATGGATGTTGTGTTTGTCTTACGGCACTGGCTCTCTCCCTTCCCTGGAACCAGTGATCCTAAATTAGGGACGGGCGACTGCTTATAGCCCATTGAGTTGCTCACGGTGGTCGTTAAACCTCCAATCAAAATAAAAATTCAGAAAAGGGGTTGCCGGTAAATCGCCACACAGGAAAACTGACACACATCTTTTTGGAAATAACATCATTTAGAAAGCCTTTATATAGGATGAGACGCTTGATTTCAGTCGAGATTTGAATACAAAAAGAAATATGTAATTTGCTCAAAAGGACACTGGTGCGAGTTTTGGAAATATCTTTTAGAAATCTTGCAGTTGAAGTAGAAAACTATCACTTCCGTGGGGTAGCCCTTTTGTCGTATCGTCCCTTTGTTGCATTGCCCTTTTGCAGTGAGCTCTTTTGCCTTGCGCCCTTTTGTCGTGATACGTGGAAGAACTGGAGACAAACGTAAATGTTTCGCTTGAAAGAAGGATTCTAACAAGGCGAAAAAGTCAATGCTGAGACTTGAACATTGAGATGATGTCTGGAAAGTAAGCTAAATGTGACAGTGTCTGACGCAGCTGACTCTGTCTCCAGGCATTTTTTCTCCTGGCAGCCCCAATATTTTCGGTTCGTTTTATCGTGTAGAATGAATACCCTGTTTGACAGCAAGTCGTATAACTTCGAAATATTTATTTAGTAAGAAGCAAATCTATATACAATATGTTTATATTTTAACATTTAGGTGTGACCATCAGCAGAACATAAAAGAACATCTTTGCCCTGCTTAGCAGCCTCTGTGTCTCCTTTGTCGTCGTCCCTCTCCTCGCGAGTCCCTCAACCGTTTGGGGGTCGCATTCCTGACACTTCGTAAGGAATGTCATTTCGGTTCTGCCTCCAAGCATGTAAGAAATCCTAAAGAAAATCACCATTGTATTCAACCACGACTATCTTAAAACGTCCAAACAAACATGGTGTCCTTTAGGAAAAGCCTCTCACGAAATGGTCAGCGGTGTTTTATAAGAATAAAGTGTCCGTCCTTATACAATATCTCTTACGCTGCCGGAACTTGAACGTATACACATACACACATAACAAAAGGCATATTCATTACCGGAATGCCAACAATAACAGATCAACTAAAAGAAATGCATAAATGATATTTAAATATTTATGAAGGTCTACCGTCCGCAGAGATCCTCACGCTAAACATAACAGAAATAAAGATGCTGAGGTGGATGTGCATTGTCACTCAGAGAGTAAGATTAAACCTGAGGGTACATGGCAAAACCTTAAGGCCGCCCCAGTAGCGCAGTGGCCTAAGCGATGCCCTCTGATCATTCGTCCGAACGGAGCCCGACTTCGAATCCCGGTGAGGCATGGATGTTGTGTTTGTCTTACGGCACTGGCTCTCTCGCTTCCCTGGAACCAGTGACCCTAAATTAGGGACGGGCGACTGCTTATAGCCCGTTGAGCTGCTCACTGTGGTCGTTAAACCTCCAATAAAAACAAAACACACACACCTTAAGATGGTTCCAACGAAAAACTCTGCCGTATGTTTCCAATAGTAAAACTTTTCGTAGTAATTTCCTTCGCAATTAATGTATTCCCAAAGATGAAAATTTGCACATGAATAAAAGTAACTTTACATTGTAGCATGGCATACTTCAATAATTTTATAATTTTTCGGAATGGAATCAAAATGTGAGTATATCTATGCGATAGACTGGAACGTTTAGAATGATTTGAGCCACTTCGATTAAATGTTCTGAACTAATTTAGCTGAAAATGTCGACAGAACTGTAGGTACTGCTGATTTCTATCTCCGAAATACGCCATCAAACATTTTTTTGTCCACTGACATCATCAATGTACAGGTCACGCCATCTGTTAGAGGTTTCAATTTTCCCCAAGCAAAATCTATTGATTTTTTACGCTTTCCAAATGTAGGTTGAAGAAGCGTATATGCTCCAGCTTTTTCCGTCCGGCTGTCGGCACGATAACTCACGTAAAAATGGTTCGATTTCGACGAAATTTCAGTATGTGGAAGGGGACCGCCAGGGGACGAACCCTATTGAAAATGGGTGAAATGGGGTCAAAGGTCACGACCTAAGAGCGGAATTCATTCAATTGTCCTTATGCGTCATAGCTTACGTAAATATGGTTCGATTTCAATGAAATTTTAGTATGTAGTAGGGGACCACCTGGGGACGAACCCTATTGAAAATGGGTGAAGTGGGGTCAAAGGTCAGGGCATAAGAGCAGGATGTATTCCACTGCCCTTATGCGTCATAAGGTGCGTAAAAATGGCTCGATTTCGATGAAATTTTGGTACCACCTGGAGAGTAACCCTATTGAAAATGGGACAACTGGAGTCTTTTTTTTTTTTTTTTTTTTTTTTTTTTTGATTGGAGGTTTAACGACCACCGTGAGCAACTCAATGGGCTATAAGCAGTCGCCCGTCCCTAATTTAGGGTCACTGGTTCCAGGGAAGGGAGAGAGCCAGTGCCGTAAGACAAACACAACATCCATGCCTGACCGGGATTCGAACCCGGACCCCTTACGGACGAATGATCAGAGGCCAACGCCTTAGACCACTGCGCCACCGAGGCGGCACACAACTGGAGTCAAAGGTCAGGACATAGGATCGGGATTCATTCCATCGCCCTTATCCCACACTATTAAGGTGGACGTCAAGTAATTTTGCTTCCTATATTTCCAATGGAAAACCTTTTGTACACATTTCCTTCACAATTAGTGTGTTCCCAAGGATGGAAATTTGAACATCGATTAAAATAACTTCATACTATAACTTGGAATACTTAACATTTTGTAAAACCTAAGCATAATTATATTAAAAAACAATAACGTTTCCTTTGGTGGTGTTGAAACCAGAAAAAAGATGGCGCGACCTGTGCTTTGATGACGTCAGTGGACAAATAAATGTTGGATTGCATAATTACGGTTATGGTTTAGAAAATATTAAGTATTCCAAGTTATGAAATGAAGCTATTTTAATGGATGTTCAAATTTTCATCCTTGGGAACACATTATTTGTGAAGAAAATGTGTACAGAAGTTTTTCCATTGGAAGTATAGGAAGCAAAATTTCTTGACGTCCACCTTAAAGTAGCAATTCTTGTATGTATGTATGTACATTTTATTTTGAAATCGGCTCTAAGAATTTTGATGAAAGTTGTTAACCTACAGTTTTCTGGTACTAGAAATCGATTTAGCTTGATCTCGACCTTAGGAGAATTCGTTTAGTGGGTTAAATAACCACCCCGAATTATAACGTTTTTATTGGCATGGCGTCGTTCCATTAATGTTAGCAATGCTTAGAAATCATATGACATCACAATCTCGCGTTTGAGAATGTTGGCGCGCGGTCACGCCATCTGTTTCATTACGTCACGCGTTGTGTGTGGATCCTATAAAAGTTTAATGGCGTCACACTCTTGCGGCGAGCAGATGGTCGCCATTCCCATCTGCCTCATTACGTCACGCGTTGTGTGCGTATGTCCGTCCGCACGATAACTCGCGTAACAATCGTTCGATTTCGATGAAATTTTAGTATCTGGTAGGGGATCACCTCGGGAGGAACCCTATTTAAAGTGAACGAAATGGGGTCAAAGGTCAGGACATAGGAGCGGAATCACTTCCATCGCCATTACTTACGCAAAAATGCTTTGATTTGGATAAAATGTTAGTATGTTGTAGGGGCCTGCCTGGGGACGAATTCTATTGAAAATGGGCAAAATGGGGTCAAAGGTTAGGACACAGGAGCGGGATCTATTTCATAGCCCTTATGCATCATTAATTACGTAAAAATGCTTCTATTGTGACAAAACTATCATGTTATTTCGGAGGTATACCGAACCGGTTCTGTTGAATATCATCGAAATGGGATCAAAGGTCAGGGCACAGGACCGCGATTTATTCCACAGCCATTATTATCATAATTTGAGTGATAACTTGAGTAATGATTTCTGGTATGTTGGAAAGCGTATCATAATCAGTGCATTGCATGATTTTACTAACTTGTTAATATAATTACAGTTAATCTTTGGTGAATCCCCAGCATTGTGCGGGGCTCCAAGAAGCAACCTGCCAACTTGGCTTGGCAGTTAGCATGTGTGAGTCTGGAGGAATTGGAGACCGCTGTATTGTAGCGGAAGCATATCCGGCGCGTAACTGGAATACCCTGGGTTCGACTCCCGGTGGCGGCCAATGAGAATTTTTCCGTGACTCACTTATAAACGTGGAAAGAGCGAATATCGTTGTTTGATGTTCCTGGTCCACGTCGAATTTCTGTATTAATTACAGTTAAGTTTTAACAAATATTTAAGTATACCATGCTATAGTTTAAGGTTATGTTTATTGATGTGCAAATTTTGATCATTGGGAATATATCAATGGCGAATTAAATGGCTACAGAAGGTTTTACTATTGAAAACATAGGTCAGAGTTTTTAGGTGGAAGCACCTTAAAGTTGCAGATGTTTCAAAGGGTTATCAGAAAGCAGCATCTCGCTGGGTTTTTTTATTGTTGCTTTGTTTCGGGGTTGGAAGACCCCAGTAAGGAACCCTAAGGCTATAAGCAGTGGCCCATCTTTAATTTGAAGTTGCTGGTTACAGGTAAGGGAAAGAGAGCCAGTGCCGTACGACAAGCACACCACCTATACCTTATCCGGGACTCCTGCTCACGTGAACGAACTGTCAGAAGTCAACGAGTAGGCCACTGTGACATCGGGGCGGTGTTTCGCTGGTTGGGACATGTATCGAGAAAGGACGTAGTACGTACAGTTTCGGACATGAAGCTTCTGGAAAGCACATCTGAGGAAGACCTTGAATGAGATGGAAGGAAGACATAGAGTGACATGGAAGGAATAACTACAATGCCATGGAAGAAAGACCTAGAGAATGAGATGGAAGGAAAGCCTAGAATGAGTTGGAAAGGAGACCCAGAATGATACATGATACGAAAAGAAAAACCTAGATTGTGATGGAAGTGAGACCTAGAATGAAACGGAAGAAAAACCGTTTCATTCAGGTCTCCCATCTCATTCTAGGTTAGGATGAGATGAAAAGAAAACCTAGAATGAGATGGCAGCGATACCTAGAATGAGATGGAAAGAAAGACCTAGAATTAGATGGAAGAAAGACCTAGAATTAGATGGAAGGAAGACCTGGAATGAGATGGAAGGAAGACGTAGAATAACATGGAAGGAAAACCTAAAATGAGATGGAAGGAAGACCTGGAATGACATGGAAGGAAGACGGAGAATGACATGAAAGGAAGACGGAGAATGACATGAAAGGAAGACGGAGAATGACATGGAAGGAAGACGTAGAATGACATGGAAGGAAGAAGTAGAATGAAATGGAAGGAAAGCCTAGAATGAGTTGGAAGGGAGACCTAGATGAGATGGGAGGAAAACCTACAATGAGATGGAAGGAAAACCTAGAAGGAGATGGAAGGAAAACCTAGAATGAGATGGAAGGAAGACCTAGAATAAGATGGAAGGAAGACCTAGAATAAGATGGAAGGAAGACCTAGAATAAGATGGAAGGAAGACCTAGAATAAGATGGAAGGAAGACCTGGAATGCGATGAAATACATTACCAGTCTGTCTACATAAAGAAGAATCTGTGTGAATACTAAAATTACGCTATAAAGCAGAATGAAGAACGATCCATGAGAGCGGCGCCATCTACTTTAGGTGTGAGACTGACTTCAGCGCAGAAGAAGCTGTGCAGCGCGATCTTGAAGTTTGAGCAAATTATTTCGAAAGAATTTAAATTCTTCTCGGTACAACTAGATGACGCCAGGAGACTGCTGAAAATAATCGGAGCCGCTGTGCACAATGTAACAAGAAGTTTTCACTGTAGTTTTTTCAAAGAGAAAGTGAGATGTCTTCTTCCTAGGCACAACGTGTTTTCATTTTGGAACATTATCTTGCTAGTCATTCATATGTAGGTTTTGTCTTAGGAGTTTCGGAAGAAATATGTAGCTACTGCTCTCCCTCAAAATTTGACAACTGCCAAATTAGCGAAACATTTTCTGGAAACTGGATCTGTTGCAGACAAGATACCGTCAAGATCTTCCGTTTTGACTGACAGTAAATTAAATGTCATGCATAGAGTATAGCAGCAGTCCCCTACAAACAGCTTCAGGGAACTATCAGTGCAGGTAGCAATTTCATAAGGAAGTGTTCAAAATGCTGCGAGAGAGTTGCACCATCGTGTTCATTCAGTCCAGGCGCCAAAGGACCTAGATAAAGGAAAACCCGCAGTCTACTGTTAATTGCTTAGAACATTTGTTAGAAAGCAAGGAAAACTGCAACTTGACAAAGGTTTTTCAGTGAAAAAGCTCGGTTCCACTTAAGAGGTTGTGTAATCAATCAAAACAACAGGATTTAGTCTTCCGAAAATACACAAGTGTTCCATGAACAGACTTTGCACCCTCAAGAAATCGCAGTGTGATGTGGGATATCACTTTGGCGCATAGTGGAACCCATTTTGAGACCACGGTGAATAAGTTCAGTATACCAAGACCACATCGTACACTTCATTGCTCTCTTAGAGATCGATGAACGCGGTAGTTAGTTGCAACGCTGGTCACACGTCGAATGAAACCATGTAGTTTTTGCAAGAATTTTTTTATTTAGGTGACCGTCTCATTGTTTTTAATTAGTGACTGTCCCCAACATCGCCGGATTTATCACCTGCAGACTTGTTTTACTCTGGGGGTATATAAAAGCAGTTGTGTACCGAAATAATCCTCTCCCTCTGAGTGAACTAAAAACAAACATTACAATAACGATCAGAAACATTAATCTTCAAGTACTTCACTAGGTGGCATGGAACGAAGTGAATCCCACTCCAGATGGCTCTAAGTGTAACTTATTTTTTGATTCACTTACGTATATCTCCGTGTTCCAGGTTATTATGTGATATTGTGGAGTATTCGAAATTCCAATTTGTTCTGTCAAAAGACATCACTTTTTCGCCACGCTAGTGTTAAATCTTTCATTTTTGTGTGATTTTAATCAGTACGGCTCATCGTCTATTTAGCTTGAGTGCACACAACTTTTATAATGAAAATCAAAGTAAGCATCTTATACTTAAAATAGCATGAAATGTCTTAATATTCTGTTTCGGAAGCACATGCTAAGGAAAATGGCCTTGTTTTGGCATAAAAACACTGTCACCAACTGTCATCCACGTCTCGACTCTTTAGAAAATGTTGAAGGTTACAAGCTCCTGAAGAAAGAGATCGAACAATCAATTCCAGACTTCTGTCCCAGAATGTCCTTTTTCACGCAATCTAGAATCAATGGATTTTCAAACAACACAAAAAGATATGAATCTGAAGATACATCCTGAATGAGGAGTCCTTGACTTGTTTCTTGTCCGTCGTAACCTGCATAGCAAAAAGTATGGTAACAAATCAGACGGAAACATCATTAAATAAAGAATCAAACGCTATTTTTAAAAAATCGTTTTTCCATTTTTAGAGTAAAACATACGCCGATGGACCATTCCATTATGACCACCCCAGCCTAGAGAAATGAGCGCGCCTGGAGATCGAACGGTGGCGCAGGTGAAGTTCACAGAGCAGTATGTATATATACAACCTGAAGACTGGCTTTCAGTTAGTAGAGTGTTCGGAGACAAGAATGAGAAAACCTGCCGATTTATCGGAGTTTGATAAAGCACAAATTGTGGGGGCACTGCGCTTCAGAACTAAGATCTCGAAAACGGCGCGGCTTGTTCACGTGCCGATGTAGTGAGTGCGTATCAAAAGTGGTGCACAGATAGCCAAACGACGAACAGTCGTCCAGCCGTGTATCGTCCGTAGCTCATTGATGCCAAAGAGGAGCGGAGACTGTCGCGCATTGTTCACAGCGACCGCAGGGCCACAGTACGACAAATCACCCATAACAACAACAGTGGTGATCAGTGCAAGGTGTCACAGCACACAGTTCATCTCTGCCTTCTGCACATGGGTCTGCGTAGCCAAAGACCCAGTCGGGTCCCCATGCTCACTGCACGTCATCGCCAACAACGCATGAAATGGGCCCAAGATATCGAGATTGGACCGTGGATGATTCGAAGAAAGTGGCCTGGTCTGACGAATCATAATTCCTGGTGCATCACGTAGAGGCCCGAGCGCGGATACGATGATTACCAACGGAGGCTATGGCACCTGGATGCACTGTTGGGTGGAAACAGGCCAGCGGTAGCGGTGTTATGCTATGGGTGATGTTTTCTTCGGACACTTTAAGCCCCATTATCTCAATAGGACATTCCCTGACAGCTATCAGGTATCTGAACATCATTCGAACCAAGTTCACCCATTCATGGCAACTGTGTTCCCTGCTGGTGATTGTCATTACCAACAGGATAATGCGCAATGCCACACTGGCACAATCGTGAAGAAGTGGTTCGAGGAACATGCTGGTGACTTTCTGTTAATACTCCTGGTCTCCAAATTCACCTGAAATGAACCCAATCAAACATTTATGATTAGACTTGGAAAAGCAGGTTCGTGCTAAATCACCACCACCACCCCGAAATGTACGGGAACTGGAGGACCTGCTGTCGATATTATGGTACCTGATATCTCAGGATGCCTATCACCACTTCATCGAATTGATGCCTTGCAGAGTGACCGCTGTTTTGCGGGCTAAAGGGGATCCTACAGCTTATTAGGTAGGTGGTCATAATGTAATGGGCTCATCCGTGTATAGCAGTATATTACACATTTCTTCTTCTTCTTCTTAGCCTGTTGGCACACATTGCAGATTAGTGGCCTTCCCCAGTCTTTTCCAACTTCCTCGATCCTTAGCCTCCATCCATTTAGCACCTCTAAATTTCTGAAGGCCATCTCTCCATCTTGTTCTCTGGCACCCCCTTCGTCCCTTTCCATCCCTCGGTTGTCATTCTGTTATTAATCGTGCTCATGTTTCATTTTCAGTCTTCCAACATGTCCAGTGCATCTTCACTTTAATTCTTTTATTATTTTTCTAATATTTATTATTACTCTTCGTTCTCTTATAAGTTCATTTCTAACTCTATTACTTCTTGTTATTCCCAACATTCTTCTTTCTAACTTTCTTACCGATATTGTTTATTTTTTCACATTGTCGCTCTGTGGTACTCTACGTTTCACTTCCATAAGTAAACACGGGGATAAAACACGCATTTAAGATTTTGCTTTTTAAACACAATAGAAGATCGACGGGTAAATAGTCTTTTAGTCTCCAAAAGGCTCTATTACCTTGGACAATTGTTCTATTGATTTCTCTTTCTTATCTCTCTTCAAAACAGATGTCTTGACCTAAGTAAATGTATTCGTCTACTTTTCTATTCTCTTTCCTTCTATCAGAATCTTTTCTGTATTGTTCATATATTTAGTTTTTGCTGTGTTTCTTGTCATACCTTTTTTAAGACTTTCCATACATATAAATCCTTTATCATACACTCATCGTCAAAAAATAGTTGCACCCAGAATGATGTGTCAGATTGCAATGCTATTTGGGAGCAAGGTAAAGGTTACCAGAAACAATAATTGATTAAACATTGAGACTGATATGGGCAATATTTACTGAGCTACACGCCAATAAGTAGTGTTTCTCAATATGGCATCGGGCCTCCATGTTGCTCACACAGCATGCCAGACATCTCGACATGGTGCTGTACATGTTCCTAATGGTTAGGGGTGGAGTGCGCATAGCGCGTCCAATAGCATCCCACACATTTTCAATCGGCGATAGTTCTGGCGATGTGGCTGGCCATGGCAGAGTGTCAGTGCGGACGAGCGTTGTCCTGTTGGAAAATTGCACCGGAGTGAGCGTTCAGAAAAGATAAGGCCACTGGTTGCAGGACCTCATTAACGTAACGTTGGGCTGTCAAAACGCCTATAATGAACACCAAAGGTAATATGGCATCGTCTGTAATCGCATGACACCAGGAATTAAAGACGTGTGGCGCTCGACAATAAACCGTTCATCTTAGCGCTGACCACGGTGCCTCCACACGCGAATTCGTTGGTCGTCTCCTCCAAGACAAAAGTGGGACTCATCACTGAAGATCACCCGCTGCCATTCTGATTGGCTCCATGAGAGTCTGGAACGATACCATTGCAGTCTTTGGCGATGAAACAATGGTGTTAAGGGCAGTCGTCGTAACGGTCTGCGTGCGTGTAGTCCTATGTCGTGCAGCCGTCTGCCAATGGTGTTGACACTAATCGGACGATTCATGGAGGGCAACAATGCTCGCTGAATATCCGCAATCGTAGCTGTTGGGTTACTCCGGGTATTTCGGACAGCCCGTCAGTCTTCTCTTTCCGTGGTTCATCTAGGCCTTTCCAGACAATTCCTGTCGCTGCTGCGTGCCTTGTTCTGTCCACTGCTGCCAACAACGTGCTATGGTGATATCCGCACGACCACGATAGTGCGCAATACGACGATAAGACCATGTTATTTCTCGGAGTCCGGCGACACGGCCCCTCTAGAACTCCTAAAACAGCTCGCATCTATTTTTAACTTTTCTCCGAGGCATACTTCACTTTCAAAGATACAACCAAGACAACTACAAGAGTCAGAATGGCAATCACGCGCACAGCGGGACGACCTTATATAGCCTGGCAGGCACAGCGCTACGACCCCTCCTTGCTTGCGTCACATGCGCGGCCGAGCGTGATACTTGAATCATTTGCATGTCTCACGATGTCAAACCAACCCACCAAGTTTCATTCCTGTTGGTTGCTTCCTTCTGGGTGCAACTATGTTTTTGACGATGAGTGTATTTTGCATTTCACTATTGCTAGTTGTAATGATGCTATGTCATCAGGAAATCTTAAGTGATTTAGGTACCTTCCATTTATGTTTAATCCTTTATCATCCCAGTTTAAATTTCTAAAAATATCTTTTCATACAGAGTTAAATAATTTTGGAGACATTACTGAGAATTAAAAAATAAGATATATATCAAAGCGCGTTCGTATTCAAAAGTCGAAACAGTGTTGCGTAGAAAGTAACAAACAATGTCTTAAACAGCAGTTAGTATCTTTTAAAATACCTTCGAGATGGTACTGTCAAAGCGTAGTAACTTCCGAAATACATTCTGTAAAATGAAAAACTACTTTCACCGAAGATTGTGAATATACGATTTTTGATATATCATTCAAAAAATCTAATACGTTTTCCATTGTATGCCTACCAGATTGTTATCAGAAGGAAGTACGGCTCGGGAACGCATGTTTGGAGTTTGGAATGATGTATCAAAATGTTTCCGACGCGCAATAGAGCGAAATAGTGATATACATAACAGAAAGGTGGTTTCCAAGGAGACAGCCTGTGGCATAATCGCAGTATCAAAGAAAGGTAGATGTTTTGCAAAATTTAAAGAGGGAAAAAACGATGCCGTTAGAAACGCCATCCCCGAAGAAGAAAAAGCATTTGAGGCGAGGCCAGGACGTTCACCCAGAACGAAATGTATCCTGGATTAAGAGTTATTGCGGGACAGTGGGAGCACACACTTTTAACATATGACTGGGTGATTTTTACCTGCATGATAAAGCCATTAAAATTTAAACTGAAAAACTATCTTTTCTTATCACACATGAAGCTGCTTTTCACTTTTTACCACGAGATACAAGGGTTAAATCTAGCAATTTTCCAGACTTGTTACATCGCATTTTTCTAAGCGCTTCAGAATACGTACACAACAATTTTTTAATCGCGTGACTGCATTGCATCTACAATATTGCATTCCTTCCAAAAATATAGCGTCTTTCAAAGGCATACTTTGAATCGTCTTTGGAGAGCGACTCATGCATAACAGAGCATATCATTTGTGTAGCGCGCGAATATCAAATAGTTATATCGTTTTGCACACGGTAAAAACTCAATAGGAGCACAATACTTACGAGTTAAAGTTAACTTACTAAAAGCTTAAAACTGATAAAATATTTGATGTTCTGATTCCAAAGGCTATATTTTATCGACTAATTAACTCGGGGTTAACACACGGGCTGAAATTAACTCATTTGTTTTCGCTGTTTAAGAAGTGGAGCGAATGCGACAGAATGTTTTTTTATTCAGGCTATGTTTAATGACACCAAAGCTGTTCGTACGAGTTACTTTAAAGACTAGAGCACCAAAAAGAATTGCTTTCTCCCTTAGATCTGTAATTGAGACTAGCCATTCAGGGGTAGGTTTTATAATTGACAATAACCCTTGTAGCGTAAAAGTCTCTTCGACTTCTACGCTGTTTTAACACATCAATACACTAGGAAATAGTTCCATAAATGAAAGAAAACCTTAACAGCCAGACGAAACAACAGAAGTCAGCTTACGGAAAAGCTTTATTCAGGCTGTAGAAGACACTTCCATCTGAACGATTACATCACAATGTACACCACACACGATCACAACACTCCTTTCAATAATCATCAGTTTATAATACAACGCTCTTAATAATCACTCTCTTCAACGCCCCTAAGCAATCGATCAGCCGTCGTTTTTATCTCTTGTTCTTATCTTATATCAGGCATACGTCACGTGCATTCAACTTCAATTGTGTTGCCAAAAGTATTCGTTTGAGAGAAAAGATATTTCGTTAAGCGTGAAGAATACTGAGAATAAACTCAAGATTTACATAGGGAAAGAAACTAAAAAAGGAAAGTTAATCTAGAATATACGTCACACCCTTTTTGACAAATTAACTGATAAAGAGCTATAGCAATGGAGACGAATATAAGGCAAGAGAAAGAAGATGTTTCAATCAATTAATTTTTTTACCCAGTTGCATGATGTTCGTGTTAGGGGAGACTAGCCCTTTCCTATCATGTTTTGGGTTATGGAACAGGGAATATAACACTAGGAGGGAAAGTCTATTATCCGTGACAGGTTTATTTTCGGTGCTGCTGAAATGAGATGGGATGAAGATAAATTGTTTTTTCCGTAGCTTTTGTAAAACCCCGTCGCTATGCGAATATTTCTCTTTGGAGAAAGCAAAGGTTTCAACACCGTTTAGTTCAAGTACAGCGGCCGCTTAAAAGGTTAAAATGGATGAAAAACATGGAGTATATAGCATCCCATTGAAAGCTGTGGACGGCAACGAGGATTCAAAAATTTATATAGGATCCACCAGACGTAATTTAAAAACCCGCCTGGCAGAACACACATATAACGTTCGAACTGAAGCTATGACTACCGCTTCAGCACGTCTAACGCATAGTGAGACATACTATCTTATAGGGAGTGAAGCTAAAATTCTCATCACCCTTTCCAGCGCGTCATCACTCTTATTTACAGAAAGTTTGTGTATATTTGCTCCACAGCATTTACACTATATTGACAAATGTCACCGGACATCCCTTCAAAAGCAAATGAACGGGTAGTTGAGATGCGCAGTACAGCTGCAAACGGTATAAAAACAAACCTGCAGCTGACAGCGATCATATCGCAGCTTGAGGTTTAGTGAAAATATAGCGGCGGGAGGGAACTGACTTTGAGAAAGGAAAGATTGTTGGCTGTTACATAAGTGGGTTGCCCATAAGAGAAACCGAGAGGCGTTTAAACATACCCAAGTCAACTGTTTTGGATGTACTGAATAAGTGGAAGACACATGGCGTGCCTGAAGTGATAGAGGACGTCGAAGCCTCAGGAGAGTCGTTACATCTAATCGACGGAGTACTGCACAATACCTCAGTGTACAGGTGAGTAAAAATGCTGGAACCTTGATACGTACACGTACCATTCGCACAGAACTTCATTCTGTGGGTTACCGTGATCGTGCAGCTACTCATAAGCCTTTCATCTGCACTCGGAATGCTACTCGTCGTTTAGCATTGTGTAAAGAACATTTATCGTGGACCTTAGATTAATGGAAACGGGTGCTATGGACTGATGAATCCAGATACACGATCCATCAGTCTGATGGCAATGTGTGGGTATGGCGGCAGCCGAGGGAACGCTATTTACCACAGTGTACTGTTCCTACGGTCAAGTTTGGAACTGGCAGTGTACTTGTGTGGGGGTGTTTTTCGTGGTATGGTCCCAGCCCATTGGTTATCGTGGACAAACCTGTTAACCAGCAAGTCTACTTAAATATTCTGGACAATTATGCCCTACCAACTCTGGCAATACTGTGGAACCCAGCCTTGTTGGTACCAGCAGGATAATGCACCGAGACATAAATCAAGGACTGTTACGGCGTGATTTGACGATAATTACGTATCGTGTGTGGACTGACCAGCACAGAGCCCTGATCGTAATCCCATAGAGCACCTATGGAATAAATTAGAGCGCCGCTGAAGAAGTTTGGAACCAAGGCATACTATTAAGCAACAGTTAGCGGCAACATTATGCACTGAATGGAAGCGCATACCTATCGCTGTGTTCCAAAACCTTTTCGAAAGCATGTCTCGAAGGTTCAGTGCATGCATTAAGGCCAAAGGTGGACCAACACCGTGCTAATGTATGTCAATAAATGCTATGTTGTGTTTCTCTTCTAGGTGTCCGGTGACTTTTGTCAATATAGTGTTGTGTTGTAATTAAACTATTCCACATATCATCCCACACGCCTGGAAAATGCTCTTTCAGAGAGACCAGAGTTCTAATTCAGAATAACACGCCTTCACATCACCACGTTATTTTATTCCTGATCGTGCATGCTATCGATTTCTCAACTGATTGTTCAACGTGCGTGCAGGTGATTTGACACGTCATCATGATTATATGGTCTATTGTGATATTTTATAGCCCGTGCACAGACATTGCTAGATATTAAAAAATCTGAGGATGAGTCCATTGTGTATCTCGATAGATCTTATGCCGCTTTTAAAGCTGTGTTTTTTTCAAGCTTTTAGTAAAGTTATCTTTAACTAGTAAGGATTATGCTCCCATTGAGTTTTTATCGTGTGAAAAACGGTGTAGTGAACGAAATCCCTGTTTGTGCGTAGGTGGCGGCTGGCTTTGTGGTGTCGTGGGTGCTGTGGTTCCCCAAACCAGGGGCTTTGCGTCCTTTCCTTAGGTCCTGTCGCCTCGGAAGATTTGTTTTACTCCACGTTCCTCTCATTTTTAGCACGTCGTTTTGTAAAAAAAAAAATCGTGCTTATGTTATCGGTTTGTCCGTCCGTCCGTCTGTACCCACGAAATCTCTGCAACTATTAGTCCGATTTGAAAAATTCTTTTTGCATTGGGAAGCTTGAAATATGCGAATGATGATCCTTCATTTCGTTTTTTTACGATGTGCAATACGTTTTATTCCACATATTTGCTTCTAAACATCCGATTGAAAAAAATATTTTATCTTTCGATTCCATTTATGGCGAAAAGTATTTTAGGTATAGTTACATTTTCAAATTACGCATAGATTTCCCGCTAGGGGGCGTAAAAGTAAAGTACATTTTTCCCGATAACTCTTCTTCTAGAACACCGATTTGAAAAATGTTTTCTTCAGCGGACACACCTCCTGATGGAAAATTTTTTGCATATAATTTCGAATTTTTGGTAAAGAATACGTTGGCCATCAGGGGGCGTAAGTGTTAATTTTTGCTTCTGATGTATTTGCCATAAAATCTGAGCTTCTAAAATAACGACTGAAAAAATTCTTTCGTGAACAGATGCCACTCACATCGATAAACATTTTCGGAACATTTTCTTCTTAAAATATTCAACAGTTTCTCCGCCAGGGGGCGTAGATGTATATTGTATTTTTGTCAATATCTCAAATTCTCGGAGTCCGATTTGAAAAATTCCTTTGTTGGATAGTGTTTTCAGTGCGACATGTTTTTCATATAATTTCAAAATTTTCAAGTAATTCATAGACTATCCGCTAGGAGGCGTAGAGGTAAATTGCGTTTCCCTCTATATCTCTGCTTCTAAATCTCCGATTTGAAAAATTCTTTCTGCACCGGATACAGCTCCTGATGGGAAATCGTTTGCACATAATTTCTAATTTTTGTAAAAAATTGGTTTGGCCGCCAGGGAGCGTAAGTCTTAATTTCCGCTTCTGATGTATTTGCAGCAAAATATGAGCTTCTAAATTCTTGATTGAAAAAAACGTCGTTTGTCGACAAACCTTTTAGAAACATTTTCGTTTTAAAATAATGCACGATTTCTACGTCAGGGGGCGTAGATGTATATCTTATTTTTGTCAATATTTCTACTTCTAAGAGTCCGATTTGAAAAATTCCTTCTTTGTTGGATAGAGTTTCCGATGCGAAATGTTTTTCCTATAAATTCAAAATTTTCAAGTAAATCAAACTTTCCGCTAGAGGGCAGAAAGGTAAATTGCGTTTTCTGCGTTATTTCTGCTTCTAAAACTCTGATTTGAAAAATTCTTCCTCTATCGCACACAAGATGTGATGGAAATTTTTTCACATAATTTCTAATGTTTGGTAAAGAATCGTTTGGCCACCAGGGGGCATAAGTGTTAATTTCTGCTTCTGATGTATTTGTGGCAAAATCTGGGCTCCTGAAAACTCGACTAAATTTTTTTTCTTGGACCGATACCGCTCATATGGAAAAACCTTTTGAGAATACTTTCTTCCTAAAATAATGCATGGTTTTCCACCCGGGGACGTAAAGTCACATCTTATTTTTGTCGATATCTCTGTTTCTAAGAGTTCGTAAGCTCATGATTCCGTTTACAGCAATATCTGAGGGATTAGAAACCCGATTGAAAAACTTCTTTCTTCCGTCAGATACTATTGTTTTCCACACCGGTTCCATTGACTTTGAATAGCTTTGATAAATTTAATTTGCGTCAGAACGGATAGAAAAGACGTGCTTATTACACCCGAAAATTCGGTGTCATTTTTCTTGTTTGTTTTCTTTCCTATCGAGTTCAATTACTGACATGTCTTATCTTCTAATTTCGTTAGGACAGTTATAGACATGAGATCAGACACTCGCTTACTAAAATTACTTACCATTCAACTCAGTTCTTATCAGGCTTACGTTCGGTACTGCTAAAACGAGGGGGGGGTGAAGGAATAGTTTTGCCGTACCTTTCGTTTTAAACCATGACGGTATATGAATAACTCTGTTCGGAGAGAATAGAAAATTTTAGTCACATTTGGTTCAGGTATGTCGGCTGCTTAAAAGGGTTAATGACCACTGCAATTTTTTTAATAAATGATGAGTAACGATTCATCCTTCATTTGAATATTATGAAATATTCTTTAACGTAGGATATCTTAAATGAAAAAGCGTTAGCAATTAATTTTTGATTTTCCCTAATACATAATGTTTTTGAAAAGCAGATGCACTTTTTTGCTACTCGAGAGGAAACGATTCATGCTCGATATACGCCCGCCAGCCTCCACAGTGTTCGTAGAGTGAACATAATATGTTCTGAAATACAAACCTTTATATCTGAAATACTAAATCTAGCTTGTGGCTTTCCTTACTATTGGTTTGAGTTCGAAATTTGGCTGAGACATGTGGTGCAGCGTTTGTTCTTGTAGAACTGATTGTACGTCTTTCTTTTGAAAGCAGATGCCCTTAATAAGAAACGAATGATTTCTCCTAGCTCAAGATAACGCCCACGAGAGTTGACAAGCGTAATGGGAACGAAAAGGCGACGACGACATTCGATATAACGGCAAAAATGGTATCGAAGAGAGGAGGAAACAAGGAAGGTGACAATAAATATTTCGATTGCGATCTCGACTCTTCGGTAAATTCGGAAAACATCGGAGCCGCAGAACTTTCAAAACCGTCCATAAAATGCAACTTTCAAAACCGTCCATAAAATGCAACTTTCAAAACCGTCCATAGAATGCAACTTTCAAAACCGTCCCAAAATGCAACTTTCAAAACCGTCCCAAAATGCTATTTACTATTACTCAGAGGATATTCACACAGTTTTAGAAGGATTTTCCACTAATATAATTAAAGTTTAAAATAAAATTATTTCTTTCTTAAATGTTCTATCTGATACGCCCTTTTATGGACAACGAATTACATCTTAGATTTGCAAAGTAGCACGGCATATTTTACGCTTTCCAACTGTAGGTTGAAGAAACGTATGTAGTCCAGTTTGTCCGTCTGTCTGTCCGTTCGCACGATAACTCGCGTAAAAATTGTTCGATTTGGATAACATTTTAGTATGTGGTAGAGGATCACCTGGGGACGAACCCTATTGAAAATGGAATAAATGGAGTCAAAGGTCAGGACACAGGAGCTGGATCCATTCAATTGCCCTTATGCGTCATAACGTACCTACAAATGCTTCGATTTGCGACAAAACTTTAGTATGTTGTTCCGGAGGTATACTGAACCAATTCTGTTGAATATCGTTGAAATAGGATCAAAGGTCAAGCCACAGGAGCGAGATTTATTCCACAGCCAGTATCCTCATAACTTGACTAAAAATGCTTCTATTGCGACAAAACTTTATCATGTTGCTCCGGATGTATACTGAACCAATTCTGTTTAACACAGTCGAAATAGGATCAAAGGTCAGGACACAGAAGCGAGATTTATTCCACAGCCATTATCCTCATAACTTGAGTAATGATTTTTGGTATATTGGAAAGCGTATAATAATCAATGCTTTGCATGGTTTTACTAACTTGTTTAAATATTAACCAAGGTAATGCTGTCTCAGCACAATCACATAAACTTCAATCTAAAACAAAATGTGCAGTAGTTAAAAAGGATGTTTATTTAAAATTAAAATCCACCTGTACAGATAAAAGCCAGACAAACACAGATACAGCTGAGATCTTTTGAGCTTGCTACAAGCTCATTTTCAAGCCAAAAGAGCCACCGATGTATGGTGGCCCTTTCGGCTTGACGCGACCATCATGCATCTGTTACGTAACGTCTCCTTCCTCCCTCCCGCAAGACATACGAAAAACAAAGACACATGATAACGGAACTTACGTAGAAAAGGGAACATAAAAACACAATACATCAAAAAAGTATTACAGTCTTAGAAAAAATTAGGATTTTTTAAGTTCTTGATACGAAATCGCCACAGTTGCGGCACATTGCTAAGCAGATCACCATTGCAACATACTATTGACAAAATCACCGAACACCTCGAAGAGAAACACAGCATAGCATTTATTGACGTACATTAGTACGGTGTCGGTCCACCTTTGATCTTAATGTATTCACTGACCTTTCGAGATATGCTTTCCACAAGGTTTTGGAACACGAGCGATAGGTATAAGGTTCCATTCAGTACATAATGCTGCAGCCAACTTTTGCTTAGTAGAAGGCCTTGGTTCCAAACTTCTTATGCGGCGCTCAAATTCATCTCATAGGTGCTCTATGGGATTGAGATCAGGCATCTGTGCTCGCCAGTCCACACACGATACGGAATTATTGTCAAACCACGCCGTAACAGTCCTTGCTTCATGGTTCGGTACATTATCCTACTGGTACCAACAAGGCTCGGTTCCACAGTATTGCCATGGAGTTGGTAGAGCATTATTATCCAGAATATCGAAGTAGACGTGCTGGTTAACAGGTTTCTGCACGATAACCAATGGGCTGGGATCATACCACGAAAAATACCCTCACACGAGTACAGTGGCAGCTCCAAACTTGACCTTAGAAACAGTATACTATGGTAAATAGCGTTCCTCCGGCTGCGGCCATACCCACACACGGCTATCAGACTGATGGATCGTGTATCTGGATTCACACGTCCAGAGGACCCGTTTCCATTGATCTACGGTCCACGATAAAGGTTCTTTACAATATGCTAAACGACGAGTAGCATTCCGAGTGCAGATGAAAGGCTTATGAGCAGTCGCACAACCACGGTAATCCATACAATGAAGTTCTCTGAAAATGGTACGTGTACATACCGAGGTTCCAGTATTTTTACTCAGCTGTACACTGAGGTATCGTGCAGTACTCCGTCGATTAGCTATAACGACTCTCCTGAGGCTTCGGCGTCCTCTATCACTAATTTCCTTTAATCTGCCGGTACGTTTTGTTGCTTCAGGCACACCATGTGTGCCCCACTTATTTAGAACATCCAAAACAGTTGACTTGGGTATGTTTAAACGCCTCTCGGTTTCTCTTGTGGTCAACCCTTTCACATAACATCCAACAGTCTTTCCTTTCTCAAAGTCAGTTCTCTCCAGCCGCGAAATTTTCACTCACCTTACAGTGCGATATGATCGCGGTCAGCTGCAGGTTTGTTTTTATACCGTTTGCAGCTGTACCGCGCATCTTAACAGCGTAGCGGATCGGTTCATTTACTTTTGAAGGGGTGTCCGGTGACTTTTGTCAATTTAGTGTATATTGACAAACAAAGTGGTGAATAAAGATGCAGTTAATAATGTGTCACGCCTATTAACAGTGAAAGCGAGATGTTTTACGTTATCCCAATCTGGGGTATATTGACCTTGAGCTAACGTGTTGAAGTTGCCCCGATTCTTATGTCGTGCTTGTGTTCCAATAATCTCATATCCAACGTCTGCAGTGTAGATCCTATATACACAAGCTGGTAGTCGGAGGGTAAATTAGGTTGAAGAGGTATATAATATATACCGTGTTTTTGTTGTTACATACTTGATCACGGTACTGTTTTATGAATGAAAATATGTTCGAGGTTCGAATGCCGAAACCTAGATGATGTTTCTTACAGAACCGGTTCATCACATTGATAATAGGTGGGATGTTATAGTTGATGGAACCCACAAAACGTCTGGCATCTCGTTCCCGCTGTAAGACAGTGAAGGACAACCGCTGTGACTCGTTAATTAACTGATAAATTATCCATGACTCAGCAAGGCACACCAAAATGTTAATCTCCTCAGAAATGTATGATATGACACTATTAATATAAATACGTAATGTAATGAACCTATTATTATTATATTATACACTGAAGAGCAATTGAATTAGAGACAGCTGGCGTTATGCAAATGTGGCGCTGTGGGCGGCCCTGTAAACGGAAACGACATGACGTATGCAGCGATCGGACAATATAAAGAGTGATGCGACGGGAATCAGTAAGAGTCAGAGCAGTATGGGTAAAACGAAGGATCTAAGAGTATTTGATCGTGGGCAAATTGTTGGGGCCCGACGAATGGGTAACTCCATCTCGGAAGTCGTGCAGACGCTGGAATTTTCACGAGCCACTGCGTCACGGGTGCACCGTGAGTACATCGAATCCGGTAAAACCATCCCTGCAAGGGCCAACTGCCGTGGACAACAGCGTGTGGATGAAGAAGACATGCAAATGAGTAAAGTTTCGTGCGATTCCGCATTCCCGCGCGTATAAGACCAGCGCTGCAATCGCAATCATTGATGCTTATAAGGCGCCGCGCAGGCGACACTGCATGCATGTCGAAATGCACGGTAAGAGTCAGGTGAGATCCCTGAGCGATAGACATGCTTAGAAGCCGCCGTAGATGTGCGTACGGGCAACAGGCGGAGTTTGAACGAGGCCGTATCGTGGGAAGGAGAGGGGCAGAGTGACTCGCGCGCCAAATCGGCCGCCATTTGGACCGGTCGGACAGTACGGTGCGATCGTGTTGGGAGCAATGGACACGGGAAGGCACCCGGTCACAGCGGACTGGCTGAGGACGACCCAGACACATCACCAGCAGAGATGACCACGGGATCATGAGAGCGGCACGCACAAATGCAACGGCGTCCTTGTCCAATATCCAGAGACATGTGGAGGTTGACCAAGGGACTCCGGTGTCCTCCAGAACTACTTCCAGACTCCTGGCAGAGGCGAATATGTACTCTCGACGGCCTTACGTTTTCTGCCGTTAACACCTGACCACCGTCGACGTCGATTGCAGTGGTGGTAGCAGCGAGCAACGTGAAATGCTACGGACTGGCGACGAATAGACATATAGTGTTCAGCGACGAATACCACTTTTGTTTGGGAACGGACGTTCACCGTGCCGGAGTGTAGAGGACCGCAGGTGAGCGCTACAACCCCAACCGCGCTGTGCAGCGGCACACGTCCCGAACCACAGGCGTGATGGTCTAGGGAGTGATCCGAGGGACGTTGACAGCCCGAACCGCAGGCGTGATGGTCTGGGGAGTGATCTGAGGGACGTTGACAGCCCGAACCGCAGGCGTGATGGTCTGGGGAGTGATCCGAGGGACGTTGACAGCCCGAACCGCAGAAGTGATGGTCTGGGGAGTGATCAGAGGGACGTTGACAGCCCAAACCGCAGGCGTGATGGTCTGGGGAGTGATCCGAGAGACGTTGACAGCCCGAACCGCAGGCGTGATGATCTGGGGAGTGATCCAAGGGACGTTGACAGCCTAGAACCGCAGGCGTGATGGTCTGGGGAGTTATCCGAGGGACGTTGACAGCCCGAACCGCAGGCGTGATGGTCTGGGGAGTGATCCGAGGGACGTCGACAGCCCGAACCGCAGGCGTGATGGTCTGGGGAGTGATCCGAGGGACGTTGACAGCCCGAACCGCAGAAGTGATGGTCTGGGGAGTGATCAGAGGGACGTCGACAGCCCGAACCGCAGGCGTGATGGTCTGGGGAGTGATCCGAGAGACGTTGACAGCCCGAACCGCAGGCGTGATGATCTGGGGAGTGATCCAAGGGACGTTGACAGCCTAGAACCGCAGGCGTGATGGTCTGGGGAGTGATCCGAGGGACGTCGACAGCCCGAACCGCAGGCGTGATGGTCTGGGGAGTGATCCGAGGGACGTCGACAGCCCGAACCGCAGGCGTGATGGTCTGGGGAGTGATCCGAGGGACGTTGACAGCCCGAACCGCAGAAGTGATGGTCTGGGGAGTAATCAGAGGGACGTTGACAGCCCAAACCGCAGGCGTGATGGTCTGGGGAGTGATCCGAGAGACGTTGACAGCCCGAACCGCAGGCGTGATGATCTGGGGAGTGATCCAAGGGACGTTGACAGCCTAGAACCGCAGGCGTGATGGTCTGGGGAGTTATCCGAGGGACGTTGACAGCCCGAAGCGCAGGCGTGATGGTCTGGGGAGTGATCCGAGGGACGTTGACAGCCTAGAACCGCAGGCGTGATGGTCTGCGGAGTGATCAAAGGGATGTTGACTGCCCGAACCGCAGGCGTGATGGTCTGGGGAGTGATCCGAGGGACGTTGACAGCCCCGCTCTACGCGCAGAAGACCCTTCGGCCCCATGTGCTTCCCTTTCTGGCGGGGCAGCCCGCAACCATTTTCCAACAAGATAACGCTTGTCCACATACGGCTTGGGTTTCCCATGACCGTCAACGTCATGTTTCGACGCTTCTGTTGCCTGCCAGATCACCTGATCTCCCGCCCTTCGAGCACGTGTGGGACCAGATGGGACGCAAGCTTTCTCCATGTCCCAGTGTTCGTGATTCAGAGAATCGGTTGCAAGAAGTGTGGACCAGTCTGTCCCCGGATAACATACGGCTTCTCTTTGACTCCATGCCGGACCGTATCATCGCATGTCTCGTAGCACGAGGCGGTCTGACGCGGTACTAACCCTGACCGGAATGTGTACCGTATGTCCGCGGGAAGTCGTCCTGCTGCTGTGATATTGTAATCACGTCTGTCCTTGGTATGTACCACCTCACTACTAAAATCTTATTTCAATCCAACGCCTTCTTCTTGGTGCGCGGATATTTATGACAATGAGTGTAAATCGAGATTTTATCTTTTCATGTTTTAATGTGCTGCCATTTATTTGTTTAATCTTTCACACTGCCAATACTTCATGTATATTATTTTGCTCATTAACATAATAAAGTGTTATGATTTCAGTTGTCTGCAGCGTCTGTATGTGTTCTTTAGTTAAGGTCCATATCTCTGATCCATAAATAAGAAATGAAAGGACGCATTGATTAAACACTCTTCTTTTAAGACATAATGGTAAATTGCTCTTGAAAAAACATTTATATATCTGCCTTCATTTCGCTATTGAACGAAAAATTCGCTTGTTGGCAGCTGGAATATCCAGTGCTAGTTTCCTCGGTTCTGAAGTATATACTGAACTTTTGCAGGAATTATAATTTTCCTGTGAAGTATTTTTATGAGTCTGATTCAAGAATAATGGAAATCCATTTCACGATGGAGTACAATTTAGTACTAGATGAATGGGCAATTTATACTTATATTTTTTAAAAAATGAATCACGAACCCACAGCTTTTAATTTACAGGAAAAGAATTCTACAAAATTTGTAGTAGATATTGTTTTATCTGGAACATATCTTGTTATTCCTTTCAAACATGCTTTCTTTGATTTTGGTTTAAAACCGTTCTGAAAGAAATTGGCTAAAGATATCGCTTGGCCGAGCAATTTGTTTTCAGAAAAAGGATTTACAAGAAAAAGTCACGAATAAAATATGTTTCATATTCGAAACGTTATCTAAGAGGGATTTTTCCTGAAAATCTTTTCTCGTATGCGCCACTTTTTCTTTTTAAATCCGTATGTCTCTATGCCCAAATGGCTTCATCTTGCTTTTCTCATATGCTATATTGTACCAAACATTCCTCACTTTTCCTCTTTTTTCAACACCTTTCTTGACATACATGTCTATGCCAAAAATGCTATTATTATGTTGCTAAATAATACCGATTCTAGATGTTCTGAAAGCTGCATTGGGAAAATTTCTTGTTTACATCAAAACGGGTCTAAGCAAGATAAAAGTTCCCGCCCCCTATTTTCTTGATGCAAAATTTTCCTGTGAATATTTATACACTGCTGGACAATTGCTAAGGACGGATCATAAACGGCTATATAGCGTATAAAAAAGTAAGTGTGGTTGGATGCCAAGTGAAATAAAATAATGTCAGAATGCCAGGACATTACAAGAAAGACAATTTATTGTGCTCTGAAATCCAGAAGGCTTTGGAACGTGTTCAAGGGACAAACAGGCCATTTTGTGCAGAATACGTAAACGTGAAAAAAATGCAATTACCGTCCGCAGGCGTTCCGGCGTAAGATGTCAATACGGGATATGGCCACCATGGAGGGCGATGCAAGATTCCACACGTCGTGTCATGCTTTGCACAACATTATCAAGCAGCTGTTGGGGTAATTTATCCCATTCCTCTGTCAGTGCACAGATGAGGGTGTCCTTGTTTATTGGAGGGCATTGGCGACCAGCAAGACTCCTCCCCAAAGCATCCCACACATTTTCAATGGGATTCAGATCTGGAGAACGTGCTGGCCACACGAGGCGTTGAATATCCTCGCTCTCAAGACACTCCTGGACAGCGACTGTTAGAGGACATGTTGCGTTGTCGTCCATGAAAATGATTCTATCACCGACAACACCACGGAACATGCGAACATGAGGTAGCAGAACATCATTAATGCATCGTTGGCCAGTCATAGTCTCAGTTGGAAGCACATAGAGGGACGTACAGCCATTGATCATGATGCCAGCCCATACCATGACACTACATGTCAGATATCGGTCCCTTTCCTTTATATTTGCTGGACAATATGCAGTACCACTATCACGCCAGATCAGTTGTCGTCGACAATCAGACGATAGACTGTATCTACTCTCATCTGAGAAGAGGACAGCAGACCAGTCGTTATCAGTCCAATTGCGATGTTGATGGCACCATTGCAAACGGGCGGTACGGTGACGTCTGGACAATGGGATGCACACAACAGGACGGCGGGCGTATAGTCCTCCTTCATGCAAACGTCTGGCGACAGTTTTTCGGGAGATCCGCTTGCCAGTAGCAGCCCTAAACTGATTTTCTACCTCACTAGCTGTGTTGCGCCAGTGTCTTTTCGTTGATAGCACTATGTACCGATCTTCTGCAGGTGTCGTACTGCAAACACGACCTCCCCCGTGACGTTTGCTACACTCTCCATTTGTTTGAAATGATTTCCAAAGCCTTGAAACAACACTGTGGCTGACGTCGAACTCCCTGGCAACATCTGTTATTTTCCGTCTTTCTTCAATCTTGCCAATAATACGGCCACGCGTAAAATCATCTAGGCGATGTCGGGAAGCCACGCTGAAAATTGCAAGTTCGTCAATTGATTCTTTCCCTTTTAACTTTGCGTTTGAACAACAACAGTCAATCCGCGTCAAATCCTTTATATCTCTTATCAGCGCTATGACGTCACGAACAAGTTCGGCAATCCAAAATTTGCATACGCACAACACGTCTTACTGTATCCCGCACTTATGCTAATTTCCACACTTTCCTGCCTTCCATTTTATGGTTGCTATCGTTGCTATTGTCATCCGTACTTAGCAATTGTCCGGCAGTGTAGTATTATTAAAAGTACTTTATGAATAGCGCAAGACAGCATTTATTTTTGAACTTTTCAGGTTAAATAATATTTCCGCTAGATTCCATATCATCAAAATCATCATCGTCACCCATAATTAATCCACTGCTGGATGAAGGTCTGCCCAAGCTTTTCTCGCAATTTTCTATCTTGAACCAGTCTCCTCCATGTCGCTATAGCATGCCTTCGAATTTCAGCCACCGATCTTCGACATGGTCGTCTTATGGGTCTTTTGCTGTCTCCTGGAATCTAGTTCACTATTTCGGTTGTTCATCCGTGGTAAGTTCTTTTAGTTATACACGGTCGAGTCACACTATTGTGACCACCAGCTAATATCCAGAGTAACCGCTATGTGTAGCACGGACAGCAGCCAGACGGGCTGGGAGTGACTCAATTAGGTGCTCGAAGGTGTTCACATGTTTGTGGAGCCATGCTGACTGCAGTGCATCTGACGGCTGCTGGAGAGTGCGTGGTGGAGGACCCATAGAGCGAACAACACCATCAAGGTGGTCCCACAGATGCTCAATTGGGTTTAAGTCTGGGGAATTAGGGAGCCAGGGAAGTACTTTGAAGTCTTCATCGTGCTCTTCCAACCACTCTCGGACATTTCTAGCTGTGTGACACGTGGCATTGTCGTACTGGAAGATCCCATCCGCCCCAGGGAAGGAAAACAGCATGTCTGGGTGTACGTGGTCTGCAAGGATAGATTCATAACGAATTCGATCCATAGTGCCTTCCAAAGGTATGAATGGACCCAGGGAATGCCACGAAGACATTCCCCAGACCCTAACGCTGCCCCCACCAGCTTGTGTTCTTCCAGCAGTTTTTGAAAAATGTTTGTTCTCCGATGTTTCTCACCTTATACTCCGTCTATCTGTTCGATGAAGCAGAAAACGTGACACATCGGTGAAGGCAATCGTTTGCCAATCAGCGGAGGCCCAATTCCGATACTGCTGTGCAAATGTAAGCCTTTTCTGACGATGCACCTTCGTTAGCATAGGTGCAGTGACTATACGTCTGCATCGTAGCCCCATACGCAGCAGGGTTCTCTGAGCTGTTGTGTTAGACACACTTTCGGTATCCCCATGCTTCATTCTCTACTGTAGCGTGTCGATCAGCCCTCACGCACCTTCGAAACCTACGTTCACCTCTCACATCAAGGGCACGTGGTGCACCGCAGTTTCCACGTCGCTTATTCGTAATGATGCCATTTTTCCAATCATGATACACTTTAAGCACAGCAGCATGCGAACAGTTCACAAACTGCGCTGTTTCAGAAATATTGCCACCCTTGGCCCGAAATCCGATAATCATATCCTTTTGCAAATCTGATAAATCGCTCCTTTTATCCATGACAGCTACAAGTGATATGTTTTCCGAATGCCTACACCACATCTTTTATACCCTCCAAGCCAGCTCACGACACGCGCCTTCATTCATTGGCTACGCGCTGCTGACGTCAAAAGTAGGAGGTGGTCAAAATAATGGTACTCGACTCTCGACTGTGTATGTCCAGCTCATTGCCACTTCAGGGATTTTACTTTCATCACGATGACTTCCACTCTTGTCATTATTTTGTTACACGAGCTCCTCTTCACATCTTCCTTGGTTACACCCAGCATGCATCTCTCCACAATTGTTTTAGTCGTCGGCAACCTCCATATTTTTCTTTGTAGTTAAGGTCCACGTCTCTGCTCCATATATGAGAACTGGAAGGATGCGTTGATTAAACACTTTTCTTTTAAGACATAACGGCAATTTGCTCTTAAAAATTGTACCTCTTTCTTCCAAAAGCTCTCCAACCCAGTTTTATAAGCCGATTAATTTCTTCATCAGTTTGGTAGGAATCCGTTATCCCCAGCTTTTCCTCATCAACTGATAAATTTTCATTTCTTGTAAAAGCATTGTACATCAGTTTTGTCTTCTGAAAGTTTATTTTCGCACCCACTTCTTTACTTTGGTCAGGAAGTTCCTGAATTATGCTCTACAGCTCTGAAGGGAAACTTGTAAACATATGTATTTCATAAGCCAAACGAAGATGAGTCAAATATGTGGATAAATTTTGATCCCTTTGCTTTCCCATTTCTATGTTTGAATGGCATCTTGCAATGCGGCATTGAGCCGTCCTGGTGGCGCAGTGGTCTAAGCGATGGCCTCTGATCATTCGTCCGAAAGGGGTTCGGGTTCGAATCCCGGTGAGGCATGGATGTTGTGTTTGTCTTACGGCACTGGCTCTCTTCCTTCCGTGGAACCAGTGACCCTAAATTAGGGACGGGCGACTGCTTATAGCCCATTGAGTTGCTCACGGTGGTCGTTAAAAATCCAATATATATATAAAAAAAATGCGGCATTGAAGAGTTTGGGAGATATAGTGTTATTACCTTTTCTCTCCCCTTTCCAGTTTTTATTGGTGCTGTACCATCAAATAGCAGAACCTTTGCGTTTGCATTTTCGTAGATGTTTTTAATAAAGATGATGTATAATGATGTACTGTATATTTGACAAGATTTTTAAATTTCTTAACGGAGCAATGCGTAAGGCTTGAGAGGTTTCACCATACAGTTGTCAGTTTTTCCTGATGCGCAAATTGTTTTTGTTTGCTTCCCTTTATGATGATGTATCGGTTTTAGGGGATGGCGTTTTAAATCGGATGAAAGTAAGCATACTCCGCAATTTCTAAATCTTTTCAACTCTTTGTGACGCATAATCTCATACCTGGACGACATAAATATTTGATTTCACATGGTATATGTACTTCCATTAAAATCATTGGGGAAAATGTTTTGAATATTTAAGTGGAAGTTATGTATAAACGAAGCTATTAAAGGAGAAAAATATACGCCATTTTTTTTATTGGAGGTTTAACGACCACCGTGAGAAACTCAATGGGCTATAAGCAGTCTCCCGTCCCTAATTTAGGGCCATTGGCTCCAGGGAAAGGGAGAGAGCCAATGCCGTAAGACAGACATATCATCCACGTTTCACCGGGATTCGAAACCGGACCCATCTCGAACGAATGATCAGAAGCCATCGCTTAGACCACTGCGCCACAGGGGCGGCTACGCGTTTTGAATCAAAAGAATGGTCGACAATAGGAAACGTAATAATCGTCGAACATTTATTTGAATACCAAATCTCATGTGTGTTTATGGTAGCTAAAGATATGTGAATATAAATAATTCAATTTGATGCAGAAAGAATGTTTTTAATTGGCACCTTAGAGACGGACAAACGCTTGCAGATAGAAATATATGCTGTTGTCTAAAAACTTAAAGACTAACATTAAATCTGACGATTACAAAGCAAAGTCGCGATTCACGGAATGACCCAAAAGTACAAGTTTCAAGTTTGTTCTTAAGTTCATGTCATTGTAGTACCATGTCATTGGTACTACAATGACATGAACTTAAGAACAAACTTGAAACCTGACGATTACAGAACGACCCAGAAGTCCAAAGAAAGCTTAAGGACAAACATGAAATCTGCCGATTACAGAGTAAAGTCGCGATTCCCGGAATGACCCAGGAGCCCAAAGAAAGCTTAAGAACGAACGTGAAACCTGACGATTACACAACACAGTCGCGATTCACCCCAGAAATAAAAAAAAAGGATAAGAACGAACATGAAATCGGCCAAATACAGAACAAAGCCGCGATTCACGAAATGACCCAGAAATCGAAAAAAGGATAAGAACGAACGTGAAATCTGCTAAATACAGAGCAAAGCCGCGATTCACGGAATGTCCTAGCAGTCCAAAGGAAACTTGAGAACGAACATGAAATCTGATAATTAAAGCGCATCATGGGCCTCAAAGAGCTTGCTAACATATCCATTCGAGTGCGGTGAGACGTATAAAAGCATTCCATGCTACGAAGCCAGCATGCAAATTTTCTGTGAGCACGTGACAGCTTCTGAGGGTGTTTATAAGCAGGAGGCAGAGTCATGTTTTATAGGACTTCATTCCGTTTTTCATGCGTTTCACTGCCGGAGTGATAAACTGCCTTGACAGAAGGATGTCTCGCTGACATCATATGGATGATTTTACTAGAGGTCGAATTATCGGCAAGCAGGAAAAAGCCGGATTTTGACCGATGTCGCCAGAGAGTTTGGGGTAGCACACAGTATAGTATCGCGGGTTTGGTCAGCTTTCGGGAAACACAGAATCTGTGACAGTTGTTTTTGCTGGTGGTCATTACCGATGCGCAAACCAGCGGGATGACGTTGTCCGGCCATAATGACAAAAAGGAATCTGAAAGTTAAACAATCGTCTTCCGGCGAGCAAAGGTGTGCGAATTTCGGGTCTAACCATGCCAAGCAGTCCAAGTGCAGCAGTGCTATACGCACGGAAACACCCTCACGCTGTGCATCATTATCCAGGGCGCATCGTACAGCCCGTCATCAGTGGTGTATTTGTATGTCTAACGTTGACCGGTCTTCAGAACAATGGTCCATGGAATTATTCTCAGATGAAAGATGCTTTAGTCTTTTGTCGGATTCCAAGGTGCAGTTGATCTAGAGAGAATGAGGGACTGCATATGATAACAAGAACATCGTTGAACGGGGCAGACACGGCGGTCACGGTGTAGGCCAGTATCACAGTCAATCAACATATCGAAATGTAGTTGATGGATTAACACCTGACAGTGGTACTACAATTACATGAACCTTCGAAGCATTCGTCTGCTATTTAGTGCTGCGAGCGCAGATTTCAGTTTCTCACAGCACACAACAGCAGTGGGGGAAATATTGGCTAGTAAAGATATCAGTCGGATGGAGTGGCCGGAGCGATTCCCTGACCTCAATCCAATCGGACATGAATATGACTCTCCGGGGAGACATGTTCAGAAAAATAATCGCCTACCACATACCATTCCAGCACTTATCAAGACTGCAGTAGGAGTGGGACAATTTACCCCAAGATATCGTGATGCACGTGGTGCCAAACATGCATTGTGGTTCTGGGTGAACACATCCCCTACTATTGCCTTGATGTCTGTTTATGCAGTGTTGAGGGAAAAGTACACTACGGGTTGTGAAGATTGCAACACAAAGAAGGAACCATGTGATTCGAATTAAATTTATACCACACATTACTGATATGGCTGTAAATAAGTGATTTAATTTTCAGAACAATACAACAATCTTTACCTGCAAAAATCAGTATTTTGTGAAGCCTCCGCAAGCTACAATAAGAGTTTCTAGACGGCGTGGTATTAAATCGAAAAGGCGTTGGATGGTGTCCTAGGTAATTAGTTGCCAGGCGGCATGTATGCGAGTCCACAGATTATTGGTACTGGAGGACTTTGATGGGCCAGTTGCCGAGTGACCATATCCCAGACATGTTCAATTGGCGACATGTCTGGCGAACGTGTAGGCCAGGGAAGAAGACGTATCTGCTATGCTGCAAAGAGGGCTTAAACATTCCTGAAAACATATGGTCGGGCATTGTCCTGCTGGAATATAGCGCCAAGAGTGCCCCGAAGGAAGGGTAGGATTTCTGCCTGTACAACCTCCCTGATGTAGCGGTCGCTGTTGAGATTTCCTTGAAGTCGTAGCAGCCGAGATCGCGAATGGTACCCAATGACACCCCACATAATCACACCTGGCGTTCGGCACGTATGACGCTTGACAATGCATGTTGGAAGAAGGCGCTCACCACAATACCGTCTAATACGTATGCGGCCTTCATGGTAGTCTAAGTTGAATCGGGACACGTCCGAAAACACGGCATGTTCCAATCAGCACGCCACTGCCTGTATTGAAAACCTCATTCCAGACCGTCCATGGTTCAAGGTCAAACGAATCCGCCGCAAAGGGATTCGTACAACCAGTCATCTGTGCAGCAGACGGCGTCCAACTGTGGAGGCTGACAATGCCACACCTGTTGCAGTGTTCCACTGTTGTGCTAAAACTTGAGAAGATGCGGAACGGTTCGTCACTGCCATGCGGATGAGGTGTCGGTCATCCAGCGGTGTTTTAACATTTCTCGGTCCACTGCTGCTACATGCGCATCACTGTCGTGACGTTATGTCCTTTCCGATCTCAATGTCGCGGTACGAAAATGCAACTTCACGCAGACCAATCATTCGTCCCCGTTCAAACTCTATCTTATGGTGATATTGCGCCCTTCGTCCTCGCTGAGACATTGAATCCTGGAGGCCCTTTTACAACTTGCAGTCCACGATGCACTACTGGTGTGCATCCTAAATAGCCCTCTCTTCATTAATCTCACTCGACTGTCCAGAGGGCGCAGCCAGTCCCAGACATGCGCAATGACTCTGCACTCCTATTCATTTGCATGTCCTACCTACCCCATTTCCCACCCTGCTCTGCATATCCTGTAAGTTTTACATGATTACCATCATTCCTTCATGGTGTTGCAATTTTCACAAACAGTAGTTTATTTTTGAACGACACTACAGCTTGTACATCTTTCGTAAAAGTAGTTAGTACTTAACTTTTGAAGCAAAGTAGCCGGCCCGGTGGCGCAGTGGTCTATAAGCGGTGGCCTCTGATCATTCGTACGAAAGGGGTCCGGGATCGAATCCCGGTGAGGAACGGATGTTGTGTTTGTCTTATGGCACTGGCTCTCTCCCTTCCCTGGAACCAGTGACTCTAAATTAGGGACGTGCGACTGCTTATAGCCCATTGAGTTGCTCAAGGTGGTCGTTAAACATCAAAAAAAAAAAAAAAAAAAAAAGAAGTAGTGTTCCACTTTAGGAGTGATCGATGATACTTTTAAAGCACTGTTAGGACGGCTCACTGAAGGGCGGAAACCAGAACTGGGAAACAAGCACACCACTGCTGGGCAATTTGGGATTGCTTGGTCACAAACATTAGGACATTTGGTGCCCGGAAAACGCTGTGAAGTTATTTATTTGAATAGTGTCTCGGTTTAATAACTGAAATACGATACCTCTTACTGCAGATAAAAGAAGGTATTTCAGTTTTGTACATAATAGATTGCATTCTTACGCAAAAGACAATGCGTATGGTATGTTTTTTTGAGTCTGCCATTTCCTGCTTTTTTTTTTTTAATTGGAGGTTTAACGACCACCGTGAGCAACTCAATGGGCTATAAGCAGTCGCCCGTCCCTAATTTAGGATCACTGGTACCAGGGTAGGGAGAGAGCCAGTGCCGTAAGACAAACACAAAATCCATGCCTCACCGGGATTCGAACCCGAACCCCTTTCGGACGAATGATCAGAGGCCATCGCTTAGACCACTGCGCCAACGGGGCGGCGCATGTTGTGTTTGTCTTACGCCACTGGCTCTCTCCCTTCCCTGGAACGACTGACCCTAAGTTAAGGACGGGCAACTGCTTATAGCCCAATGAGTTGCTCACGGTGGTGGTTAAATCTTCAATAAAAAAAAAAAAATCACGAACCTGTATTATTTTCTTTGCTGATCTGGTTGAATGAATTTGCCAATCAAATAAAGTTTACATTTGTTGTTTCACATGAGTTTATTAATTTCAAAAAGAAATAAGAACAAAAACAAATTACCGTCGTTTCAGACTGGTTTCGTGTAGTTGTTATTAATCGTCGAAAACAGTTTCTGTTTTTAATGCAGCTACCTCCATGTTCTTTAAGAGAAAATTAGAGAAAAGCGTAAATTATCACTGTGAAGAAATTACGTATTAATAAGGAAACAACGCTGAAAGAACTTAAACAGTTTTGAAAAGCCCATCATGACAGAGAGGCTAAGATATATACGCCGTAAAGTTCTCTGAATATACGTCATATTTATGAGACCATCGATTTTCTAAATGTGTTACCAAACTGCTTGTTATTTATAGTTTCTCGTAGACTTTTTTCAAAGCGGCGGTATGGGACGAGAAGACATCGTCTAACATTAAAATATTTGGAGTACACAGATCCACGTATGAAAATATACATACGACGGAAATAAACAATTTATGAACGAAAGTCGAAAAATGAATTTTTCAAGCAGCTTTCAATCTTATTTGCTATTCCAACTTAGGTAAGAACGAAACTTTTGCTTTTCTTTCTGCAAACGTATGAAAAGAAACAAACACACGTATCCTAAATCAACTTGCTTTACTCTATCGGCTTCTCTGTTTCGTCTGTAAAAGGCTTTCAGTAACCTCCTCTTGAATAAAAAAGGACAACTTATTCATTTTTGAGTTCACTCGCACGGAAAACATTGCAAAGAATCTCGTTCGTGTATTTCACGTTTCCTTCTATCAATGTTACATACTTTAGTCTTCTCAGACAAACAAAGAAGTTCCAATTCACTAGTATTATGCGATTAGGTTTTGTATTTCGTAATACTTTCAGTCCCGCTGTTGCTGCGTAGAAAGTAGAAAGTTTTCATATCTGACGCACTCTTGTTTCGAAGTATTTTAACGGCAACTTCAGCAATCTATTCATATAAAAAATTAGCTGGATTTTTATACCAAAAGATTTGTGGTAATTAAAAAAATTAAAAAAAGACAGCACCAAACAGCACCGGTTTAAGCATGACAGCACCGGTTTTAAGCATGTACTGCACTAAGTCACATGACGCAGATGACTTACTGCTGCGGTGATATACTGTATGAGCCAAATCAAGAATGTTGCAGCGATAAGCTTCCCCGCGTAGTTCTGTTGGGAGAACAGCCGTTTCGGAATAGGAAGACGCGGTTTGAAGTTCACCAGCGGCAAAAGGTTATATGCTACATTTGAACGTAGATTGACGCCTGAATGCACACGGGCGTGCACAAATTAAGGACGAGACGGTTTTTCGAATGTAACGTCGTGCAGAAGTGCTCCACATCGACTCCAATCATACTATAAGATCCCCAAGATGTAAGAATATGGGACAAGTGAGCAAAACCGTCCAAAGAAGGAATCAAAAGGATACAAAGGCTAGAGCACAACTGGACAGAAGACAAAAACGTCCATGTGACAGGCGGCTGCCAAGAAAAATCCAGTCTTTAGTAGGTTATATGATCACCCCTGACTGCGTTGCACGATTTACAACGTCTGTCCAGGCTGAGGACGAGGTTGTCAAGGAGCTGTTGAGGCATCGCGGTCCATACCTCTTGTAGCGCCAATCGCAGCTGCGGAATCGTTGCTGCTGGCTGGTGACGTGCTGCCAAGCGTCTCCCGAGAAGGTCCCACACGTGTTCGATTGGATTTAGGTCATAGGGCTTTGCGGGCCAATCCATACGTTGAATATCTTCACTCTCCAACAGCTCTGCGTCAGCCACTGTACGATGAGGTGTAGCGTTGTCGTCCATGAAGAAGAACTCTGGACCCACAGCACCTCTAAACAGACACATGTGATGCAGGAGAACCTCGGTACAATAGCGGACACCAGTGACGGAACCTCCTTGGAAGATGTGGAGGTCAGTATGGCTACCAATCATGATACCACCCCAAACGAGAACTCCGCCACCTCCAAACCGGTCCCTTTCGATGATGTTGGAGGTGTGACTGCGTGTACCCTGCTCTCTCCATATGTGCATACGTTAAAAATCGCTCGTCAGACTAAATCGGCTCTCATCCGTAAAGAGAACTCGACCCCATTGCTGTTGTGTCCAGTCCAGTTCTTGTGTTACAGAAACCGCCGTTTCCGATGAGCAGGCGTTAATGACACACACCGTACTGGTCATCGTGCAAATAGACCATCTTTGTGCAGCCTCCTGGCCATGGTAAAACGCGATAACGGACTTCCAGTTGTCTGCTTCATGTGCCTTGCGATTTCTCTCGCTGTCTGTCTCTTCTTGCCGGTAGGACAATATACCGGTCGTCCGCCGCCGTGGTTGCTCGCGGACGACCACTGCTAAACTTTCGGACAGCTTTTCCTGCCGTTTGAAATGCTCTTCAAGCTAGTGAAACAATGCTGTGAGCGATCCCGAACTCCTCGGCCACACTAGTCACACTTCGACCTTGTTATAACTTCCCAATGACGCGACCTCGGGTAAAGTCATCCAGATGTCGTCTACTGGATTGTCTGTTGGCCATATCACACGGTGGCAGCAACTCGATGTCGTTCAAAGCGATGTACACCGTGCAATAGCTTTCACCGAATTGCTGAGCGTACACCGCCCGTGTGCTTTATACGCTTTCGACACCCCCCCCTACGTAATGCTACACATATGCGCATGCCCTACCGTACCGGACCCTAGTCTACCTCCTGAGTGGTCTTTCGGTCCGTTCTGCCAGCTCGTTCCGCTGTTATGCTAATTTCTCCTCTTCGTCCTTAATTTTTGCACACAAGTGTATATAAATCTGATGGCCGTGAGGTTCGAGCATATATGCGTGATGATTCTTCTGCAAATCATATGGAATTAATAAAAATTCCTTCTATCTTGCTCATTTACTCTGCTAATTATGTGCCATCCTGGGAATCTTTGCTTTTAATTTTTCTGTTTACCATCTCTTGTTACTTGAACCCGTTGTTTCACACGGCTGAACTACAGACCCGAAAGTGGCACCGAGGACATTCCACGATGACCTTAAATTTGGTATGGATACTGACTTAACCAAGGGCTACATGCAAACACAGAACATAATCTGTGCTTATAATATTCGGTAGAATGATCTAATCCCACATTATTTGATATTACACTGAGTGATAACTGAATTATGACCATCTTCTTAATACTTCGTAGGTCCTCCTTTCGCCCTCAGTACAGCAGCTATAATTCAATAAGACGTGGCATCAATTCAATAAGATGCCAGAAGCAATTGGGAGGTATGAACAAAAAAGCTGTGTGAAATGTTGCCGACAATGCTGCTTTTAGGTGATTGCTGTGTCTAGACGCCTGATATGCCGTCATACAAATGCTCTATGGGATTGATATCGGGAGAATTCGGAGGCCAATTTTAGGGTGAATGTCAAGCTAAATTATTTGTGCAATTTGACTCGGTATTTAGTTCACAATGCTATATGCAAGAATGTGCATATAAAGACTATCTTCCCAGTCTGTACTTGTAGTAACCGTGGCCGAGCAATTATTTAGAGAATCCACAATTACGACAAGTTTTCCTCTACCCGAAGACTGGATTTTTAGGGTAGACACTTAAACCAACTGAGCTGACAAGTTACACCAAAAAGAGGGCCAGAGATCACTATTTCCGCGCAACACACAAATAATTTAATAGGTTATAAAAAGGCACATAATTCTTGATCATGCATAGATGGTTATTGTAAGTTTTAGAGATAAGCTTGACTGACATCTAATTTCTGATGCAGAGTTCAACTGCTGGAATTAACAGTTTATTTCACTCCCGCATGCAAAAGTTCTGCGTATGCTTTTGAACGAGTTCCTCATCAGTAACTAGAAATACTAACAAAAATTCTGTACTAACAAGTCTATTCTTTGGGTGCATTAATCCAATAAGATCACACTAACGTGCGTTGATATTCCGCTGCGGAAATCTTACTGGAATGGTTCTTAGCCGGAGAATTTCTCATCGAACACGCACACACACAACAGAGCCTCGCTGTGGATGGGGAAAGTTGAGCGCTCTCTCTCTTGCTCTGTCCGCCTTGCAACGGGGTGAGTGACTGCTTCTGGACACCTTTCACTGATCGTTGGCTCAGAATCTTTTGACTTGTGCTAGTTTCCTCCGGCCAGTATTTCCCAGTAGATATAGTCTCCGTGAAGATCGCTATCTCACTTGACCGTTCCACCAATCCTTTGAGTTTCTTTGCAAACAGTACTATTCTTTCTTCATTTCGGCGGCGATGGAATTATGCTATGAGGGTGTTTCTCCTGGTATGGCACGGGACCCTTGGTCGCAATTCCTGGAAGACTCAACGCCGAGACCTACTGCACCATTTTGGATGACCATGCGTTTCCTACGTTGTGGCAGTTTTACGGGGTGGACCCATGTTACTTTCAGGATGACAATGCCACCTGTCATGTTGCGAGGTCCACCATGGCTGGGTATGGTGACAATGGGGTTAATCGAATGGACTGGCCTGCGCAGAGCCCGGACCTTAACCCTATCAAGCACCTCTGGGACGAGTTATAGCGTCGACTTGAGAGGTGCTCCCACCGTCCGAAATCGGTGAAGGAACTGACCTGTCTTCTCCAAGCCGAGTGGAAAAAATACCGCTAGCCGTCGTACAACGTCTGGTTGAGAGTATGTCCCGGAATGTCGCAGCTGTAATCGCCGCTAGTGGAGGCTCCACCAACTATTGAAGGTGAATAAACTTCGTTTTCCTTTGCTATCACAGGCGTCCAATTATTTGTTAGTAGATAGTGTATTACAGTGATTCAAAAGTCATTGGCGGTTTGAAGAGTCGTCATGTGTCAGGCTATTACTTAGTGCACATGCGTTATGAAGATGAGAATAATGCACAACAGGAAAATCGGTATCTTCTAGTCTGTATAAATAGCAGCATACGCTGCCGTGATTTATTGGAAAATTTTATGCTGTCAAAGGTATGGACGAGAAATACGCAATCGAGTGCTGTGTCGGTTTTTCTTAAAAAAGTTGACCACGTTCCACAGTACAGATTTCCTTCGCTTTAGAACTTTTTTGTTTAAAAGTTCTACAGCTAAGGAAATTTGTGCGATGGAAGATGAAGGATCAGTGTCTGCAAGAGCGGCAAGATTTTGGTTTCAGCGATTTAAAAATGTGGACTGCAGCCTTGAAGACAAGTTACGTGCTGGAAGACCTTCGACGGTGAATTCTAAAGCTCCACACCAAGCCTTAAGGTCAAGTCCGTGCACAAGATCTCAACAACCATCAAATGAGCTGGAAATACCTCATCCTACAATTGTTTGCGAACTGCACAAGCTTGGCAAGACGCACAGAAGCGGTTGACAAGTACCTCATGAACTGACTGCTGCTCAAGCTCAGCTACGTGTGCATGTGTGCCGCCAGTTGCTGCAAAACCCCCAGAACGACTATTTCTTTAAGCGGACTGTGGCATGTGATGAAAAGTCGATATTTCCCCCGAATCTTGACATGAGCAAACAATGGTTAGATCCCAAATAGCCGCCAGAACCAGTCTCAAAAAGTGGACGATTTAAGCACAAAGTTATGTGATGAGTATGGTGGAACATTGAGAGCTCTATTCGTTAGCATTTGTTTCCAAAATACCCTGCCCAATTTATTAGGAATTCGTTTCAAAGTATCCTGCTCTGTTGAACCGTAAATGAGTTATTCTTCGACAGGATAAAGTTCCTACTCATCGCGGCCGGTCAATTAAGGAAAACAATACAGGAACTAGAGGATTCTGAGCTAATGTCCCACCCTGCTAATAGTCTGGATTTTGCGCTTTCGGGATACCATTTATTCCGGTCCATGGCACATGTTCTACGTAGGAAACACTTCCAAAGTGTCCACTATGTTAAACTTGGGGTTCAAGAGTTTTTCGCCTCGAAACCAAAGGAAGTATTTGGAAAGGGGGTTCAAGACAATAGTGTCCGTGTCCTCGCTGGTCTGATAGCGTAGGACCATCGAGAACGATGGACTGTATTTCGAAGATTAAACTTATGCAAGTTTATATACACGTTTTCATCAATTGTCAGAAAACGGCAATGGCTTCTGAATTACCCTGGTGGTTGTAGCAATAACTAGCTACTTTCAAAAAGTAGCTTTCCAATCACTGACTTTCAACAGCTCATTCCTGGTATGCAAAACTTAAAGAAAGGAAAATTGTTGGAAATAGTCATATTCCTGCTGTGCTTCCCCGTTCGTTTAAACCAACGCGTTTATGCAAAGACGCATACACTTGTGACGTTGACCGCCGTCGTCAATCAGTATAGAAGACAAACCTCCATGAGACAGTTGTGAGATGGCCTAGTGATCGACGTTCGTGACTGCCACGGAGAAACCTCAAGTTCGATCCCAGCAGGTACGAACGCTCGAACCACTAAACATCCGCCGGGCGTCGGATGGGCACTTTAAGCCGTCGGACCCCGGGTACTGTCCCCCGGTAATAAATAAGGGCGTCTTGGTCTCCCTTTATAACTCGCTTTCATGTCACTTTCCTATAGGGCAGTCAAGACCAAATCTCCTAGCTTCCTATTTGTAAGGGTTGTTTAAGACCTGGGGTCAGACACTCCCTTCCTAAAATCCTCTGCATATGATCTGATCTGATCTGACAGTTGTGAGGGTGAGCTTCATGCTGAAGTCTATGAACTGTTATCTTGCACTGAAGTCTATGAACTGTTATCTTGCGCTGAAGTCTATGAACTGTTATCTTGCGCTGAAGTCTATGAACTGTTATCTTGTCAGTATATAGCTCATGGTTCCAGTTCCAGTGCCCAATTGAGGGTTTCAGCTCCTGCTACGAGTGACTGTTTCCAGAAGTCAGCAGAGGTGTTGATCAGAACAGTAGGTGTACAATATCTTTATTACAACGTTAAAAGGCAAGCTTCAAGAAGTAAGTCTTGTTACGTGTCTTTCGCTTTTGGTGATCGGGGTAGTAAGTTCAGTAGTGGGAGCTGTGGGGCATTTTGGCCAGAATGACTTGCGTGATTTGATGGCGTATTTAGTTCAACTGAATTTTGAACAATGTTACTACATGCAAACGGCATTATACTGTTAATCCAAAGGGTCTAAAACGACTGTAAATTATTTATGACTTTTATTTTCACTAAATGTACCGGAAAGTGTACTAAATGTTCCCAAACTGAAGGAACATTTAATTTCGCAAACTGTACAATGTGAATCTATAGATAAAGCTATTTTTCATTCTTGTTAAAGTATCTCAGTCTCATTTAGCAGCTTGTGTTGCAAATTCAGTCTTATTCGGTTAGAGTATTCTAACAGCTAGAGAGTCTATAGAGCTCGTAGTGTTGCAAATTCAGTCTTATTCGGTTAGAGTATTCTAACAGCTGGAGAGTCTATAGAGCTCGTAGTGTTGCAAATTCAGTCTTATTCGGTTAGAGCATTCTAACAGCTAGAGAGTCTATAGAGCTTGTAGTGTTGCAAATTCAGTCATATTCGGTTGGAGTATTCTAACAGCTAGAGAGTCTATAGAGCTCGTAGTGTTGCAAATTCAGTCTTATTCGGTTAGAGTATTCTAACAGCTAGAGAGTCTATAGAGCTCGTAGTGTTGCAAATTCAGTCTTATTCGGTTAGAGTATTCTAACAGCTGGAGAGTCTATAGAGCTCGTAGTGTTGCAAATTCAGTCTTATTCGGTTAGAGCATTCTAACAGCTAGAGAGTCTATAAAGCTCGTAGTGTTGCAAATTCAGTCTTATTCGGTTGGAGTATTCTAACAGCTAGAGAGTCTATAGAGCTCGTAGTGTTGCAAATTCAGTCTTATTCGGTTAGAGTATTCTAACAGCTAGAGAGTCTATAGAGCTCGTAGTGTTGCAAATTCAGTCTTATTCGGTTAGAGTATTCTAACAGCTAGAGAGTTTATAGAGCTCGTGGTGTTGTAAATTCAGTCTCATTCGGTTAGAGTATTCTAACAGCTAGAGTCTATAGAGCTCGTAGTAACTGCGTACCTTCAACAAAAATTAGTTTCACTATTTCTTATAATTTCATCAACGTATAAAAAGATGCAAAGGTAATGAATGGCGAAACAAAGCAAAAACACGAGCAACAAATCGTCAGGGTTAACACGAGTAGATCTATCCTAGGCTCATAAATGATTGAGTAATTTCTCTCTTTTGATAAGCTCCAGGAACTCAGTTTACAAAGGAAGGAAAAAGAGAGGTATCATAAATTGCTACTCACTGAAATTTGAAGACGTGAGAGACAGTGACCACCATTTCAGCAAGAAACATTCTGTTTGCGTTTCATCTTACAGAGGGATCCGTTTTTGTTTGATCAAAGCGAGCTGTTTGCTTGCCTTTTTTTTAAAGGGTTGTCCAAAGCGTCCCAGCGACTGAGGGAGTAAAGTGATTTTTCACTCTAAGAGGCTTTGTTCTTGACTGCTACAACCTGTGTGTAGGGAAATTATTAAAAATAAAGTTTACTCCCAATTTTCGAATGGAGCGACTTAGGTAGAAAAGAAAGCCCGCATTCCTGAGGGTTTCGGGCAATTAATGCTGCCGCCATGAATGATGAATTACAATAATAAAAAATCAAACATGGGATTCAGCAGATATAAATAAAATTTACCTAAACAGGAAAGGGAAGAGTGATAATAAAGGCATTCCACGCACGTGTTCCGACGAAAGAAGACTTAAAAGTTTGACGTTTCGCGAAAAGGTGAATAGAAGAGAAAAGATGTCAAAAATATCACCTATTCTCAGCAAATGTGACACGACACTTTGTGAAACAAGTTAGTAAAATCATGCAGTGCATTGAAACATTATGACAACTAAAACGTCTTAATACGAAAACATGAGTTCCAAATCATGTTTTCGAACTTTTTTTAAACTTTGCTTCTTTACAAGAGCCGTTTAAACTGCGCTAATTATTTTATGTCGTAAGCTAATGCAGAAGTATTTGTGCACAGCACGTTCATCTTGCACCCTGCGTTTAGAAAAACAGAACGGAAAAATATTTAATAAAATTTTAAGAAATCGCACCCTGCTTTTAAAGAAAGTGAACAGAAAAAGATTTTATAGAGTTTTAAGAAATCTCGTTTATGAAAGGAAAACTTCTGAAGTAGTTTTATCATCTCTCGCATGAAATTTCCAGTTGTCTTAAAAAGATTCCCTGTTGTCAGTAACGTAGCGTTCGCATCGCTTGTTTTGTAGAATGAGTCCGTAACTTGGTCTAGCATTCCGAGAGTGCTTTCAGGATTTCTTGTATGCTTACGAGCAGTGTTTCTGTTTTTATTTTCATTTTCAGTCAGGCGCTTCTTTTTTACTGCTTCATTTTCTGCCGAATGATGTGTGCTTGTGTACCCGAATAAGAAAAAGTTATGAAAAGAAAAAAAGGATTATTGCGCTGCACATACGTATATATGCGTAAATCAAAATAACGTTGCCATGATAATTTTATTTGACATAATACCGCTGCCAGGAATATATTAAGTGAATCCTTTGCTTTTCGCGATTTTTTGTAAGGTCGAAATATTGGAATCGCTAATAGGATTTCACCAACGCGATGCCTATGTGAAAACACAAATCTCCCGGTGACGGAGCTCGAAGCCGTATTCTTCTGCTCCGGAGCTGAATGCTTTACCAATCAAGCTACACCGGCCGCCCCGGTCGCGCAGTAGTCTAAGTGTTGGCTTCTAATCATTCGTCGGAAAGGGGTCCGGGTTCGAATCCCGGTAAAGCATGGATGTTGTGTTTGTCTTACGGCACTGGTTCTCTGATCATTCGTCCGAAAAAGGGTGCCGGGTTCGAATCCCGGTGAGGCATGGATGTTGTGTTTGTCTTATGGCACTGGCTCTCTCCCTTCCCTGGAACCAGTGACCCTAAATTAGGGACGGGCGACTGCTTATAGCCCATTGTGTTGCTCACGGTAGCCGTTAAACCTCCAATCAAAAAAAAAATCAAGCTACACCGACTGAATTTATAGCTGCTAATTTGCCTGTTGATAGATTATTTTCGTGCCACATAAGTCACTTGATGCAAAGTATTACCGTCTTTTGCACGATCTGAAACAGCGATGCATAAATATAAATTAAAACCAACTTCAATGCTCATTTTAGAAGACTATTTATTCCTAAAAAAAAATTATTTTCATGAAGTCAAAAGCCTAAGGTGTTTCGGACCCGCAACGGTGTCCATCCTCAGATGCGTCATTGCACTACAAATGTAGAAGCGTAAACGAGTGCTACATATAAACAGGTTGAGGTTAAGATAGCGTGACGTTTTGTCATCCGTCAATGCGCCTGCGCTAAAAAGTTCATATCAGTTGGTAATTATCGTTTATATTGCCTAAATGTCAAATTAATATTGTTCGTCTTCAACGTTGGCCGACATGAGCATTTTCCACGGTTAAGGAATGTAGCTTGGTTGATCATAGTTACAGCATAAATGTTTATGGTTGTCAATATATACAGGGTTACAAGGAAAATACGTGATCAGGCCAATATCTCACGAACTATGGCAGTTAGCGATTTGCTTCTTGTGCAGTTGTATAGGAAACCCCCTATGGCGCACACAATAACTCCACGAAGAATCTCTTCGCCCTCTTGGGGGTGGGGGTGGGGTGTGTGGAGGCTGTCGCGCTCCCCTTTGCAGATAGGGCAAAAAAAGTTAATTACAAACTTGTTCAGCGAGGCAAAAATAGTCCTTAAATGTTTTTGTCCCATAACAAAAAATGGAAGGGGCCTCTCCAAATGCGAAAAAAGCGGAAAGCTACCTAAGTCACTGTGTCCGAAACATATTTGCATGGATTTCAAATGCGCTTTCTGCTCCGTCGTCAGAATACAAAAATGATATGCGTGGTCGGTATGCCAACACTTCGTGAACCAGTGACGGGAAGTCGAAAGCTTTGCCACGTACGCAAGTCAGTTAAAGGTGCATACAGTTTCCCTATTGGATGAGTGTTTCGCCACTTTATGCTATTTCTCCTTGTCTCAGTGTATTTTTTACTGTATTGGACATCAAAGTCTGATATTGAATATGTCAAGGAACTGCGTTTTATTTCAGAACAAGAACTGTTGATAAGGTTTGTAGGAAAAATGTCCTTTGTACTTTCATTTACATATAACTTACCAGTTTAGATAAGTTCTATGCCCTTGTCTAAATACTCTTTCGTTGCTTCCCGATGTTGTGATTTTCTTGGGGCCACAATCCCGATCCCTTTCCATCTTTCGTTATGGAACAAAAACATTTATGTACTATTTTTGCCTCGCTGAAAAAGTTTGTAGTTGCATTTTTTTGCCCTGTCTGCAAAGGGGGGCGAGATAGCACCCTCAACCCCCAAAAGGGGGCGAGTGGATCCTTCGTGCTGTTATTGTGGGCGCCATAGGGGGCTTCCTATAAAACTGCACAAGAAGTAAATCAATAACTGCCATAGTTCGTAAGATATTGGCTTGATCAAGGACTTTCCTTGTAACCCTGTATAGACTTTCTGTAAATAATGCTAACAAGAAAGATGACACCTAATTTTCGGCTGTAATAAGCACGTCTTTTGAATCCGTTCTGAAGCAAATTAAATTTATCAAAGCTATTCAAAGGCAATGGAACCGGTATGGAAAACAATAGAATCTGACGGAAGAAAGAAATTTTTCAATCGGTGTTTTAATCCCTCAGATATTGCTGTAAACAGAATCGTGAGCTTACGCCTTCTGGTTGGAGACTTGTGCGTTAAGAAAACATGAATTTACACTGCTGCCCACCGAAAATGGAACCCCAAGAAGGACACGAGATAGCAAAGCCAGATTTACTGGACACATAACAACAGATTTAAAGGTGAAACGATTGAACTTACATCACACGCAGACATCAATAGTTCGTGTGGCCCCCATGGCTGGCAATAACGGACGCTACACGCCGCGGAATCGAACGAAAGAGGCTTTGGTAGTGGGCTTAGGGTATGTCGGTCCAATCTGCTTCCACCACACGTTGACTCAGTTCATCAGGCGTAGCCGTGGGTGGTGCTTGCCGGGCCACTCGGCTGCCGATCAGCGACCAGACGTGTTCGATGGGCGACACATCGGGAGAACAGGCGGGCCACGGCAGCAGTTGCACCAGGTGGGCCGTGAAGAATTGTTGCACGTTGCGTGCCACGTGCGGGCGCGCATTGTCCTGTTGAAACGTGCCCGCTGGAAGGTCCTGCCGGTAAGGGAGAACTACAGGCTCCAAAACGTCGGAGATGTAGCGGTGGCTGTTGAGTGTACCGGCGATGCGTACCAGAGGAGTGCGGGTGTCATATCCAATTGCGCCCCAAATCATAACGCCAGGCGACGGACCGGTATGGCGATGCATAATGCAGGCGTCATACAGTCTCTCGCCGCGGTGCCGCCACACGCGGATCCGACAATCGTGGTGTTGCTAGCAGAAGCGGGATTCGTCGGAGAAAACAATGTCATGCTATTCCGTAGTCCAGGTGTGGCGTTCAACGGCCCACTGCCGCCGCACTCGCCGGTAGTGTAACGTCAATGGTAATCGGAAAGAATGGGCGCCGTGCGACAAGTCCTCGCTCCTGCAGACGACGTCTAACGGTACGTGCTGACACAGGTTGTTGCGCAACACACCCTAATACCTGCGTTAACGTCCGTGATGGGTTGGTGTTGTGCGGCGAGCCGTCAATACCCGCCGCACAAAATGCCGGTCCTCTCGTTCGGTGGTGTTCCGTGGCTGCGGCAATCGCTCACGTCGGTCGGTCCGTCCGTCCCTCCTGCACCCACCGAATCCATACTCGCCTCACTGTGGCTGGATATCGTCCCACACGGGGGCCGATATCTCGGTACGATAAACCGCTGTTGCGATAAGCCACTATTCGTTCTCTGTCGAACTGCGAAATGTGCTGGAATGACTGCCGTATTCTGCAACGAGGCATGAGGAAGCTATAACACACTTCCACTGCTTACACCCCGCCTTCTGTGCAATCTTCTTATAGTGCTTCTCGGTGGCGTGCCAGCCGCAAATGATTTGCATATGCCCTGTAATGCTAATCGTTTGCATGTCCTATCGCAGGCGACGCAAGCTGCGAATTTCTGGCCAATCGGATGCTTCCTTCTTGGTGCTGCATTTTGGGTGGCCAGCAGTGTATATGAGAAACATTTCGCACCGGAAACACTCTCCAAGACCGAAATTAGTTTTCAAATCAGACTCTTAGAAACAGAGATATCGACAAAAATAAGATGTGACTTTACGTCTTATGGTGAGAAAACCATGCATTATTTTAGAATAAAGTATGCTCCAATTTTTTTACAGATGAGCGGTATCGGTCCAAGAAAAAAAAATTAGTCGAATTTTCAGGAGCCCAGATTTTGCTACAAATACATCAGAAGCAGAAATTAATACTTATGCCCTCTGGTGGCCAAACCATTCTTTACCAAACATTAGAAATTGTGTGAAAAATATTTTCCATTAGGTCTTGTATACGATACAGGAAGAATTTTTCAAATCGGAGTTTTAGAAGCAGAAATAACTTAGAAAACGCAATTTACCTTTGTACCCCATAGCGGAAAGTCTATAATTTACTTGAAAATTTTGAATTTATGGAAAAACATTTCGCATCGGAAACACTATCCAAAAAAGAAGGAATTTTTCAAATCGGACTCCTAGAAGTAGAGATATTGACAAAAATAATATATACATCTACGCCCCCTGGCGTAGAAACAATGCATTATTTCAAGAAGAAAGTGTTCCTAAAAGGTTTGTCGACATGAGTAGTATCGGTCAACAAGCGACTTATTTTGCAATCGAGATATTAGAAGCTCATATTTTGCTGAAAATACATCAGAAGCGGAAATTAAGACTTACGCCACCTGATGGCCAAACCATTTTTTACAAAAATCAGAAATTATAAGCAAAGGATTTCTCATCTGGTGCTGTATCCGGTGCAGAAGGAATTTTTCAAATCGGAGATTTAGAATCAGAGATGTGAATTTAAATCTGAGATTAGAAGCAGGAAAAGCAATTTACCTTTACGCCCCTAGCGCAAAGTCTATGAATTACTTGAAAATTTTGAAATTATAGGAAAAACATATCACACTGGAAACACTATCCAACAAAGAAGGATTTTTTTCAATCGGACTCCTAGAAGTAGAGATATTGACAAAAATAATATATACATCTACGCCCCCTGGCGTAGAAACCATGCATTATTTTAAGAAGAAAATGTTTCTAAAAGGTTTGCCGACATGAGTAGTATCGGTATACAAATGACGTTTTTTGCAATCGAGAATTTAGAAGCTCATATTTTGATGCAAATACATCAGAAGCGGAAATTAAGATTTACGACCCCTGGTGGGCAAACCATGTTTTTTACAAAAAATAGAAATTATGTGCAAACGATGTCCCATCAGAAGCTGTATCCGGTGCAGAAAGAATTTTCCAAATCGGAGATTTAGAAGCAGAGATATAGGGGGAAACGCCATGTACCTCTACGCCCCCTAGCGAAAAGTCTATGAATTACTTGAAAATTTTGAAATTATATGTAAAACATGTCACACGGAAAACACTATCCCACAAAGAAGGAAATTTTTCAAATCGGACTCCTACAAGTAGAGATATTGACAAAAATAAGATATACATCTACGCCTCCTGGCGGAGAAACTGTAAAATATTTTAAAAAGAAAATTTTCCGAAAAGTTTTATCGATGTAAGTGGCATCAATGCACGAAAGAATTTTTTGAATCGATATTTTAGAAGCTCAGATTTTATGACAAATACGTCAGAAGCAAAAATTAACACTTACGTCCCCTGGCGGCCAAAGTATTCTTTACCAAAAAATCGAAATTATATACAAAAGATTTTCAATCAAGATGTGTATCGCTGAAGAAAAATGTTTCAAATCAGAGTTTTAGAAGAAGAGTTATCAGAAAAAATGTATTTTACTTGTACGCCCCCTAGCGAAAAATCTATGCGTAATTTGAAAACGTAACTATATCTAAATTACTCTTGGACATAAATGGAATCGAAAGATAAAATATTTTTTTCAATCGGATGTTTAGAAGGAAATGTGGAATAAAACGTATTTTTGAATTCGACATCATCTGCATTTACGCCTTCTAGCGGCGAAATTCTACATCGTAAAAAGAAACAAAAGAAAGGATCATCATTCTCCTATTTCAAGTTTTCCAATGCAAAAAGAATTTTTCAAATCAGACTAATAGTTGCAGAGATATCGTGGGTAAAGACGGACGGACGGACAAACCGGTAACATAAGCACGATCTTTTTTTACAAGTTTTCCAATGCAAAAAGAATTTTTCAAATCAGACTAATAGTTGCAGAGATATCGTGGGTAAAGACGGACGGACGGACAAACCGGTAACATAAGCACGATCTTTTTACAAAAGACGTGCTAAAAATGTTGTGTTTGCGGTGGCTAAGATTATACCAATATTCCAATCTGGGCGGTGAGTTCGATTAATAACAGTATGTGATAATGCTGTGGCCTGATTCCGAACTGTAGATCCGATGTAGATCTGGTCTACGTGATCTGGACCCACTGCCTTCAATAATATGAACTTTTTAGCGCACGCGCATTGACGGGTGACAAAATGTCACGCTCTCTTAACCTCAACCCTTTTAGTTATCGTACTCCTTTACGCTTCTACATTTGTAGTTCAGTGATGCATCTGCGGATGGACACCGTTGGGGGTCAGAAAGATCTTATGCTTTTGACTTCATGACATTTTGACGATTTTTTAGGAATAAATAGTCTTTTAAAATGATCACGGAGGTTGGCTTTCATTTATTTTTATGCATTGCTGTTTCAGATCGTGCAAAGGACGGCAATTCTTTGCATTAAGTGCAACTTTGCCGTCTTGACATGTGCTGTACCTCTATAGTATGTCAGACATAACTCCCCCTCGCCCTCAGAAAGGGCTTGGACGGAATAATTAGTTTCTGGGTCAGCCGCTAAACCATACTTGAAGTAGCTCGCTGAAGGAGAAGGAATTCTGATTAATTCCAGACCATGTGTGGAAGAAGTATCACACATTTTTCGAAGCGAAGGATGAATTCTTTATTAATTCCAGACAATGTGTGCAAAGAACACCATTTATGTTTCGAAGAACCCAACGTCCAGTAGATGAATTTCCACAATCGGGAGCCAATGTGAAAACACAAATTTGCCTCTGACAGGGATCAAACCGCATCCTTTTGCTTTGGAGCTAATTAAGCTATACGGATGAAATTTATAGCTCCAACATCGCGGTCTTGACATGTGCTACACCTTGGTAGTACGTCACATATACCCCCCGCCCTCTTTAAGACAGGATTGCAAAAGACCCTAACGGAAGAGTCGCAAGTTCGATGGAATGAAGAAGAAAGGGACCGTCCAACTTTCAAATATCTACCTCTTCAAGACAGGATTACGAAAGACCCTAACGGAAGAGGGGCAAGTTCGATGGAATGAAGAAGAAAGGGACAGTCCAACTTTCAAATATCTTCCTCTTTAAGACAGGATTGCGAAAGACCCTAACGGAAGAGTCGCAAGTTCGATGGAATGAAGAAGAAAGGGACCGTCCAACTTTAAAATATCTTACTCTTTAAGACAGGATTGCGAAAGACCCTAACGGAAGAGTCGCAAGTTCGATGGAATGAAGAAGAAAGGGACCGTCCAACTTTCAAATATCTTCCTCTTTAAGACAGGATTGCGAAAGACCCTAACGGAAGAGTCGCAAGTTCGATGGAATGAAGAAGAAAGGGACCGTCCAACTTTCAAATATCTACCTCTTTAAGACAGGATTGCAAAAGACCCTAACGGAAGAGTGGCAAGTTGCTGTTCATGCTGTTCAATATGTCAGACGCATGGCAAAACGGTTATGGGTGAGCGGACGTGTCGAAATTGGTTTTCCAGGTTTAAGAAAGGTGATATAAGCTTGGAAAACAAGCCACCTGCAGGTAAACCCCAGGAGCTGGCAGATGAGGAGCTGGAATCGCTGTTGCAAGAGGATGCCACACAATCGAATAAGCAACTAGCGAAACGTTTGAGAGTGGCTTAATCGACAGTGGTCCGGCGTCCACAAGTCTTGGGGAAGGTTCAGAAGGTTGGTAAGTGGGTTCCGCATACTTTAATGAAGCGTAATATTGGTCAACAATTGGGCATCTGCATGTAGTTGCTGAAGAGGTTTCAAAAGGGAAGAATGTCTTGTGGAAGGCTGTCACCGGGGATGAAAAATGGGTCTGTTACGAATACTCCGTACGCAAGCGATCCTGGGTCGACCCAAGCCAGCCATCAACATCCACTGAAATACAGGATATCCATGGGGAATTCGTGCTGTTGTGTGTGCATGTGTGTGTGTGCAGGATATGCATGGAGTGCTGTACTTCGAACTGTTGAAACAGAACGAAACAATCACTGTACAATGATATGGCAATGAAACTGAACGCCGCAATCGAGAAAAAACGCCCAAGGACAAGAAAAGGACGCAGCCCAGTCATCCTGTTACACGATAATGGCAGACCACATGTCGGTGCCACCACGAAATCAACTCTTGAACAGTTACACTGGGAGGTTTTACCGCATCCGGTTTACTTCCCGATCAAATGATCATATGTAGAGGATTTTAGGAAGGGACTGTCTGACCCCAGGACTTAAACAACCCTTAGAAATAGGAAGCTAGGAGATTTGGGCTTGACTGCCCGATAGGAAAGTGACACGGAAGCGAGTCAGAAAGGGGGACTAAGACGCCATTATTTATTACCCGGGGGGGGAAGGGGCTGTACCCGGGGTCCGACAACTTAACGTGCCCATCCGACGCACGCCAGATATTTAGTGGATCGAGCGTTCGTACCTGCCTGGGATCGAACCTGAGGTCCTTTCCGCGGCAGTCACGAACGTTACCCACTAGGCCACCCGCGGCCTTACTTTTCGGACATTGCGCCCTCAGACTTTCATCTGTTTCGCTCTATGCAACATTCCTTAGCCCAACAGCGATTCACCAAAGTTCCAGTGGTAGAAAATTTTGTCACTGCGTGCTTCAGCTCAAAACCAGAGTCCTATCACAGGGGCATTCATTTGTTGCCTGAAAAATGGCAAAAGGCCATTGATGCTAACTGCTAATATTTCGTTAAATAAATGTGTACTGGTTTCCTGATTGTTCCTGTCTCTTTTCTCCTTAAGACGGCGGAAACGTTTGCATAGCCTTAATAGTACCAGTTCCATTTTTTTAACAGCAATTTCTGCTTGATTTCGAAATTTTTCTGAAACTTTCTAGTTTTCGTTTTAGCATCAAGTTTAAATAGAGAATAAATATAAGCAGAAGATCAGGATCTACTAAGGCAGCACATTAACATGAATTTTAGAACATCCTTTGCGTTATCAGGTGCTGATCGAACGGCACACATTAACTGAAGTATCACAAACGTTGTCTAGCCAGAGAAAGGCGGAATGAATTTTTCATTACAAAAATGCAAACCCGGCAAAAAAAAAAAAAAAAAATAAATGAAATCGACGGTGAGATAGCTTGTACGGATTAGTGAATAATGCATGCGAGCTGGCAGCCCGCTTCCTGGTTTGTTAAGAGAAATTCCATTAATAATGGTAATATATACTTCAAAGTTTTCGAAGGATTAAGGCCGTCGTAGCGTTTGCATCACCAAGCTTTTCACAGAAATATTCTGATTGGCTGTGACGAAACCGATTTAATCGTGGAAAGCAAATGGTGAAAAAGTGTCACATTATTCGCACGCGAACACAATGTTAACTGGTGAAAAGCGGATTGCTTCTCAGCGAGAGCGAAAATTATTAACAAAAATATTTTTTCGCAGGTTCTTATATCAAGATTAGAGTTTCTAAAAGCTCATCAAAGTAAAAATTATGTTATTTTGTGACTATGTTTCAACGCTTATTATACATCAGGAATATGAGCTTGCCTAAAGTTCTAAAGATGATTCGCTGACATCTTCAACATCATTATATTTTTGTGATAACATTATTATCTTAACCTGACGCCAGTAACATAGATTTGGCTGATAATTTTGAAAATTACCGCAATTCTCTGATGATACAGTAGTTACTCTGACAGATGACCAAAAGCATGAGTTTAATACGAATTTGAAGACGATTAGAATTTTGTGGTAATGCACTTAATTTTAGTAAACGTGAGAAGAAAAAAATATTTTTTTGAGATTTTATATACAGGGTGCCTATAAATGAAGTATACAACTTCAGTATGCTATTAAAAATACGATAGAAAAAAAGAACTTGCTTTAAACGTCAAGAGACGTGGCAAGTGTTAAAGTTTGTAAAGTCAGATGATAGATGTCGCCAGGTGTCTCATGTAGTGACAAATCTCGAAGACCCCACAATCCTTTCACGGATCTGTTTCAGCGATGATTCGACTGATTCGACATTCCACGTTTCTGGCAGAGTGAATAAACAAACCTGCCGAGTCTGAGGCACGGAAAATCCCAATGTGGTAGTAGCACAGGAGAGAAACAGCCCGAAGGTTAATGACTGGGCTGCCTTAATGGAAGGCAGAGTGATAGGGTCATTTTTCTTCGTTAAACCAACCGTTATTGGCATAACGTACCTGAGCATGTTAGAACAATTCGCAATTCCACAACTCCAGGATATTCAAGACATCATATACCAGCAAGATGGAGCGCCTCCGCACTGGTCTTTGGATGTACTCAGATCTTTAGACCACCATTTTCGAGGGCATTGGATTGGACGTGGGGGTCCGAAGGCATTACTATCCCGTTCTTCTGATGAGACTTTTTTCTTTGGGGCGCTACCCCGTTCCACATGCGATTTTTTTTCTTTGGGGCGATTTTTATTAAGGACATTGTGTACAAGAAAAAGATTAAATCTATCACTGAGCACAAAGAACGCATTACCGCAGCCTTCCTCCTTGTTACACCTGACATTCTTCAGCGTACGTGGGTGGAACTGAACTATCGTTTAGACACCCTGCGAGCAACCAACGGAGCACAAGTCAAGACATACTGACATTAAAAAAAACTTTCAAAGTTACATGTGTTTTGACATTAAAAGAGAGTTATTTATTGTAGTTTTTTTCTAACAGCATACTGAAGTTGTATACTTCATTTGTGGGCACCCTGTATAACCGTATAATTGCCTTTCCGTGATAATATTTTTATGTTTACTGTATAACCATAGGAGTTTAGCATAAATCTTGAGATCAGATTTTTCATATAAATTTAACCTATAAATAATATAATAATCTGATATATATTTATTATGAAAAATCTGATTCATAATAAATATATAATCTGATATATATATTTATTATGAAAAATCTGATTCATAATAAATATATAATATGATATATATTTATTATGAATCAGATTTTTCATAATAAATGTATATCAGATTTTTCGTATATCACACGCCAACCAGCATCGATTTGATAAAGATTTTAAAAAAATAACAACCGTTTAAGTGATAATATTTTTCCATTTACCAGATAACAGCAACATCAGTTCGGTAGAAATATTAGATATAACTGCATTTTTGTGCCTCTCGTTTTTACGTTTACAACATCACAATATCATTATCATGATCAATCACTCTCAATCTACTGCTGGATGAAGGTCTCTCCAAGTCGCTTCCACAACCCCCTGTCTTCAGCAATTTTCTTCTATGGCACTCCGGCATGCTTTCGAATTTCATAGACCTGGTCCTCTTCTGGGTCTTTTTCGGTCCCTTAGTATCCAGTATAATACAGTTCACACTTATCCAAGCCGGCACAGTGGTCTAATTTCTGGCTTCTGACCAATCGTCCAAGTTGGGTCCGGGTTCGGATCCCCGTGAGGTATGGATGTTGTTTCTGTTTTACGGCACTGGATCTCTCCCTTCCCTGGAACCAGTGGCCCGAAATTATAGACGGGAGACTGCTTATATCCCACTGAGTTGCTCACGGTGGTCGTTAAAATCCAAACTAACAGTTGACCAACGGTGGTCAGTTCTCCTAGCAACATGTCCGCCCGATTGCCGGTTGAGGGTCTTTTATTTTACCATCATGGCATCCATTCAAGTCATTTTCCTGATCCATGAGTTCCTTTATCTTTCTTGGTTAGACCAAGATCGCACCTCTCCATGCTTCTTTCAGTTATCCTCAGTCACTGTATTTTTTCAGTTGAGGCCCAGGGTCTCTGACCCATAAGAAATACTGTGTATGGTTGCACTGATCAAACAATTTTTTTTTTAAGACTGTCTTTCAATGGGACCTCAATAGAAGTTCTATCCTGTATCTGCAATGTAAATTCTTTTGTGCACATTTTCTCGAAGGCTGTTACGCTGTAGTGTCTGAAAGTTTCAGCACAAATAAAAACGACCTACAGCTAATACATGCCATAGCTATTATTACAAAAAAATTGTTAGAATTTGAAAAAAAAAACCAATTTACATGACTCTAAAGTATTCCTATTTGGCCCTAGATGGCGCGATAAGTTAACTTAGCAGTGTTTCTGTCTGGTACCTGAGCCAAATAGAAATCATAAACAAATAGAAGTAGAGCTAAATAGAAATAGATTCTGTTGTTATCTGAGTCAAATAGAAATCAATGAATGGGGGCAAAAGTCAGATTGGAATCTTTGCTTCCATAAATAGTCTTAAATCCTATTGCACGTTCATTTTTTGAAGAGAAAGCGTGTAGCAGAGAACCCCTGAATTTGAGCAATAGAAACTCCACCTATTTAAAAAGCTCCACACCCAAATGAGATCACTATTTAAAACGTAACAGCGTGTATTTCGATTTTTTATTCTAACTGTGTTTCCTGACTTCATTCAGTGCGCTCAGAAAATTTTCAAAACCCTCGACCAGTTGTGGTTTAAGTAAGTTATATTAGAACTCCCTCCCGATGAATGAATTAGTCTTCGCTTAATTCACCTACAAGCCAACGAGAGACCGCTTCCATTCTGAATATGATGAGGTCAGCAGTGATTCGCTGACGCCAACTTCTGGGACAATCACTCAAGACGTAACAGCCACGCCCAAGAATGAATTTTTGCGCCACGTGTCGCAGAAGACGAACCCTAACACCCATTCAAAGACAGCCCTAAGACATAATGGTAAATTGTTCTTGAAAACTGTACTGCATCTTCTGCAGGTAGGATTATAAAATTCGTTGCAGCGGACGCCAAAATACACCGAAGAGTTAATACTTTATGGACCACCTGCCTCATATGATGTTGGTCCTCCATCTACAGCCAAAACAGCACTTACCAGGAGAAGCATGGGCGCTACAAGATTTAAAAACGTTTCTTGTGTCATCTGGTACAAACACGCTACCACCAGATCCTTTAAGTCTTGTAAGTTGGTGGTTGCGCTGCTGCAGATTGAATTTCCTTTTTCAACGCAAACTACAGATGCTCGATTGGATCAATGTCTGGGGACTTCCTCGTGTTCAGCGATCCGTTTTTAAACAGTTTGGAGAGTGTGGCTTGGGGTATTGGTCTGATGAAAGAAGGCACTACTAAAGAAAAATAAGCACACCGGACAAAAAAAATTAGTTACCCCTTACAGAAATGGCAGTAGGAAGTTATCGGTTGCACAGAGGTCGCCGTGATGGCATTGTTGGGAGATAAATAGCACTGGCGTGGCCTGCAGGATCATTTCTGTCTCGTGAAGTGGTGAAGAGCAACGTGTGTGTTGAATTCAGTCCGCAATGTGTGTTGTAAGACAGACGTTAGTGAGTGGCAAAAACGAGCCATCGCATTCGGCCGTACCCACGGATACAAAGTGAATGAAGTCGCCCTATTTGCTGGTGTGTCGAAGCTTACTGTCCAGCTGGTCAACAAACAGTGGTGTAGCTCGCAGCCAACTGAAAATTGCTGACGTAACTGTGGCCGAAAAACGATTCTCAATAACAGGGACCGCTGCCATGTTTCACGCCTAGTAACTGCAAATCGATTTCCAACCAGGCAACAATTGCTCCAAAGAGTCAATGAAAGTCTACTGAAACCAATTTCCGAAAGGACATTGCGACAAGAACTGCATGCGATGGACATCTGGGGCAGAGTGCCACGGAAGAGGCATCTTTTAACAGCAAGTCGCAAAGTCTCGCGTCAACAACGGGCTTAGGGGCACCAAAACTTTTACTGCGGAGTTTTGGAAAAAAGTAATTTGGTCCAGTCTCGTTTTTGTTCCTACTTCAATGATGGCAGACGAGGAGTGCATGACAGGACCAATGAAGTCTTTAATCATGATTGTGTCGAAGGTGTTGTTTAAGCTAGTAGGGGTTCTGTAACGTTTTGGGGATATTTTTCGTATCACGAAATAGGCCCTCTCGTTGCAGTGACAATGGATTCGAACCAAAACGCGAACCTCCGCATTCTGAATGACGAAGTGTTGCCCTTTGCCCTACATCTCTAGGAGCAGCACCACACTCCTGTCTTTCAAGATGAAAATTGCAGTGTGCAGAGGGCTAAAACTGTGTCTGAGTGGCAGGACGAACAATCAGCAACACCGTCTCACCTCGACTGGCTGGCCTGCCGAATTCCCAGATTTAAATCCTATTGAACATCTGTGGGATCATTTGGAACAGAAGGTGAAACACAGGAATAGACACCCACGTACTGTGGCGCAACTTCGGGGCCAATTGACGCACGAGTGGCTGCAATTCGATTTTCAATGCATTCACAACCTCGTGAAGTCTGTACCACACCGGATGCATGCTGTTATGAAGGCAGGAGGAGCTGTCACCCGTTATTAGGTAAGTTCTAACAGGGGCGACTAGTTTTTTGTCCCGGTGTGCTTAACTTTACCACGAGAGGATGTCCCTCGTATTCAATGATGTTTAGGTAGGAAGTAAACGTTATAGTTTCCTGCACATGAACGACTGGACCCAGGGTTCCCCAGGAAAACATAGCCCAAAGCATTACACTTCCTCCACGTGTTTGTGTTCGTCCCACGGTACATCCTGGTACCAACACTATCATTGCCCAAAGCATTACACTTCCTCCACTTGCTTGTTTTCGTCCCACGGTGCATCCTAGTGCCAACACTAACATTACCCAAAGCATAACACTTCCTCCACTTGCTTGTCTTGGTCACACGGTGCATCCTAGTGCCAACACTAACATTACCCAAAGCATAACACTTCCTCCACTTGCTTGGGTTCTTCCCACGGTGCATCCTAGTGCCAACACTAACGTTGCCCAAAGCATTACACTTCCTCCACCGGCCCGTTTTTTTCCACGGTGTATCCTGGTGCCAACACCTCCCCAGGCAAAAGATGCATACCTATTCTGCTGTCCGCATGTGCGAGAAGAAACATAATTTATTAGACTAAACGACATTCTTCCACTCATTCAATGTCCAGTTTTGCTGTTTGTGCGCCCATTGTAGGTGCTTTCGATGGTGAACCGAGGTTACCTTGGGCACTCGGAACGTACTGCCGCTACGCAGATTCATTTTTAATAACGTTCGTATGTTGTGACACATTACTCCCGCCACCAGCATTCAAATCACCGGAGAGTTGCGTCACAGTATGCCTTCTGTTGGTTTGCGCCATATTGAATAGTCTTCTCTCACCTCTAGCATCGATGAGCAGTAGTTGACCTAAACACTGCCGGCGGTTCGTGGTTTTTGAATCTTCAAGCCACTCTTTGAAGGTGCTAACCATGGATGACCGTGAGAACTGCACAAACCTTGACGTCTCGAAAAGGCTCTTACGCTGATGATACTAATTCGTGTTAAAATCCATTAGTAGAATAAAATATCGACCAAACACGATAAAAACAAATGCAGTGTACAACGTACCACATGTTAAAACACTATACTTATAAAAACACACCATACGCTTCATGAGATCTTTCGAAGACACATCGTCTTCATCATCAGATGATACAGTTTAACATCAGGAGAAGGCCATTGACTTAAATACTGTTCAGCGACGTCACAAACTTTTAAATCACGCCATCTATTTCTGAACATTGCTGAAAACAAACAATTTCAACTACCCCATTAACATGAAGAATTGCTAACCAACACACTTGTACGTGGTTTGGCTATCATTTTGGGTAAATAATCACTACAACACCTGTGTCCAAATGAGGTGATATACAAACTTTCCATGAGCAGCATGAGCGATTGTTTACCTGGAGTGTTCAGGACTTCCCACTTAGGGAAGTGGGATCCGGACGCCAGGCAAAGCAGTTGATAGGCTTCCAGTTTTGAGGTTATACTTGTGCTCTTTTATTCTGGTGCTGAAACACATTTTAGTGGAACCGATGTAAACAGTATCCTGTGCCTCCGGGTCGACAGCATGTAGAAGAACTGAGCATTTCCCGGACCTGTGTCCTAGTGCAACAGGGTCCCAGTCCTTCCTAAAAAAGTTTGTAACTTAGAGGGTGGAACGAAGACATCGGAATAATATCAGTGCTAGAAGAAGGTTTACGATAAACGGAATATTGAATGTGATTAGAGGAGGTCCTTTGCAACAGAAAATCCGAGAAAGGAAGACAAAAATTTTCTTCCATCTCCAGGGTGAAATTAATGGATTCATATTGAGAACAGCAGAAATCAGAAAATGCAGCCAGGTCAGTTACAGAATACGTCCAAAACACTAAAAATCATCCACATACCTTATAAATAAAAGCGGTGGCTGAGGATATTTGGAAAGGATGTCGTTTTCAAGAGATTGGAGCAAATTTCTGCGAGAATGGGAGAAATTTTGCTCCAATCTCTTAAAAATGACATGGATGATGAAGACGATGTGTCTTCGAAATATCTCATGAAGCGTATGGTGTGCTATATTAGTATAGTGTTTTAACATGTGGTACGTTGTGCACTGCATTTATTTTTATCGTGTTTAGTCGACATTTTATTCTAGTAATGCTCTTTCGCCATCCGTTACAGTTTGACATTTACTTCCCCATCTGAAGAACTGGAGCAACACTAATTTTGTGTTTTACTTTTCATACAACGGGAGTAACAGAAAGTAAAAACTGCGTGCTATTTGAGTGGAATTGGAGAACGTTTAACCTCGAAATGGAATAATTCAAGTCTCATTCCCCCTCCAGAGATGAAGAAAGCTTTCTTCAGCGCTGAATTGCTCAAGGTAGGCAGTCTTCTAAAACGACTAGTCTCAGCCTGGAGATAAAGGGATGAGATAAATGCACAAAAAGCATGTTTATTTCGAGACACGAACCTGACCCCAGTCCTACGAAAAATCAGAAACGTGTGATTTTGTTTACTCTCTAATAGAGTAATTTTTTTTGTTTAAGGAAAACAAACAAGAATAGGCTCCTTCATGAAACTGAAAGCTAGTACCATTGTCCTCTGATGTTGTGTGACCTTTACAACTAATTTAATTTTCTTTTTGAGTTTCTGTCTCTTGTGCAATTCGTTTCTTCTCGGGAAGGTATTTTCCTACAGAACGGCACATTATTACCAGGAAGAACTTAAATGTTTTAACAACAAATGAAAATAACAAGTTAGTAAAATCATGCAAATGCATTGATTATGATACGCTTTCCAACATACCAGAAATCATTACTCAAATTATTACTCAAGTTATGAGGATAAAGGCTGTGGAACATATCTTGCTCCTGTGCTTTGACCTTTGACCCCTTTTCGATGATATTCAACAGAACCTGTCAGTATACATCCTAAACAACATACTAAAGTTTTGTCGCAATAAAAGCATTTTTAGTCAAGTTATGAGGATAATGACTGGTGGAATAAATCCCGCTCCTGTGCCCTGACCTTTGACCCAATTTCGATGATATTAAGCAGAACCAGTTCAGTATACTTCCGGAACAACATGAAGTTTTGCCGCAATCGAAGTATTTTTACATAAGTTATGACGCATAAGGACGATGGAATGGATCCCCTCCTATGTCCTGACCGTTGACCCCATTTGGCCCATTTTCAATAGAGTTTCTTCTCAGGTTGTCCCCTACCACATACTTAAACCCTTTTTACGCGAGTTATGGTGAGGACAGACGGACAAAGCTGGAGCATATACAATTCAAGCTACGGTTGGAAAGCGTAAAAAAGCTAAAGAGTGTTGTGATGAAAATCGTGTGAAGAGCGGAGATTGTAGATATATTATGCAGATTACCATGTTTGTTAAAATTATGCGAGGTAGCTGTTGCGATAACCTGATTTGTCACGATTTAATGACTGAAACAAATGTTACGTAAATATAAAGCGTATTTGAGGCTTCTACTTCATGTTGGTTTGGAGAATGAACCAATTAAAATTGTACGTAAGGTGCTGTTTCTTTTGATTCTCGCAGTTCATTTCAATTAGCCAGATTTAGTTGATTACGTAATGGGTTCAACTAATGTAGGTAAGGATATTATCATAATTGATAAACTAACTATAGCTTCAAAACAATAAAAAATTATCCAATGAAGCACTGTTCGTAAGTTTTTTAAGGAAACAAGTAAAATTAATGTATAATTCAAAAAACGTATAAAAGAAAGATTTCACATTTTCGTCCCTAGATGACAGCACATCATTCTGTTGTAATCTATGGTATGCATGTTAAGTACTATTATTGTAGGTACCACACATAATGTAGTATTTTTTTGGCGTTTTTGTGAACTAGTATTTTCAGTTATAGTTTTTTCTTTTCACAGATTTTTTAATGTTAACTTTATTGATTCCAATCACCTTACATACAGTTACAGCATTTGTAAAAACGGCATGTAGCAGATATACTGTATTTACATAGCATGCAAAGCATTACTACTAATTCTTTTACGGGGATATTTTTTTCAAAAGCAGATGCAGTATATTATAAAACTATGTATACATTACCATGGTGTGGAAACAATAATTAATTTTTGTTGTTGTTTACCTTTAAGTTTATATGTTGGGTTTTCTAGTCTTCTGAGAGCTTGCACTCTTTCCTCAGCAGTAAAGTGGCTATAAAAGAAGTTCCTAACGACGCCGCACAATTTCAGTGCGTTGCTAAATTTGGGTGTTGATGCACTGACCTGGGAAGCATCATCTCTTATCACTGAAGAGGTTCTCATTGTCCATCCTGTTCTCAATCATTTCATCGAGAGTCATAAGTGATGACTTTGCCAAATCCGCATCTAAACTGAGAAAATCTTGGAAGCCGGACTCATATCTCTCTCTTCAATTAAAGATCTTACGCTAGATCGCGAAACGATGTCTTCTTGTGGTGTAGATTCATCTGGAACGCGAATGCGCAAAGTCTCAAGGGAAGAGTGCGATATGACAATGCCAAGCAAGAGCAGGTGTCTATTGCAGATGCCAACTGAGCTGACCAGTGGTATCTCACGTGGAGAGCGCACGTTCCGCATGGTAAGTCATAAAGGAGGTGGATTACAAGAAATAGGGGGAACCAAAGGCGGATGGGGAGGGATGTGATTAGAAAGTGGAAAACATACATTGCAAGAAATAAGTGTACTGAATTCACGAAAAATTTCTGAAAATAACGTGCAGCAAAATTGCCGGTTTATGTCCATATTTTAACGGAATTTCAATTTTTCCAAACCAGTATTTTGATAGAATTTCCGTAGTCAGTAACTCCGTTTATTTCAGAAAAATGGGGTTTTCCCCATTTTTACTGAAATTACACGAAGTCTTCAGTTCTGACGCTTTCTTTTCCGCCTAACTATGTTAATGAGCTTTTCCTTACTAGTCACTGGTGGGATTTGAACCAGCGATCTTCTGAACGGGTAACACGTGTCTTACCGCTGAGCCAGAATCTCTCGTTCAGACTGCTTGCGTGTAAGAAACAACTGTAATTGCTCGAGGATGAATTTTTTTGTTATTAATGTGGGTGAATTAGTCATATTTTCTGTTGCAGCTTATTATTTTTCTCTATACGTTTGTAAAAGCTTTATATTTTCTGTAGGAAGACATTGCAAATTAAGGTCTTCCTACAGAAAATAATAATTTTCATCCTAATTTTTCGAAGTAACAGAATGCTTTGAAACTCGAGATCTTTTACAACTGACTAAGACTTTCCGTTCGCAAAACTCACTCTTGATAGCTATACTATCTTTTGTCTTAAGGGGTCTTCACACTGACACATAGATATCATACAATCAATTTAATAGTTAATCAAACCTCAAGCATTCCCGCGAATCATTCCTATTGCTGGAATTTCTCCGTCATATGTATACAGAAAAAGTAAGAATAGAATTTTCCGTTAATATACCAAAGGAATTGCATGAAGATTTCTGAAAATTCAGAATTTTCCTCTGTTAGAAACAGCAAATTATCGTCAGTGTAAAGGCGGCCGCAGACACACACGTCCGAGTGATGTGTTTGAGTGTCACGTCGGCAAACTGGGGAGTTTTGTTCCTGAGGCGTCATGTAGCGTGGAGTGAAGCAAGAGTGAAGCTCTTGAACGCCTGCCTGAAATCCTCTTCACTTCACGCTACATTCCGCATCAGACACAAAACTGCCCCCATTTTTGGTGTGACACTCATACTTGTCATTCAAACGTGTGCGTCTGTGGCCGCCTTAAGAAAGAAAGGTTTCTGAAAATTCGGAATTTTCCTAGCGTACAAAATATCGGTGAAATTCTGATATTTCATTCCCCCGTTTCACGGAAAGGGTTGTATCAGAAACGTTCTTCATTTATTTACTCGTACGAAAGGGATTACGGAAATGCCTTTTGAATTTTATAAAAAATTTAACACTACAATTTAACATGTAAATGAAAAGAAAGCTAATTCGATCAAAGTATAGTTGATAAAATTAAACATTAAGGGAAATTCAGATAGTTTGAACAGGCGACATTTTACCTATAAATGAGAAAAACGTGTAAGTGAAAAACACATATACCGTAGTAGCACTACAGTTTCTGGATTCATAAACGCTACAAATTTATCAACTGGATGAAAAGATCTTCGCTCGTGCTTCTTCCTATTAAGTTCATATTAATAGGAAGAAGCAGGAACGAATAAATATTCCTTTTAAGTTTACATTTGAAAAATGGCATCACGGATGATCAGCATTGAAGTCATCGATCGTGACGTCACTGTTGATAGTTTTACAGGAAAAGTAAGTGCATTTGATTTTTTTCCAAATACCTTTTCTTTGTAGGATGTAATTTTTATTACAAGTAGGAAATCTTCCTTGATTTAAAACGAAAGCCGAAAATAAGAGCTGACATTTTAGGCTCGGCTATGAGGTTTAAGGGATTCTTATCTGAAGGAGTGAGGAAGAAACGACAGCATCGTAGATTCTATATCTCGTAATGTCAGCGTTGTGAATGACTATGCGACTGAAAAAGAAGGATGTTAGGAAACGTCACAACATCGCTGTCGTTGCTGTGTGACATCCCCAGTCGACAGGCGACGAATAAGCTGTTTATCACGGGAATTGCATCTAGGCAATTGCGTCTCTTATTGCTTGCAAAGGAACCCTAAAGGAAATAAAAATTCATTGCACTCGATTTAAACTGCCAATAAAATAAGTGAAGCCACGATATCTCGATCTCCAGCCATCCGTGAGGACGCTTAACTAATTTCATATATCGGGAGCGAGAAATATATTTAATGCACAAACTTTTCTGTTGGCGAATTCACTCTGTCAAACCACTAATCGTCCTCTCCTGCTGTCAACAACAATTCCGCAAATCCCTTTCGTTATGTAAGGCTTTAACCCCGAGGGGAAACAATTCCTTCCGAAATATCTCACAAGGGATCTCTTCTCTTTCCGTGTGTCATACAAAATTACACATGGCTTCGTCATACAGTTTAACGAGAATTTTAATCGTGTTAGGACGCATAGCGATGGTGGTTTTATCGAAAATGAGTTTCAGTACATTTACGAAAAGTGAGATTCATTCAATATATTCGCTTTCACTGCAGATTATTGCTTAAGTTATTCAAGCATGCGTTACCTTGATCGTCCAACTTCAGAAACTAGCAGCAGCAAAGAATTTTTAGGAGCAGCGTAATTATTAATAAATTACCTGGTCTTTGCCGAAGGTTTGCACTTCCGAAATTTCGCCGCTCATTTAATTTTGTATAATACTTTCACTCAAAGTACCGTATAATAATTAACGTTAATATCGCTGTGCAAAATCAAATACAAAATCCAATCTATTGGAGTAAGTGCAAAAGTTATCGCAGTTTGCATATACGAAAAACAAAATACTTTTTATTTACATAATGTTTGATTTTCATCTGTTGCATAATCCCCATTATCTGTCCACAGTGTTCGGTTAATTATTAAATTCCCATATCAAATAAATTAGCGTTCTTGGAGTAAAAAAACGTTTAAACAGCCTTTTCGACACCTATATGATTTTTCATGGTTTTACCAGCGATATGATTCTGCAGTGACCGCAATAAGTGCAAATCTATTGGCGCTAATTCCGGTGAATACGGCTGGTGAAGCAAACATTCCCGCCGAGTTGCGCTGTGTTGTCATAGACACGTAAAGTCTAACGTTGTCGTGCTGGAAGTCACCGTCTAGTACATTCACCAAACTGGGACGCTTAAGGTAGTCAGAAAAAGGAAAGTCACCTAGAAGTCACCTTTTCCGACGCTTAAGGTCGTCGGATCGTTGATCATTGCTTAAGATGGTCGGAACGGAGGCGAACGCTTCAAGGTCGGAACGGAGGCGAACGCTTCAAGGTCGGAACGGAGGCGAACGCTTCAAGGTCGGAACGGAGGCGAACGCTTCAAGGTCGGAACGGAGGCGAACGCTTCAAGGTCGGAACGGAGGCGAACGCTTCAGGTCGGAACGGAGGCGAACGCTTCAGGTCGGAACGGAGGCGAACGCTTCAGGTCGGAACGGAGGCGAACGCTTCAGGTCGGAACGGAAACGAACGCTTCAGGTCGGAACGGAAACGAACGCTTCAGGTCGGAACGGAAACGAACGCTTCAGGTCGGAACGGAAACGAACTTCTCGCATCGGAACACGTCGGAACGGAAACGAACCCTTCGCATCGGAACACGTCAGAACGGAAACGAACTCTTTGCATCAGAACATGTAGAAATGGAAACGAACTCCTTGCATCGGAACACGTCGGAGCGGAAACAAAATCTTCGCATCGAAACACATCGGAACGGAAATAAACTCTTTGCATCGGAATACGTCAGAACGAAAACGAACTCTTTGCATCGGAACGTGTCGAACGGAAATGAATTTTTGGCACCGGAACACGCCGGAAACAGAAACTGGCTCTTTGCATCGAAACACGCGTAATGGAAACAAGTTTATCCACATACCAAGTGGGAACCGCATAGACGGAATCATTCATTTGAAAGACATCGACCGCGCTGGAAGTAATCTCCATTCATACTAAGAACAGCTGTTTTGCGTTTTCACTTCACAGAATGAAGTGAAAACAGCGCTTACTGTATTTACTAGTATTATATTATATTTTTTATACAACTGATATAATCATAGGTTGTTTACCTAGCAACCAACCTCCTGCATAATGTTGTACGAGGATACGATGTAAACTTGTGTCAGCCAAGATAACTAGAAAGCCAAGGGCAACCTAGTGATGCCATTGGCTAGACGATAATGAGACACTTGCGAAGACTTCAACAAAAATGAAAATTTTAAAGCCTTCTTTAATTCACCGATTGGTTGAGTAGTCTAGGAAGATTATGTTTCTGTTTGGGTATTTAACAACCACCGCGAGCATCTCGGATTTTGACACAGCGATTGACGCTAACGGAGTTCTGTAAAGGTAAATGGGGCCCCAAGGAAGGACAAAGAAACGCACCAAAAACTGTCACACCATTTCCACCTGCCTGTGTTACCCTAACATGGAAAGCTGGATTCATTACTTCGTGTAGTTCACGCCCCCCCCCCCACACACACACACCTCGCCCAGTCGACATGATAGAGTCGAAACCGTGATTCATCAGACCAGATGCCGTATTTTAACTCTTCTGTACTCCGGTTGCGATCCAGTCTGAAGGCTAATATTTTGGTGCCTTTCTGTTAAAAAGAGGACATGAAGTTGGCGTCGAATTTCTTCGCTGACCACTCCAGAAATGGCCGCTTTCTCGGATTCTTTTTGTCTAGATCTCTATGGAACGAAGGGACAATTATTTTAATGCTTATGAATAATAACCGTTAACTTCAGTTGAGCTTTATATCTGTATAAAAATTCATTTCCTTAAAAAATAAAATTAAACTTTTCCTTCTATCTATGTATGGAGTGTTTGCTCTGTAATGACATAGCAAAATTCTCTGTACTTATGTTAGAAACTTATCTCCGGAACAAGCATACTGTCATCTGCGCATGTGCAAGACAGAGAGGAATACGCTGCTGAGCCTCATTGGGTGTCAATTCACGGAAAACTACTTGATGACGCTTGGCGGAGAAATCAAAGTGAAGCAGGTTGCGAACGATGGCGATTGTGGAAGCCCGACCTGAACTGCTGATTGTCGTGTACTGATACCGGAGTTTGTTGTCATTTGTTCGACAGGGATGCCATTATTTGTGGTCGTTAGACTTCCTGTCCTCGGCTTGTCTGTGAGACTGACGTTCCCAGAATTGATACTCCTGAACCATTTTCTTGCAGTGCTGATCTCCACCGTTTCCTCGCCTTCAACTGGTAAAATTACTCTCTCTGCTGTTTTTTAACCCTTTTTTCCAGAAATGGCGTAGGAACACTCGAACAACACGTTTATCGACCTACGTTCTCAGCTCTACAGATAACACTAGGTGGAGCCTTACCAAATGCACGTCGTCATGTGTTCCACGTCCTGGCAGTATACCCAGGCGCGAATTTCACACAGAAATGATGGAGATCAAACATTATCAATCCACTGCTGGATGAAGGTCTCTCCAAGTTTCTTCCACAATTGTCTATCTTGAGCCTGTCTCCTCCATGTCACTCCGGCAGGCTTTCGAATTTCATCAATCCATCTCTCATGTGGTCTTCTTCTGAAACTTATTTTGTCTCTTGGTCTCCAGTCCAGAATTTCGGTTGTCCATCGGTGGTCCGTTCTTCTGGCAACATGCCCAGCCCATTGCCATTTCAGGGATTTTACTCTGATCATGATGTCCCCCTTTCTTGTCATTTTCTTTATCCATGAGTTCCTTTTTTTATCTCTCCTGTTTACACCAAGCATGCATGTATCCATGCTTCTATCAGTTATCTGCAGTCTTTGTATGTCTTTTTTAGTTAAGGTCCACGTCTCTGCACCATACGTAAGCACTGAAAGGATGATCAAACACTTTTTTCTAAAACATAATGGCATATTGCTCTTAAAAACTGTACTGTTTCTTCCAAAAGCTCCCCATCCAAGTTTTATACGCCGTTCTAGTTTTATATGCCGTTCTAGTTTTATATGCCGTTCTAGTTTTATACGCCGATTAGGTTCTTCATCAATGTGACCCGCGCTTGATATCTGCTATCCAAGGTAATGGTAGGTATAGGTTATGTCCAGCTTTTCTCGATCAATCGATAAATCTTCATTTCTTGTAAAAGCATTGTACATCACTATTGTTTTCTGAAAGTTGATTTTTAATCCCACTTCTTACTCTAGTGAGCAAGTTCCTGGATCATACTTTGCAGCTCTGAAGGGGTTTTTGCAAAAAATGACTGCATCATCAGCAAACGAAGGTGAGTTAAATAATCTATCTATCTATCTATTTATCTATATAGAAAAAACAAAGCAAAATTTTGAACAAGAGAAATAAAAATAATAGAAATAGCAGCAGTCACCAAATACACCATCCGAACCAGGCTAGCTTCAAACGATGCAAAGTACCGAATAAAAGAATGCAGGGAAGCATATTAATGACTGACCTCTTGTCGGCGTCGTCAAGGGCAAGCAACAAGAAAACACTCACTAATCTACTAAGACCAGAGAATTGTGGGTTTCTGCTATTTTAGTTTGCTAAAAGGACCAACTAAATTTCGGGGAATAATGTCAATAAAAGGGAATAACTAATAAAAACCCGTACCCAACACTTTCTTTTTTTAATTTTTGTTGAGAGGTCGGGCAAATGTGTTTTAGTTTGCTGGGTACGGATTTTTATTAGTTATCCCTTTTATTGACATTATTCCCCTAAATTTAATTGGTCCTTTTAGCAAACTAAAATAGCAGAAACCCACAATTCTCTGGTCTTAGTAAAGATTAGTGAGTGTTTTCTTGTTGCTTGCCCTGGACGAAGCCGACAAGAGGTCAGTCATTAATATGCTTCCCTGCATTTTTTATTCGGTACTTTGCATCGTTTGAAGATAGCCTGGTTCGGATGGTGTATTTGGTGACTGCTGGCATTTCTAATATTTTTATTTATTTTGTTCAAAATTTTGCTTTGTTTTGCCCTATTGTGATTTGATCTTTCTCTTATGCAGCCTCTGGCGCTAATGAATTTCAAATCTGTTCACTGGTTTTTGTTGTTTCACATTATTTGCTTTTGCTATATCATCATCATCATCATTGTCAACCATTATCAATCCACTGCTGGACGAAGGTCTCCCCAAGTTTCCTCCACAACGGTCTGTCTTGTGCCAGTCTCCTCCATGTCACCCCTGCATACTTTCGAATTTCATCCACCCATCTCCCATGTGGTCTTCTTCTGGGTCTTTTCCTGTCCCTTGGAATCCAATCTAAAATTTCGGCTGTCCATCGATGATCTGTCCTTCTGGCAGTATGTCCAGCCCATTGCCATTTCAGGGATTTAACTCTGATCATGATGTCTTCCACTCTTGTCATTTTTCGGATCCACGAGTTCCTCTTCTTATCTCTCCTGGTTACACCAAGTATGCACCTCTCCATGCTTTTTTGAGTTGTCTGCAGCCTTTGTATGTCTCTTTTAGTTAAGGTCCACGTCTCTGCACCATACGTAAGCACTGGAAGGATGCATTGATCAAACACTTTTCTTTTAAGACATAATGGCATATTGCTCTTGAAAATTATGCTGTTTCTTCCAAAAGCTCTCCAGGCAAGTTTTGTACGCCGATTAATTTCTTCATCAATGTGACCCTCACTTGATATCTGCTGTCCAAGATAAACGTACGTATCTGTTATCTCCAGCTTTTCTCCATCAATCGATAAATCTTCATTTCTTGTAAAAGCATTGAACATCACTTTTGTCTTCTGAAAGTTCATTTTTAATCCCACTTCTTTACTCTTGTCAGCAAGTTCCTGGATCATACTCTGCAGCTCTGATGGGCTAGTTGCAAAAATGACTACGTCATCAGCAAAACGAAGGTGGGTTAGATAATCTCCATTAATCTTTATCCCCTTGTTTTCCCAGCTCAGTGACTGAAAAACACCCTCCAATGTGGCATTAAAGAGCTTCGGAGATATGGTGTCACCTTGTCTCACTCCCTTTCCAATTTTTATGTGTGTTGTATTTTCAAACAGCCTAATCTTTGCACTTGCATTTTCATAGATGTTATTAATAATATTAATGTATGCATCTTCAATACCGCAGGTTTTCAGAGCCATTGTAACTGCTGATGGTTTCACCGAATCAAAGGCTTTTTCATAATCGATAAAAGCCATGCACAATGGAAGTTCATATTCCCTCGCTCTTTCAATTAGTTCTCTCAGCACATGGATATGATCTATTGTGCTGTAGCCACTCCTGAATCCAGCTTGTTCTCTCGGTTGAGCCATGTCCAGTGTTACCTTCAAGCGGTGTGAAAGAACTTTAGTGAAGATTTTATAAACTACTGATAGGAGGCTGATAGGTCTGTAGTTTCCGAGATCCTCAATGTCACCTTTCTTATGTAGCAGGATCATTGTAGCGGTGTTCCAATCCTCAGGAATCTTTCCTTCATTAAGGCATCGAGTGAAAATTTGGGCGAGTACTGTTTCGATTTCTCCACTTGCTTCTTGTATGATGTCTACAGTAATTCCATCTTCTCCTGGAGCTTTTCCCGCTTCATGTTCTTGATTGCATGTGCAACTTCTGCTGGAAGGACTGGAAGAACTCTGGTATTGGTATCTTTCATGATGTCTGGAGTGCATGTATCATCCCTTTCATATAATTTGGAGTAGAAATCTTTCACTCTTGTCAAAATTTCGCCTCTATTTCTTGTTACAGAACCATCTTCTTTTCTCAGTGCCATAATCTGTTTTCTTCCCTTACTGAGATGTCCCTTTGCTATCTTTAGGCTTTGGTTGTTTTCAATTGCTTTCCTCACTAGTTCACAGTTGAATTTTCTTACGTCTTGAGTGATACTTTTTCGTACTGTCTTGCATAGCTCTATATATTCCACTTTGGAAGTCACATCTTCTTTAGTTGTCCTCATCTCTCTTCTTTTTGCATCAACATTTTCGTTTTTCCTGATAATTTATTTACATGCAACTTGTTCTTAGACCCAGCTAATTTTGTTGCTGTTTCCATAAGAGCTTTGGTTACTTTTCTGTTAACTTCAGAGATGTCCACTTCTTCCGATGTTAGGCCTTCTAAAGCAGAGAACCTGTTCTTCAGTTCCAACTTAAAGGTATTATGGTGTTTTTTAAGGTTGGTTATGTCAATAGATTTTGTTTGTCTTATGAGCTTGCCACGTTCAAGTTTAGTGTTGAGGTGCATCTTACATCTCACCAATCTATGGTCACTACCTGTGTTGAACTTGTTTAGCACACTGCAGTCTATATATATATATATATATATATATACTTGTTTGCAACATAACATTTTTTCGTAGTGACGTATTTTTTGTTAGATGTTATTCTATGTGGTATTATTTGGTGATGTCTTTTAAAACGGTGAACGCACGAGTATTTAAATGCAATGCAGCATTTCCTTCGCTTTCGTAATCAGTAAGTAGAGCGTATGACGTAATTGGAGGATCTGACACAGTTGCCGATCTTACGGCATCATTCGAATCAGTGGACGTGCATAATTAATTGCAGTAAATCATATTGTGGAAAGGATTATAAATAGCTGTCAGAGTAAATCTCCCGTGTAAGGTGTTTGTGTGAGACAACGCGGTGTTGTTACAGAGTCATCAACAGACTGCTTTGACGCTTGTTTGATCACATGCAGCTAAAGAGATTCAGTTCTGGCGAAATACCGTCGAACCGCTGTTACCCAGGAACTGGACATCGCTTAATACTACAGAGCGGAGATTCTTTTGAAGAAGTCTATATGTGCAATCGTGGGGTATGTTATCTTTGAATTGTTGCTATTGTGACAAGGGAAACATGGCAATTTTCATTTCCTAAAGAGGTCTCATAAAGCTTTATATTGTTTACAGATTGAAAAAGTTTTAGAATGTCACAAAGAAAGAGAAGAGAGAAAGGATGATTCAGAAAAGGGGGATAATATGGTACCTTAGATCGAAGGAAGTTTTATAATCTCTTGGGAAGTTGGGTAACCCTAACTAGGTAGTAGTGATAGCGTAAATTACTCCTCCTCGGGAGTTCATTCATCATTTAACATTCACGCTAAACAATCATTCACGAATGACCCAACTTCCAGGTTGTCTCATCGCTCACTGAGTAATGTGTTGGTTGCAGATATCCATGTAGCGCTTTCAAGGCCACAGCTCTTTTTGGAAAAATGCCAAAAAGAGCGCGAGGACTTCAGTCATTCACGATAAATGATTTACCATGTGAAAAGTTCGGGGACGCCATCAAATGAATTGCATTTACGTACCATTCCCATTCTTATTTGACCGTCATTTCCTAGCTGACTGCCGATGCACACTCACATAATTAATGGTTCACACTTATTATTCTAATTCCTAACATTGCTTTTATCATGCAAATGGACATACATCAGAAAACTTGAAAATTACATCATCCTGAAACTGGAATCGAACCCGCGTGAGTGGATGAGATCCTACGGCCCCATGTGCTCCCATTTCTGACCGGGATTCCAGGTGCGTTATACCAGCAATTTGATGCCCGCCCGCACATGGCTTGAATTGCCCAGGACTGCCTACGTCATGTTCAGATACTTCAATGGCCTGCCCGCTCCGCGTACATGTCCCCTATCGAGCATGTGTGGGACCGGTTGAAACGCCAGCTACCGCCGTGCCGTACTATCCGGGATTTGGAGCACACCGTCCTACCAGTGTGCCGCAGGAAAACATCAGGGGTCTGTTCGCCTCCATGACGGGCGGTGCGACGTGCTGTTGAAGATGACCGGACCGCGTGCCTCTGTAATTGTCCTGCAGGTCTGATTTTGCCAGCATTTGTATCATTCACCTGCATCATTATGTCCGTAAAATTTCAGTTCAATAAAATTTCATGCTTCCTTCATGGTGCGCAAATTTCATTGTCCGTAAGTGTAGCAGCATATGTCGGAATAATCCTGTTTTTAGCACGTCTTTTGTAAAAAAAGATCGTGCTTCTGTTATCGGTTTGTCCGTCCGTCCGTCCGTCCGTCCGTACCCACGATATTTCTGCAACTATTAGTCCGATTTGAAAAATTCTTTTTGCATTCGAAAGCTTGAAATATGCAAATGATGATCCTTCATTCCCTTTTTTTTTACGATGTACAATTTCGCCGGTAAAGGGCGTAAATGCAGATGATGTCGAATTCAAAAATACGTTTTATTCCACATAATTGCTTCTAAATATCAGATTGAAATTTTTTTTATCTTTCGATTCCATTTATGTCAAAGCGTATTTTAGATATAGTTACTTTTTCAAATTAGGCATAGATTTTCCGCTAGGGGCGTAAAAGTAAATTATAGTTTTCCCGCTAACTCTTCTTCTAAAACTCAGATTTGAAAATTTTTTCTTCAGCGGATACATCTCCTGATGGAAAATCTTTTGCATGTAATTCAAAATTTTTGGTAAAGAATACTTTGGCCACCAGGGGGCGTAAGTGTTAATTTTGGCTTCTGATGTATTTGCCATAAAGTCGGAGCTTCTAAAATATCGATTGAAAAAATTATTTCGTGGAATGATGCCACTCACATCGATAAAACTTTTCGGAATATTTTCTTCTTAAAATATTGCACATTTTCTCCGCCAGGGGGCGTAGATGTACATCCTATTTTGATCAATATCTGTACTTCTAGGAGTCCGATTTGAAAAATTCCTTCTTTGTTGGATAGTGTTTTCTGTGTGACATGTTCTTCATATAATTTCAAAATTTTCAAGTAATTCATAGACATTCTGCTTGGTGGTGTAAATGTAAATTGCGTTTCCCCCTATATCTCTGCTTCTAAATCCCTGATTTGAAAAATTCTTTCTGCACCGGATACAGCTTTTGATGGGAAATCATTTGCACTTAATTTCTAATTTTTGTAAAAAATGTTTTGGCCACCAGTTGGCGTAAGTCTTAATTTCCGCTTCTGATGTATTTGCAGCAAAAAATGAGCTTCTAAAATCTTGATTGAAATAAAAGTCGTTTGTTGACAGATATGTTTGTTGGTTATCGACAAACCTTTTAGGAACATTTTCTTCTTGAAATAATGCATGGTTTCTACGCCAGGGAGCGTAGATGTATATCTTATTTTTGTCAATATCTGTACTTCTAAGAGTCAGATTTGAAAAATTCCTTCTTTGTTTGGATATTGTTTCCGATGCGAAATGTTTTTCCTTTAAATTCAAAATTTTCAAGTAAATCATAGACTTTCCGCTAGGTGCCACAAAGGTAAATTGCGTTTTCTGCGTTATTTCTGCTTCTAAAACTCCGATTTGAAAAATTCTTCCTGTATCGCATACAAGACCTTATGGAAAATATTTTTCACGTAATTTCTAATGTTTGGTAAAGAATGGTTTGGACACCAGGGGGCATAAGTGTTAATTTCTGCTTCTGAAGTATTTGTTGCAAAATCTGGGCTCCTGGAAACTCGACTAATTTTTTTTTCTTGGACTGATAACGCTCATATAGATAAACCTTTTGAGAATACTTTCTTCCTAAAATAATGCATGATTTTCCCATCAGGGGACGTAAAGTCACATCTTACTTTTGTCGATATATCTGTTTCTAAGAGTCCGATTTGAAAAATTATTTCTGTGTTGGAGAGCGTTTTCGGTGCGAAATGTTTCTCATATAAATTCATGTTTTTCTTAAAGCACAAGTCTGCAACCATAGGGCGTAAGCTCACGATTCTGTTTACAGCAATATGTGAGGGATTAAAAACCCGATTGGAAAACTTGTTTCTTCTGTCAGATACTGTTGTTTTCCATACCGGTTCCATTGACTTTGAATAGCTTTGATAAATTTAATTTGCGTCAGAACGGATTCAAAAGACGTGCTTATTAGACCCGAAAATTGGGGTTCATCTTTCTTGTTGTCATATCCTTTCATCAGTAAATCCATCGTGCCGGTATTTATAGCTACTAACATCAATGCAACTAAAAATGTAAAATGGTGCAAATCCCAAAAAACTGGGATGCCAACGACTGGTAACGTGTCATCTGGTCTGATGAATCGTGCTTCACATTGTTTCCTAGCACTGTTAAAGTGTACTTCTGGAGAAAACCTGCACAAGTATACCATCCCGACTGTTTGGTTCCAATGTGAAGCATGGAAGTTGATCTCTGATGCTGTGGAGTGCCATACCTGATCCTGTGGGGTTATTCTACAGAGTTGTGCCACATAGGCAACGTACCCATCTATCCTTCTGCACCCAATGCCGTGGGCATTGTTCCCTAATGACCATCCTTGGTTTCAAGCAGATAATGTGTTCGTGCATTGTGCGAAACTTGTCACGTTGTGGTTTGCAGAGCATAAGGATGAGGTAGATCAGCCACCTTAGCCACCTCAGTCTCCAGATCTCAGCATTATTGAATATTTACCGGAATATCTGGAGCGAAAGGTCAGATCACACCTTTAACCGCCAACATGACTGACACAGTTGGGACATACACTGACGGAAAAAAAATCCCAACTCAACGAAAAAATAGTTGTACAGGAATGAAATGGCGGCAATACATTTGTATAGGCAACATATTTAATCGATTAAGGTTTCAAGATCACAGCTTAATGTAAGCGCGAGAAGAGCCATTTTAAATGTGAAATGCTGGTACATTAATAACCGGTGTAACCGCCAGAATGTTGAATGCAAGCACGCAAACGTTCATGCATTGTGTCGTACAGGTGCTGGATGTCAGTTTGTGGGATGGAGTTCCATGCCTGTTGCACTTGGTCGGTCAATACAGGGACGGTTAATGCTGGTTGGGGGTGATGCTGGAGTTGTCGTCCAATGATGTCCCATACGTGCTCGATTGGTGAAAGATCTGGTGATCTAGCAGGCCACGGCAACATGTCGACACCCTGTAGAGTATGTTGGGTTACAACAGCGGTATGCGGGCGAGCGTTATCCTGTTGGAAAACACCCCCTGGAATGCTGTTCATGAATGGCAGCACAACAGGTTGAATCACCAGACCGACGTACAACTGTGCCGTCAGGGTGCGTGGGATAACCACGAGAGTGCTCCTGCTGTCATAGAAAATTGCTGCCAAGACCATAACTCCAGGTGTAGGTCCAGTGTGTCTCGGCCGCAGACAGGTTGGTTGCAGGCACTCACCTGGCCTCCTTCTAACCAACACACGGCCACCACTGGCGCCCAGGCAGAACCGGCTTTCATCAGAAAACACAACAGAATTCCACTCCGTCTTCCAATGAGCTCTAGCTTGACACCACTGACGTCGCAAACGGCAGTGGTTTGGAGTAAGTGGAATGCACGCTACATGGCGTCTGGCTCGGAGCTGTCCTTCAAGTAACCGATTTGTAACAGTTCGTTGTGTCACTGTGGTGGCAACTGCAGCTTGAATTGCTGCCGCAGACACGGTACGATGCGCCACGGCCATACGCCGTACACGGCGGTCTTCCATCTCGGTAGTTTCACGTGGCCTGCCGGAACCCTGTCTTCTTGAGGCAGAACCTTTCCTTGACCACCGGTGCCAACAATCATGCACAGTGGCTACATTCTTGCCAAGTCGTTCTGCAATATTGCGGAACGAAAATCCACCTTCTCGTAACCCTATTACACGATCTCGTTCAAACTCCGTGAGCTGCTGATAATGGCTTCTTCGTCTTCTTAAAGGCATTCTTGACTAACATCAACACCCTACGTCGAATCTCAACGATAACTAACGCTCACGAACGTTACAGCGCGTATTTACAGCAAACCTGCTTTGCATGTTCCGAGGGGCGCTACTAGCGCCACACGTATGCGCCGAGCGGGAAATTTGCATAGACATCATCTTACAGATGTCTCTCACCGCCTACCAACTGTCGTTTATCTAACACAAGCCCTTGTTGGTGTTGGGATTTTTTTCCGTCAGTGTATATTACAGGAAGAACGGTCCCAAATTTCATTACCATATATACGTGACTTGAATAAGTCTATTTCAGGTCGAAATGCTCCTGTTGTGAATGCCCGAGGTGCGCCTACAGCTAACTAATAAAACGTTGTCCATGAAAAGTAAGTGTTTTAATTATTTTAATAAACTCCTGAGCGTCTACATAGCGAAATCTTCACAGTGGCGTATCTAGCATAACGTGCGCCGCCCCGCAAGATTTACTTGGGCACCCATAAGCAAGATAATTCCCCCAGGATTTCGAACAAGAGGAAGGATGCATTTTTGGCGGTGTGTGTGGGTGTGTTTGGTGGTTGCGGAGAGGTGAGTGTTGGGAATTCAGGGAGAGTATCTGCAGAAGTAATGGTGGTACCTACAAGCCTGTAGTTTTAACTTTTTAAGTAATAGATTTGAAAATACGTGTAATTGCTTTGTCCAAAACTAAAATAAATCCCTTTAAGAAATTACCCTCTTACACATGGCAGATCTGCGGATGCTGTGAATAAATGCTAATACCTGTCGTGCACGTTATCCTAGGTAACTGACTGGTTTTCCACATCCTCCACGGGGAATCACACTGTGGCCTCAAGCTTTTGCTCAGCAGCGTAGAGAGCGAGAGAGGGCGATTAGAGAGCAATCTTATTATCTACAACCCATTGCAGAGCAGTCGTGTTACAACCGAAGTCAAAGAACCGAACACTTTCAATCCGTAGGAAACTAGGCATTTATTTAGACAAAGCTAAATATATCTTAAAGCAAAATGGGTTAATTATTGGGCGTATTCGATTTTTTTCATGAAATCATAACTGGCAGCTGCAGTACGCCCGTGCTTTACCTGCGCCCCCCAGCTTCGGGGGCTGCGGGGGTGGTAGTAACGCCACTGAATGCTCAATGAAAGTAGACAGAGATGCATAATAGATTTTGCAGTTACGTTTGAGCTCGAAGAAGGAATACTTCGAGCCACACCTGCTATATATATATTTTTTGTCACTATGGGATTTGCTAAGAAGCTCCATCGATTCCTGCTTGGTCATGAAAAAAAGAAAGAGCAAGCGCGCGCGCGAGAGAGAGAGAGAGAGAGAGAGAGAGAGAGAGAGAGAGAGAGAGAGAGAGAGAGAGAGAGAGACCGAGCGATAGATAAACAAGAAATCTTCCATAAATAAAAGAAAGGATTGTATCAAAATGAGCCTCTCATTTAGCTGCTCAGAGAATGGTGTCTCTGTTTTCTTGCGATTTCTGAAGGTTCTCGAAGAAGGAATGCTTCGAAGGAAAGCCATGCACCTAAATAATCTCATCCTACTCTCTGAGGATCTATTTATCTTTCGAGTTTTAAAAAATTCACGAAAACTTCTTTCGAGAGATTGAAATAAAACAGAAGTTTCCAGATAAAAGGAGTTCTAAAAGTAAACACTTTTTTGTCCGATTCTCATATCTTCGTATTAGAGTAAACATTCTACAGAGATTCTTACAGGGATTGAAGTGGTCACAATAGGTCGGCCACATCCGAAAGCGGTATCTTTTAAAAAGGAAAAAATGCTTTCCAGAACTTCGGAACAAATTAAATACTTTTTTTTACTGGAATTTCCTTTCAGTGATGTCGACTTACGGCTACTATTTAAACTCAGTAATAATTCACATTAACCGAAAGATGCTTTCTGGATTTCCAGATTCTTTAGTTCAGATATGGACTGAAGAAGCCCTGTGAAGTGTATTTTCAAAAAATCTAGTCAAACTTTGGGGCCGTATTTTAGCGAGCAGGAGCGAAAAAACGTTTGTATACCCAGCAAAAACACAAGTGCTGGGAAACTGCTGGCAGTGACGGGTCACTGCTGGCTGAAATCTGCCGCTCACAGCCCGGTAGTGGTCCGTTGGTGGCAGCGCTATCAGTTGGCGAGCCATTGATGTCCCTGCAGCATCGCCGTGAATTGTGGGCCTGCAAGCAAGTGCCACTAGTGGCCCGTTGCTGGCAACCAATGTAACCCCCAACAGCAGGTGGAAGCGTCGCGACTGCGCATGCGTAGAAGCAACACTTGCTGTGTCTCATGGTACCAGTTAGTTGAAGACTACGCTATCGCCATCGTGCTATTTTAGTGGATTTTAAGAAAAAAATCCATATGTGGAGAGGCGAATTAATTTCCTAATGAAATTTTACGTCGACGAAGATATCAGATTAAGCCGGGAAATACTAGATTACAGCCATGAAATATACCCACTCCATTCCCATGAATAACAATGCATGGAATGGAGTGGATGAATAACAAGAAAAAATTTGAAACCGCTTGAAACACATATCCTGGAAATCCATTAAAACAGCGTTTGTTGGGAAAAAAAACAAAGAATTACACGCGCACAAAATTTATTAATTATTTGAAAGAAAACAAAAAGCAACGCTATGTGGTGTACTCATCCATGGGTTGAACACACAAGACTGGGAGGAATTCGCTTCTAAAAATAACGAGAAGTAAAATAAAATATCTTTTACTCTTTAAAACAAATGTAGCTTCGGACAACGGAAAGGAAAGACACAAGGTTAAAAATGTAGCAGAATGTGACATGAACCCGGGTAAATATATATTTATTCAACAATCTCTTTTCAAGACGGCAAGGACAGTACAAAACTTTGGAAAGCGACTAAGTATGTACACGCCTTGAAAATGAGTGAAGTTCCCTTAAGGTAAAAAAAAAAAAAAACTATCGTTACGTTGAAAAAATTAATTTATCAAATATATGAAACTGACTTTTATGAAAAATACCTCGCAATATTGTAAAATGAAAGAGGGAAGCATTCGATTACAAATTACATACCAAACAGATAGCTTCCAGCACACGGACGAGCGTAATGTATTAGTGCGGTCGGTAGCGAGCGCGGCTTCCACGCAAACGGCCCAGAATCAAATCTAGTCAGATGCAAACGGACGTTTTTCCGGTCTGTCGAGAAAATTTCTCCAGCGCAGTGCGTTAATTCGTAAGGGTAGAAAAAAATGTAGCTTTAGGAAACTGCGGTTAGACTTGCTTTTTTTTTTTATTATTATGGCTACTACTGGGAAATTGGCCGACAAGATTCGGCAAGCCGCCAGTTACGTCACGTGGTTGCTGGCTGCCACTAGCGGACCACATTAGGCTAGCCATCATTTCTGACACGTGCTTGAAGGGCCACTTGTGGCAGCTACTGCCTGTGATGGACCACTGATGGCCCTGTTGTGGCATATGACAACTGATGGGGTGCCAGCTGTTGGCCTGAACTGCTGGCCCTTCTGTTGGCCGCCCGGACATTTTATTGACTGTCCGGCAGCGGCAACTTAGTGCTGGGCCATTGCTGGCCCAGCAAGACTGTTTTTGCTGGGTAAATATTAAGCAGTATACTCTTTCGTTCGGAGTCATAGGGCATTTTGAAGATGAAAGTAAGAAAGGCTATGAAGTTCATTAATTTTTATTTCACTTATTACTGCAAAATGATCGGCCGCCCCGGTGGCGCAGTGGTCCAAGCGATGGCTTATGACCATTCGTGAGTCGCCCCCGGTGGCGTAGTGGTCTAAGCGATGGCCTCTGATTATTCGTCCGAAAGGGGTCCGGGTTCGAATCCCGGTGAGGCATGGATGTTGTGTATGTCTTACGGCACTGGCTCTCTCCCTTCCCTGGAACCAATGACCCTAAATTAGGGATGGGAGACTGCTTATATCCCATTGAGTTGCTCACGGTGGTCGTTAAACCACCAATATAAAAAACAAAACAAAAAAACATTCGTCCGAGTTGGATCCAGGTTCGAATCCTGGTGAGGTATGGATGTTGTATTTGTCTATCGGCACGGGCTCTCTCCCTTCCCTGGAACAAGTGGCCCTAAATTAGGGACGGGCGACTGCTCATACCCCATTGAGTTGCTCACGGTTATCGTTAAACCCCCAATCAAAGAAAAAAATAAATAAAAGGATCGATGAGAATAATTGTGTAAGTCTGCATTACAGTGAACGTGGTGGGCACACCATCCGTCGGAAATGTCTAGAATGCTTCTCGAACCAATTCTGGACAGCTTGTACCCGATGGCATGGTGCATTGCCCGCCTGTAAAATCCCATCATTGTTGAGGTATAAAAAGTCCACAACGGGCTGCAAATGGTCACCCAACAGAGCACCAAAGCGATTAGCTGTGAATAACGTATTTACGAGGACCAGAGGATCCAAACCGCACCACGCAAACACACCCCACACATGTATGGAACCACCACCAGCTTGCAAAGTGCCTGTTGAGAGCCTGGGTTCATGGCCTCATGGGGTCTGCGCCACAGCCAAATCCTATCAGCTCGTAGCAACTGGTAGCGTGATTCATCGTACTACGCCACATGTTGCCAGTCTTTTAAGGCCCAAATACCGTGTTAACGATCCCAGGCGAGGCGCTGTGACCCATGTCGTGGTGTTCACAAAGGCACTCTGGTGGGTCTTCTGCTCCAGTACCTTATGACGCTAAATTACATTGCATTGACCTGCTGGATATGTCTCTGGTACCTATAACGAAGTACGTTTCTCCGTCATTTTTGTCCACGCCGGGGCTCGAACCCGGGTCTCCTCATTCCGGAATAAGTCGCTCTACCAAGTGAGCTACGCGGACGTTCGTTTTCGCTGATATTTGCCTTGATGTCGTGTGCGTCCTGCGGAGCAGGCACGTCACATACCTCCTGCAGTGAATGTGGATGTTATTTGAGCAAGTGTCGCTTCTCTGTTCGCATGGACAATCCTGGTTAGAGGCCGCTGGTCACGGTCATTCAGCCACTGCGCTGTCCGCGGTGGATGGTAATGCCTTCCATGGGGTATTCTCAGTATACACGTGAAGCTGTGGATCGAGGAATGCTGAATGCTCGCACAATTTCGGAAACTGAATGTCCCATCCGTCTGGCTCCAACTACCATGCCTCGTTCAAACTCCGATAATTCACGTCGGCTTGCCATAATCTTACTGGCGGTTGGTCAACCTGATTCCCGAGGTTACACCTAATAATGGATCAAAATCGTAGCGTGCGTCGAAGCCTATATTCGACGGCAGCGCCAGTTAAAAATTTTCATACTGCCATCCCATGACTTTTGGCACTTCAGCGTAGTATTTTCCCAGTAGTGAATGTTAAGAAAATCCACAAGGCCATCTCTTGTGAACTGAGATTCATAGTTCGGCTAGTCTACATTTCGTTGTGTTTCTCAACGATCTTGTAGAGACAAAAAGCCGGACGTGCCAAGTAACAAATATACTTAATCCTACTTCTCATCATACAAAACCACCTTTCCGCTCTCTTCTAGTGGGCCATTTTTGGAAAATGGTGGATACTGCTAATACTCAGGTTACGCAAATACAACTGCCATATTCAATTTTCAGGTCATTCACATTTCCTTTGTTTCTGAATTTGAATTTGCTACTAGTATATCAGTATCTCTCTCCCGTACGAAAGTACGTGATGGAAATGCTTAAAATTAAACTGAACCTCATGAACAACAGATTGCATGGAAACAGGTAGGAATAGTCTTCTCTCCGGACTTCATAAAGTTTAGAGAATGTGGCTCTCTGCATACTCAGCAACACAAAAAAAATTAATGCGAAAAGGGACCAATTCAATATCTTCCCGAGAACTGAAAAAGGAGGGAAATGGTTTCAATTTATAAGATGATTTCAAAGATGGTTATTTGTATTAATTTTCCCTGAAATTAATGAGCCCAGGGTTAAAATATGTCACCCTGATATAAAGAATATTCAAATTGAATAATATTTTTTAAACATTGCTTTAAGTTTTTTTTAGTGCATTAAAATGCTTTACGTACTTGTAACAGTAATTGTGCGGCATTAAATAATTCTGTTCTACTAAAAGATAAAAAAACAACCGAATCAGTGTTCGACGAGAACTTCTACAGGACGGTGAAGCTAACCTTGACGCTCTCATTGGGCGAGATTTAATGAATTACTTATTGTGGCGGATGCAATGAAAAACTACTGGGTTTGATATAATGAAACAGACTCACCTATGCAATGTGATGTGCGTCTAATGTAGAAGGTAATTCAAAATGTCTCATCTGATTTCAAGAGAGCACAATTCCATACCTATAAACCCTGTATGGCCTGGGCGTACACCAAATGAATGAGAAAATCTCCGAGTTTCAGTAGGTCACCATGTCATTGTGGGACCGCCTCATTGGCATTGTGCTGTTAACCGTTTCCTCTTGTCATTGGACGGGTTGCAGTGGACCCCATGACTTGGTGCTCTACAGCTGGACACCTAGTCACCGCGTCTTGCACCGTGCGATTTCTTCTTTTGGGGGTATGTTAAGGATACTGTGTAGATGCCACCATACGACCCTGGATGAGCTCAAAAACACATTGTTATTCCGGTGGAGTGAGTGACAAGGGACATGCTGGAACGAATATAAGAGGAAATAGACTCTGACAGTCTTTATTTTGATTAACATACGAGGGTTGTACCGATAGTAATGGAAAAGTGGAATAACATTTCCATTAACTGAAAAAGCTCGTTCAAACTGCACATGTTGGTAGAGTAAGTCTTTCCCTATACAAAGGTCCTACTCAACATAGTCTCCATCACAAGCGATACATTTGTGCCATCGTTGAACCCAACTCTCGAATCCTTTTTGTAAAAAATCAGGTGTGGGCTGTTGTATCCACTTCTTCACAGCCGCTTTCACCTCGTCTGTATAATTAAATCTTTGTCCCCGTAGACTGTCCTTCATTTGACCAAACAGGCGGAAGTCGAAGGGTGCCAGATCTGGGCTGTACGGTGGATGGGAATGACCCATCAGCCTGATGTGCTGATTGCCTGATTTGTTGCCAAAGATGTGTGTTGTCTCGCATTCTTATGGTGAATGTGGATCCTTTGCAGAATCATGTTGGGTCTCTTCGTCCATACGCTTCTCGAATGTCTCACTGTACCGCTCGTTGGTCACGGTACGGCCACGTTCCAGAAAATCAAGGACAATGACACCCTTTTTTATCCAAAAACAGCAACAAAAAAACCGTCACCATGATCTTCTGTACTGATCGCTGGCTCTTGAACAACTTCTCAGGCCTTGGTGAAGAGATATGACGCCATCCCATGGGATTGATTCCTGGTTTCCGGATCGTAAAGTTATGCCCACGTTTCATCCCCTGTCACCAGATCGGAAGAAAACGTGCCTTCATTGACTTCAAATGCTTCCAGCAGATTAGGGCAGACTTCCACTCTTCTCTCCCGCAAATCGGGTGTCAATTGCCGAGGAACCCATTTTGCACACACTTTCCGATACCTTAAATATTGCACCATCTTCTGTATCGCATTGTGAATACAGTCCAGTTGCATAGCAAGCTCACGGATTGTGACTCGTCTCTTCGCGCGAATTCGCTCGCTCGCTCGCTCGCTGACTATTCGTGTCAGTGGTCGCAGATGATGATCTCCCATTGCGTAATTTGACTTTAATGCTACTTTTGTAGTTTCCCGTTCTTTAAACTTCTTCATCCATCTGTGCACATTACTCTTGTCAATGGTGTGTTCTTCATAAACATTCTGTAGTCTCCTGTGGATGTCGGACAGCCTGCATTCTTCCTTCGTCAAGATCTCAATGACGGCACCTTGCTTCTGCTTGGAATCCGTTATTTACCTGCAACGAAGAAGAAGGGTCACTATATAGAGGAAGAGTTACTCTACCAACATGCGCAATTTTTTTTGATTGGAGATTTAAAGACCAACGTGAGCAATTCAATGGGCTATAAGCAGTCGCCCGTCCCTAATTTAGGGTCACTGGTTCCAGGGAAGGGAGAGAGCCAGTGCCGTAAGACAAACAACATCCATGCCTCACCGGGATTCGAACCCGGACCCCTTTCGGACGAATGATCAGAAGCCATCGCTTAGACCACTGCGCCACCGGGGCGGCCATGTGCAATTTGAACGACCTCTGTCAGTTATGTCCACTTTTGCATTACTTTTTTTTGATTGGAGGTTTAACGACCACCGTGAGCAACGCAATGAGCTATAAGCAGTCGCCCGTCCCTAATTTAGGGTCATTGGTTCCAGGGAAGGGAGAGAGCCAGTGCCGTAAGACAAACACAACATCCATGCCTCACCGGGATTCGAACCCGGACCCCTTTCGGACGAAAGATCGGAAGCCATCGCTTAGACCACTGCGCCACCGGGGCGGTTTTTTTATTGGAGGTTTAACGACCACCGTGAGCAACTCAATGAGCTATAAGCAGTCGCCCGTCCCTAATTTAGGATCATTGGTTCCAGGGAAGGGAGAGAGCCAGTGCCGTAAGACAAACAACATCCATGCCTCACCGGGATTCGAACCCGGACCCCTTTCGGACGAATGATCAGAAGCCATCGCTTAGACCACTGCGCCACCGGGGCGGTTTTTTTTTATTGGAGGTTTAACGACCACCGTGAGCAACTCAATGAGCTATAAGCAGTCGCCCGTCCCTAATTTAGGATCACTGGTTCCAGGGAAGGGGGAGAACCAGTGCCGTAAGACAAACAACATCCATGCCTCACCGGGATTCGAACCAGGACCCCTTTCGGACGAATGATCAGAAGCCATCGCTTAGACCACTGCGCCACCGGGGCGGTTTTTTTATTTGAAGTTTAACGACCACCGTGAGCAACTCAATGAGCTATGAGCAGTCGCCCGTCCCTAATTTAGGGTCATTGGTTCCAGGGAAGGGAGAGAGCCAGTGCCGTAAGACAAACAACATCCATGCCTCACCGGGATTCGAACCTAGACCCCTTTCGGACGAATGATCAGAAGCCATCGCTCAGACCACTGCGCCACCGGGGCGGCCATGTGCAATTTGAACGACCTCTGTCAGTTATGCCCACTTTTGCATTACTTTTATTTTTGATTGGAGGTTTAACGACCACCGTGAGCAACGCAATGAGCTATAAGCAGTCGCCCGTCCCTAATTTAGGGTCACTTGTTCCAGGGAAGGGAGAGAGCCAGTGCCGTAAGACAAACGCAACATCCTTGCCTCACCGGTATTCGAACCCGGACCCCTTTTCGGACGAATGATCAGAGGCCATCGCTTAGACCACTGCGCCACCGGGGCGGCGCATTACTTTCGGTACAACCCTCGTATCATTACTCGCTCTGTATTTGTAAACTTCAAATATATAGTAATTTGTAATCGGATGAATCATTTTGAAATACCCTGCACATTAAGGCGTGCTGAATATTTCACAAATAGCTGAATATCTGTAAGTACGCGACTATTAATATGCTAAAAAAACAACAACTGTAATTCATGGTTATGAAATAAGCCGATTTCCTTTTCAGGCGCACACACACACACAAGAAATAGAAAGGCTCACAATTGGAACTCTTCCGAGCGTGTATCTTCCGTCCATTTATTAATTAATTCTTAAGAGTTAACCTTCCCGGGTGATATTCCGTACAATGTCTAAATATTTTGCGAAATCAGATATGTTTACTCTGATATCTTCCGCACTTCTTTGTTCATTTGCATAACTCCTCTTAAGGCACTCCACAAAGCATCCCGTGAGAAAAATTGCGGAATAGCCTGACGTCACCAGCTGCCTCCTGCCAGTTTCACTACCCTCATTCTGTGTGCTATTTGTTCTGGTTTTTTTTTTTTTTTTTTGATTGAAGGTTTAACGACTACCGTGAGCAACTCAATGGGCTATAAGCAGTCGCCCGTCCCTAATTTAGGGTCACTGGTTCCAGGGAAGGGAGAGAGCCAGTGCCGTAAGACAAACACAACATCCATGCCTCACCGGGATTCGAACCCGGACCCCTTTCGGACGAATGATCAGAGGCCATCGCTTAGACCACTGCGCCACCGGGGCGGCGTTCTGGGTTGTGAAGGTGTGGCGTTTGCAGTGGGGAAATAAAGAACTACCCAAACACTAGTGATCCCCACTTTCAATAAAGGTCAATAATACTAGAGTACGAAAGAAATTCCGAAAACATATTTTAATAATGTTCGATCTGGACTTCCTTAAGCACTCTGCACAGTACTAGTTCGATTTAATAATACCCTGAAGACATTTGCGGAGCAATTCCTTCTGCAGCAAGTCTTCTTCAGACGTTCAAGTCTTATAGGATTTTAGACTATTCTGAATAGAACTAGTTCATAGCACGCACGTGCCATGCAAGAGTCAAAAAGCTGTGACTGAAATTTTTATAACACGAATCGACTTCCTGCTCTTCATGGGCAGCATCATAGTGATCTCGAACTGGTCTCCCTGTGGGTACTGGGAGTCCAATTTCTTTTAATGAAATAAAATGACGCCGATTCCTTTTTATGAAATTACTCTGCAATTTTATTCCTTTTCATGAAGTTACTCTGCAATGCGAAGAAAATGAAATAAAACACGACATAACACCTACGTAACAGAACAAACGTCGCAGACAGTTGTTAGAGTACTTACGTGTTGCCACAGATGAAGTCTTTTTTTGTCTTATTATATTTTATTTTCCTTTATTTCTTCTTGATTTTACGTATCGTGCGATAACGGTGAGCTTAGTTTTGATTTCGGCCACCGGATAAAAGCAGATGGCGCTGCAAGTACTGAATGACGTTAGACGTAGCCTAATGCATAGGTTTAATTTCTCAGTAGATAAAAACCATGTATGCCCTTCAGATGAAGTCCATAACGATTAAACCCTACGACTTTACAGGCAATGCAATAAGTTCAGTCCTATTTCATTTTAAAAGGGGATTTCTCTCGGGACGATTAAATTCCAACTTTGCAAAAGTTTAAACGTTTGTGTAACACATTATAATCTGTGGGGTGTTTTTTTTATTTTGGGATTCCTGACGAAACGTTGTTTATTTGCCCAACATTTTAATAGCAGATTTAGTCTATATTTTTTGGATTTCAGGCCACTCAGAGCTGTCGCTTCTGTTTTTCCGCGGAGAAAGTACTTGTCTTAATTTAAGGAAGGGACATAAACCACTTAAGGCGGTAGGAAGACGCCAGTTCCTAATTTAGGGCCACTGGTTCCAGGAAGGGATTAGAATCAGCGCCATGGATTAAACGCACAATTCATGCCACATCAGAAACACAGTTCCAGGTAGGGTGATTTGCTAGGAGTATGCGCCTCTGACCGCTCAGCCACTGTAGTGTTCTGGAAGTATTTAACTGTACCAAGCTTTCTTTTAAGTTACAATTACGGTTTTCACCAGAACTAAGAACTCATTAATATTACATTGCCTAATCACTTATGCGTACGTGCATTTGCAAACAAGGTTGAATAAGTCCCATTTACGAAAAATGACAGATATTTTCGTGAACGATATCACGCATATAAAATCTTCAGACTTGTAATGTTTTTACAAGGAATCAGATCTGTGACGTACAAAGGTAAAGTACGTGTCAAGACGACAAATTTGCAACGATACATTCCGTCGGTGTAGTTTAGTCGGTTAGAACAACTGTCTCCGGAGCGAGGAGTGTGAAGTACTACAGAGGTCAAGCACGTGTCAAGACGACAAATCTGCAGCGATATATTTCGTCGGTGTAGTTTAGTCGGTTAGAACAACTGGCTTCGGAGCGAGGTACTACAGAGGTGAAGCACGTGACAAGGCGACAAATTTGCAGCGATACATTCCGTCGGTGTAGTTTAGTCGGTTAGAACCATGGTATAGTTCTCAAGCGTCACAAGGTTAAAGTGTTGCCATCGCAGCCGAGCAATACATACAATTTCCGACTTTTATGTATTGCTCGGCTGCGATGGCAACACCTTAACCTTGTGACGCTTGAGAACTATACCACGGTGCATTGCTGCACTCCTATAAAGGTCTACGCGAGTACTGCATTAACTTCTCTGTTCCACGTGATGATGGGGTAAATGTTACCCCGAGAGTGCTAGTGGAGGTTTTAATTCATAAATAGCTTTCATCTTTTATTAAATATCGTACATAGACGGTGGTTTTTGTTTTTTTATGATATATTGTACGAACTGTGTTATCTACACAAAAAAATTGTTATTCGGTCACCGCCGGGGAATTGAATCCCAGATCTCTTGATATCTAGCCGAGCGCGTTAGCCTTACACCACGGTGGCCAACAATCCACAGTGCTCTGTGTTGTTTTAAGTCAGCTTCTGACATCATAAATCCGTAAGATGGGCTCAGCTACTGAGACTTTTCCATGGAGCTAACACGCGCTCGGCTAAATATCGAGAGATCCGGGATTCAATTCCCCGGCGGTGACCGAATAACAATTTTTTGGTTGCTGTGTGTTGCTAAAATGTGGAAAGAGCGATGTCTTTGTTTATTTACTGACGCCACGTATTTGGAGGATTTTTCACCAGAAGGTTTGTAATCGAAAAGCATTTGCGACAGAAAAAAAAAAAAAATGAAATCTAGCATATATCAAGTGTGTGAAATGCGTTGTTAAAAAGCGAATTAGTTGCTCGGCTGCTTTTCAGCATGAGACACCAACATGGATAATTTTGCTCCTAAAAATGCAGTAACCAGAAAAAAAAAAAAAAAAAAAAAAAAAAAAAAAAAAGAAAATGAAAAACCCATATATCATTTAACAGATACCATCTCCAGTACGAGAGAAAAGGAGCCAAACTACTCTTCGAGCTTGTTAAAAAAGCGTAATTCTTCGCTTTCACACAAGACTCATGGGAGTAATAAAAGCGTAGAGTACTCTTCCGGTAATAAAGTTCATGATAAATCTTTAGCTAGTGCAGCAATAAAAACTTGTATGAGCTTCAGGATGTAATTAAAATTGTTCTTACACTTTTCCCTTTAAAACTGAACGTTACGATATCATCACTGAAGAACAACGGACGAAGATAAAAAACTGTGGCATGTTTTCACAGCACTAAACTATTTAATTTTGTAGTATCTATAAAAATAGTATTGATGAAAAATTGAAGTAATATACATTCTCTCGAAACACGCTAGTAAACGTAGCTTAAGTATTTACGTAATGTAATCCAACATTAATCGGCACAGTCACTGCGCGATTTAAATCCAATTAAATAAGATCCCATTGAAGGTTTATTACATTAAAATATATTATTTACAAGTTTAAATCTACGAGATCTTTTGGGCTGTCAAACGTGCCCATCTTCAGGTAAAATGCAGGGGAGGTATACAGACAGCAATGACTTATACACTGAGTGGCCACTTTATTATAACCACCTGACAGTTTTAAGCAAATGAGCTACGGCTGCACGCTGTTGCCGCCAGAGGGCGAGGCTAGTATAAAAAATGAAAGCTTAATGCTTGCGACAGTAGTAGAAGTGATTTTTGGGTGACGAGATGGGTAAAAATTGCGATTTGACGGACTTTCAACGTGGGATGATTGTAGGAGCTCGGAGCCATGGAGCGAGTATCACCGAAACCGCCGCATTCGTGAAATGTTCCAGAGCAGCTGTTGCTAAAGTCTTTAAAGACTGGACTGTCAGCCAAAAAACCTGGGTCTCTACGTGCAACGTGTGGTCGTCATCGACTAGTGACTTCTCGGGCGGAACGGAGAGAGTTCAGACTGGTAACAGACAACAGAAGGGCAACAGTGCAGCAAATTACAAACCATCTTAATCAAGGATCCCTTCAAATGATCTCTGCACGCACTGTTGGCCGTACACTGCATCGGATGGGATATGGCAACCGAAGGCCTGTTCGAATACCTTTGCTGTCTGCAGTTAACAAGAGAAAACGTCTCCAGTTCGAACAGGAGCACAAGGATTGGACAGTCGATTGTTGGAAAAAAATTATGTAATCCGATAAATCACTTTTTCAGTTGCACCATGCCGATGTCCGAGTGACAATTTGGCGGAAACAGCACGAAAGCATGAACCCCAAAAGCATTGCTACAACCCTTCAAGCTGGTAGAGACAAGGTTATGGCTTGGGGGTTTTCCTGGCATGCTTTGGGAGGCCCTTTAATTCGTGTTGATCAACGTCTGACTGGCACATCATATCTAAACATCGTTGCGGACCAAGTGCATCCTGTCATGTGGATGGTTTATCCCAATGGCTGGATTGATTTCAGGAACATGCCAGTGAGCTTACTTTGCTTAGGTGGCCCCCACAAACTTCAGATCTCAACCCATTGAGAATTTGTGGGATGAAGTTGAACGAGCTATCAGACAGCTGGATCCACAGCCCTGAAATCTCACACTCCTGGAAAGTGCTATTCATCAAGCATGGTCTCAGATTCCACAAACCACCTATCAACATCTCGTGGAGTCCATGCCACGAAGAATCGACGCAGTATTAAAGGCAAAAGGTGGTCCAACGAAGTACTGAGGGGGTGGTCATAATAAAGTCGCCACCGAGTGCATACAGTTGGCTGTTGGTTGTCGACGTAAAAAAGCCATCCTAGCGCATGCTAAAAGAGTTAAAGTATTAAAGGATTGAGGTGGGCAACTCCACATCCTATGGCAATGTTGGGATGTTCTCGTCATCAATTATGGTGACTTCTAATGCTCCTTCGATGAGGGATGTCGACGGTTGTGGCACTAAATAAGACGAATCCTCATTACAGCATTTATCACCAAAGGCACAGATGTACAAACTCTCGGCAAAAAGGGTTGAGGCCTTGGTTTTTTGACTACCCAATATTGAAGCTTCATTTCATATTGGCGTATATGAGCCTTCTCTTAAAAGTCGAGAGAGGGAAGTAGTTGTTGAATGGTTTTCAACGTTATATTTATGTCCGTTTATTCTTACGCCCAAAGTACGTAAAGTTGATGTTATGTAAACTTGGGATTTATCTGCTGGATCGTAGCTTTTCAATGGTATACAATATATAGCAGATATATTGATATCTTCAATCGAGTCCCGATCCTTTTTAATCATCGAAAGCAGATTTGAAGTGGTTTTCCAAAAATCCAAGTCATATTTTCTGCAAGTATACCTTATAACTGGTGTGACGGTGAGTAGATAGTGCATAGTGCCCACATATTTGATGTTCGTCTCTCACGTTCCAATGTTGTGAATTGAAACGTGATAGACGACCCATCAAATATGCCGGCACTATGAACTATCTACCCTCCGTCACACCAGGTATAAGGAAACATTCATGGAAACATGTAAAAGTTGTTTAAACCTATTTAACTCTTGAACAACTGGAACTTTAATCTAGTGTCGCTCATAATACCATAACGTCTGAAACTGTCAGCTGTTACTTTACGAATTTCTGCAGACCCCTTCCTTTTTATAGATTACAAAAGGAGAATTAGATGAAACTTCTTATCCGTAGGCATGATCAGCACTGACCTTCAGAAGTTTCCCCCGCCATTCTTTCATAAAATGCAGTGATTGCACCTGGGAAACTTCTTCCATGAGAAGAAGCTTTTACTAAATTTGAAAGTTTAGATGTCATCATGAGTGTGAATGATATTGCACCAGAAGAAACCAACTCCTGGCTCACTTATCTGTCTGGTGACGAAAATGGCGACTGAGAGTGACTTCTGCTAATTCCACAGCGGCAGTGAAAATTCACAGAACATATGGAGGTAGGAAATTCTATTCATTCTATACTGGCAAATCGGGCAGTCGTGATCGTCTGCATGTACGGGCGTTTTGGGAGGTACTGTCGTTAAAAGAATAAATGCCAGAGTATTTTTTTTTTGATTGGAGGTTTAACGACCACCGTGAGGAACTCACTGAGCTGTAAGCAATCGCCCGTCCCTAATTTAGGGTCACTGGTTTCAGGGCAGGGATAGAGCCAGTGCCGTAAGACAAACAACATCCATGACTCATCGGGATTAGAACCCGGACCCCTTTCGGACGAATGATCATAGGCCATTGCTTAGACCACTGCGCCTCCGGGGCGGCAATGCCAGAGTAAATCGAAATATTCTTCAGAGGTATTTCCTTTCCTAAGTAAAGTAATGAGTACCGGTTCTTTTTAAATCATCTGGTAAAGCTTGCGGAACGTGTTTTACGCGGGTATGGAGAAAAAGAGTTAATATGAACATTGAACTGGACGTACTTTCCAATTTATAGCATATTTTGAAAGTGCAAATACGCAAGACCGCAAAAAGATACCCTGCTAGGTAGATTCAAATCATTTGTATGTTTGACGTACCGTACATACAGGGTTTGTCCAAAATGCTGGAAACACCTTGAAATAATAGGGTTTACCCACCTAATATGGTGTGGGAGCACCCTTGGCATTTAAAACTGCTTGAATCCCCCTTGGAATGGACGCACACAAGTCCTGGATGGTGGTAAGTGGTACGTTCTACGTACCACTCTTCCTGCAGAAACTGCTCCAAATCCTTAAGAGACGCCGGAGGAGGATAACGGGATCGCACTCTGTTTTCCAACACAGACCACAGGGGCTCAATGATATTTAAGTCCGGTAATTGTGCAGGCCAGGGAAAGTGTGCGACTTCATCCTCATGTTCCTCAAACCATGACTGAACAGTTCGACTTCTGAGAATCGGGGCATTATCATATTGAACGGTGCAATCCCCTGACGGACACAATGTTTGCGCCACTGAGTACACATGGTCGGCCAAAAGGGTGACATAGACACCGCTAGTGATCCGTCCGTGTAAGGTGATAATGGGACCTGTTTCAAACCACGAGATCATGGCCCAAACCATTACGGAACCGCCCCTATGCTTCACTGTGGGAAGGAGACAGTCTGGGTTGTAGGCTTCTGCGGGGGTTCTCTACACGTAAACCCGTCCTGTTGTGGAGAATAGTGAGAAACTTGATTAATCGGGAAACAAGACATGTTTCCATTGATCCGCATTCCATGTTTTATGTTCCTGGCACCACTGTAGTCTCAGTTTCATATGCACCTGTGACACCAGGGGTTTTGCAATCGTAGCTCTGCCGTAAATATTGTGCTTATGCAATTGCCTTCGAACGGTATGGGTCAACACTGGGGTTTGGAGATTTGCATTAAGCTCAGCAGTCACTTTCGTCGCCGTGGTCTTCCTCTTTGTGGTCACAATCCTCTTTGTTGTCCTCTTGTCTCTCTCAGTGAGTTTGGTTTTCCTTCCACAGTTGTATATCGCAGATGATGTTGTGCCATGAACATTGTATGCTGTCATGATCTTCGACACAGTACCTCTCAATACCCCCAATACCTGTGCCACTGTAATTACTGACGCACCAACCACACAGGCTCCTACAATCTGCCCTCTTTGGAACTCCGACAGGTCACTCATTGTGCCTTCACCTGGAGCGAAGTTATGCAAACACCGATTTACAATGCAATCACACAGACCCTTGAGACTATAAGCAACACTTTTTTACAGAAAAAATTGTAGCTACATGTTCGTTTTACTCAAAAAGCAGCACATACCAAAGTCACTGTTTTCAGCGTGGTGTTTCCATTATTTTGAACAACCCCTGTAAATGCAAATGTTGGACAAAATCCCACCAATCCTGGGTGAGGTACTGCTACTTAAAGTGAGTTGGCAATTGTTCGGGAGTTGCGTGCAAGCGAATCACTAGTCGTTTTTGCTGCGACGCGCGTTCATAAAGTTTTTCCTATGATTCTACAGAGTTCTTGGCACTGTCCGTTGCACCATAAAGAGTAAGTGGTGAAAATTAACGGAAAATTTCTGAAAAAAAAACGTGCAGCAAATTTGCCGGTCGCCTTCATCAGAAATTTCCGTTTTTAAAAGTGCCCGTATATTTTAACTTCATTATTTTCACAGATTTTCCGTAGTCAGTAATTCCGTTTATTTCAGAAAAAAATCCATACTAGATTTTTCCTTATTTAAACTGGAATTCCGCAAAATTGACCGCCCTACATTTTTCAGGCCTTACCTCAGATAATTCTTCCGCTGCAGTCCGGACCGAGCCCTTGTCGTTAGGACTGGCTCAATAGGTAGCGTAAGCCTTTAACCACTGAGCCACAAACACTCGGAAATCCGAATCACGTAAATCATTATACATTCTGCGCGAGGATTAATTTTTTTTGTCACTAATACGAGTGATTTAGTCATTTTATTTTGTGTTGGAGTTTATTATTTTTCTGAATAGGTGTGTCATAATTTTTTTTTCTGTAGGACGACTTTTCACAAATTCAGCCTTTTTTATAGTGATTTTTCGAAGCAACGAAATTCTTTGCAATTTGATTTTTAGCACGTCTTTTGTAAAAAAAGATCGTGCTTATGTTACCGGTTTGTCCGTCCCTCCGCCCGTCTGTAGCATCATATCTCTGCAACTATTAGTCTGATTTGAAAAATTCGTTTTACATTGGGAAGCCTGCAATTTGTGAATGATGATCCTTCATTTCGTTTTTTTTACGATGTACAATTTTGCCGCTAGAGGGCGTAAATGCAGATTATGTCGAATTCAAAATACATTTAATTCCATATATTTGCTTCTAAGCATCCGATTGAAAAATTCTTGTATCTTTCGTTTTCATTTATGCCGAACAGTATTTTAGGCATAGTTACTTTTTCAAGTTACGCACAGATTTTCCGCTAGGGGGCGTAAAAATAAATTACGTTTTCCCCGATATCTCTTCTTCTAAAACTCTGATTTAAAAAACTTTTTCTTCAGAGGATACAGCTCTTGATGGAAAATCTTTTGCATGTAATTTCTAATTTTTGGTAAAGAATACTTTCGCCACCAGGGGGCATAAGTGTTAATTTTTGCTTCTTACGTATTTGCCATAAAATTTGAGCTTCTAAAATCTCAATAAAAAAAAAATTCGTTCATGGACCGATACTACTCACGTCGACAAACTTTCTCCGAATATGTTCTTCTTGAAATATGGAATGGTTTCTCCGCCAGGGGGCGTAGATATATATATATATTATTTTTGTCAATATCGCTGCTTCTAATAGTCCGATTTGAAATTTTTTTTCTTTGTTGGACAGAGTTTCTGGTGTGACATGTTTTCCATATAATTACAGAATTTTTAAGTAATTCACAGGCTTTCTGCCAGGGCCGTAATGGTAAATTGCGATTACCCCGATATCTCTGCTTCTAAATCTCCGATTTAAAAAATCTTTCTGCACCAGATACAACTTCTGATGGTAAATCCTTTGCATATAATTTCTAATTTTTGGTAAAAAATGGTTTGGCTACCAGGGGGCGTAAGTCTTAATTTCCGCTTCTGATGTATTTGCAGCAAAATCTGAGCGTTTAAAATCTCGTGTGAAAAAAATTGGTTTGTGGACTGGTATACTAATCACGTCTATAAACCTTTTAGGAATATTTTCTTCCTAAAATAATGCATGGTTTCTATGCCAAGGGGGCGTAGATGTATATTTTATTTTTGTTAATGTATCTACTTCTAGGAGTTCGATTTGAAAAATTCCTTCTTTGTTGGATAGTGTTTCGATGCGTAATGCTTTTCATATAAATTCGAAATTTTCAAGTAATTCATAGACTTTTCGCTAGGGGGCGCAAAGGTAAATTGCGTTTCCCCCGATATTTCTGCTTCTAAAACTCCAATTCGAAATTTTTTTCCTGTATCGCATACAGCTCCTGATGGAAAATATTTTTCGTATAATTTCTAATATTTGGTAAAGAATGGTTTGGCTACCAGGTGGCATAAGTGTTAATTTCTCCTTCTGGTGTATTTGCAACAAAACCTGAGCTCCTGAAAACTCAAAAATTTTTTTTTTTTTTACTTGGACCGATACCGCTCACATCAAAAAACCTTTTGAGAATACTTTTTCTTAAAATAATGCATGGTTTTCCCTCTAGGGGAGTTGATGCATGTTTTATATTTGTCCTTATCTCTGCTTCGAAGAGTCCGATTTGAAAAATTCTTTCTTTGTGGATAGCGTTTCCGCTGCGAAATATTTCTCATATAAATTCAAAGTTTTCTTAACTCATAAGTCTACAAATAGAGGGCGTAAGTTCACGATTCCGTTTTCAGCAATATCTGCTGGATAAAAAACTTCTTTCTTCGCTCAGATACTATTTTTTTCCATACCGGTTCCATTGACTTTGAATAGCTTTGACAAATTTAATTTGCGTCAGAACGAATTCAAAAGAAGTGCTCATTACACCAGAAAATTTTGTGTCATTTTTTCTTGTTTTAAACTGAAAATGACTTTCAGTTATCTTTAAAAAAGATGAAAATGTACGTTTTCTTATAGCATTATTTCATAAACAAACCCCTCCTAAATATAAATTTACTCTTGATATCTATAATAGCTTTTGTTTAAAGTTGTCCAAGGATTGATACGTAGACATCGTATAATCAAATGGACGATGTCATCGCTCTGTCCACGTTATTTTATGAACAACGCATAGCAACTGAAATTTTTTTTTTGGTTGGACATTTAACGACCACCGTGAGCGACTCAATGGGCTATAAGCAGTCGCTCGTCCCTAATTTAGGGTCACTGGTCCCAGGGAAGGGAGAGATCCAGTGCCGTAAGACAAATACAACATCGATGCCTCATCGGGATTCGAACCCGGACCTCTTTCGGACGAATGATCAGAGGCCATCGCTTAGACCACTGCGTCACCGGGGCGGCAAATTGTTGTTCCGACACAGCTGAGATCGAAACCCAGATCTCTCGATAACTAGCCGAGTGCGTTCGCGTTCGTATTTACGCTACAGTGCCAAGAATTCTCAGCATCATGCGTCGTTTACCAGTCAGCATCTGACTACACAAGTCCGTATTAATGGGCTCAGGAAGTGAGATGTCGCCACCTATTGGCATTTAACACATCAGCTATTTAATTGTAGGTGATTAATCCAAAGGGCGGTAGAAATGGTGAATATACATCAAATACGTGGAGATAATGTAAATGGACGATGTGTATCGCTCTGTCCACGTTATTTTATAAACAACGCATAGCAACTGGAAAACTGTTCTTCCGACACAGCTGAACACCACCTGCTATAATTATATATTGTGTTACTGTAAGAAACCGGATACGTTAAGTATCCGCTTTCTTACAGTAACTTTTCGAACGAATCGTTAGCAAACAACACATCTCTAGATTTGTGGAAGAACCATTACACATTTTTGAAGCGTTGAAGAAGGTAGTATCATTAATTCCAGATGATATGTGGAAGGAACATCCCACATGTTTCGAAGAATATAACTGCTAGTAGCTCCATTTTTACGTTCGTGAATCTATGTAAAAACCCAAATTTGCCGGTGGTGTTACTCAAACCCGAATGCTTCCGCTTCGAAGCTGAATGCTTTCCCAATTAAGCTTCACTGACAAGTTCTTATCACTGCTACTTGCTATCTTGACATGTGCGCACGTCCGTAGTACGTCACACATCTCACTACGTCTACAAGCAGGAAGGTATGGCCGCCCCGGTGGACCAGTGGTCTTAGCGGTGCCTTCTGATCATTCGTCCGAAATGGGTCCGGGTTCGAATCCCGCCCAGTGAGGCATGGATGTTTATGTCTGTCTTACGGCACTGGCTCTCTTCTTTCCCTGGAACCAGTGACCCTAAATTAGGGACGGGTGACTGCTTATAGGCCACTGAATTTCTCACGGTGGTCGTCAAACCTCCAATTAAAAAAAAAAATGATAATACCTTATCGTCATTGGTATAAAAGTTTCATTCGTTAAACTGATATTTAGCCGCCCTGGTAGCGCAGTGGTCTAAGCGATGCCTCCTGATTTTTCGTCCGAGATGGGTCCGGGTTCGAATCCCGCCCATTGAGGCATGGATGTTTATGTCTGTCTTACGGCACTGGCTCTCTCCTTTGAAATCAGTGACCTTAAGTTAGGGATGGGCGACTGCTTATAGGCCACTGAGTTTCTCACGGTGGTCGTTAACCCTCCAATTAAAAAATAATAATACCTTATCGTCATTGGTATAAAAGTTTCATTCGTGAAACTGATATTTAGCCGCCCTGGTAGCGCAGTGGTCTAAGCGATGCCATCTGATCATTCGTCCGAGAAGAGTCCGGGTTCGAATCCTGGTGAGGCATGGGTGATGTGTTTGTCTTACGGCACTGGCTCTATCCCTTCCCTGGAACCAGTGGCCCTAAATTAGGGAAGGACGACTGCTTATAGGACACTGAATTTCTCACGGTGGTCGTTAAACCTCCAATAAAAAAAACAAACCTGACCGTCATGGGTATAAAAGTTTCATTCATTAAACTGGTATTTAGCCGCCTCGGTAGCGCATTGGTCTAAGGCGCTGGCTTCTGATCATTCGCCATAGTTGGGTCCGGGTTCGAATCCCGAGAGGCATGCGTGTTTGTCTTTCGGCTCTGGCTCTCAATGTGTTACTTGTCCAACACTGGTTATCTGAGTACATTGGTCATTCAGTATACTGTTAAATCCATGTATGCTTGTTCACAATGTGTTACATCATCAACACTGGCTATATCTGTGTGAATTGATCATTTGGCATGCTCTAAAACCATATATGATTCGTGCTTGTTGCTGTGAAATTTCTCTATCCTGTCATGTCTCTCTGTACCACCAGGTCGAATAAATCATTTAAAAAAAATCAAGTTATTAAAATCATGCAATGCATTGATTATGATACGCTTTCCAACATACCAGAAATCATTACTCAAGTTATTATTCAAGTTATGAGGATAATGGCTGGGGAATAATTCTCGCTCCTGACCTTTGACCCTATTTCGATGATATTAAACAGAACCGGTTCAGTATACCTTCCAAACAACATACTAATGCTTTACCGCAATAGAATTACTTTTAGTCAAGTTATGAGAATAATGGCTGTGGAATACATCTCGATCCTGTGTCCTGACCTTTTGACTCTATTTTGATTATATTAAACAGAACCGGTTCAGTCCATCTCCGGAACAACATGACAAAGTTTTGTCGCAATCGAAGGATTTTTACGTAAGTTATGACGCATAAGGGCTATGGAATGAATTCCGTTCCTATGTCTTGAGCTTTGACCACATTTAGCCCATTTTCAATAGGGTTCATTCCTAGGTTGTCCCCTACCACATACTAAAATGTCATCTAAATCGAACCATTTTTACTCGAATTATCGTGCGGACAGACAGACGGACAAAGCTGGAGCATATACGCTTCTTCAACGTACGGTTGGAAAGCGTAAAAAAACAAACTTATGCATAGACCTAATACATACCTCGTAGATTCTAACACTGTGGTATCATTTTTCATGAACCTTTTTAATAAATTTCTGCAGTAATATAATCATTTCCTAGTTTCGTATAGATATAGTCTTGAGATATTGCAACGAAAGTGAAATTCATGTTCCTCACGAAATGCAGGATTTAAATTATCATGCTAATGAAGAATACGTGGTTACGACGGAAGATTGCCATTCATTCGGCTGATGCGCATTTGTTAAAGACGACGGTAAATTGATCTCAAAACGTTTTCGACAGGTAGCATTCCGACGGATATTCGAAGCTGAACCCCAGTCAAGTTATCCTAACCGCAATTAATATTTATGTGCCGGTGTTTCGTTAAAATTTATTGAATGAATGCCCCTTCGAGGCGAAGAATGATGGACGCGTACGCTTTCTATGAATTAGCGTTCCATTTATCAATATTCGATGCTAAGTGGGAGAACGCCGCAGAGACAGACACTCCCTTAGTTCCGATTTCCCAGTACCTTAGCGACGATTTGCAACTCTGGTTGGGCTCCCCGCTGGGGGCAAGAATGTCAGAATTGCCCAGAATTTGCATTAGATTCGTTTATAAGTCAGAATTCTTTGTCCTTTTCGAAATCATTTATTGGAAAGTGGAATTTTCCAACGCGAAATTGTGCTTCTATGAATAAATCGCAGAATAATATTGCTTAGACTTCGGAATAATATTCCGGCAATACACCTGTGACTCTGTCAGGGGCGAATATTCGGGGCGTGTGAGGTGTGTTGCGCACACCCACACCGAGTCACAATTTAACCTATATTATCGATATTATTTTTTACGCTTTCCAACCTAAGTTGGAAAGCGTATGTGCTTCAGCTTAAACCGTCCGCACGATAACTCGCGTAAAAATGGTTCGATTTCCATGAAATTTTAGTATGTGGTATGTGACAACCTGGGGACGAACCCTATTGAAGATGGGCGAAATGGGGTCAAAGGTCAGGACATACGAGCGGGATCCATTTCCTTTATACGCCATAACTTGACTAAAAAAAAAATTCGATTACGATGAAATTGTAGTATGTGGTAGGGGACCACCTGGGGACAAACTATTGAAAATGGGCGAAATGGGGTCAAAGGCCAGGACACAGGAGCGGGATCCATTCCATTGCTCTTATGCGTCATAACTTACGTAAAAATGCTTCGATTGTGACAAAACTTTATCATGTCGTTCCGGAAGTATACTGAACCGGTTCTGTTGAAATCATCGAAATGAGGTCAAAGGTCAGGGCACGGGAGCGAGATCTATTCCACAGCCGTTATCCTCATAATTCGAGTAGTAAAACTTGAGTAATGATTTCTGGCATGTTGGAAATCATATCCTAATGAATGCATTGCATGATCTTACTAACTTGTTTCGGATTTGTTTCTAATCAAACTAGCTGCATTTCGTTTTAAGGCTTCGAGTTGCAGTTAAAATTAATTTTTCCACATAATGTTTTCGTTAAGAAGAAAAGTTTCGTTCAGTAAGCATATGGCATTCGCGCTAGAATCCTGGGGTGTATTGTTTCCCGTGCGCACATCCGAATACCTTAAAGCAGCTGTAGTACTAAGCGCTCCCCAGACGGCGCTGCAGGTCACGTTCTTATTTCCTTATGGTTTCAAACGTAATAGCGGAACTCTCAAGGTGTTCTACCCAAAATGAGCACCTCTCGAGTCCCATGGAGCAGAGCAACAAGTTGCTGTTTATATTATTTTTTTACGCTTTCCAACCGTAGGTTGAAGTAGTAAAACTTGAGTTTTACTACTTCAACTACTTCGTGCTGTGTAATCTTATAAAAATTTCTACCCGATTCGGGAATACTTAAGTCTTTCTTGCAAAGGAGTGCGGGCTGATCGCGAAAGAGATTTTGGAAGCACCACTTTTCTTTTATTACTTGTTTTCCAGAAAATGTCGAATATTGATTGCACCTTTCATATCGGAAATGAAGCCCAGCTTAACAATTTTGTGCGTTATTTGCTGAAACAGGATTTTTGAATGCCACACATCTAAAGGCATTTTTCCTCATGAGCGACAAAAATAAACAGTCATTAAGCGTTATTGTGGCAATTAAGATATCGTTTCCGTGCGCTTCTAGTTAATGAAACAAAACATGTTCCTCGCCAGCTTCTGGCGAAACGTGAAATCATCTCAGTTTGAATCACAGTTTTCGCAATTAGCATACTCATTCAGTTTTTATTCCTTCACGATATTTTCTCTGGCACCATAATTACAGACTATGCTTTCATTTTTAGAACGATTTTTCAGCAACATAATTAATGCTTAAAATAAAATTCTTTCTTTCTTAAATGTTCCATTTGATAGTTCTTCCTCTGGACTATCTGAAAATCCCCACGAATTAAAGGAAGTTCTTTTCCAAAACCAGATGAACGGTGTTTGGTGTGTCATGACTCGTACGCTCATTATTGGTCCAATTTTTTTCAGTGAAACCATTAACTCAGAACCGTGCCGTTCCCAGATTATCCACCCATTCATATCTGAACTCACGAAACGAGAAATCTGTGAAGGGTGGTTCCAGCAAGACAGTGCAACTATTCACACCGCTGGTGCATCAATACAGCTTCTAGAGGAATTCTTCGGAAATCGCATCATCTCCTAGGAATTTATGCCTGCCTGGTCACCGGATCTGACACTGCCTGACCTTTTTCAGTGGGGAACACAGAAGACGAAGGTGTACGCAGGTACTCCGCATACACTTTAAGGCTGCAATAACCACCCACATTCAATAAATCACACCACATACCCTGAGAAAAGTCTTCACCAATATGCAGAAGTGTGTGCAGACATGTCTGGAGATCGGTATGATATGATTTAGTCTTTTCTTCCATCTCTTTTGGTGCGAAAATGAAATCTTGGTTTTTTTGGAAGCTTAATATGAACCGTGCTCACCTATAAGCAGGGATCAAAAAATATATTTCTCCACCAATCAGCAGAAAATGTCATTAGTAAGAGATTTCGTCATTTCTCTCAGTAACAAGACTCCCTCCCAAGGAGGTTATACTACTGGAGACACCACTGGCTCTGCCGCCATAGGTCACAGCTAATCTGTGGTGTGACGTCACAAGCAGGCAAAAATAAACTAAAGTATACCGTTGTTGGCACAGTAAGCTTGTGTATCATTGATAAAGATTATTGAATTACTCATTTTATCTGTTTATAAGCTTAGAAGCTTTTGTTCCATTGGTTTCCAAGCAGCTTCTCTTCTGCGGCTGTGTCGTGCCTGCTCATGACGTCATTTGCAGCACAGACGGTGACTTATGGCGGCCAATGCTGCGTGGATAGGAGTGGTGTCTCCGGTAATATAACCTCCTTGTTCCCTCTCTATCAACTTCTTGCATCCATCCCCCCCCCCATGACATTCCTGTTCTTCCCAACCTTAAGGTTTCACGTGCGCGCTCTTTGTTCTATATTACAGGACTGGTCCTCACAGTGTCACGCCCGTCTCCACCACCACCACCTACACAGCTGAGGACGCTGGGCAACTGGCTGACTCTCCTGGCACAGCTACTAGTATTACCAGGACAGTGCTACAGTATACGACAGTGTCTTTAGTCCTATGGTAAACGACAGTGTTTCCCAACCGGGGTTCCCCGAAATTTTAAAAGACCAAATATTTACACGGGAGTAAATGTACAGTTTATGCTGCTTATAAGACGTAAGAATAATGACAATCCAATGTAAATAGGCTTTATTTTGTCTGTGGAGAGAGCGCGGTCATGACTGAGTAAATTTTGTCTTGAGGGAAATTTCGTTTGATCAACTTGCTACTGCGTCAAGCCGTAGTCAAGCGCAGGAATACACTTGTGGGTCGCCCCGTAGGCGCAGTGGTCTAAGCAATGGCCTCGGATCTTTCGTCCGAAAGGGGTCAGTCGAAATACTTACTATTGCTGTCGCCATAGCATAGTAAATATTTACTTTTCTATCTACTTCTTCTTTCATTGGTTTTACGACTATAACATTGATTATTACACCTACTTAAGTACCGCTCAATTTCTGGAATTAGTAAACCTTATTGTTTGTTATGATTTATAAATGTGTACTCTAAAATCATTCGTTTTTTTTCACACATACAAAGAACTTGTCATGCAAAAGATGCATAGCATAAATTATCTGTGAAGAATACCAGGGTACTCTTCCGACTATTTTAAATTCAGTATTACACTTATAATAATGAAAGTGATTTTTTCTATTCTTTGAAAGCATACACAGTGCGTCAAAGAATTTTTAAGACTGGCGCTAGATTTCAGCCTACGGTGGCGCCACCAATGTAATAGCGAATGTGTTATAAACCGTGACCATCTGCTTGCTTTCTGCCAAAAGTACTGCGCAGTTGTTAAAGTAACTCAAACGAAACGGGCGTTCATTAGAAAAGTAAAACTTTTTTCATGTTGAATTATTTAGATGGAACAAAGGGATGTTATTAAATTTAACGCAAAGCTTGGTAAAAGTGCCTTGGAAACGTACCAAATGATGAAACAAGTTTACGGTGAGTTTTGTTTAAGTAGATCAAATGTTTTCCTGTGGCACAAACGTTTCTTGGACGGAAGAGATACGCTAGAAGATGATAAGCATACCGGAAGACCAAGTTCATCTAGGACACCTGAGATTATTGAAAAAGTGCGTGCTTTCGTAGCAAACAATCGATGTGCGTCACTAAGAATGATGGAAGAGTCTTTAAACATCAACAAAGAAACGATTTGAACCATCCTGCATGAAGATTTAGGCAAAACAAAAGTCTGTGCTGAATTTGTTCCACATACGTTAACCAATGCACAAAAATCAAGGAGAAGTGCACATTGCACAGACATCATTTCAGCCGCTGAAAATGATCCAAACTTCTTAAAATCGATTGTTACTCGTGATTAAACATGATGTTTTCAATATGATCCTAGAACAAAGTGCAGAATGGAAGTCAAAAAACTCGCCACAAGCCGAAAACAACAAGAAAAGTTCCATCGAAAATCAAAACAATGCTCATTACATTCTTCGATAGTAAGAGTATTATCCACAAAGAATTTGGTCCAAGTGGACAAACAATTACTGGTGAGTTTTATTTAAATGTTTTGAGGTGTTTGATGGGCAGAATTCGTCGCATTCGTCCAGAATATCGGGATGAAAACAGTTGGTGTTTGTTGCACGATAATGCGCCCAGTCACACCTCACTTTTTGTTCGTAGATTTTTGGCGAAAACTAACGTCTGTGTGTTGAATCATCCACCGTATTCGCCTGATTTAGCACCCTGCGACTTTTCTTTATTCCCAAAACTTAAAATGACGTTAAAAGGGTGTTATTTTGATGATATTTCGACCATACAAACCGCTTCGACGCGTGCTTTGGAGGCAATTCCGCAAAGTGAACTGGAACAGGCATTCGAATCATTATTAAATCGCTGTAACAAGTGTATTGAAGCCGGAGTGACTTTTGGATAACAAACCAATACAAATTATAATTTCTTGTTTCTATTTCATTTTACAGACCCAGTCTTAAAAATTCTTTGCCACACTGTGTATTTTCACTTTAATGTTGTAGTAATTACAATTTACGTTTTGGTACTGGCAGTCTTATTTATCGAGATAAACTATGTTTAGGCTGATAGTTGTGGAAGTTTCTTTAAGAGCTATATGTACCGATTCCTAATTAAATAATATTATTACGCTGCTCACATAAATTTAGCAAGTGTGTTACTATGCACAAACAAAACAATTTTTACAGCCATATTTTGATTTTTTACTATGCACAAAAAAAAAAAAAAAAAACATTTTTACAGCCTATTCAGGTTGTTATATTTCTCTGTTTGACGAGATAAAATCTCGTAAGCCGATGTTGTTATTACTTTAAGTGAGGAAAGTGGGACTGCTTCATGCCACCTGCAAAGACGTCCACCATCAAGAACCATAAGAGAGAAAAAGCGCTTAGCGAAGAAACGCACTTTACTTACGTTAGACGAGAACTGTGTGATCCACAAGTGCTCTACTTCCATTGCCTGCAAGGAAACGTTCTTAGGAGATCTAAGTACTTTGGGAACACGCTGGTTTATATCGATTGACAGAAACACACTACTTATTTCCGGAGAGACAGCTCTATGAAGCAGTTGTCCGTGATGAGTTTTCTTGTACAGTCCGCAAGCGTTAATGGGCATTTTCCCATGATTCCACGCGGTTAACGCTTCTTTCGAAGATTGTGGCCACTTACTCGTCTGCCGTGTTAAGAATGAATTCCAACACAGCTGGCAGCCGAAACTTTCAGTCAGAGCGTCACGAACTAAATTTGATAAAAACATGCGTACTCAGTCAGGGTTAAAATTCACCGTCACAACTTTCGTATATTTATTTAATACTGCAAATAAAATGCGAGAAAGGATTTTTTATTGAGGACCAAAGGATAACACGATCATATTTTCTAACTTAAAATCATTCAAATTTGAAAATATTCAACAAAGATCTTAGCAACAGCTATATCACGTGCGCGAATAAGAAAACATCTGCTCTTTCTGTGAGGTACAAAGCGGCAAAATAAGAGTAACTGAAAATTCTTCGTCAAGCCTACGTTGTGGGAATGAATTTTTAAATCTTTCTTATAGGATAAAATACATGGACAAATTTGGCACCACGAAAAACTGAAAGATAATAAAAATCAAGCTCACTTCTCATGACTTTAACTTCAAAAACTGCAGTACCGTGATAAACTTTAGTATATTTTTCAGAAAAAACTTCGCGATTATAAAAACTAGAAAAACCATGCAAAATATTGCTTTGTTTACATTTATCAAATGAACTTTTTGGGCGTTCGTCTCAGAAAGAGCTATCTGGTAAATACAGGGTCTCTATAAATGTTGTATACAACTTCAGTTTGCTATTGAAAAAAACATACGATAGAAAAAACTTACTTTAAACATCAAGAGACTTGGCAAGTGTTAAAGTTTGTTAATATGGTTCAATATGTCAGACGCATAGCGAAACGGTTATGGGTGAGCGGATGTGTCGAGATTGGTTTGCCAGGTTTAAGAAAGGTGATTTAAGCTTGGAAGACAAGCCAAGCGCAGGTAGAACGCAAGAACTCCTAGACGAGGAGCTGGAACCGCTGTTGCAAGAGGGTTCCCCACAATCGACCACGTAACTAACTGGCGAAACGTTTGAAGGGGGCTCAATCGACGGTGGCACGGCGTCTACAGGCCTTGGGGAAGATCCAGAAGATTGGTAAGTGGGTTCCGTATACTTTAACGGAGCGTAATATTGGACAACGATTTTGCATCTGAATGTCCTTGCTGAAGAGGTTTCAAGGGAAGAATTTCTTGTGGAAGGTTGTCACCGGGGAGATGAAAAATGGGTCTATTGTGACAACCCCATACGCAAGCAACCCAGGCCAACCATCAACACCCACTGCAAAACAGGATATCCACGGGAAAAAGGTGCTGTTGTGGGTGTGGTGGGATATATGCATGGAGTGCTGTACTTCGAACTGTTGAAACCTGGTGAAACACAATCACTGCACAGAGATATAGCGATCAGTTGATGAAACTTAATGCCGCAATCGAGCAAAAGCGCTCATGGACAGGTTAAAGGACGCTGCCCAGTCATCCTGTTACATGATAACGTCAGACCACATGTCGGTGCCACCACGAAATCATCCCTTGAACAGTTACACTGGGAGGTTTTACCACACCTGGTTTACTCCCTGACATTGCATCCTCAGACGTTCATCTGTTCCGCTCTATACAACATTCAACATGCATTTTCCACCTCTGGAAAATACATGTTGAATGTTGTATATGCTAATATTTCATTGAATATTGCAACACCAATATTTCGTTGAACTGTGGTTCCAGAGGTGCAAAATTCCGTCACTGCGTTCTTCAGCTCAAAACCAGAGTCCTTCTATCACAGGGGCATTCATTTGTTGCCTGAAAAATGGCAAAAGGTCATTAATGCTAACGGTCAATATTTCGTTGAATAAATGTGTACTGATTTCCTGATTTTTTTCTGCCTCCTTTCTCCTTAAAACGGCAAACTTTTGCATACCCCTACTAGAATCTAAACTGTTGATTTTCAGTAAGAAAAAATTGAAAAATCTGAAACTAAACCTATGGTTTACAAAGTAAACACCGAAACAACGGCTTTACACAATAAACAAGCTAAATCCAATTACTATGTAGTGCAGGATGCAACTGTCATATGTGCTCATGTAGATACCTCCTCATTAATGTCATAAGTACATATAACACAATAATAAATCAGTATGCTTTTTTTATTGCCCTATTGTTCATATCATCTTGCTCATCTTTTGTACATGTGTAGTGAAGCATTACGCCCTTGAATTTCTCGTTAATAATCGAATTTTTTTCCTGAAGTTTTGGAATGGCGATTCTCACATGGAAGAGGAACGGCCTAAGGGATAACAGTATGCCTTGCTGAGAAACTGCAGCTACCAATCTGCAGTAATTTCTAACTGGGTGAACACAGTCGCATCCGCTTAATCTCAGGACATTATATGGTCTTAACCCGGAGGAATAACTGCCGACCATGTTGTCAGGGAATTTAAACAGCCATTGTACTGATGAGGCAAACTCGGAGCTACGAAGTGTCTCTGTAACATAACCCGAATTCTCGATGGTGTGATTACGCATTAATTTGGACCATGCTGCAGTTAACTACCGAGCACGAAGAGGTGCATCGATTATAGCAACTGCCGAATCCGACTGGGTCGCAAAGGAACAAAGACCTGTTCATCAGCAGAGAGTACTTAGTACAAGCTATCTCCCCGAAAGATCTGTTCAGCAGGAAATCATCGCAGCTTGAAACACATGCTTACAGAGTTGTAACTACCAGGGAAATTAGGAGGGGCGGTTATCCCCCAGAATGGACATACCAAGGACGTATAGTCATGCTCTGAGGGGAGTGCAGAATAGAAATGCACAACGTATGTGTAAATTTACTGAAAACTAAAACTCAAAGAAGAAAGTTATATGCTTCCGCATTTTCTGTTTTACAAACTAGTTAGCCGCATACAGTTTCCCCGCAGCTACCCAGGAACAGAGTAACTTACTCTGCAGGGCTATACCCAGGAGGCAATTTTTGAACCCTCCACGAAATATTTTTGAACCCTCCCCAAAATGTTTTGTAAGTCGGTACGATGTCTCAAAAATAAAATAATTCTTTTATGAATATTTTATAATTTTTTATAACTAGTATAGCATATGAACTAATGAGCCATTCCATTATGACCACCCCCAGCCTGGAGACCGAACGGTGGCGCAGGTGAAGTTCACAGAGCAGTATATATACAACCAAAAGACCGGCTTTCAGTTAGTAGAGTGTTCGGAGTCAGAATGGGAAAAGCTCCCGATTTATCGAAGTTTGATAAAAGACAAATTGGGATGTCACGATGCCTCGGAACTACGATCTCGTAAACAGGGCGGCTTGTGGGTTGTTCACGTGCCGCTGTAGTGATTACGTATCAAAAGTGGTTCACAGATGGCCAAACGACGAACCGTCGTCCAGCTGTGTGTCGTCCGCAGATCATTGATGCCAGTCGAGAGCGGACACTGTCGCGCATTGTTCACAGCGACCGTATGGCCACAGTACGACAAATCGCCCTTAACTACAATAGTGAGGATCAGGGCAATGTGTCGCAGCAAACAGTTTATCGCAGCTTTCTGTTAATGGGCATGGGCCTGCGTAGCCGAACACGCGATCGGGTCCCCTTGCTCACTACACGTCATCACAATCAACGCATGAAATGGACCCAAGATCATCGAGATTGGACCGTGGATGGTAGGAAGAAAGTGATATGGCTCTGGATGCACTGTTGGGAGGAAACAGGCTGGCGGCGGCGTTAGGGTGTGGGCGATGTTTTCTTGGGATACTTCAAACCCTATTATCCCAATAGCACAATCCCTGACAGCTGTCAGGTATCTGAACATCGTTGCAAACCAAGTTCACCCATTCATGGCAACTGTGATCCCTGATGATGATGGCTATTACCAACAGGATAATGCGCCATGCCACCCTGCCAGAATCGTCAAGTAGTAATTCGAGGAACATGCTGGTGACTTTTAGTTAATGTCTTGACCCCCAAATTCACCTGACTTGAACTCAATCAAACATTTGTGGCTCGGCTTGGAAAAGAGGGTCGCGCTAAATCACCATCACCCCAAAATGTACGGGAACTGGAGGACCTACTGTTGACATTATGGTACCAGATACCCCAGGATACCTATCGCCACCTCACCTCATCGAATCGATGCCTCGCCGAGGGGCCGCTGTTTTGCGGGATAAAGAGGGTCCGGGAGAAATGAAGAGTATCAAATAGAAAAATTGCGTGTGCAAATAAAATGTGACTGAGAAGAAAACTCAACGTATGATGAAAATTAATTTTCAAATTCAGAAACCCCTGCCAAAAATTCTTTCTGGCAACGGCCCTGCTACTCTATGAGGTGTGGATCCCTCATATGCATGCAAGGAATTGTCCGAAGCAGCAGTAAGATACAAATAAAATAACATGCAAATATGTCTAACCTCCACAATCTTTCGGAATGCGCAGTAAGAATGAAGAGCTGATTAATAGTCTGACGTCTGTCTCAGAAATTCTTTCTGAGCGTTTAACTTTGAATGAAATATTTCCAAACCCTGAAAGAGATTAGCTCGGGCTCCTTTTTTAGAGGCCCGGGTCCAGCGCGGACATTTAAAGTCCAGTCCAGTACGGGCCTGTTATATCATTTTGTGAGTGGCCCGGGTTTAAACATTTGTACAAATTTTCCCAATGTGAATTAGAGGTCTGCACGGGCCTAATTTGGTGAGTACGGCCCGTCCTAAGCCCGTGCGCTTGAGGCCCGGCCTGGGCCCGTCAATTGCAGCTCTTATTTAGTCCCGGCCCGGCCCGTGATGTGCATTTGGTATTATTTTGTCATTCTATTGTATTTTATTAAATTATCAAAATTAAATAATGAAATATTATTGAAAATATTCAGTTGAATGTAAGCCTAAAAATCGTAACAAAACTTTAACAATTATCGAAGAATATGACCTTTAAAGAGAGCGTGAAAAAGGAAGATTACTCGCGTTCAGAATCTTCCTTTTTCTGAACTAGTAAGTGGTAACACTGCAAAAGTCAATCCCTATACAAGATTAGGGATAGGAGAAAAAATCCATGTCGTCCCACTCTCTCATACATACACACACACACACACGCTCGCTCGCTCGCTCGGGGTCTAATCTTTTTTGTTGTCAACAAGCCCCAAAATGGTTTTACTATCTTAATACCTACAGATTGGTAAACACACTGTGAGTGCCTCTAGGAACAGTTAGATAAACAGTTAATAAGAACAGTTAAACACCCCAGGAAATCGGGGAACACTACTTTATTTCTTTCTTCACCATTGTGATAAAAAGAATGGGTCGACTTGGCCCGGCCCGTTGCATTGTTCTCTAAACTAAAAAAAAAGGCTCGACCCGCCCCGTGCAGACCTTCTGTAACGTGAATCAGGAAGGTATGAGGCATATATGTTATTTCTGTGTTGTTTTCTGCTTATTTTCTGCTTCTGACGCATTTGCCACAAAATCTGAGCTCCTAAAATAAAATTCGTTTCGTGGGCTGATGTCACTCACGTCGATAAACCTTCTCGTAGTATTTTCTTTTTAAAATATTGCATGGTTTTTCCGCCAGGGGCGTAATATATGTCTTATTTTTGTCAATATATCTGCTTCTAGTGGTCCATTTTGAACAATTCGTACTTTATTGGATAGTTTCCGGTGCGGCACGTTTTTCATATAATTTCAAAATTTCCAACTCATAGACTTTCCGCTAGGGGGCGTAAAGGTAAATTGCTTTTCCTCGATTCTCTGCTTCTGAAACTCCGATTTGCAAAATTCTTTCTGCACCGGGTACAGCTCCTGATGGGATATCTTTTGCCCATAATTTCTAATTTTTGATAAAGAATGGTTTGGCCACCACGGGCCGTAAGTCTTAATTTCTGCTTCTGATGTATTTGCAGCAAATTCTGAGCTTCTAAAATCTCGACTGAAAAAATTCGTTTGTGGATAGATACTATTTACGTTGATAAACCTTTTTGGAGCATGGCGCAATATCTTTGTCACCAACAGAGAACACATTTGCCATGAATGGGTGAACTTGAACCGCAACGATATTCAGATACCTGGAAGCTGTCAAAGACTGTCCTATTGTGATAATGGGGTCTAAAATGTCCTAAGAAAACTTCGCCCACAGTATAACACCTCCGCTGCCGGCCTGTTTCCACCCAATGGTGCATTACCATAGCCTCCGTTGGTAATCTGCGTATCAGAGCTCGGCCGTCTACGTGATACCCCAAGCAATTTTAGGTTCTAAAATTGCCTAAATTTGTATGCGGCTTTTTCTTTTCAAAATGTAAATTAGACAGTTTATAAAACACGGAGATTCGGATTTGTTTTTGTGATTAGTTTAAAATCTTTACCTCTGGGCGATGAAAAAGTTTGATTTGCTAAATGTTTGAATATTTCAATTTATGCAGACGGTAGGAATTTCATTCACTATTTCAAAGAACGTCAGTCGGAGAAATTAAGCACGAAGCCAGAGGTTTCTTTTTCTGAACTGTAAGAAACGTAAGAGTCATTACAGATATGTTACACCTAACATCCCTCAAAGTTCCCGAAACTTGTTAGCAGTTTTTAAAGCTAAAAGGAAGTCTGTGAAGTGGAATAAATATAAGATTATTATAAGTAGCTTAGAGAAGAAATAGATGAATACAAAATAAATATTGATTTTCAATGGGTTGTAATTTGGTATTCAGTCATTTCTGTAGATACATGGAGGTAAGAAAGAATTTTTTGCTTCCACTTGAGCATTCGGAAGGGAAAAGCTCTTTTCCTCTTGCTTTATTTATCTTCGATTCCCGCTTTTTATTCAAGCATTGAGTACGTCGTCTTGCTCCATTACCCGTAAAACAACACAGATAAGGAAATCAGATGGAGTAAAGAAGCCTCCAGGAGATAAAGCGAGTGTTTTTCTTTGCTGGAAGAAAGAAAGTATTGCTGGATCTCGTAAAAATTATTAAGGAACAAGATAAAAGTAATATTATGTAGGTGTTCGAAGCGTGAGGGGAGAAACCAGCAGACGATTCAATTCCATACTTCCTTGAGGAATGGCAAACTTATTTACAGTTTTTTTAAAGTAAAAAAGCCACTTTGAGAGGTACTCTGCAAAGCATAGTCTTAAATTGATTCCTAAATCTCTTTACATCCGTCCCAATTCGGGATTTATTTTCATGAAGTGAAAGTTCGATATTGTGACTAGTAATATTATGAAGTTTTCTCTGCTTTATCAGAAGATAAGCTTTTAATGGATAATTCTCCTCTCTGAAAAGCAGATTGCCAATAATATTTATTCCCGAATATGCATAAGAGAGGTCTTTCAAATATTGTTATTCTTTGTAGTATCCTACATGTATAAATCGGAATTCACGGTGTTTCTGAAAGCCAAAGATTGCCACAAATATGAGTTCGCCGTGAAGTTGGACTGTCGTTGTAGAATAAAAATCCACATCTGGACAAATAAGCAAAGAAGTTACTGAAATGACTTCAGTGTTCTTTGTGTGTGTGTGTGAGTGAGTGAGAGTGTTTCAAAATTGTAAACATTTATCAAATTCTTTTAATAAATGCAAGGAGCTTTCAAGTCGTATGGGCTCATTTTCCTCACATTCGTGGCAAAGGAAAGGAAATCAACGCCACTCTACAACATAGACCGCTAGATCTGTGTTTCCGGAACCCAAATTTTCCGAAATACCACTACACGTATTTTTGGAAGCGCCCTAAAAAGTATTTCTCTGTAGATGCCCTTATCACAGAGTATTGTAACGTTGTATTCAACAGAAACCTTTTCTCTATAACGTCGTCGTATTTATTGATAAAACTAAAAGTTTAAAAACATACATTAGACAACCCAGTTGCCATCTTCAGATGATTAAAAGCTTGACAACTATGTGGTTGTCTAATATATACACTGTGAACATGTGATGAATGATGGCCTAAAGGACCTCGTGACCATTGGTGCGCAGAATTGCACTCCACGGATTAACGTTAGCCAATGATAAGTGGAAGATTAATTTGTAAAAAAGGAAAGCAGTATGATACATTAATACAATTATTATGTGTTTACGTATAATACGTCAAAACGTAACCTAAGCATATTGCTGCAATATGACAATACAAAAAACAGGGGTGGGGGGTAACCAAAATGGTCGTTTCTTCACATAAAAACATAAGAAACCATAAAGGTAATTTACCAAAATACGATGTTAGCATTTTTTTTAGAAAACTCTTTAAAGAATAAAATAAATAAAAAATAAAGTAGAATGATTTCGTTGTCTTCATTGTGGCCAATATCAGTTAATGTCAATGCTTTTAATCAATCCTTTCCTTTGTCCTGGTACAAAAGCAGGTAAGCTGTCATTACAGCATATGGGACCTTTGTTAAAAATAATCAAACTTTCATTAAACAGCAGCGAAGAACCAGGATCGGCATTCTCCCAATCTGGATAATGTACACCTTCTTGAACTTTACGGGCCAATACACTGTCTTCATTAATCCATTCTTAATATCATATTTATGTTCTTTAAATCGAATGTTCAAAGAACGAGCTGTAGAGCCCACATACATGCAATCTGGTGTACCAACTACAGTGCTTTTTAAAAGAGTGCTGTCAACTCCATATTTGGATTGTTGCACTGGGTCAGGATCATTTTTGATCATTCTAATGATGTTGTTGGTCTTAACACCTAAATTCATGTTAAATTGTTTACATATATTTTTAAGGGTAGGTGTAACTAAGGGATAATAGGTCATGGAGCTAATAAGCCCCACCTCCGGTCCAATTCTCTGGAGAGTAGTGGCTGTATCCCATTCCAATTTCGTAAGTATCTCTTTTACTTTTGACCTAGAGAAGCCATGATCTTTGGCTATTTGAAAGATCTTGGATATTTCTTTTTTCTTACTTCTATTTGTAGATGAATGAGTAAATGCTCTACGTAAAAGCTCTACGGAGTAAAAATGTAATAGAAGAAAGTTTGTAGCTGCATGGGTGGGCCGAATTGGCAGGTATGATAGTTGATGTGGCAGTGGGTTTTCTATATACAGAATAGTTAACACCTTTCCCAGTAGAAGTTTTTCTAATAGAAAGTCAAGATATGGCAAAACACCTCTGTCCTCCATTTCCAAAGTAAATGCATTAGTTGACCCTCAAAAATATATGTAAACGATTTAACATGAATTGTGGTCTTAAGACCAACAATATCAGTAAGAATGGTCAAAAAGGATCGTGATCCAGTGCAACAACAATCCAAATATGGGGTTTACAGCATTCCTTTAAAGGGCACTGTAGTTCGTGTACCAGATTGCATGTATGTGGGCTCTACAGCTCGTTCTTTGAACATTCGACTTAAAGAATATACACTGCTGGCCACCCAAAATGCAACACCAAAAAGGACACGAGATAGCAAAGCCAGATTTATTGGACACATAACAACAGATACAAAGATGAAACGATTGAGCTTACAGGCCCGTGCGACTTGCGGAACACGCAGACATCCATAGTTCGTCTGACCCCCATGTCTGGCAATAACGGCCGCTACACGCCGCGGCATCGAACGAAAGAGGCTTTGGATGTGTTCTAAGGGTATGTCGGTCCAGGCTGCTTCCACACGTTGCAGCAGTTCATCAGGCGTAGCCGCGGGTGATGCTTGCCGGGCCATTCGGTTGCCGATCAGCGACCAGACGTGTTCGATGGGCGACATATCGGGAGAACAGGCGGGCCACGGCAGCAGTGACACTTGGTGGGCCGTGAAGAATTGTTGCACAATGCGCGCCACGTGTGGGCGCGCATTGTCCTGTTGAAACGTGGCCGCTGACAGGTCCTGCAGGTAAGGGAGTACTACAGGCTCCAAAACGTCGGAGATGTAGCGGTGGCTGTTGAGTGTACCGGCGATGCGTACCAGAGGGGTGCAGGTGTCATATCCAATTGCGCCCCAAACCATAACGCCAGGCAACGGACTGGTATGGCGATGCATAATACAGGCGTCATACAGTCTCTCGCCGCGGTGCCGCCACACGCGGATGCGACCATCGTGGTGTTGCAGGCAGAAGCGGGGTTCGTCGGAGAAGACAATGCCTTGCCATTCCGTAGTCCATGTGCGGCGTTCAACTGCCCACTGCCGCCGCACTCGCCGGTGGTGTAACGTCAACGGTAATCGGAACAATGGGCGCGGTGCAAAAGTCCCCGCTCCTGCAGACGACGTCGAACAGTACATGCTAACACAGGTTGTTGCTCAACACACCATTATTCCTGCGTTAACGTTCGTGATGTGGCGGTGCGAGCCGTCAATGCCCGCAGACAACATGCCGGTCCTCTAGTTCTGTGGTGTGCCGCGGCTGCGGCAATCGCCCACGTCGGTCCGTCCGTCACTCCTGCACCCACCGTATCCGTACTCGCCTCACTGTGGCTGGATGTCGTCCCACACGGGCGCCGATGTCTCGGTACGATAAACCGCTGTCGCGATAGGCCACTATTCGTCCTCTGTCGCACTCCGAAACGTGCTGGAATGACTGCCGTAGGCATCAGGAAGCTTCCCACGCACAGGTCCGGCAGCACAACACACTTCCACTACTTACACCCCGCCTTCTGTGCACCCTTCTTATAGTGCTTCTCGGTAGCGTGCCGGGCGCACATGATTTGCATATGCCCTGCAATGCTAATCGTTTGCATGTCCTATCGCGGGCTACGCATGCTGCGAATTTCAGGCCAATCGGATGCTTCCTTCTTAGTGTTGCATTTTGGGTGGCCAGCAGTGTAAATATGACATTATGAATAGATTAATAAAGACAGCATTAGCCCGTAAAGTTTATGAAGGTGTACATGGCGGACGGACAGACGGACGGAAAAAGCTGGAGCATATACGCTTCTTCAACCTACGGTTGGAAAGCGTAAAAATAAAAAGACGTGCTTACGTTATCACGGTGTCTATTTAATTGATATTTAAGATTTTATTTCTTTAGGGGGTTCGTGATACCATCTCTGTACCTGCACTAGTGATCAAAATTCAGGTATAATTTATAAATATTTACATAACCCGCAATATTTATAAAAAAACCCTCCAAATTAAACATCTAAAGGCATTTTTCCTCATGAACGACAAAAAAATTCCACAGAAAAGTCAACTTTTGGCTAAATTTATAAAAAAATTCCAAATTAAATAAATTTTACTGTAAATTGATTGGCACATATAAAAATAGCAATTTTTGCAGAAAAATAAAATTTTTCACCTTTGTGAGTTACAACACGTGCAAAAAAAGTGACTGCCCATTATTTATCATATCTAGCTTATTTCAATTGATCAATTTATTAGTAGCTGTTAACAATTGAGAAATATCCGAGCCAGCGTTTATTTGAAATAAAATAAAGGTGAACTCCTAATCTTTTGATACTGTATGTTTTTAGTTTGATAATATTGTTTTTCACTTTTCAGGATGCCAATTTATTTAAACTACAAATGCTTGTGTCCCGCACGTAACACTTAAGGATAATACCTTTAAATATCTAGAGAACTGTATTTACTAAAATCTTAAAACTATTGCACTAAATCAGGATGGGTGGCAATAACATATGACTACAGTTTGGGCTCCCAACTGTTTAACAACCAATTTCTATTAATGAATTAGTTTTGTTCCACATGACAGGTACCATATATGACGTTTTATAAATTTGACCGAAAGTTGTTAATCTCATCAGATTATCTTATTGTTTTAAATCAAAAAGAAAAATAATTATCTTTTTCGGTGGTTTTTATAAAATCCAGTTACTGAAACATGAACAAAAGTGAACGTCTTCTGGTAAAAAACAAAACAAAAACAGTTCTGCTCTTAAATGTAGAACTTTAAAAATATAATTAATAACAAGGAACTGTACACCAATTAGACTTAAAATAGTACTAGAGATCCGAATTTCTTGGCGTAGAATATAAAAAAAAAGCCATCTGGTTGATGTGCGAAAGCTTGGAAACTTTTATTTATATTCTACGCCAAGAAATTCGGATCACTAGTACTATTTTAGAAATATATTTTAGGAAAAACATTGTTTTCTTACTTCTTGAGTGACAACACTGTTATTTCAGTATCACTGCCTCTGCTTTGTTTGCTAATACCGTGTGCTCTTGAATTTTACAATGGGATGTAATGCCAGCTGTTCCAAAGATTTCTCAATGTCATTGTGATGAAGTTGGGAACACACGTTTGAAATTACATGCTTTGGCTGCCAATGTGAATTATTACGTGAATTTTTTTTTATTCTTTGTGTCAAAAAAAAAAAGTTACCACCAGCATTGAGGCATTTGTCCCACTGACAAACGAGACTCTTTACTCCACGCTCACAGAAGTCCCTTGGTTGCTGCGTCGGAATTAGAGCAACAGACTCCTGCACTTCAGCGTACGACGCAAATCTTCGACCCTTTTTTACGCTTCTTCAACCGTAGGTTGAAGAAGCGTAAAAAAGGTTGAAGGTTGAAGAACCTACGGTTGAAGAAGCGTATATGCTCCAACTTTGGCCGTCTGTCCGCACGATAACTCGCATAAAAATGGTTCGATTTCAATAAAATTTCAGCATGTGGTAGGAGACCACCTGGGGACGAACCCTATTGAAAATGTGACAAATGGGGTCAAAAGTCACGACATAGGAGCGGGATGCATTCCATTGCCCTTATGCGTTATAACTTACGTAAATATGTTTTGATTTCGATGAAAATTTAGTGTGTAGTAGGGGACTACCTGGGGAAGTATCCTATTGAAAATGGGTGAAGTGGGATCAAAGGTCAGGACATAGGAGCAGGATGCATTTCATTGCTTTTATGCGTCATAACTTGCGTAAAAATGCTTCCATTGCAACAAAGCTTTAGTATGTTGTTCCGGAGGTATACCTAACCGGTTCTGTTGAATATCATCGAAATGGGGTCAAAGGTCAGGACACAGGAGCCAGATTTATTCCACAGCCATTATCCTCATAACGTGAGTAATAACTTGAGTAATGATTTCTGGTATGTTGGAAAGCGTATCATAATCAATGCATTGCATGATTTTACTAACTTGTTAGCTTCTTCTTCAACTCACTGAAAATGTGAAAGTCACAAGACGAAAAGATCCGGACTGTAAGAAGGTTGTGCAAGGGTTTCCCCACTTGAACCTCTCCAGCGTTTCCATGGTAACTTTAGCCATATGAGGTCACGCATTGTCATACAACATGATGATACCCATTGATAATAAGCCACGGGTCTTGTTCTTGATTGCCCTGCTCAGTCGTCGTAGCGTGGTGAAATATTTTTCAGCATTGACAGTCTCTCCATGTTCACCATATTTAATTTAATTTCATTTAGTTTTCGTTACAGGGCTAGATTTGCCCATATTACATTTCAATATTAATTATAACATAAAATTAAAGAGAAAACATATATAATATACAGTATATACAGGGTCAATACAGAACCGGAAATTGAGTAGAAGGCTATATATACATATAGACCTAGTGAATCCCAATTCCCCTAAAGGTGTGCACAACTTTCGGCCGCGGGGAAGGCTAGGGGATAATATCATAATGTTGTTATTTTCATGAAAGGGCACTCCAGATAACTATACGTAAAGTCTATTGCCTAAGACACGTGGTATTTTAATGTGGAGTATGATCACCCCCGACAGACAAGCAGCTCAAGCAACGACTCTTCATACTGCTTATTGGAGTATTGATGAGGTCTTAAGGAATTAATGACCACTCCTGCACAAGAACTGTTATGCGTTCTTGAAGAGTCCTGGAAGGAATTTGGAGGCCCCAATGCGTCTCTCTAGAGCCTCCCATACCTGCTCAATGGGATTGTGGTCAGGTGATCTGGGAGGCCAGTCCAGTCAGCGAATATCTTCGTCTTCGAGAAAATCGTTGACCAAATGAGCTCGATTAGGTCGGGCATTATCGTCCATAAGAATAAAATCTAGACCGAGGGCTCCCTTGATAGGCCTGCCATATTCAGAATCTCGTCCTTATACCTCAAGGCATTAACAGAGCGACTATGAACTATGAAAGATGTTCAGGTCTGTGCACCCGTTCGTCTAGATACTTTCCCAGACCATTACGCCACCGCCACTAGAGTATTCCAGTTAGAGGTACTGTTGCGGGTCACTAGTTTTCGCCAGATTAGAATACGCCCCGAATCAGTACTTTAGTCTTCGATAAACACTATATCTTGAAGCACTCGTTCCTGTAGCTGCTGCAAGTCAAAAACACAGTTGCCTAGCAGTCATTGTCTGGTAGTCACTCTCATATGGTGATCGTCTGCAGGAGTTGTGGCTTTGGGAAGGCCTTATCCTGGTTGACGACGGATATATCCTGTTTGTTGAAAGTGTCTCTAGAGTTTTGACAAGACATCTTGTGGAACATTCAATGCTCTGAAATTTTTCGTCAGGCTCTAACTTGATTCCAAAAAGGCCATGCCATCAGAAAGACGAGTTCCCTCCGCTTGTGACGTTACTCTCATGTTGCACTGGATGATACGTCGGTGTCGTGTTTGACGTCACACACGACAGCGATGGAAACCAATCGGAAGCGTTGCTTTCTTCGCGAAGTCACTGAAAGAGGGAACTCATTTCTCTAGGATCATATACTGTATATCCTATTTGTTAAAACGGTCTCTAGAGTTTTGACAGGACATCTTGTGAAACATTCAATGGTCTGCAAACTTTCGTCTGGCTCTGACCTGATTCCAACAAAGCCATGCCATTAGAAAGATGAGTTCCCTCCTTTTATGACGTCACTCTCATGCTGCACTGACTGATACGTTGGCGTCGTGTTTAACGTCACACACGACAGCGATGGGAACCGATCGGAAGCCTTGCTTACCTCGTGACGTCACTAAAAGAGGGAACTCATTTCTCTAATGTCATTGCTTTGTATTTTCTAGACGGCCTTGTTTCCCCACCTACTAATTGCTCTCCACCCTTGAAAATGATTCATACGCAATCCTAATTTACATATGCCGGCTGGCTTACCTGTAGCAAAAATAATTGCGGGATAGCCTTTCGCGTAGCGAAATTTACATGCTCGCCGATTTTCAGGGCACTCTTTTACATACATCGACAGCTAGATACGTCGTTGTAGATTGTTTAAATTTGAGCATCCGTGTAGTTAAGGCTCCTTCCTCTTCTTCTCTTGCATAGTTCTATTAATTTTCTGAAAAGTAAGCCCGCACGAAACCTTTCAGCAGAGTGCTAAAGCTCGGCAAATATTGAGTGTTTATGCTTAGGCCATTAAAGGGAATTTTAGATTCGTGTGAGTCATGTGTTATGATACTCTTATTTCGACAAACTTGTTTCATGATTTTCGAAAAAGTCATCTTTCGGGAAAAGTGCTCGTTCGATGAAATTTGTGTCCATGATTTTACTTTCGCTGATTTCACCTTCGATGATTTCACCTTTGATATTATCACCCACTCTATAAGGCTTTGGATTGGATTGGAGGCTTAACGACCACAGTGAGCAACTCAATGGGCTATAAGCAGTCGCCCGTCCCTAATTTAGGGCCACTGGTTCCAGGGAAAGGAGAGAAATCCAGTGCCATAGGACAAACACAACATCCATGCCTCACCGGGATTCGAACCCGGACCCCATTTGGACGAATGATCAGAGGCCACCGCTTAGACCACTGCGCCACCAGGGGCGACTAATATTCTATAAGGGTTGGTCACTGTAGAGGCATGTGATGGGTCTACAGTGACCAACCCTTATAGAGCATTGGAGGCATGTGATGGGCTAGAATGTCTCTCGTCCCTAATTTAGGGTCACTGGTTCCAGGGAAGGGAGAAATCCAGTGCCGTAAGACAAACACAACATCCATGCCTCACCTGGATTCGAACCCAGCCCCCATTTGGACGAATGTTCAGATGTTATCGCTTAATTCACTGCGCCACCGGAGCGGCTACTACTCTATAATGTGTATTAATTACACTATAAGGGTTGGTCACTGTAGAGGCATGTGTATTAATTACACTATAAGGGTTTGTCACTGTAGAGGCATGTGTATTAATTACACTATAAGGGTTGGTCACTGTAGAGGCATGTGTATTAATTACACTAAGGGTTTGTCACTGTAGAGGCGTGTGTATTAATTACACTATAAGGGTTGGTCACTGTAGAGGCATGTGTATTAATTACACTAATGGTTTGTCACTGTAGAGGCATGTGTATTAATTACACTATAAGGGTTGGTCACCGTAGAGGCATGTGTATTAATTACACTATAAGGGTTGGTCACTGTAGAGGCATGTGATGGATAAAACCAAGATTAAAGGGGTTTGGAACAGCTCATTCTTCATCGGGAAGGAGATGATTTGTCAATTGGGCGTGGACATATACTCAACCCCAGGTTGTGACTTCAGAAATTACGTCGGTATACGCTGGTAGTAAGTAATACATGCTACGTTTACCTGCCCGTAATAAGGAGGTTCTGAAAATAGCTTAGGGCTGTCCTGTCATAGGTTTGGGCAGTGCGTATCTGAGAGCGTCCGTAAAAGAGAGGGAAAATGTTCATGATAACGCATACTGTCCTACAGGGACTAAAATATGGCCGTAATTAGAAAGGGTCCGTTAAGGGAAGATTTACTGTGCTTTGTAAAACTATAAGGATAGGCCCCTATAAAGGTAAAAGGTTTAGTCTGTCTCTTACTGAGACTTAAATATTGCTTGTTGACCTAAGCTATTTGTATAAACGTTATGTTTTAGTTTAATTCGTTGCTCATAGAAATTGTACCTGCGATATGTCAAGTTTAACTACACTGAAGTGCCAAAAGTCATGGGATAGCAGTATGCCAAGTTTCAACTGGCGGTGCCGTCGTATAAAGGCTTTGACGCACGCCATGATTTTTATCAGTTGCGAAGTGTAGTCTCGTGAGTCAGGTTGAGCAACCGCTAGTAAGATTATGTGTACCAGAGACATATCCATCAGATCACTGCAGCGTAATTCAGCTTCCATGGGGTATGGAAAAAGAAGACCCACTAGAGTGCCTTTGTTAATAAAACGACATGGGACACCGCCTCATCTGGGCTCCGGGACACGGCAATCGGACCTTTGAAGACTGGCAACATGTAGCGTGGTCACGCTACCATTTGTTACGAGCTGATGGTAGGGTTCAGGAATGGCGCAGATCCCGTGAGGCCATGGACCCAAGCTGTCAACAAGGCACTTCCCAAGCTGGTGGTGGCTCCATACATGTGTGATATGTCTTTACGTGGCACGGTTTGGGTCCTCTGGTCCTCGTAAACATATCATTAACCGGTACTCGCCTTGTTGCAGCCCTTCATGGACTTCTGCTGACCATTTGCAGCACTTCATGTACTTCATGTATCCCAACAACGATGGGATTTTCCAGGCGGACAATGCACCATATCGTCGGGCCCAAGTTGTCCAAAATTGGTTCGATGAGCATTCTGGACAGTTCCGACTAATGGTGTGGCCACCACCTCACCCAACATGAACCCAATGGATCACTTATGGGACGTGGTGAAAGGGTCGACTCGCACCCAAGATCCTGCACCTACAAATACCAGGGAACTGTGGTTGGCTATTAAGACGGCATGGCTCAACATCTCTCCAGAAGTCTTCCGGCCAGTTGTGGAATCGATGCCACGTCGAGTTTCTGCACTTCGCCCAGCTAGAGGATGCCTTGCACGATGCTTGGTACGTATCCCATGAGTATTGGCACCAGTGTATTCACTTGAATAGCATTAAACAGTAACAGTTCATTCAAAGAATTAGGAGACTACTTAGTAATTTGATGTCCCAGCTTTATTTCCTTAGATTGGCACAATAGTTAAGAACGACGCTGAAGGTACTTTCCCTTCACAATAGCAAAAAAGGGATATCAACAAACAATTCAACTACTAATTCTATTTCTATAAGGCGCAATTATCAGGACGTTTGCTCGTTCTCACCTAACAAATCGTGATCAACATATATATGCTTGAAACGTTTTGCTATCGTTTACAACCAATCTGCAAGTTAACCTGCTCGTAAAATTTTCGTTTAATCTTATCTCTTTCTTTGTAGCGAACTTTACACACTTACATGTAGTAATATTGGGCTTTGACTCACTGCCAATATTGAAAACTTGTCGGTTGAAATAATGTGTCGTTAAATCAGAAAAAAAACTTTTACCGAGAAGAAACCAAAGTTGCACAAAAATGCAGAAACTCAAAAAGAAGGTAAAATTACATGTAAACGTCCCAACTGGGAGTTTTCTCATCCACGTGATTGTGTAGCCCTAGTGACGTCGCGACAGCGGAAGACGTATGGTTTCATTAGGAAAAAATGGTGTAGTGGCCAAAGTATCGGCCACCGAGTGCGTAATTTACTTGAGTCTATTCTGAGTTCACATTCAACTGAAATGATTTGTGTAGAATGTTGAAATAAAATTAGTCTGGAAACATACACTATCTTCTTTAATGGCTCTCGTGGAAAAATATAGGATAAATGAAGCGTGTCTTTGCAAAATACAAAGAACAGCGTTATCAAAACAATTTGTAATTGATTTCCATTGTTTCTTTGCGAGGGAGAAAAAACGAGTTCAATTTTCCGATGATTTTCATTGCAGTTAGTGTGTTATTTTACTCCTATTATTTTTATTTTAGCATTGAGACATTGATTTCCGAGTGGGAAGCTGCCGTTAAATTCTGCAATGGGTGAGAAAAGAATGGCGGGATTGGAAAAAGGAGGTCTTTCGGAATTGAATAGAGTTCAAGAAAAGAGAGTAAAAAAAGTATAAATATAAACGTTCCCAAACACTAATCATGAGAGGTAGGATGCTATCAACCAACTGCGATGCTTTATAACCTGGCACTGATCGTTGTGCAAATCCCTTCCCCATTCATCGTCAGTAAATATGTTGTGAGCGAAGGGTGACATCGATTTATTGCTGTATCAAAGAAAGAGAAAGGTATACATCGGAGGATATCATAGCCTGTTGTTTGCGGAAGACTCAGAGACGGGTTACATAATGCTCCTGAGGTACGGAGCTTCGTCCATTTATCTGTCGCTGTTCATGAAGACAGAACGACAGACGACGACGCCGTCTCATTCTTCTTCATCTTCAACAATCATTCCATCGCTCCGCCCTCCGAACTCCTTTCTTTGCAGTAACCCCTACCTCGTTCCCCAAGCTTAAAACGTCTTTCACAGTTCCAGACATTTATCCATGTTTGAGCAGCAACTTCAGCTAAAAGAATTTCCAGATTTTCAATGTGAAGGGTAAGACTTCGGAGAGAGATACACCGAATTCGGGCGAGAGCGTACGAGAAGGAAACGCAGATTTGAAATAGTAAGTCTGGGAAAGAGAAGGAGTGAAACAGAATGCGTAAAACACAGATTGAATAGGATAAGACAAGAGGGCAAAGAAACCAAGAAATATCTCAGCTAGGCTTGTATGTGATTTTTAACCGATCCAATCATTTGCTTTTCCTGAGAGGTACGGTTCAGTTTTACAGCATCTACCTGTTAAAGAGTTTAGAGATTTTATGTAGAGGATTTTAGGAAGGGAGTGTCCGACCGCAGGTCTTAAACAACCCTTAGAAATAGGAAGCTAGGAGATTTGGGCTAGACTACGCGATAGGAAAGTCATACAGAAGCGAATGAGAAAGGGAGAAAAAAAAGACCTTATTTATAATCGAGTGGCCAGTACCCGGGGTCCGACGGCTTAACGTGCTCGCCGGACGGACGGACGGCGGATATGTAGTGATTCGAGCGTTCGTACCTGCCTTGGATCGATTCTGAGACTTTTCCGTGGAAGTCACGAACGTTAACCACCAGGCCATCCTCGGCCCAGCATGTACCTGTTCTTCAGTACACTGTACATACACGAGTGCTCATTGAATTACGGCCACCCCTATCCAAAATGTGTTACATCCGATAATGGCGTAATGAGGAAGAGGGCATGCCTGTAGGCTAAAGAGATGTCTGGAACAGGTAGGTGGTTCACTTAAGAGCGAAATTGCGGACGTTGGATGGGTAAAACCATGGATTTATGGAGTTTTCGAAATCTATTGTGAGCGCACAAACGGTTTGTCCGTTCATTTTCAAAACGGCGACACTTGTGACTTTGTTCGAGGGCCTCCGTGAGTAAAGTGTATTTAGAATAGTGCCAAATTGTTGAAACAACCACAAACGAAAAGTGAATTCCAGAGGTGAACGACCGCGGCGTCTTCTTTTATATGGCAATCGGCGCAGCACAGTTTCACAGTTGAAGGCCCAATACAATAAGGGTCAAACAGAAACAATATCCCATGCGACTATAGCTCGCACGGATAAGCTTCAAGATCAGAAGTCCTGTACGCCCCCTCTCCTAACAACAATCCATCGATATAAACGGCTCTTCTGGTACCAACGTCATACTGATTGGACGATATCAAATTGGATACAGGTGCGATAATACAGTGAATCACGATATGAACTCTATTCAGCCAATGTTCGAGACCATATTTGGTGTCAGCACCTTGTGGCTATGGATCTCTTATGTATAGTGTCGACTAAACAGATCGTTGAGGGCGGTTGTATGGCATGGAGCTTGTTTAACTGCATGACGTTTGACCCCTGTTGCGTGTGGACGAACGTATGGAATAGACTACTACCAGGGTCTATTTGCGAACCATGTACACCACATCATGTTGTACCTCTCTCCAGACGGAGGTGGGCTGTTTCGGGAGTATAATGTGCTTTGTAATCGGGCCCGCCTTTTGCAGGAATGTTTCAACTAACACAGTACAGATAGCAGAAATCTCAAATTGCCCACCTAACTCGCCTTATCTCAACCCAATTGAAGATCTGTGCGATGTCATGGAACATCAGGTGAGGCAAGTGGTGCGCAACCGAGCTACATACAAAACTTGTAACCGCACTACATACAGCTTGGTTGCTCATACCCACAGGACTGTACAAACATCTCGTGCAGTCGGCGCTGCACTTTTTTTTTTTAATTGGAGGTTTAGCGACCACCGTGAGCAACTCAATGGGCTATAAGCAGTCGCCCGTCCCTAATTTAGGGTCACTGGTTCCAGGGAAGGGGAGAGCCAGTGCCGTATAACAAACACAACATCCATGCCTGACCGGGATTCGAACCCGGACCCCTTACGGACGAATGATCAGAGGCCAGCGCCTTAGACCACTGCGCCACCGGGGCGGCGGTGCTGCACTTGGTGGCAGGCTCACTAAGTATTAGGCAAATGGTTGCAATTCAGTTAGCACTCAGTGTAATTCGAAAATGTACATTTAATGTAACTGGATAGTTTGTGTTTATACTTTAAAAGGTTTCCCCCGCAGTTCCCTCAAAAGCATCTTCTCTGCAGTTCCACAAATTTGCATCTGAATAGGAACTTGATTTAAAGGAATTTTCAGGTTTGAAGTGCGAAGTACAGCGTTATGGTGAAATATACCAACTCAGATATGAGAGAGAGAGAGAGAGAGAGAGAGAGAGAGAGAGAGAGAGAGAGAGAGAGAGAGAGAGAGAGAGAGAGAGAACAGAAAAGAAACTGAGGAGGAAAGCGAGATAACTCTCAGCTTGTCTTGTCTGTGATTTTCGTGTGGCTTCAGCAACTTTTTCCGGATGGTGCAATTTCAATATCGCAGACTGTATATATAGACCTCATAAATGAGTAGACATCCGAAAATGCAACTTACGTAGCTTCACCAGGGGTTCTGAAACTAAGGTCCATAGACTCCTTAGGGGTCGGTGGATGGATTTCAGAGGATATGTGAAGGCCAAGATTGCTTCGCAAACACGATTATCATTTATTTATGGGTATTTTTCTACTTTGTATAAAATCAGCTGCCATCAGATTCTTAAAGAGATTCGTATTCTAGAAATGGTTACGAACCTCTGATATAAAAATATCAAGATTAAGTTGAAGTTTAAATGCACTAAGATTAAATGAACAGTTTGAAACTGAGCAGTTTGCGTACATTTAAAAATCTTAGGACGTCTTTCACGTAATTTCAGACCATTTTTTGTCGATTATTTAAATTGGAACTTGGTTTAACGGAATTTACAGATTCACAGTATGTCGCGGAACACAGCCAAGAAAAATACCTTACTCAGATAAATGAGAGTGGAGAGGAGTGTTTAAAAGGGAAACACAGAGAGAGAGAGAGAGAGAGAGAGAGAGAGAGAGAGAGGGGGGGGAGAGGGATGGAGAGGGGGCAAGACAGGAAGAGAGAGATAGAGGAGGTAAGGCAGCGAAAGACGAAAATAGGAAGAGAGAAGTGGAGATGGTAAAAAAGAGCTAGCTAGAGAGATAAATGGAGATAGTAAGAAAGAGCGAGTTGGAGAGAGAGATATTGAGATGGTAAGAAAGAGCGAGCTAGAACGAGAGAGGGAGGGAGAGAGAGACTAAGAGGAAAAAGCAGAAAAGACAGAAGTAAGGGAGCGAAAGAAAAAAACAAGGAGAGAATCAGAGAGCGTGAAAGAGAGAGAGAAGAAGGGAGAGAGGGAAGATAAATAATATACACTATATTGACAAAAGTTACTGGACACCCCTTCAAAAGCAAATAAGCGGATCCGCTGCGTTGATGCGCGGTAACGCTGAAAAGGGTATAAAAACAAGCCTTCAGCTCACCGCAATCATATCGCACTGTAAGATTGAGTGAAAATGCCGTGGCGGCAAAGAACTGACTTTAAGAAAGGAAAGATTGTTGGCTGTTATATTAGTGGGTTGTCTATAAGAGAATCCGAGAGGCTTTTAAACATACCCAAGTCAACTGTTTTGGATGTACTGAATAAGTGGAAGACACATGGCGTGCATGAAGCAGCAAAACGTACCGGCAGACCAAAGAAAATCAATGATAGGGGACGTCCACGCCTCAGGAGAGTCGTTACATCTAATCGACGGAGTACTGCACAAGACCTCAATGTACAGGTGAGTAAAAATGCTGGAACCTCGGTATGTGCACGTACCATTCACAGAGAACTTCATTCCATGGGTTACCGTGATCGTGCGTTTGCTCAAAAGCTTTTCATCTCCACTCGGAATGCTACTCGTCGTTTAGCATGGTGTAAAGAACATTTATCGTGGACCGTAGATCAATGGAAACGGGTCCTATGGGCTTATGAATCCAGATACACGATCCATCAGTCTAGTGGCCGTGTGTGGGTATGGCGGCAGCCGAGGGAACGCTATTTTCCACATTTTACTGTTCCTTCGGTCAAGTTTGGAGCTGACAGTGTACTCGTGTGGGGGTGTTTTTCGTGGTACGGTCCCGACCCATTGGTTATCGTGGTAAACACCAGTTAACCAGCACGTCGACTTCGATATTCTGGACAATTATGCCCCACCAAATCTGTGGCAATACTATGGAACCGAGCCTTGTTGGTACCAGCAGGATAATGCACCGAGCCATAATGCAAGGACTGTTACAGCGTGGTTTGACGCTGGTTCCGTATCGTGTGTGGACGATACGGAATATTCTATAAATCCTATGGGATGAATTAAAACGCCTGTGATGTGCCAGCCCCGCAGAACGCACATGACATAAGGGCAGATAGCAGCGAGAACGAACATCTGCGTAGTTCATTTGGTAGAGTGACTGGTTCCGGAATAAGTGGACTCGGGTTCGATTCCCGGCGTGGACCAAAAATGACGGAGAAATTTACTTCGTTATAATGGCGCCCGATTTTCCCTGATGACCCGGCCGTTAAAGATCTCGCAATGGTGTGATGTTCTTTCCGCGCAGCGAGACAAGAAAAATAAGAGAATCCCTTCTCCAGCGCTTCGAAAAATAAATGTGTGTGACGTTGCATTCCACACACCAGATTGACTGGGAGTTCTCAAGTGCTTGTTCTACAGCGGATGGCTGCCTGCAACGATTCATGGTCACGGCTGACCCGTGGGCCGTGCCCCGGCCCTCTTTCGGGGGGGGAGATGTGACGTGAATGTCCCGCAGGACGCACAGGGCATAAAGCCAGATAGCAGCGAGAAACGTCTGCGTAGCTCAGTTGGTAGGGCGACTTGTTCCGGAATAAGTGGACTCTGGTTCGATTCTCGGCGTGGACCAAAATGACGGAGAAATGCAATTCGTTATATGCCACATAAGAAGTTTGGAACCAAGGCCTACTACTAAGCAACAGTTAGCGGCAGCATTATGTTCTGAATGGAAGCGCATACCTATCGCTGTGTTCCAAAACCTCGTCGAAAGCATGTCTCGAAGCGTCAGTGCATGCATTAGAGCCAAAGGTGGGCCGACACCGTACTAATGTATATCAATAAATGCAATGTTGTGTTTCTCTTCTAGGTGTCCGGTGACTTTCGTCAATATAGTGTATGTGCCAGTTTGTATTGTTCAATATATAACTCATTCCAAATGCTTTTTTTTTTTTTGCGTGTGGTACTATTTTAATCTCACAAGGTGAAAACATGTTTCAAAACAGTACACATTCGAAACAGTGCAGTCTACAGGTGTCTGATAAAGTAACATCTTATTTTAAAATTAGAACTTCAATATTTTTCAACCAATTTTAATTAAATCATTGCTAAATAAATAAGTCATCCTTTTATTGAGGATGGTTTTGTTCATACATTTTGAAATTCTACCATTTTATCTTTGACGCATTTTACTAAATGAGCTATTTCGGTTTCCATAAATGAAGGAATAAACAGAAAAAATGCGATAAATAAAAAAATCCATAACGAAATGTTATGAAATTTCGCGAAAATCTGTATCATAACGTACGTTAAAGGAAGACATTAAAACACTTCGCAAGAACACTGCATTCGGACGAAAATGAGGTCTTTCGGAGGAGTTTGAGGACAAATGTCTCCCCTGGAGTATCACAGACATGCTCGATAAGATTAAGATCAGAAGGCCTGGATGGTCAATCCATACGGAAAATGGTTTCCTCTTGAAGATATTGTATTGTTCTATCTGCAAGGCTCGGTGGAGACGAGGTTATAGTCTTGTAGGAAAAATATATCTCCTATTGCACCTGAATAAGGGGAAACGTAGGGACCCAGGACATCATTCCTATAGTCACGAGAATTCAAGGTTTCTCTTGGAATCACATAGGTCTGTGTGTCCACCCAACGAGATTCAACCCCAAACCAGCACGCTACCACCACCATAAGTGGCTCTTTTCACGGGTCATAGAAGAATGATATGTTCCTCGTTCTTTCCAGATCAGAGCACGCCTGGAATCGTTCTAGAAAGCAAATCTGGACTCATCTGTGAAGAGTACTAATCTCCATTTGTTTTCATTCCAATTGATGTGAAGTCTTGTCCAGTTCAAACGTTTCTACTCCCTGTGACAGGGGTTAATGAGCAAGCAGAGTGCTGGTCGATCAACATAAAGACCTCCTTCGTGAAGCCTTCTGAGCACAGTAGAAGCAGGTACCACCCTTCCTGTAGCTGCAACATGGGAAGATCGCAACTATACCGGGATAGCTGTCCTGTTCCTCCGCGCACTTAATCGAAGATATCGATTATTCACGGATGTTTTAGCCCCTGAGCCTTCGTTTACTGTACCTTCCCGAAGCTGATTGCATATTTTGAAACCGGTTCCACAGTCAGTGGACCCCGAAGGACTCACACTTAACCATCTTGCAACTTCCACGTGACTTTGTCTTGCCTATAAGTCTCCCGATCGCTCTTCACCTCAGTTCATCTGTTAAATAATATCCCACAGCCATTACAAACAAACTGCTTCTCAAAAACATTTCTTTGCACCCCTCAAACGATATGATACACCTCCAAAGCCCCTTTTTATGTGGCTGCTCATTTGCATAAACCGATGCCATTGCTTCTCATTTCTATACCATATCCTGACTCCGAATTACATTTAACGTCATATATCCAGGTTTCGTGCAGTTCAACTCTTCTGTCTGTAAAAACACAAGTTTTTCCTCGACGGGCATCGAACCCGTGTACCCTCACTCGGGAGTAAGTCGCTCTCCAACTGAGCTGTGCGGACAGAATGTCTTGTTGCAGCTTTGTCGTCTTGTCACATGTTTTCACTTCTGTAGTACGTCACATGTCACAAATGATTGCGATTTTTCAGCCGTTTTTTACGCTTTTCAACCGTAGGTTGAAGAAGCGTATATGCTGCGGCTTTGTCCGTCCGTCCGTCCGTCTGTCTGTCTGTCTGTACGATAACTCGCGTAAAAATAGTTCGATTTCGATGAAATTATAGTATCTGGTAGGGGAACACCTGGGGATGAACCCTACTGAAAACGGACGAAACAGGGTCAAAGGTCAGGACATAGGATCGAAATGCTTTTCCATCATCTTTATCCCATACTATTAAAAGAGCAATTCTTGTATGTATGTAAATTTTATTTTGAAAACGGCTCTAAGGATTTTTATGAAAGTCGTTAACCTACCATTTTCTGGTACTATAATAGAAATAAATTTAGCTGGATCTCGACTTTAGGAAAGTTCGTTCAGTGGGTTAAATAACCACCCCGAATTACCACGTTTTTAGTGTCATGGCGTCGTCCCATTAATGTTACCCGTGCTTAGAAATCTTACGACGTCACACTCTCGCGACTGAGATGTTGGCGCGGGGTCACGCCATCTGTTTCATTACGCCACGCGTTGTGTGTGAATCCTATTAAAGTTTTATGACGTCACACTCTTGCGAGCAGATGGTCGCGATTCCCATCTGCCTCATTACGTCACGCGTTGTTTGCGAATGCCCGTCCGCACGATAACTCGCGTAAAAATGGTTCGATTTCGATGAAATTTTAGTATGTGGTAGGGGACCACCTGGGGACAAACACTATTGAAAATGGGCGAAATGGGGTCAAAGGTCAGGACATAGGAACGGAATCACTTCCATTGCCATAATGCGTCATAACGTACGCAAAAATGCTTCGATTTGGATGAAATGTTATGTTACAGGGGCCTGCCTGGGGACGAATCCTATTGAAATGTGCGAAATGGGGTCAAAGGTTAGGACACAGGAGCGGGATCTATTCCATAGCCCTTATGCATCATAACTTACGTAAACATGCTTCGATTGCGACAAAACGTTATGTTATTTCGGAGGTATACTGAACAGATTCTGTTGAATATCATCGAAATGGGATCAAAGGTCAGGGTACAGGAGCGAGATTTATTCCACAGCCATTATCCTCATAACTTGAGTAATGATTTCTGGTATGTTGGAAAGCGTATCATAATAAATGCATTGCATGATTTTACTAACTTGTTCTTAATTTGTGGAAACCAGTGTTTTTCTTCGTGATGAAAGCGAATTTGAGAAAACTGATCTCTTAATTAAAATCTTAATGTTCTTAACAATGCCTCGTAAATATTTCTGTTCGACGTGGTGTTTTTTATCTCTCGTGAAAACACAAAGATTTTGATGTCTTTGTTAGCCACAAAATCAGAGCGCGTTTTTGTATAAATGTTTTTTAGAGTTGTTCTTTTTTCGCGCACTGTGTTACTCAAACACTTTTGTATAGATATCAAAGCGACGAATGAAGTAGAGGTTTTGCTGTATGTAGTAAGACAACTAATTAATTGAGCACGTTGGTGATCGTTGCTTCCGTTTCTTCCCTCTTCCTTTAAACCTCTTCTTTGGCCAATTTCATAGAAAAAATTACAGAGTGGAAATCCGTGTCTGTGGGCAGTTCATTGATGCCTACCAATTCATCACCATACGAAATGATCATGGAACCGTGTGCAGACATTTGCAAAATAAGATGGTGGCCTATCCCGCTTAAAAAAAGATTGTGACGTTTTCCCGATGAGAAGTTGCTGGCAATAACGATCGCGTAACATTTTGTAGGTATCTTGCGGAATAAATAGTCCAGTGATCGTGGATGACGTTGCACGAGACCATTACGTAGCAGCATTTACATGACACTATACCTTTTCAGAATACGTGCACATATTATCTTCAGCTCAATAATAGCAGTTGTGCGGATTATCAAATCCCCCAGTAGGAAACATTACCTCGTCCGAAGACAGAATGTCAACAAACAGTTTTGGCTGGCCATCATGATACCCAGGAACATTTCTGCAAATTACATGCTTCTGTTGAAGACACCAGGAAACAACTCAAGATGTATTGCGGCTCCCATGGTTGAGAAAACACAAGTTTGGCCGTGAAGCGGAGTCAGTTGCTCTCCAAACTAAGCTACACGGACGGAATGTATCGCTGCAGATTTGTCATCTTGACACGTTCTTTACATCTGTAGTACGTCATATAACCTCCCTCTTAATTTTTGTTTGAAGCAAAGAACGAATGTTCATTAATTTTAGACGATGTGTGGAACAAACATCACACATTTTTCGAAGAACCCAACGGCCAGTACATCAATTTTTACGTTCGGGTGCCAATGTGAAAACACAAATCTCTCCGCGCCCCCTCACACCGGAGTAAGTTGTTCTCCCAACTAAGCTACACGGACGGAATGTATCACTGCAGGTTTGTCGGCTTGACACGTTCTTTACATCTGTAGTGCGTCACGTGGTGCATGGTTTGAAAGTAGTTCCACGTTTAGCTCTCCACCAATGGTAGATCTTTACTACAGATCCCCAGAAACGCAGATTTTTCGCAAAATTATTCTGCCTCTATTGAAACTGGAGGCATGATTCACCGTATAAAGAAACTCTCATTAGTAATTTAAAAACTTAAAAAAATGATGAATCATCTATAGAAGTTTCATTTGGAAAAAACTACCGTCTTTGGCACGATTTAATGATAAAAGATGAGAAATCAATTAAAAACCATATGCACATGAGCACTTTCGAGGCAGCGGCTACCTCATCCTCAGATGTATTGAACAAAAACACATTCAATCTATATATAGCATAGATTATGGCATTGTGTGGGAAGCATTGAGAGGCGTAAGAGCCATTTGTGGGAAGCATTTAGAGGCGTATGCCTCAAATTATTTGGGTTCCACAAAACGTAATATTGGATTAAGGATTAAAGAACATAAATACAACATTAAAGCAGGCATGTATTGCACATCCCTAGCCAAATATGCACTGCAAGACAATCTTAATCCAGATTGGAGTAATGCAAGAATTATCCATACTCCTAGCAACCTAAGGGACCTATAAAATAAGCGAAAGCGTGTATATAGAAGCTTCCAGTGTACAATGTTGTAATGAACGTAGCCCTTATTAATTGCACAATGCATGGAAATCACTAATTAAATCTGTTTACTTTAAATTGTAACTTTTGTTTAGAATGCTATGCTCACCTCATTCTTCAGTCATTGCAATATGTTTTTTCTCATTTAGCATTAAGCATGCTGTGTACGCAACTACTTGACGCATGCGAAATGTTATTGGCTCTTACGCCTCTCAATGCTTCCCACAATGCCATAATCTATGCTATATATAGATTGAATGTGTTTTTGTTCAATACATCTGAGGATGAGGTAGCCGCTGCCTCGAAAATGCTCATGTACGTATGATTTTTAATTGTATATATTTCTCATCTTTTTTCATTAAATCGTGCCAAAGACGGTAATTTTTTCATATCAGTGATTCATTCTTGCACGAGTCTTCAACCTTCATTGATAGTGAAGTTATTCTTGCACTGAAACCTATTTTAGCTAACTGTCGTTTATCCGGAACTCGCTGTTAACCGAAGACTTCTGTGTTAGGTGTTACCTATTAATTCTTAAAAGGTGAAAGGGATACATTAGGAAAATGGATACATAAGGGCAAAGTATTAGGGAAGTGGGGAAAGTTGGGATTAGAGTGGAGAAAAAGGGGGATGGAAAACAATTTTACTAATACTAATTTCTACTAATACCTTTGAATGTTATGCGCCATGCTTTCAAGAGTAACTGTGACTTGTCTACATTTGTATAGGGAGATCAGGGCTTTGTCAAGACTTTTGTGGTCTTTTCCCAGATCTCCCTTGCTGTTACAATTACTTACCCTGTTATATTACATTGTATTTTTGGTTTTCATGTAACAGCTAAATAAATTGAATTGAATCGAAAAAAATTCAATGTTCCGGCTGCATTAAGTATGAAGGTCACATAGCATTCCCATTTCCTTATCCCCCTTTTCAACTGCGCTGATATCAAAGAATCAGAAGTCCGAAAAGTAGTATGTCTACTTCATCGCACTGCGTCTACTTCGTTTTTGCTGTTAGTTTTATATCCGATCAAAAGCTTGCTAAGTAGTCGGTAACCAGCGGCTAGCTGCGAAGCCCCGAGAATGCACAAATAAAACTGAATTGAATATACACAAATATAAGTTAAATATCAACGGCATTAAGATATGTCAATGCTTTCGGTGCGAAAAAAACACGAGCGGATTAGCTTCTTTCGATTATGAGAAGCAGTCTTGCGAGTGATGATCAACGGCATCAACGTAACGCAAGTAGGTCTTCGAGAGACTTCGCTGTTCTGATGCGAAGAGCTTCAATACTATCTCCTGCTAGCGTTTCCATGACAACATGAATGAGCTACGGAGCTCGTGAGTGGCCATTGCTTTGGCCAAGGGTTCGTTTCGAAAAAACGAAGACTTCGGATTACCTCAGTCCCTCCATGCTTCCAGCGCGTATTTCGCGAGAGTTATTTCAGTTTGCGTGAATGAATTAAAATCATTGATATTATATCTTAAATTCGTGGCTTTGTTGGATTCGAACTGTTTTTATAAATTTTTTTAAAGCTTTTCTGAACATCTATCAGAGCTTAAAGAACTCTATGCTTTAAATTTTGATACAGCTCGATTAAAAAATGAACTGAAGGTGTTTAATTCCCTTGATGAATACAAAACAAATCAGTAAGAAACATTACTTATTGCATAAAGTAGAATAATTGGACATAGTGTTTATTGAGGTGTACAAATTAGCAGATCAATATTAAACTGTTCATCAACAACTGCAACTGCCGAAAGAAGTTTTTCCGTATTAAAAAGAATCAAGATATATCTTAGAGCCACACAAGGACATGCACATTCGAGCAACTTGGCTGGTTTCTTAATAGAGAAAAACATTTTTCTTTTAAATATGAAAAAGTACTCGAAAGAAACATTTTTTTGTGAAAACGTAACACTCAAATTTACACAAAAGGAAAGAAGAAAGGAGTTCGTGTACAAATAAGTGTTCAAATCCTAATCCTCATAATTATTTGGTATCATGTTAGCAATAACATGTAAATAAAATTTAGAAATTTTTTTTTCGCCTATTACTTAACAATTCAAAAATAAACTTCGCAATTTAAAAAAAACAGTAGGGGGTGGGAGGTAGCCCAAGTCTCGGACCTACGCCACTTTCGGTAACATAGCCTCCACCAAACGGAAGCGTGTTGTTTTGACAATAGAGCAGACATATTTAGATGGCGAATAGCATTTGAAACAATCACAAAACTATCAAACGAATTTGATGTCAACGTATCTATTATCGACCATATGAAGCACGATGTGTAAAAAAAAAAAATACTTTTTCGTGCGTTACTATTTGTACGAAGTCAGGGAAAACGAAGACAGCGGATGACTAAAAATTAGTCTGCCCTTTGAATAGATGGTTCATCCAGAAACGGAAAACAAAGAAAGCGTATGACTATAAATTGGACCGCCCTTTGTATATAGACGATTCATTCAGAAACGGAAAACGAAGACAGCGAATGACTAAAAATTGGTCCGCCCTTTGAATAGATGGTTCATTCAGAAACGGAAAACGAAGAAAACGGATGACTATAAATTGGTTCGCCCTTTAAATAGATAGTTCATCCAGAAACGGAAAACGAAGAATTTCGCTGTTCTGATGCAAAGACTATAAATTGAACCGCCTTTTGTATATAGATGATTCATTCAGAAACGGAAAACGAAGACAGCGAATGATTATAAATTGGACCGCCTTTTGTATAGATGGTTCATTCAGAAACGGAAAACGAAGACAGCGAATGACTATAAATTGGACCGCCTTTTGTATAGATGGTTCATTCAGAAACTGAAAACGAAGACAGCGAATGACTATAAATTGGACCGCCTTTTGTATAGATGGTTCATTCAGAAACGGAAAACGAAGACAGCGAATGACTATAAATTGGACCGCCTATTGTATAGATGGTTCATCCAGAAACGGAAAACGAAGACAGCGAATGACTATAAATTGGACCGCCTTTTGTATAGATGGTTCATCCAAAAACGGAAAACGAAGACAGCGAATGACTATAAATTGGACCGCCTTTTGTATAGATGGTTTATTCAGAAACGGAAAACGAAGACAGTGGTGACTATAAATTGGATCGCCTATTGTATAGATGGTTCATCCAAAAATTGAAAACAAAGACAGCGGATGACTATAAATTCGAGCCCCACTTGTATAGGACTACTTCAGAAATTTCTAGCGAATGTAGTATCTTGCCAGAAGGCTTTGAAAATCTTATGCATTTTGTTTAGGAGAAATGCTCGTTTATTAGCTGAAACCCTTTGTTAATGATCCATAAATTTCATTGCTGTCCATGATAATTGCGAAAATAAATATTCTAAAGCCGTAAAAATAATAAGATGATATTTTATCTCTGGTTTTCTCAGAGAAGCTCGTCATGCGGAAGATATAGTGGTCGAATACTGTGCAATAAATGATCTCAAGAAATGCTAATTATCAACACAGGTCTCTTATGTTCTTGTAAGTTACTGACAATTTTTCACTTTAAGGGTGCGTTTAAAGGCTAGATTTCGGTACCTGTTTAGATAAAACACATAGGGAAACTAAAATTACTTTTTGATAGACAAAGTCTTCATGTTTTGAGATTTCCTCTCGAAAGAAAATTTCAAAGCTACTTTTATGGCATTCTCGAAGACAACAAATTTGCAGCGGCTCGTTTACTCTGATTTCACAGGTGCTGACAAAACTCTAATATTCAAAACTGCTTTATTTGGTAGGGTATCACATCTTAATGTGATGGTCTTTGTCTGAAAGAAGAACATACTGTACAGGTTTTTTGATGCTGGTAAAATATTTTGCTACATCACTATTCATCGGTGTCAGGGTCGTTTCTTACGTTAGTCTAAATCTCAATATAATAATTATAATCAGTATTGTTTTTAAAAACTAAACAGTCGAAATACACACTATTACCGTCGCCGTAGTTTTGTAAATACAATGGCATTTTCTATAAAAATTGAAAGTAAAATCATATAAAATGAAGAAATATAGGTACAGCAAAATATATGTTATTCTTTCTCAAAGTATCTTCCCTCGGATGATATGCAATGGTCCCATCGTTCAGTCCACTTTTCTAAGCATATGGCGAAGGCATTGTGTGAAAGCTGCTTTATCGACCCCTGTACAGCTTGAATGACGTCAGCAACTGTGCTGAATGTTGCGCCACAGAACTTCTCCTTCATTGTCGGAAACAACCAGAAGTCGCACGGGATGAGGTAAAGACTGTAGGTAGGCTATGGCATGATTTTAATACTGCATTTCGTACAAAACTGTTGAACACAAGCAGCCACATGTGGGCGGGCGTTATCATGGTGTAGGGTCCATTTGACTACCAGTTCCGGTCACTAATTCGACATGTGTCGTCGCAGCCGTTTCAAACCTGAAATGTAATCTCAGCATTGACAGTAATTTGTGGAGGAACGGCAGGCTGGTAGACTACATCTATATGATCAAAGAAAATTATCATCATCACCTTACCAGCTAATTTGGTTTGGAGGACTTTTTTCGGAGAGGGTGAGCCTGTGTGTTTCCAGACACTCGTTGCGCGCTTCGTGAGGGGATCGAAACAGTGGACCCATGTTTCATCGGCAGTTATTACTGTGTTTAGAAAGTTTGGAAACTTTGCAACCATTTGTTTCAACTCATGACACACCTGAACTATGGCTAACACTTGTTCTCTCGTCAGGTGATGAGGTATCCATCCGCAACACACACGATGGAGCAGTAATTTGTCGCGTAGAATGCGGACGTTTTTGAAATAATAGTTGACGCCCGTATGCCTTCATACGTAATTCGTCGACCTTCTTGCAGGATTACCCAAATAGTGTTAAGAATACGCTTCGTAACAACACTTTCAGGTCGACCAGGCCTAGGAGAGAGTTCTGGCGACAAACGCCATTTTTGAAATCATGTGCCATTTAAAAATCGTTAACTCACTCAAACATTTATCTTTGTTAGCTTTTTTCATTAAAACAACTGTTTCTGGAGCCATTTTCCCCAAACGACAGCAAAATTTCATCGCACAATGCATTTCACTTCTTAACTCTGAATCACTCACCTCTAAATCTGTATGGCGAAATGCAGACGTTTTCTTAAACAACTGCACAATAACAAAACCAGAATCATCTGCTACAGCTAATAACTGTTGCCATAGATATCTCCTTAATTCAGTTAGTCGTCTGCTTGGTTATTTTTCTCCTCTGCACTGTTGCCAATTCATAAAAAGATTACTTTCAGTTTTTATAAAAAGGCCTTTGTATTTACTTTTATAATTCACATATCTTCTTTCATTGGTTTAAACCTAAATAACATTAATTAACCCAGCTACCTAAGTACCGTTCAACGTTAGGAATGAATAAACCTTATTGTTTTTTATTGTTTAATTTCACTTAGTACGTACCGGATTATAGCTCGGTGTTGTCGTGAGTGAGGCGAGTAAACGCAATGTGTGTACGTAAAAATAAAATGTCCCTCCTTTTATTTCACACCCACGAAAATCTATGCACGCAAGAGACACGTGACAAATTATGTACAAAGAGTACAAGGTTACGCTCTTTATTTTTTTACGTAGGAAAGTCGTTTGCTTCTGATGGTTTAAAAACAGCCAAAAGCATACACTCATCAATCATATTCGCAGCATGAGACGGAAAGTATCTTTAAAAAAAGTACAAGTCTTCACATATTTCAGCAATAACGCTTTTGGGTCGAAAATGTTCGAGGCATTTGGGTAGACGAATGAAAGAATATTGCCATAAAATCCCTTAAAATGTCAATTTAATTTCCCGAGGAATACTTAAATCTGTTCTGAGAGCAGACATTCTGATTAAAAAAATGTTATCCACTGCAGCGTAATTGTTGTGCTATCAAGCTGTCTTTTCCATAAGGCTTTTTTTTTTAATTTTCGTCGTTGCAGATGATTCCGTCATTAAACTCAAGCTTGGGCGACTTTCTTTAATTTTTTGACAGTTTACTCACGCTTCGTGGTGCGTAATTCAAATAATCCGCAGGATATTAATTTCAGAACTACAGATTTAACATAATTTATTTGTGGGTTAAATTTGCTAAAACGCTTTAGGACTCACCAGAAGCAAATCGACTTAATTAGAACAGTTTCATAGAAAATTTGCGAAGTTTTGTTACCGATGCCCTTCGAGATTTCTTATTTCAATTTAATCTCTTCCCGAGTAGTTGATGGTATTTTAGCTCAACGTAATTATGTTATTCGCTTTTAGGCGATATTTGGAGGGGGGGTGTCGAGGGTCGTCACTTGGGATATCGCATGTTATAACGAAGGGTCTGCTTCAGGGTGCAATTAGCTAGTGACGTATAATCTAATTTTGCCTTCCTTTTTAGTTCCTGTCTTTTATAAATTTAGGTTTATTCTCATTAAAAGGTCTTCAATCGGAACGGCTATTTTTTTCTCTCGACAAATTTGTGTTGGGTAACCCTGACAACTGGTCAAAGCGTAATAACGTATGATATAGGTACTGATAAGAGTTGATGGTTTGAAATGTATCTAGGGATTTGGTTTGACATGATTTACTCGTATTTGAAGAATTCTCGCCATTTTGAGTAGTCACTTACGTTCTCACTGAATGTTTGCGCTTTCTTGTTTTAGAGACAGATTTGTTTGTGGCACGTTAGTGATATTTTATGACAATGCTGTTTTGAGCATGACATTGTGAAATATACAAATTGTTAATTAGGAATAAATCAAGGAAAACTCACTATTTCACTATTTTATACAGCTCAGAGAGAGCTAGAGAAAGCGAAGGGGGATGGAGAAAGAGAGAGATGGGAAGAACAAAGAAGAAAGAGGGAGAGAGAGAGAGAAAAGGGTGAGAGAGAGCAAGAGAGGGAAATAGAGAGAAAAAGAGAGAGAGAGAGAGAGAAGAGGGAAACAGAGAGAGAGAGAGAGAGAGAGAGAGAAACAGAGAGAGAGAGAGGAAGAGAGGGACACAGAGAGAGAGAGAGAGAGAGAGAGAGAGGGAAACACAGAGAGAGAGAGAGGAAGAGAGGGAAACACAGAGAGAGAGAGGAAGAGAGGGAAACACAGAGAGAGAGAGAGAGAGAGAGAGAGAGAGAGAGAGAGAGAGAGAGAGAGAGAGAGAGAGAGAGAGAGAGAGGAAGAGAGGGAAACACAGAGAGAGAGAGAGAGAGAGAGAGAGAGAGAGAGAGAGAGAGAGAGAGAGAGAGAGGAAGAGAGGGAAACACAGAGAGAGAGGGAGAAGGGAAGAAAGAAGGAGGAGGGAGAGAGAGGGAGAGAGAGTGAAAGGGAGGGAAGGAGAAAGGGAGAGAGAGAAGTGAGAGAGGGAGAAAGAGAAAAGAAGAGAGGGTGAAAGAGAGGAAGAGGGAGAGACAGAACGGGAGAGAGAGGGAAAAATAGAGAGACAGAACGGGAGAGAGAGGGAAAAATAGAGAGAAAGAAAGAGGAAGAGAGAAACAGACAGAGGGAGAAAAGGAGATAGGGACAAAGAGTAACAGGGAAAAAGGGAGAGACGGTGAGGAAGAAACAGAGAGAGAGAAAAAAGAGAGAAGGAGGGATAAAGAGAGAAGGAGGGATAAAGAGAAAAAAAAAGAGAGAAGGAGGGATAAAGAGAGAAAAAAAGAGAGAAGGAGGGATAAAGAGAAAGTGAGACAGGGAGAAAGAAAGGAGAAAGAATCAGTGAGAGGGAGAGAGAGAATATATATATATATATATATACATATATATATATATATATATATATATATATATATGGGATGTAAGGTCAGGTGATGCGTAACATCACAGCCTCTCCTTGACAAATGTCAACCCCGCCTTCTCGTGGTGCATCCTGTTCCCACTAAAGGGGCTCTGACGACCGCCCATAGCGGTATAACTATACCATCGGGATCAGAGGAAATGCTATCCCACACTCACCAACCCGCTTGGCCAGCGTGGTGAGTTATGGCCAAACCCCTCCAAAATGATTCCACAACTTAAATCTTGGCCCTCAGTCTCCGGCAGCTGGAATGTACCTGGCCAAGGCAGCGGCCAGTGCGACATGAAGGCAGAGGGTGCTAAGAATCCCCGGAGGACCGGACTAGGCTGCCATCTGATGCTGACCTTGGCTACTTACAATGGACGCTCCCTATCTTCTGATTCAAGGCTTCTTGAATTGGAAGAGGAACTACAAAGGATCAAGTGGGACATCGTGGGGCTAAGTGAGGTTAGGAGAAAAGGAGAAGATCTCATCGAACTGAAAAGTGGACATCTCTTCTACTATCGTGGGACAGATACTGGCAGAACTAGTGGTGTTGGATTTATAATAAACAAGAAACTGAAGGATAAAGTTGTAGAAGTTGAAAGTTCCTCTGACAGAGCTGCACGACTTGTTATCCAACTCTCGAAAAGATACCAGGCTCAGATTATTCAAACTTATGCACCCACCACAAGTCATCCTGAAGAAGAAATTGAAGAATTTTATGAGGAAATTTGTCATCTAAATAATAAAGGTAAGCAGCACTTGAAAATAATTATGGGAGATTTCAATGCAAAAATAGGGCAACGGCAACAGAATGAAACTTCGGTAGGTAAATTCGGTCATGGCAACAGAAACCAGCGTGGAAATACTCTCGTTGAGTTTGCAGAGGCAGAAGGGTTTTTCATCTTGAACTCCTTCTTCAAGAAAAAGCCACACAGGAAATGGACATGGAGACATCCAAATGGGACGACAAGTGAAATTGATTTTATTATGTGTAACAAAAAATTCGTCATAGAAGACTGCAGTGTGCTAAACAAGTTCAACACAGGTAGTGACCATAGATTGGTGAGATGTAAGATGCACCTGAACACTAAACTTGAACGTGGCAAGCTCATAGGACAAACAAAATCTATTGACATAACCAACCTTAAAAAACACCATAATACCTTCAAGTTAGAACTGAAGAACAGGTTCTCTGCTTTAGAAGGCCTAACATCGGAAGAAGTTGACATCTCTGAAGTTAACAGAAAAGTAACCAAAGCTCTTATGGAAACAGCAACAAAATTAGCTGGGTCTAAGAACAAGTTGCATGTGAACAAATTATCAGGAAAAACGAAAATGTTGATGCAAAAAAGAAGAGAGATGAGGACAACTAAAGAAGATGTGACTTCCAAAGTGGAATATATAGAGCTATGCAAGACAGTAAGAAAAAGTATCACTGAAGACGTAAGGAAATTCAACTGTGAACTAGTGAGGAAAGCAATTGAAAACAACCAAAGCCTAAAGATAGCAAAGGGACATCTCAGTAAGGGAAGAAAACAGATTATGGCACTGAGAAAAGAAGATGGTTCTGTAACAAGAAATAGAGGCGAAATTTTGACAAGAGTGAAAGATTTCTACTCCAAATTATATGAAAGGGATGATATATGCACTCCAGACATCATGAAAGATACCAGTACCAGAGTTCCTCCAGTCCTTCCAGCAGAAGTTGCACATGCAATCAAGAACATGAAGCGAGGAAAAGCTCCAGGAGAAGATGGAATTACTGTAGACATCATACAAGAAGCAAGTGGAGAAATCGAAACAGTACTCGCCCAAATTTTCACTCGATGCCTTAATGAAGGAAAGATTCCTGAGGATTGGAACACCGCTACAATGATCCTGCTACATAAGAAAGGTGACATTGAGGATCTCGGAAACTACAGACCTATCAGCCTCCTATCAGTAGTTTATAAAATCTTCACTAAAGTTCTTTCACACCGCTTGAAGGTAACACTGGACATGGCTCAACCGAGAGAACAAGCTGGATTCAGGAGTGGCTACAGCACAATAGATCATATCCATGTGCTGAGAGAACTAATTGAAAGAGCGAGGGAATATGAACTTCCATTGTGCATGGCTTTTATCGATTATGAAAAAGCCTTTGATTCGGTGAAACCATCAGCAGTTACAATGGCTCTGAAAACCTGCGGTATTGAAGATGCATACATTAATATTATTAATAACATCTATGAAAATGCAAGTGCAAAGATTAGGCTGTTTGAAAATACAACACACGTAAAAATTGGAAAGGGAGTGAGACAAGGTGACACCATATCTCCGAAGCTCTTTAATGCCACATTGAAGGGTGTTTTTCAGTCACTGAGCTGGGAAAACAAGGGGATAAAGATTAATGGAGATTATCTAACCCACCTTCGTTTTGCTGATGACGTAGTCATTTTTGCAACTACCCCATCAGAGCTGCAGAGTATGATCCAGGAACTTGCTGACAAGAGTAAAGAAGTGGGATTAAAAATGAACTTTCAGAAGACAAAAGTGATGTTCAATGCTTTTACAAGAAATGAAGATTTATCGATTGATGGAGAAAAGCTGGAGATAACAGACACGTACGTTTATCTTGGACAGCAGATATCAAGTGAGGGTCACATTGATGAAGAAATTAATCGGCGTACAAAACTTGCCTGGAGAGCTTTTGGAAGAAACAGCATAATTTTCAAGAGCAATATGCCATTATGTCTTAAAAGAAAAGTGTTTGATCAATGCATCCTTCCAGTGCTTACGTATGGTGCGGAGACGTGGACCTTAACTAAAAGAGACATACAAAGGCTGCAGACAACTCAAAGAAGCATGGAGAGGTGCATGCTTGGTGTAACCAGGAGAGATAAGAAGAGGAACTCGTGGATCCGAAAAATGACAAGAGTGGAAGACATCATGATCAGAGTTAAATCCCTGAAATGGCAATGGGCTGGACATACTGCCAGAAGGACAGATCATCGATGGACAGCTGAAATTTTAGATTGGATTCCAAGGGACAGGAAAAGACCCAGAAGAAGACCACATGGGAGATGGGTGGATGAAATTCGAAAGTATGCAGGGGTGACATGGAGGAGACTGGCACAAGACAGACCGTTGTGGAGGAAACTTGGGGAGACCTTCGTCCAGCAGTGGATTGATAATGGTTGACAATGATGATGATGATGATGATATATATATATATATATATATATATAATTAAATAACTCAAAAGTCAATTGGAACAGAAAAACAGGGTCAACGAGTATTAATAAGAGATATGATCTATTTAAGGGATATCTGAATGACCCCCCAGGCTCTCCTGATCAGGGGGCTCGGGGTGCTATCTCGTAAACAAAGCAAGTTAGGAAAAATTTTCCAACTACAAAGTTATACAGTGTTTTTACCTTAGTGTAAATCCGCAGAAACATTTCTAATAGCTCTCCAGGTTCGGGCTGTGCCCTCTTGAGCTATTGCACATCTAAAAGGAAAATTTGTTTTCCCCGCAAATCTTGAAATGTTTCTTCCTTTTCCTGAGCTTCGTAAAAAAAGGCATCTGAGGGGATGATTTTTTCGTTGGAGAAACTAAGGGTTCGAAAGACCCCCCCCCCGACTTCTCTCACTTTTCGCCAAGAACCTGTAAAGTCACCTAAACTTTGGGCAAAATGCCGCTGTGTAGTAAATTTAGGGTTTCAGTTTGTGTATCTAGAACTTCAGAAGGAAATCTTGGAAATTATGGTCCTAATCTATCCCCAAATCCCCGAAATAAATTAGTGCCTATGGTAACCCACTTCAGGAGCTGAACAAATACAAAAATCAACAGATATTTAGTCTATCCAATGCCTAAAACTACAAACAGCTCCATACCAGCTGCTTGTAGTTTTAAGCAATCATTTGGACTGTGTTGCCCTTATTAAAGGGGCATATAGAATTCTTTTTCGGGGATCCGACAAAAAACGGAAGTTTTGAATTAATGAAAAATACAAGGAGAAATTAATGCGCCTTTTTTTAATTTAGGTTAAGGGGGCTAAAGGGGGAATCCCCGTTGCCCCCTATTTAAATACTCCCTGGCTTCTTACATAGTCCATGTGCGGATGTCCTAGTGGGCAACTTTCGTGACTGCCACGGAAAGGACCTCAGGTTCGATCCCAGCAGGTACGAACGCTCGATCCACTAAACATCCGCCATGCGGCGGATGGGCACATTAAGCGGTTGGCCCCCGGTAATAAATAAGGGCGTCTTCCTCACTGTCTCTACTTCGCTTCCGTGTCACTTTCGTATCGGGCACTCTAGCCCAAATCTCCTAGCTTCCTATTTCTAAGGGTTGTGGTCAGACACTCCCTTCCTAAAATCCTCTACATATAAAAACAAACAAACATAGTCCATGTAGGCTGTAGAATTATCAGATGCAAACACTCGTGCTACAGCCGTGTGCTGTTATTGGCATTTTTCGACCTCTGACATCAGGAAATATGGGTTCTTCAATTCGAAATTTGTGAAATATAGCACAGTTAAAATGTACCGTAACAGACAATGTTCTTTTACTTACCTTGTTACATTATCGAGAAACACATTTGGGCCGAAGTTGAATCATGCCTGTTTCTTACGGTGATTCCTGTATCGTGTATACAATGGGTAAACCGCTTTTATTCCTGAACTCGTTCAACAGGCCAAGCACCCATTCTGTATGAAATCCCTCGGAAGTCTTGATGTATCAGGGGTTAAAAAAAAATCAAGTAAATGCGCATTTCCCTCGGGAATGTTTTCGTGGAATGTGTCAACCGGTAGGAAAGGACTGAAAACAACAAAAGAAACAGTATGTGTTCACCTGCGCACATGAATTCCATACTGCAGCTAGTGACCTAAGCAACAGTTTTAAAATTCCTCACATTAAAATAACCAAATTATCATTACTTTTTCTAAATGTGCGGATTACAGCGATACGCTATCTTTAATAACAGAAATATACCATATTCTTACAAACTAGTTAAACAGAGTTAGGATTGTAATGAATAAAGAATATCGGTTAACAATTGACGCAAAATTATCGTGTTTTAAACTGAATTGCAGAAACATTCGGATCTGAAAAAGATGCTTATCAGAACAAAAGCAGACTCGTATGTGCATATTTGTTCAGTTAAACCTTATAAGAACACAGGATCCTTGCAGTGCCATCGATTTCTCTTAGAGCTACTGGGTGTCTTTTGTAAACAATGTGTCGCTTACTTATGCAAATACTTATTAATTTGCGCCCACCATTTGATCATGGCTCTATGCAAAGCTACTTTTTATTCTGAGAATGCGGTCTGCGGAAGTAAAAGTCCATTTGCGAAGAGCGTTAATTAACGAAGCACAGTTCGTCTTTTGATTTCACTCGTATCGTCAGTCTACAAGCGTTTTAAGGAGTATTTTGTTTTTGATAAGAACTTTGCCTCGGAACACCTTTGCTGTGCCGGGCTTATGAAAAGGTGAAAAAGTTATTTAATTCTAAGTTGTATGCGAAGAACAAACCCTACTAATGGAAAGTTATTCATTTGCTGAATATTATGAAATGATATTAATTTTTGGCGAATGTCGACGAAACTCTAGCGCTGCTAGATAATTATACGCAGAACGTTTCCCTGATTTGCTGTGTCCAAGTTCTTCCACCTTAAGACGCGTTGCTATGTGTTTACGAACAACAGGCACTGTCAGCCCCCGACCACACATTCGAAGACCTCTAGGATCTGGTGCGCTGGTTCATGATGAAGATGTCGCTGATGTTCTTTTAAACTCTCAGATCACTATCAGAGAAATGAGCTTAGCATGTGGCCTTTCCAATGCCAGGATTTGGAAAATTTTTAATCTACATGGTTTGCACCCACACCACGTCCATTTACAGCAGGCTTTATATGAAGGTGATAATGAACGACGGTTGGATTGGTGCAATTTCATTCTAGAAGACAATTATCAACTTTCTTCTCTGCATGACGTCTTGTGGACTTATGAGGCCTGTTTCTCTTGTGAGGGTGTAACAAACAAACGGAATTCTCAGTTTTGAGCTCTGGATAATCCTCATGAGACAAGAGATGTTCGTCATAAAAGGAAATGGTCTGTTACAGTATGGTGTGAGATATGGAGAAACACAATTTTTAGCCCTGTATTCTTTGAAGGTCCGCTTTACTAGAGGACGTTATTGTGACCTAAAGGAAGTACTTTCTGATTTCTTTATGGTCTTCCGCTTCATAGTTGTCTTCTTATGTGGTTTCAACATGATGGAGCTCCAGCACATAAAGTATTGCTTGTTCAAAATTTCCTCAAAGGAACTTTCAAGGTGAGGATTATAGGATATGGCAGGAACGTAGAATGACCACCCAGATCACCAGACTTAACAGCAATGGATTTTTATTTTAGGGGCCATTTGAAATCCCAAGTATATGCAACAGCACCCGATGATCGGAATGTTTTGAAACAACGAATTATTAATGCCTGTAGGAATATTCCTTCGCGTCAGCTGCGTAAGTTGCCAGAAACTGTACTTCGTAAAATTCAAGCATGCGTTGTAGCCGATGGCGGACATTTTGAATTTTGTGAATGATTTACATATGATCTTTCCCTCACTATTACTGATGGTATTGTTATTAGAACGAGTTACTAAATTAAAATGGCAAGTTTATACAGTTCAACGTGTTTTTCGACTACAAGCCACAGTGAGAAGTGAGAATAACTGCTTAGTTGAATTCAGCTATAAAGTTGGTGGTAAAAAAAAAATCATCTACTTTGTTTTGTCCTGATAGATCAATCACTACTGCAAGGGTCTCTTACTGTGAGTTGCTTTCCCCCGAAATACCTGTTGATTTTTGTATTTGTTGAGCTCCTGAAGGGTTAGCATAGGCAATTTATTTCGGGGAATCGGGGATAGCTTAGGACCATAATTTCCAAGATTACCTTCTAAAGTTTTAGATACATAAACTGAAACTCTAGATTTACAACACAGCGTCATTTTGCTCAAAGTTTAGGTGACTTTACAGCTTCTTGGCGAAAAGCGAGGGAAGTCGGGGGTGGATGGGCTTTCGAACCCTTAGTTTCGCTAACGAAAAAATCATCTACTCAGATGCCTTTTGTACGAAGCTCAGGAAAAGGCAGAAACATTTCAAGATTTGCGGAGAGAACAACTTTTGCTTGTAGATGTGCAATAGCTCAAGAGGACACAGCCCAAACCTGGAGAGCTATTAGAAATTTTTCTGCGGATTTACTCTAAGGTAAAAATGCTGTATAACGTTGTAATTGGAATTTCTTTCCTAACTTGCTTTGTTTACGAGATAGCCCCCGAGCCCCCTGATCGGGGGGAGGAGGGGGGGGGCAGGGGGTCATTAACACATCCCTTAAATAGATCATATCATCCCTTATTAATACCCGTTGACCCTGTTTTTCTGTTCCAATTGATTCTCGAGTTATTGAAGTGAGCCGCGATTTTGGGAAACACCTTGTATATACATATAAAGAGAGCGTATATAGGGAGCGAGAGAGAGAGAGAGAGAGACAAGTTTGTGTCTAAAGTGATATGTTCTGTTAGCAGGTTATTTAATTAAGCGTATTGTTAACCATGCTGCCTGTTATCGACGAACGTGAATGAAAGAGTAAACTAAGTAAGTACGGCTTATTTGACTTTTATCCGGTCGATATTATTCCTAGTGCGTAATTAGCTAATTCATGCTTAATTAAATGTACAGTTGCAATGAAATGAAACTACTCGAGGTTCATCTAAAGTAATTCAGAAAGCTTTAGGGTGAAGCAAGTTTACTTCGGCAAACTAAGCCTTAGTTTGTGATGGTTGTAGTGCTTTACAGTGGACCTTCATTCTATGGTAATAGTTGGAAACACAAAACAACTATTATCCTTCAAAACGACATCGAATAGCTTTTTGTAAAGCATTTCCCATTGGAAAACGATAAAGTTTTTGATTTGTGTGATTTAATTTTGTGTAAAAGTTCTAGAGCTACACATAAGAAGTGATGAAAGGAAATGTGATACATACACCAGCTACAAAATTAGAATCTTTTAGGCAGATATACGTAAACGTCACTTAAACAGCGTATATACAAAATACGTGGTTAGGTGTGCCACCTCGTGATCTAGGCAACTATTTCAAACTGTTGCTTATCAGTAATCTTCAGTAGTGTTGAACAAAACAAAGGATCTTTCGGAGTTCGATAAACTGTTTCTCCGTACAAGCTTTCTCAGATGATGACGATCTCGTTCTTGCTATTCTCAAAATCGTCCGATTAGAGCAACGAATTTAAAAAGAGCACAGCTGACTGGGGAATTCTCGAACGGTGAGATATCCCAGAACTTTAATCAGTGGGAAAATAACCCACATTGCTTATCTAAGAGGTGTACCTGAAGGAATGTATATATAAATTCATAATTTCTTAAAGGTGTACTACAAAGTTGCCCTACTCATTCGGGAACTGCGCACTGCAGCAAGAACCACTGATGGAGTATGTAAGTCAAATTTTCTACACCTTCAACCAAGAACTTGCCGAATAAATCCCCGAATCCCACTAAATTAACTCACCCAAACTAAAACAAACTCTCACAATTCACATACAAAAATAGTAAAAATAATAATTTTAAACTAAAAGGTACCAGACCCCAAGATTTTTACTATTTTTATTATTGTTGTATGGGAATTGTGAGAGTTTTAGTTTTAGTTTGGGTGTGTTAATTTAGTAGTGGGATTCAAGGATTTCTTTGGGAACTTCTTGGTTGAAGATGTAGAGAATTTGACTTTATATATATATATATATATATATATATAGAGAGAGAGAGAGGTTTGTGTCTAAAGTGATATGTTCTGTTAGCAGGTTATTTAATTAAGCAGATTGTTAACCATGCTGCCAGTAGTTCCTTCTCGTTCCTGACACATTGTCAGGAACGATATCGTCATCTGAGAAAACTTGTACGGAAAAACAGAACTTTCTGTGGGAAGCAATTGACCGAAGCATTCAATGAAGGCTGTTCCCCACCCGTAACTCATCGAACTCTGCGCAGGGAATTGAAGAGGATCGGCATTCGCAGTGGCATACCCATACGAAAACTACTGAAAAACCGAAAAGTTGGTCTACAGTGGTGTCAGAAACAGAGTGACTGAAGAGTGGAAAATCTTCATGTGGTCCGACGAGTCATGATACACCTTGGCTCAGCACAGACGGTAGACAGAGCGTTTGGAGGGAGCTCATTGAAGCAATGGATCCAGCTTGCCTTGTAAACACAGTTCAAGAGCTTGAAAATTACATCAAGGTGTGCTGCACGTTCTGTTGCTACAGAACAGGTCCCGTGATATTACTGGAAGGATGGGATTATCTGAACGTTATTATCTCCAAGTATTATCTGAACATTGTTACCGATCAAGTCCATCTTGCGGTGTTGACTTTTTATCCAGAATATGAAGGCTGTTTCATGGACGATATGATATTGTCCATCGAACAACATGTGTTCAGCAATGAAATGACCGGAACGTCCACCATCTTCCCTGGCCACCACAAAGCTCAGATCTGAAACCCATTGAAAATGTATGGGACTTGATAGAAAAACAGATCCGGGAGCAAAGTCCGTTTCTATCAAATCTGAGCTGGTGCTGCAGACGTAAATGCACTCCAGCTTCTTGTGGAATCTATACCAAACCGCATATGTGCTGTAGTTCGGCTTGAAGGAGGTCCAACCCCGTATTGAATAAAAGTTTCTAAGTGCTTAATCGTCAACATTCTTAAAGTAAACTAATTCCGTTCTAAAATGGAAAATCGGGGGGGGGGGGGTTCAGAGCGCTGACATACAATATATTGACAACAGTCACCGGACACCTAGACGAGAAACACAACATAGCATTTATTGACATACATTAATACGGTGTCGGTCCATCTTTGGCCTTGATGCATGCACCGACCCTTCCAGACATGCTTTCGACAAGAACACAGCGATAGGTATGAGCTTCCATTCAGCACATAATGCTGCCGTTGACTGTTGTTTAGTAGTAGGCCTTTGTTCCAAACTTCTTATGCGGCGCTCTAATTCATCCCATAGGTGCCCTATGGGATTAAGATCAGGGCTCTGTGCTGGCCAGTCCACACACGATACTGAATTATCGTCAAACCACGCTGTAACAGTTTTTGCCTTATAGATCGGTGCATTATCCTGCTGGTACCAACAAGGCTCGGTTCCATAGTGTTGCCACAGAGTTGGTAAGGCATAATTGTTCATAATATCGAGGTAGACGTTCTGGCTAGTAGGTTTGTCCACGATAACGAATGGGCCGGGACCATACCACGAAAAACACCCCCACACGAATAAACTTCCAGCTCCAAACTTGACGGTAGGAACAGTACACTGTGGTAAATAGCGTTCCCCGGGCTGCCGCAGTACCCACACACGGCCATCAGACTAATGGATCGGGTATCTAGATTCATCAGTCCATAGGACCCGTTTTCATTGATCTATGGTCCACGATAAATGTTCTTTACACCATGCTAAACGACGAGTAGCATTCCGAGTGGAGATGAAAGGCTTATGAGCAGCCGCACGACCACGGTAACCCACGGAATGAAGTTATCTGCGAATGGTAGGTGCACATACAGAGGTTCCAGCGTTATTACTCACCTGTACGCTGAGGTCTTGTGCAGTACTCCGTCGATTAGCTGTAATGACTTTCCTGAGGTTTCGACGTCCTCTATCACTGATTTTATTTGGTCTGCCGGTACGTTCTGTTGTTTCAGGTATGTCATGCGTCTTCCACTTATTCATTACACCGAAAACAATTTACTTGGGTATGCTTAAACGCTTCTCTGTTTCTCTTATGTTTTTCCCACTAATAAAACAGCAAACAATCTTTCATTTCTCAAAGTTAGCACTCTCCCGCCACGACATTTTCACCCAACCTCACAGTGCAATATGATCGCGGTCAGCTGCAGGCTTGATTTTATACCGTTGTGAAGTACCACGCATCTTCACAACGCAGTGGATCCGTTCATTTGCTGTTGAAGCGGTGTCCGGTAACTTTTGTCAATACAGTTTGTGTAAAAAATTGATTTGAGAAATACAATGTACTGTGAGACATCGAGTTACGGCCGAGAGCCAAAAATCCAAAAATGCTTACTTTTTTTGGATCTCGTTGCCTCCCCGGTGGTAAAGCGGTCTGAGGTGCTGGCGTGTGGCCATCTGTTCCGGATGGGTCCGGGTACAAGTTCAGGATAAAGCATGGATAGTGTGTCATGGCCATTCCTCCCCATGGAACTAGTGGTTCTGAATAAGGGGCGAAGGACTACATATAGCCTAAGCTTTGCTCATGGTAGTCGTTTAATATACATTGGTCACAAAATGTTAGGGGTATTGCACGAAACGGACCACGTATTGAAACATCATCACGAAGAGCTACGTAACATAAACAATAAAGAGTGTGCTTACAAAAACAATTCATTGCGCAATTTCTGCGCGCAACAAAGTAGCATTGCAATATAGACAAAGTGGTAAATTCGGAGAATGTCCATGCATCTGGATTTCAGTACCCGGTAACACCACTTCTGTGGCGAAGAACATCTTGACAACTATGAGGCACACTTTCAATGACATTATCGTTGAATGTCTGAAGCAGCTCGTTTCATATGACAGGCAACACGTTACGGAGGTCTGCCAGTGTACTGAAGTAGGGAACGCGGCCATCCAAACGTCGGTTTACAGCGCCTTAAATGCTGCAATAGGATAAAGGAAAAGAGACCCAGGAGGCAGCTGTAACGATTCAAACCCACGATTTTCCAGCTCCTGAAGCACACTCCAGGCACGGTGACTGGTTGCATTGCCATCAAGAAAATGGAATGCATGTCTAACAGCTCCTGAAGCACACTCCAGGCACGGTGACTGGTTGCATTGCCATCAAGAAAATGGAATGCATGTCTAACAGCTGCTCCTGAAGCATACTCCAGGCACGGTGACTGGTTGCATTGCCATCAAGAAAGTGGAAAGAGTGTGCTTCAGGAGCTGGAAAGTGCTACAGTGTTGCATTGCAAAAAATAGCACACTTTCCAGCTCCTGAAGCACACTCCAGGCACGGTGACTGGTTGCATTGCCATAAAAAGTTGAATGCATGTCCAACAGCTCCTGAAGCACCCTTTCCAGCTCCTGAAGCACACTCCAGGCACGATGACTGGTTGCATTGTCATAAAAAAAATGGAATGCATGTCTAACAGCTGCTCCTGAAGCACACTCCAGGCACGGTGACTGGTTGCATTGTCATCAAGAAAATGGAATGCATGTCTAACAACTGCTCCTGAAGCACACTCTAGGCACGGTGACTGGTTGCATTGCCATCAAGAAAATGGAATGCATGTCTAACAGCTGCTCCTGAAGCACACTTTCCAGCTCCTGAAACACACTTCAGGCACGGTGACTGGTTGCATTGTCATCAAGAAAATGGAATGCATGTCTAACAGCTGCTCATGAAGCACACTTTCCAGCTCCTGAAGCACACTCCAGGCCCGGTTACTGGTTGCGTTGCCATCAAGAAAATGGAATGCATGTCTAACAGCTCCTGAAGCACACTCCAGGCACGGTGACTGGTTGCATTACCATCAAGAAAATGGAATGCATGTCTAACAGCAGCGTGAAACAGTGTCAATATGGTCACAGTGATCCCATTTTGGTACGCTAAGGCATTCATTTTGCTTTAACAAATACAATCGTGGCCAAAAGTCCAGCACCAATAGACTGAAAGTCAAATTTTTGATGTTTCAAGTCCACTTATACAGCGTAATGGTTAACTCAGGAATACATATTATATACATCATTTTAAGGACATTTTATACTGAATTCAAATATTTTTACAGAATGTTATAGCCAGTAATAGAAGTGAAGTTACAAGCAAAAGTACAGCGTCTAGTCATAAAAAGCAAAAAATAGTAGAATTAGCGTACAATGTATTTAACGTAAAATTACTATACAGTACCTTATTGAAACTTGCAGGACACTTGAAATAACTAACCAACAAGCAAAGCAAAATATGCTTTAATGTTTAATTGGATAACCACGGTTACTTAGTAACAAAGTGCACCTTCTTGGCATAGAACTAATGAGCTTCTCTAGTTGTCCATTGGTGATATCACGGTGCCATACGGCACTTACAGACTCAAAAACTTTACAATCAGACTTAAATTGACATGCCGGGGTGCTATACAGCACTCCGGCATGTCTATCACTCAGGGATCTCACCTTACTCTTACCGCGCACTTCGGCACGTATGTGGATTCCCATGCACTGCGCCTTATAAGCCCCAAGGATTGCGATTGCAGCGCTGGTCTTGGACGCGCGGGCATGCGGAACCGCACGAAACTTTAATCATCTACATGTCTGCCGAGTCTACTAATCATCTACTATTCGCCGAGTTTCGTGTTAATCGCACGGTTTTTTCTTGGTGCGCGGATTTTTATGACAATGAGTGTATAAGGAATAAAGCGTAATTTTAAAGATGGTACGAGAATTTTCGATATTTGCAGGTACCAGAATGTTGTCTTAAATGCATCAAAATATTTCTCCAGTAGATAAGAGGCGAAAGTTTGGCCTCATTTTGTGAATTCCTTCATTCTGTGGCACTTTCTTTCTCGAGCCGTGTATACATACGTGACATTCCATATCAGGTAAAACTTCAGTTAAATTTTAAAAAGGATTTCTTGAAATGTTGCATGCTTTTTTTCAAATTCCTTAAATTATGAACAATTTATGTATTTCTCGTTTTACCAGTTCTGGTTATCGCATTTCACTAGAGTCACTGGTCGTTAAATGGGGATGAGCAATCCTTTTTGTGTGTGTATAGGTATAGACAGTGATATGTAATATGTCAGAATGCCATCAATAAAATATATTTTTTATAAGGAATAAAAGCACCATTTCAGTGATGGTATCAGAATGTTCGATATAAGCGGGCATGAGAATCCTGGATAATGGCATCAAGACTGACCGAAAACTAATCCTGAGATCATGACTTACACGTGCCGGTAGGTTTTACTTTGTTATGTTTAAAATGAATGTGCGAAGGGGAAGCGAATGCCATTTTCTTATTTTTCAGTCTATCATTCGGATAATGGATATCTTGGAAGGTCCCCAATAGTGACTATAGTTGATCAAGTATACAGATCTATGCTGCCTTTGATCCATTTGCCAAGATTTCTGTCTTGATAGTAAAAATCATTGAAATAAATAACAGGAGTAAGTCGAAATTTTTGCCAATACCACTTTACTTGAAGTCTTATTTTTAATCTCTATTTTGAACCACGCAAATGAAAAGATGAAGCTTTTCAGTTGCCTTTTCATTATGTCTAAGAACGTATCGTATTATACACAAGAAGATACTGCGATATTTGCCATCTATTTGCTTGATTTTGAACATCCCAGATAGCAAAACGGTTCAACGGGGTAAACACTCGAAGTAATGTTGCCTGTTTGGCCTGCTGCAGACAAACAGGAATAGCACAGCATATCCCTCTGGCGCGCCTACAGATCAAAGAGCGGCAAAGCGCAAATGGCGTTACTGCAAATGCAATCTAATCTCCCCATTTTTCGAATACTCTTCCATTCCACGTATATTCTGGCACGAGAATTAAGAAAAAAACGTTAGCAAATGCTTCCTTAATTTATTATATAAAGACAGCCATACTTTGCAATTCACTCCAAAAAGGTGTGTCGTAGTTTTAAGTTCCTGAATGAAATAATAACAAGTTAGTAAACTAATGCAATGCATTGATTATGATACGCTTTCCAACACACCAGAAATCATTACTCAAGTTATGAGAATAATGGCTGTACAATAAATATCGCTCCTGTGCCCTGACCTATGACCCCATTTTGATAATATTCAACAGAACAGGTTCAGTATACCTCCGGAACAACATACAAAAGTTTTGTCGCAATAGAAGCATTTTTACGTAAGTTATGATGCATAAGGGTAATTGAATAGATCCCGCATCTATGTCCTGACCTTTGAATCCATTTCGCCTATTATCAATAGAGTTTGTCCCCAGGTAGTCCCCTACCATATACTAAGATTTCATCGAAATCGAACCATTTTACGAAACGTATGACGCACAAAGAAAATGGAATGGATCCCGCTCCTGTGTTCTGACCTTTGACCCCATTTCGCCTATTTTCAATAGGATTCCTTCCCACATGATTCCCTACCTCATACTAAAATTTCATCGAAATCAAAGAATTTTAACTCTAATTATGACGCATAAGGACAATGGAATGGATCCCGTTTCTATGTCGTGACCTTTGATCCCATTTCGCCCATTTTCAACAGGGCTTGTCCCCAGGTGGTCCCCCTACAACATACTAAAATTTCATTGAAATCAAACCATTTTACGCGAGTTATCGTGCGGACAGGCAGATAGACGGACGGACAAAGCTGGAGCATATACGCTTCTTCAACCTACTGTTGGAAAGCGTAAAAAATGATTTTAAATTAGAAACGGAATTTTTTTCTTTTAACACTGCTAAAGTTTTGAAGATGTGAATCCGTTTCATGGTGTAAAAATGACATAGATGTTAAAAGTCAGATAATATCCGAAAATTTGAAAATTTCGTCATCCTGGAGAGGGGATTGACCCCACGTCGTCCTGGTCCAGGACGATGGAATTTTCAAGTTTTCGGATATTATCTGACCTAACATTCATGTCATATTTACACCAATAAACGGATACAGATCTTCAAAAATTTGTATTGTATGGTGTAATCCCGTATTCCATTCACAGATAAATTCACTAGAACTCGCGACTCTGATTTGTTGTGTATCATTTTTACCATTTTTTGCTAAGATGCGTCGCATAAATATAGAGACAGTCTACTTTGCGCCGTGAACGCAATGCGAATATAGGTAGGAAGTTAAAGTGGTACCTAATTAGAAATAACCCTAAAACAGACGTTTCGATCCGTCGAGATGACCGGATTGTGTGAAAACACAGAGTGAAATAGTGTAATTTTAGGTGTCTCATAAATATAAAGCGAACTATGTAAAGTAGCCACCCGCAAATGAGATTTACAAATTAGCATGTTGTACGCATGCGCATGGGCCGTAATTCGGTCCAGCCTACAAAAGACAGCAGACGTGCCGTCAGACAATCATTTGCCGAAATGCCACGCAACAGTCAACTTTCTGGTGCGGAGGTGCAGAAGATTGAGACAGAGCAAATTAATTGCCTGTAGCGAAAATTTGTAAAGCCATGGGGTGGAGTAGGGCAGTAATTTATAAGACTTTATCAAAACGCGGTGCGTTTACTATTAGAAAACGGCCTGGAAGGCCTCTAATAACAACCAAACGAGATGATCATCCCATCATGCGTTTAATTTCATCCCAAAGGTTATCACTACGTCAAGTTTCTCGGACTGTTGGTGTCACCGTCTCAAAGGGCACAGTTCATCGACGAATCAAGGAAAGTCGCAACATTGTGCTCCGTAAAATGCGCCGTCTGCCACACCTCGCGCGGCGCCACAAGTAAGCTAGATTGTTATGGGCAAGCAGCCACATGCACTGGACGGACGAGTGGATCACAAGTATTTTCTCCGATGAGAAAAAGTTCAACCTGGACTGCCCTAACGATTGGAACTGCTCTTGGCATGATTTACAACGCGAGCCACGCACCTTCTTTAGTAGACAGAAAGGTGGGGGATCTGTGATGGTCTGGGGAGCTTTTGCGTTCAATGGGACAATGGATGTCGTTTTCCTGCAAGGCAAGTAAAACCCCGAAACGTATCAGGACATACTCAGCAGCCACCTTCTACCATTTGCTGAAACTCTAGCGGGTGTTGATTATCTGTTCCAGCAAGACAATGCCTCTATCCATCGGTCTGCATCAACGAAAAGCTAGTTTAACACTCATCATGTGACCGTAATGGATTGTCCAGCACTCAGTCCAGATCTGAACCCTATCGAGAACCTCTGGGGTATCCTCGCTCGTGATGTGCATGCGAATGGACGGCAGTTCTCAAGTGTGGTGGCATTGAAAGAGCAGATTGAACGAAGCTGGTACGCACTCCGTCCAGAACACTTACATCACTTGGTGGACAGCATGCCCAATCGGGTTTTCAGTGTTATTCGGAACAACGGCTCCACTATTCGTACAGGAGGTGCTCATAACTAGTAAGTCTTTATATTTTTGAGACAGCGTATCTCTGTTTTTCCCTTGTACTTAGTGTTGGAAGTGTTATGTTTTCGTCAAACTATTGTGAAGCTGCGTGTCCTATGCTATTTTTGCTGTAAACATGAGGTGTACATTTCAGCTTGTTGTTTCCTTTTTATTCGAGGATTTGTTCTGTCTTTATATTTATGCGACGCACTATAGAAATGGGATGGTTTGCGCAGACCCACCTTCAACCCGAAGGGTTTCTTCTGTCTAAAAATACTAAATTTAACAAACGAGATAGATCACTCTGATTGGGAAGAGCGATAGAATACGAAATAAATACACTCAATGGACAAAACATTAGAGATACATACCTAATAGCGTGTTGGTTCTCTAGCGCGAATAAAGGCTGGTTTTCCTAGCGACGGGTTTTATACGCAGCGGAAAACGGACAACGCTCCCCAATCACGTCGGGCTCTGCGTAACGTAATACGCTGGCGTGGAGTGTTTTTCTAAGCCAGTCGTGATCCAACAGTGTGAGGTCTCTACTCGTGTAACAATGCAGTGCGTTTCAAAAAGTGTAAAAACGCGTGCTTCAAAGAAGAAACTGTGTTTTATGGCTTGTCAAGCACTTGGAAGAAGTGGAACAAGAGGAAGATTTCATGCTTGAACGATTCCACAAAAGAAAACCAATTGGTGCGATGTATTTATGTCGGGAAAAAGAAGGAAAGTACAGAAGTTTCATAGAATATCCTTTGCTCGATGATGAGCTAAAGTTTAAAGCATATTTCAGATTCACAAGGGAACAGTTTAATTTCATTTTGACTCTTATTGAAGATAAAATAGCCTGTAATTCATATAATTGAGTGAAGAAGCCGCCAATAACGCCTGCAATAAAACTTGCCCTCACTCTGAGATAAGTAACTAAAGGAACATGTGTTATTAAAACATTTCTGTAATTGCGGATCATTTTTTATTAAGCATGTACACACTAGAAATTTTACTACATCAAAAAAATTATGTGCAATAGAATAATGAATAATTCTGAAAAAGTCATTTTTGAGGGTGTAGAAAAAAAAAAAAACACGCGTTGAAATAAGATAAAAATTATGTCCAAAGTATTTATTTTTACTGATTACTGTCGCTGAGGGCGTATGCAAAAGCGTCTCTGAGGATGTTGCTTTCTTGAGTTGAATACTGTCCCATAAAATAGTATTTCCACCTACCAATTCTATCAACTGCTCATCATTGGAAGCTGAAAAACGATCCAACGGCATTATTAAAAATATGTTATTAATAATCGAATTAAAACGACCTATCTTGGTGAATGAATTATACTAGCGCGCTACGTGCTACGGAATTGACTGCTCTCAAATTACGCTAATGAATTATACTAGCGTGCTACGTGCTACGGAATTGACTGCTCTCAAAGCAGTCGCCTTTTTACGCTGAGCGTCTCACGTCGGCGGAAAACCGATTTCTTCCTTCTAGGAAAACAGTCTGGGTTCTTTCCATTGTTCAAGTGGGGAGAGTAATGCGCTCGACGTTTTCCGTTCTCCGCTGCGTATAGAACCAGTCGTTAAGAAAACCCGCCATAACAGCCTGTACACGCTGAGGCGTCGACTCCACCAGATCCCCGAGGGTTTCCGGAGGTAATGCCAGCCTTGCTTGTTGCAGCGTTGTCTACAACGTTGGCCGAGACGCAGGTTCAGTATCCATAGATCTGATGTCCCGCAGAGCCTTCTATTACATCTGGGAACTTTGGATGCCACTGAATGATTTCAAACTCACAGTAGTGTTCATCGAGGCATACGTGAGTATTTGCGATTCAGTGGAGCCCCGCATTGTCTTTCTGAAACCTACCATCGGCCGCAGGATTCGCAAAGGCCATGAAAGCGTGTAGGTGATCAGCCAACACATGCTGGGAGCCCGCAGCGGTTAACGACCACTCCAGACACACTAAGGGGGCTAATGTGTCCGGTGAGAAGGCTCCCCAAATCATCACAGAGCCGCCACCACCACCTGGGACAAAGTCGACTTGGCATGACGAGGCCATGGGCTCATGCTGTCGACGCCACACCCGCACCCCCGCAACAACTATTTGTCTTATTATTTTCAGTTGCTCAGTACAGCTGGAAACAAGATTCATCTGACTACACGATCAGAGATGGTAACGGGTAAACGGGTCGACAATTTCTATCGGGTCAAACGGGTCGTATCAAGGTGTTCTTGACCCGATTTCGACCAGAGTTTTTTTCCAGTTTTATTTAAAAAAAAATTGTTTCAAAAAAAAAAAAATTGCGCCCTGTGAAATTCTGTGCTCGATCTAGGTGCCCGCGGACTGAAGAATGATTTGTCATGCAATATGAAGGAAGAGTGTCCTCAGAAGGAAAAGTGTCCCTTCCTTCTGAGGGGCAATGGCTAAAACAACATCCATCATTTTGGAGACTTTCAACTCATCATAAACTTGTGAAAATTGGTGTTGCTGCGAAACCTATTCTGAAGCTTGATAATACTATCAAGAAAACAGCAAAAACTGGAATTAAACATACAACAAGTTGTTTAATTCCAAAAATTTGAATGTATCGTCATCAAAATTAGGTGGAACAGCCTTAACATTACTGGAGAGAAACTTTTTGACTCTCGCATATATGTTTGAAACATGTGTAAACAGATAGGTTATGACTAAAGGTAGACTATAATTTGCTGTCTGAAGCACGATAGTTAAATTCTTTAAAAAAATTTAATCATTAAAGATTTTAATTATCGTGCTTCAGACAGTAAATTATACTCGACCTTTAGTTATTCTCAGCACGAAGACATTTATCTCGTAGGTAGTCGTCATTAATTGCAAATTAATGACGACAGTTTCAATACTTCATGTAAGTAAGTGAGTGAGTAAATTATACGTTTTTATAATACATTTGTTTGGTTTCCATATAACATAAGATACCCATTGCGCAGAGACCTCTTGAAAGCCCTACATATACGATCGAGTCACATTATTGTGACCGCCAGCTAATATTCAGAGTAACCGCCGTGTCCGGCGCGCACAGCAGCTAGACGGGTTGGGAGTGACTCAATAAGGTGTTCACAGGTATGTGGAGCCATGCTGACTGCAGCTGCTTATTTTCAAGAGCAACTAAAAGAAATATATGCCAACAAACTAAAATATAAAATTTAATAGTAGAAATTTATTAATGAGACCACATATGCGTAAATTTTATATGTGCAGGACGTTTAGCTTGACTACGCACTTAAGGGGAATTGGGATTCACTCAGTGGACATACTGCCAGAAGGACAGATCATCGAAGGACAGCCGAAATTTTAGATTGGATTCCAAGGGACAGGAAAATACCCAGAAGAAGACCACATGGGAGATGGGTGGATGAAATTCGAAAGTATGCAGGGGTGACATGGAGGAGACTGGCACAAGACAGACCGTTTTGAAGGAAACTTGGGGAGACCTTCGTCCAGCAGTGGATTGATAATGGTTGACAATGATGATGATGATGATATAGCTTTTTACTCATTATCCTGTTCTGTGGTTACACTTTACATAAATATACATTATATACGTTTTTAATCAATGATATTTAATATATAAAGTTGAATGTTTGTTTGTTTGTCCACTATGCAATCTACAGTTTTCACTTTAGAACCACAAAATTTGTAAAACTACCTGATGGTACTCTAACTTAAACCTTAGACGGTTTTTGGAAGGGGTCGGAGCCCGGAGTCAAGGGGCGCCCATACAAAATTATCGTAAAAAGTTCCATTTTTTATTTTCTTTAATTTGAATTTAATACTTTTTGTTGTGATAAGTGCAAGAATTGATTATTTTGTGACAAGTGCTTTCCAGTGAAGAACTGCAACAAAATTCAGCATCGGAACTGAAGGTAACTAAACAACAAAAATCAAACGGAAAAACTAACAATTTAGTAAAATAGTGCAATGCATTGATTATGATACGCTTTCCAACATACCAGAAATCATTACTCAAGTTATTACACAAGTTATGAGGATAATGGCTGTAGAATAAATCTCGCTCTTATGTCCTGACTTTTGATCCCACTTCACCCATTTTAAATAGGGTTCGTCTCCAGGTAGTCCCCTACCACATACTAAAATTTCATTGAAATCGGACCATGTTTACGCAAGTTATGACGCATAAGAGCAATGGAATGGATCGCACTCCTATGTAGTGACCTTTGACCCCATTTCGTCCATTTTTAATGGGGTTCATCCCCAGGTGGTCCCCTACCACATACTAAAATTTCATCGACGAACCATTTTTACGCGAGTTATTGTGCGGACAGACGGACGGACAGATAGACGTACGGACGGACGGACAAAGATGGAGCATATACACTTCTTCAACCTACGGTTGGAAAGCGTAAAAAATACTGTGTGCCTAAAGACTACTGAGAAGAAAATTGAAATTCAGTGAAGAAATGAAATACAGTATTAGGTACGGTTCATGCCGTAAGAAATTAATCGTTTTCATTTGATTTGTAAAAAAAAAAAAATAGATAGTGAATTATCACAAAATTTTCCCGAGCAACGCCGGGCAATTCAGCTAGCAGGTTATAAAATTAATTTTAAAATGTTACATGGTCAAATGTAACCTGATAACGAAAAATAAATGAATTGAAATAAATGAAGGTCTCCCAGCACCACGTGATTTGTGTTCAAAGTTTCAAATAGCTGAAACCAAAATCTTGCCATTCTTTCTTTCAGACACTGCTCCTTCACCTTTCACAGCACAAGTTTCCCTCACTGCCGCTGCAGCGGTCTATTTTTTCTTTAAAAAAAAACGCTTCTTCACCTTCAAACACCATGTATGTTTTTCTTTCAAACACTGCTCCTTCACCTTCCACAGAATAAATTGCCTTTACTGCCGTTGTAGTTGTCTACTTTTCCTTTAAAGAAAAACCGCTCCTTCACCTTCAAACACCATGTATGTTTTTTTTTCAAACACTGCTCCTTCACCTTTCACCGCATAAATTTCCCTCATTGCCGCTGAAGCGGTCTACTTTTTCTATAAAGAAAAACCGCTCCTTCACCTTCAAACGCCATGTATGTTTTTTTCAAATTCTGTTTCTTCACCTTTCCCAGCAGAAATTTACCTCACTACCGCTGCAGCGGTCTACGTTTTCTTTAAAGAAAAACTACTCCTTCACCTTTAAACACCATGTATGTTTTTTTTTTACACACACTACTCCTTCACCTTACACAGCACAAATATCCCTCACTGCTACTGCAGCGGTCTACGTTTTCTTTAAAGAAAAACCGTAACAGCATTCGGATCGCATAATTCCCGTCAATACCTTTTGACAGCAGCCAAATGTCTGATAAATCACGTATTTGTAATTTTTTTCTTGTAGGACTTCCGTCCACAGTGAGTAGAGTTTAGGTCCCAGCCACCTACAGCGAGATCGCCTTTTGGGCAGGTCACAGAAACGGAAGGAATGAGAGCAAGTCTAGCGACTTTGACAGAACAGTTTGTAGTGAGATTAAAGTACAGTAGGTGGCGCCACCGTAGAAGTACGATATTGAACACAGATGGGTGAGAGAATTTCGGGGGGGGGCATAGGAAAGGATACCCAGTTAACCAGTGGGTCCAGCCTGAGGGCCGTCACTTAACGTGCTCGTCCGATGCAAGGCGGATATTCAGCGATTGTTAGTAAATCACACCGTCTCTGAAAGATCAGCCCAGGTTCGAACCTGAGGACCTTGCATTGATAGTCTGACTCGCTAACCACTAAGCCATCCGCTGCTCCTGATAAATCACGGCAGCGTGTGATCTTATTTATACCAATCACACGATACCGGTTTTCCGGTCGTGCGCTGTTCTTATCTGCATAACGCATGCGCACCGAATTCTTACTTGCCTGACGCAGGACAACTTTTTGAAACGGCAAAGAGTTTTTTTTTTTAGTTTTTTTTGATTGGAGGTTTAACGACCACCGTGAGCAACTCAATGGGCTATAAGCAGTCGCCCGTCCCTAATTTAGGGTCACTGGTTCCAGGGAAGGGAGAGAGCCAGTACCGTAAGACAAACACAACATCCATGCCTGACCGGGATTCGAACCCGGACCCCTTACGGACGAATGATCAGAGGCCAGCGCCTTAGACCACTGCGCCACCAGGGCGGCGCAAAGAGTTTTGAATCACCCTAATGTTTCTGCATATTTTATCCAATATATAATACGAATCCGGTAGATTTCTTTTCTGTAACAGGTTCCATTGTGTGTGAATAACTCTACCCAGATTGTGTATTTTAAATTCTGCGCAGTTTTTCTCTAGGTGGTGTGAGTTTATTTTATTTTCTGCTGAATGTTTAGATATTCTAAAAATCTATCGTGAAATATTTTCCTCATATTGGAAAGAATTCAAAAGACGTGCTCATTGTAATCAAAAATTCGGTGCCATCATGTTCTTCCTTTGTTTTTGATTTATGCCTGTTCATTTTAAAGTTCGCAATCTCATTCCTTGCGTACCCATTCAACAGAAAACTATATCAAAGGACCATTAAAAATGAATATTTCGTATTGTTGCATTTATTCTAAGATCGTTATATTTCCGCTACCGGCAATCATCCAAAAACCGCGACAGCAAACACTTATCACTACACAGCATTTGCTTCTTTTTCCTTTAATTTTCACCTTATGAAAACATCTTGGAAATAAATGCTATTCGATGTTTCGAAAACGGGAAAGACAAATTTAATATCGATTTGTTTCACTGTTTTTTTAATAGTAGTTATCTGGAAACTAATATCCGAATGAAAGTCTGACAACTCACATGCAGAACTTGTTGCCAGCAATAATTTTTGTTTCCCCTCTTATTCGAGGTGGCATCGAAGATGCAAGCGATGCAGCGAACTGGTAGAGAACACAGATAAGCGTGAATTCCTCGCTGCAGATATGCTAGTAATCGTATCTCTGGCCGCGAAGTGTCTGTTTTTCTTCCACTGAGATTAATGGCCATGGGCTGTTCTTCTAAGAAAATGGGCCCTTTCCCAAATGAAAATGCAAATGCTTTTACTCTTAGAAGATTTATGTTTCCCCCCTTTTTCTTTGTTCCTCTTTAACATTCTTCAGAATCTGGGGAGTAATTGAAACTCGACTTCTAATCGATGCAATGCTTTTCGAGCGCAGAGGATATGCTTCATCGAACAAACTCAAAACGCCGTAAACTTCTACGATTTACTTGAAAGTTTTAATATTTTTGAATAGCGAATGTATTAATTCTTCTATCATTTAGAATTCAAAGCTCTGAATCAACCGTAAGTGATTAAACACGCGCAGGGTTTTGGTGTTTGAAGATTCCAATTTTAAGCTTTAGATTTAGCACTTCTGAAAAAATTAATGAGGGGCTTGAAGCAACATCACGATGCCCAGTCGTTCAGTCGTACGAAAAAGAAGTGGCCTGGCGCTCGGAAGACCGGCCCAGACGTTATTGACTCCAGCAGATCTGGGGGCGCCAAAACACTTTTCAGATCGAATATATCTATGTACTGTCTGGTATCATAAAAAATAGAGAGGGACAGAGACAAAGAAGAAGAAAGAAACTTATATATATATCATCATCATCATCATTGTCAACCATTATCAATCCACTGCTGGACGAAGGTCTCCCCAAGTTTCCTCCACAACGGTCTGTCTTGAGCCAGTCTCCATGTCACTCCCGCATATTTACGAATTTCATCCACCCATCTCCCATGTGGTCTTTTTCTGGGTCTTTTCCTGTCCCTTGGAATCCAATCTAAAATTTCGGCTGTCCATCTATGGTCTGTCCTTCTGGCAGTATGTCCAGCCCATTGCCATTTCAGGGATTTAACTCTGATCATGATGTCTTCCACTCTCGTCATTTTTCGGATCCACGAGTTCCTCTTCTTATCTCTCCTGGTTATACCAAGCATGCACCTCTCCATGCTTCTTTGAGTTGTCTGCAGCCTTTGTATGTCTCTTTTAGTTAAGGTCCACGTCTCTGCACCATACGTAAGCACTGGAAGGATGCATTGATCAAACACTTTTCTTTTAAGACATAATGGCATATTGCTCTTGAAAATTATGCTGTTTCTTCCAAAAGCTCTCCAGGCAAGTTTTGTACGCCGATTAATTTCTTCATCAATGTGACCCTCACTTGATATCTGCTGTCCAAGATAAACATACGTATCTGTTATCTCCAGTTTTTCTCTATCAATCGATAAATCTTCCTTTCTTGTAAAAGCATTGAACATCACTTTTGTCTTCTGAAAGTTCATTTTTAATCCCACTTCTTTACTCTTGTCAGCAAGTTCCTGGATCATACTCTGCAGCTCTGATGGGGTAGTTGCAAAAATGACTACGTCATCAGCAAAACGAAGGTGGGTTAGATAATCTCCATTAATCTTTATCCCTTTGTTTTCCCAGTTCAGTGATTGAAAGACATTTTCCAATGTGGCATTAAAGAGCTTCGGAGATATGGTGTCACCTTGTCTCACTCCCTTTCCAATTTTTATGTGTGTTGTATTTTCAAACAGCCGAATCTTTGCACTTGCATTTTCATAGATGTTATTAATAATATTAATGTATGCATCTTCAATACCGCAGGATTTCAGAGCCGTGGTAACTGCTGATGGTTTCACTGAATCAAAGGCTTTTTCATAATCGATAAAAGCCATGCACAATGGAAGTTCATATTCCCTCGCTCTTTCAATTAGTTCTCTCAGTACGTGGATGTGATCTATTGTGCTGTAGCCACTCCTGAATCCAGCTTGTTCTCTCGGTTGAGCCATGTCCAGTGTTACCTTCAAGCGGTGTGAAAGAACTTTAGTGAAGATTTTATAAACCACTGATAGGAGGCTGATAGGTCTGTAGTTCCTGAGATCCTCAATGTCACCTTTTTTATGTAGCAGGATCATTGTAGCATTGTTCCAATCCTCAGGAATCTTCCCTTCATTAAGGCATCGAGTGAAAATTTGGGCGAGTACTGTTTCAATTTCTCCACTTGCTTCTTGTATGATGTCTATAGTAATTCCATCTTGTCCTGGAGCTTTCCCCCGCTTCATGTTCTTGATTGCATGAGCAACTTCTGCTGGGAGGACTGGAAGAACTCTGGTACCTTTCATGATGTCTGGAGTACATGTATCATCCCTTTCATATAATTTGGAGTAGAAATCTTTCACTCTTGTCAAAATTTCGCCTCTATTTCTTGTTATAGAACCATCTTCTTTTCTCAGAGCCATAATCTGTTTTCTTCCCTTACTGAGATGTCCCTTTGCTATCTTTAGGCTTTGGTTGTTTTCAATTGCTTTCCTTACTAGTTCACAGTTGAATTTCCTTACGTCTTCAGTGATACTTTTTCGTGTTGTCTTGCATAGCTCTATATATTCCACTTTGGAAGTCACATCTTCTTTAGTTGTCCTCATCTCTCTTCTTTTTTGCATCAACATTTTGGTTTTTCCTGATAATTTGTTCACATGCAACTTGTTCTTAGACCCAGCTAATTTTGTTGCTGTTTCCATTAGAGCTTTGGTTACTTTTCTGTTAACTTCCGAAATATCCACTTCTTCCGATGTTAGGCCTTCTAAAGCAGAGAATCTGTTCTTCAGTTCCAACTTGAAAGTATTATGGTGTTTTTTAAGGTTGGTTATGTCAATACATTTTGTTTGTCTTATGAGCTTGCCACGTTCCAGTTTAGTGTTGAGGTGCATCTTACATCTCACCAATCTATGGTCACTACCTGTGTTGAACTTGTTCAGCACACTGCAGTCTTCGATGACGAATTTTTTGTTACACATAATAAAATCAATTTCACTTGTCGTCCCAATTGGATGTCTCCATGTCCATTTCCTGTGTGGCTTTTTCTTGAAAAAGGAGTTCAAGATGAAAAATCCTTCTGCCTCTGCAAACTCAACGAGAGTATTTCCACGCTGGTTTCTGTTGCCGTGACCGAATTTACCTACTGAAGTTTCATTCTGTTGCCGTTGCCCTATTTTTGCATTGAAATCTCCCATAATTATCTTCAAGTGCTGCTTACCTTTATTATTTAGATGACGAATTTCCTCATAAAATTCTTCAATTTCTTCTTCAGGATGACTTGTGGTGGGTGCATAAGTTTGAATAATCTGAGCCTGGTATCTTCTCGATAGTTGGATAACGAGTCGTGCAGCTCTGTCAGAGGAACTTTCAACTTCTACCACTTTATCCTTCAGTTTCTTGTTTATTATAAATCCAACACCACTAGTTCTGCCAGTATCTGTCCCACGATAATAGAAGAGATGTCCACTTTTCAGTTCAATGAGATCTTCTCCTTTTCTCCTTACCTCACTTAGCCCGACGATGTCCCACTTGATCCTTTGTAGTTCCTCTTCCAATTCAAGAAGCCTTGAATCAGAAGATAGGGAGCGTCCGTTATAGGTAGCCAAGGTCAGTATCAAATGGCAGCCTAGTCCGGTCCTCCGGGGATTCTTAGCACCCTCTGCCTTCATGTCGCACTGGCCGCTGCCTTGGCCAGGTACATTCCAGCTGCCGGAGACTGAGGGCCAAGATTTAAGTTGTAGAGTCATTTTGGATATATATATATATAAACCTGCGGTATTGAAGATGCATACATTAATATTATTAATAACATCTATGAAAATGCAAGTGCAAAGATTAGGCTGTTTGAAAATACAACACACGTAAAAATTGGAAAGGGAGTGAGACAAGGTGACACCATATCTCCGAAGCTCTTTAATGCCACATTGGAAAATGTCTTTCAATCACTGAAATGGGAAAACAAAGGGATAAAGATTAATGGAGATTATCTAACCTACCTTCGTTTTGCTGAAGACGTAGTCATTTTTGCAACTACCTCATCAGAGTTGCAGAGTATGATCCAGGAACTTGCAGACAAGAGTAAAGAAGTCGGATTAAAAATAAACTTTCAGAAGACAAAAGTGATGTTCAATGCTTTTACAAGAAATGAAGATTTATCGATTGATGGAGAAAAGCTGGAGATAACAGACACGTACGTTTATCTTGGACAGCAGATATCAAGTGAGGGTCACATTGATGAAGAAATTAATCGGCGTACAAAACTTGCCTGGAGAGCTTTTGGAAGAAACAGCATACTTTTCAAGAGCAATATGCCATTATGTCTTAAAAGAAAAGTGTTTGATCAATGCATCCTTCCAGTGCTTACGTATGGTGCAGAGACGTAGACTAACTAAAAGAGACATACAAAGGCTGCAGACAACTCAAAGTAGCATGGAGAGGTGCATGCTTGGTGTAACCAGGAGAGATAAGAAGAGGAACTCGTGGATCCGAAAAATGACAAGAGTGGAAGACATCATGATCACAGTTAAATCCCTGAAATGGCAATGGGCTGGACATATTGCCAGAAGGACAGATCATCGATGGACAGCCGAAATTTTAGATTGGATTCCAAGGGACAGGAAAAGACCCAGAAGAAGACCACATAGGAGATGGGTGGATGAAATTCGAAAGTATGCAGGGGTGACATGGAGGAGACTGGCACAAGACAGACCGTTGTGGAGGAAACTTGGGGAGACCTTCGTCCAGCAGTGGATTGATAATGGTTGCTAATGATGATGATGATATATATATATATATATATATATATATATATATATATATATATATATATATATATATACACTGATGGCCACCCAAAATGCAATACCAAGAAGGAAGCATCCGATTGGCCTGAAAATCGCAGCATGCGTCGCCCGCGAGAGGACATGCAAACGATTAGCATTGCAGGGCATATGCAAATCATGTGCGCCCGGCGCGCCACCGAGAAGCACTATAAAGAAGGGTGCACAGAAGGCGGGGTGTAAGTAGTGGAAGTGTGTTGTACTGACGGACCTGTGCGTGGGAAGCTTCCTGATGCCTCGTCGCAGAATACGGCAGTCTTTCCGGCACGTTTCAGAGTTCGACAGAGGACAAATAGTGGCTTATCGCGACAGCGGTTTATCTTACCGAGACATCGGCGCCCGTGTGGGACGACATCCAGCCTCAGTGAGGCGAATATGGATTCGGTGGGTGCAGGGGAACGGACGGACCGACGTGAGCGATTGCCGCAGCCGCGGCACCCCACCGAACGAGATGACCGGCATGTTGTGCGGCGGGCATTGACGGCTCGTACCTCCACATCACGAACGTTAGCGCGGGAATTAGGGTGTGTTGCGCAACAACCTGTGTCAGCACATACCGTTCGACGTCGTCTGCAGGAGCGGGGACTTGTCGCACGGCGCCAATTGCTCCGATTACCATTGACGTTACACCACCGGCAAGTGCGGCGGCAGTGGGCCGTTGAACGCAGCACCTGGACTACGGAATGGCACGACATTGTTTTCTCCGACGAATACCGCTTCTGCCTGCAACCGTGGCGGCACCGCAGCGAGAGACTGTATGCATCGCCATACCGGTCCGTCGCCTGGCGTGAAGGTTTGGGGCGCAATTGAATATGATACCCGCACTCCTATGGTACGCATCGCCGGTACACTCAACAGCCACCGCTACATCGACGTTTTGAAGCCTGTAGTCCTCCCTTACCTGCAGGACCTGCCAGCGGTCACGTTTCAACAGGACAATACGCGCCCGCACGTGACACGCATCGTGCAACAATTCTTCACGGCCCACCAGGTGTCACTGCTGCCGTGGCCCGCCTGTTCTCCCGATATATCGCCCATTGAACACGTCTGGTGGCTGATAGGCAACCGAGTGGCCCGGCAAGCACCACCCGCGGCTACGCCTGATGAACTGTGGCAACGTGTGGAAGCAGCCTGGACCGACATACCCCAAGAACACATCCAAAGCCTCTTTCGTTTGATGCCGCGGCGTGTAGCGGCCGTTATTGCCAGCCATGGGGGCCACACGAACTATTGATGTCTGCGCGTTCCGCAAGTCGTACTGGCCTGTAAGTTCAATCGTTTCATCTTTGTATCTGTTGTTATGTGTCTAGTAAATCTGGCTTTGCTAACTCGTGTCCATCTTGGTGTTGCATTTTGGGTGGCCAGCAGTGTATATATATATATATATATTATTACTTGCGTTAAAAAACTATCGATTTCAAAATTTTAAAGGGCGACGATTGAATATAAACATTTTAAAAAATCTGATTCAGTTAGGTAAAAGTGAAGATGAAGATAGTCCGATTGAGTTTGGATCTAGATAAAAATCTGGTTCAGTTTGGAGCCGCCAGGCTTTGAAAAAAGTTGGCCTGATGGCGTCAGGCCTCCACTGCACGCCTGAGAATGCCCGTGCGTCTGTGAACATCAAATCTCTGTACCTATTTGCCCGATTTCTAAAATACTTTTTGAAGTGAGAAGTTTGAACTGTGAGAAGGAAGATCGACATCTTTAATTCTGTACACGACTCAGAAACTTGCCATAAACTTTCAGCTGGAAGGCGAAAATGCATATGATATTGAATTTAATATATACAGTAGAACTCGCTTATAACGAAGATATCTAGATCGATGGAAACCGTGTTAAATTCGGACGCTTGGTAAATCCGTTTTTTATTTATTTATTTATTTATTTTAATTTTTCTTTGCCACACTACACCATTCACCACACAATCAAATCATAAATACAACTTCTGTGCAAAAAAAAAAAAAAAACAAAAAAACATACAAATATTATACAATAATATTATACATATATTGAAAAGTATAAATGAAGTAATAGAAACTACAAAAACACGTATGATAGCATGAATAAATTTGTTTTTAGTTTCAGTTAAAGTAAATTGAAGCACCACTACAGGTTCTTAAACAAATCAGTGCGGTTCACTGTGATTGTGGCAAGGGAACCAGGGAAAAAGGCTAACAGTAGCCTGACGAGCCCCTAGTCCCTCCCCCTCTCCCCCAAAAAAGAATCTAAATAGTCAAGCCAAAGAACAATTTAACCATTATGCACTAAATTAAAGTAATAATGCGTAATATATAACCAAACGTTAATCAACTATTAATTTTGAAGGTCTTCACAGTTGTTTTTTAAATACCGAAAAGTGTGTAATCGTCTTGAATCGAAGCGGCAACCCATTCCAGGACCTAGGGCAGGTCAAGTTAATACTATTAAATACTAAATTAGTACGCGCTCTAGGTATTAAAAAACTATTATGTCCACGAGTGTGAACGGAAATGCAAGGTAATTAGATCTGAATATTTCTTAGCATATATACGTTCATGCATAAACAGTAATAATCGAAAACTGTATAATTTATCAAATGACATTATCTGATAACTGAGAAAAAGAAAATGTACTTGTAAGAGAATATACTTTGGGGTGAAAACCGCCACAATGTAAAAATATGGATATATGCCAATATCCGTATACTTTTACGTTGGGAGATCCGCTTAGACGTATAATAAATGAAACATTCGTAAATGCCAGTTCGAATGACAGAAGGTGGTATCCATTATAAAGAGCAACAATGACATTTATAAACCAGGTGAATTTGGGCGGCTGCAATGCGGCTAAAGTAGATAGCTTCTGCTCATGATCGCAGACGTAATTCCACCTGACTTTTCCCTGTCGAAGTTTGTTAAGGATCAGGTATACGCTACACCAGTGCGTAATCTGTAAGACTTACGCTACAAAATTTGTGCTGCAATCAATAACGGGACACTACAAATGTTTCTCAACACATGGGTTGAAACAAAATACCTGTTTGTACGTTTGCCATACCACCAGTGGAGCCCATTGGGAAATTTATTAGACGTGTTAAAAAATCCTCAGTTTGCGTATCTGGAACAATACGTGTCGCTAATAAATTACGGTAGATTCAGATTTTATGATACTTCCTTTTATTATTCGTCTAAGCGAAACACCCTTTATTACATATCCATGTATATCATAATATATGGCAATATTGTTTTGCCATTTCTAGCTCTCTAATAAGGGCTACTTTTTTGCTGACGAATAACACTTTTCTCTTAAACATTTTGTGAAGTATAAAATTTTAGGATTTCCTACTTAACGGCTGCGTTAGATTCACCGCTGTTTAACGATACACGTGAAGCAAAAGCAGGATTTGTTATCTCCAGTTATTCTTCACACAGGCAACATTCTTATTCATTTATTATCTCCAGTACCTCACACAGGCAACATCCATATTCCATTATTCCCCTATTCCTCTCTGCAATCGTCGCCCAGAAATCCACTCAGTACATGTGCTTGAACCCATCCATTCTCTTTTTTGCCTAGGAATAAGGTGCCTGTTCTCAACTCTGCTGATGCGACACTCCCAAGGCATAGCCTCTTCGAGTGGGTGGCAGAAATTGTCTTGCACAACTCATTTGTTGAGTATTTGATGTACTGCCTTCCCATTGCTTCCCTATCAATATTATTCCGCTAGCACACAAAGATAATACTGCGCTGTGCTGTTTCGTCCTGAGTGCCACCATTTCAATTCCTCCATTCCAGGATAGTGCGCAGCAGGTTTCCTCTCCTCGTTAAATATGGAATTTTATAAAATATTTTTTAGTTTGCTGGTTAAAAGTGATTGTCTTAGCTGTTCACTCTTTCATTAAATCCGGGGGTTTCATTAAATTTTGCTCGTGTAAAACCATCAAATTCGCTTTAAATTTACATTATACCTTACAAAACTTCATGTTTTGCTCGTTAAATCGAATAGGATCTCACCAAGTATGTGCTCGTTATAAGCGGATTGTGTTGTATTGCACCATAATTTGGTCAAGTAGTAAGGTTGTGCCGTACTACTTGACCAAATTCTATTTACCCCAATACATTTCAGCACGAAGAGCGCTCAGCATACAGTTTCTATTAGGGGTATGCAAAAAGTTTCCGCCGTTTTAAGAAGAAAGGAGACAGGGACAGTCAGGAAACCAGCACACACTTGGAAAAAACTGTTGAGCGATTCCTTGATTTCTTGCGCATAAAATCTCACAAAGCAGAGCATTTGAAAGATACTGTTTTGAAAAAGATTTCGGATCTAGGGCTAGATATAAAAAAAAAATGTAGAGGTCAATGCTATGACAATGCATTGAATATGTCAGGCGTATATGCTGGCCTTCAAGCAAGAATAATTGAAAGAAGTCCCACAGCATTTTATGTACAGTGCTCAACCCATCCTTTGAATTTATTAGGCAATAATGCTGCTGGTGCTGTAGATATGCTGGAGCTTACTTTGATTTTGTTTAAAAAGTATATACTTTTTTCTCGGCCTGCACTCGTCGTTGGGAAATACTTAAATCCCACTACTTTGAGAGTAATGGGATGAATCATGTCAATTATGATAAAGTCACAGACAATTTTGCTGCAATTAAAGCCAGGGGAAATTTCTTATAAACATGATGCTGTGTTTGTAAGTAAATGAAATAGTGTTCCTTTCGTTGCAATACAAAATCATAATTATTTTAGGATGATCAAATTGATTGTAGTCCATTTAAAAACTGAAGTAATTATACCCGGAACCTGTAAGTGTGTCTCAAAACGAGGGGCCCCCAAATGGATAAATCCGCCGCTGCCTAAGATGGTGTTCTAGGTTCAACCAATTTTTCACATATATCCATATACTTAAAACCTAAAAACACTGCACTTGATATATCGTCACACCCTTGCCATCTGCCAACGTGCATTGCTGCGCCAAACTGCCTTTGCTGACGCAAAACTGGCTTGATGTACCGCTACTTGTAAGCTGTGGGAGAATTTCCTTCCCGGTTTACCGTACCATGATTCAATCGTGGCGATCCTTAATATTCAAGACACTGATTCATTCAAAGATCGAAACCAATGTCTTTCAACATAAAAATATTCTATGAAGCAAACTCCCAGGATAGCGATATCTGCAATGCACTTGATAAATTAGATTGCGCTCTGAGAATAGTTGCATTGAAATCTAAAACCAAGTGAAAATAAGCAAATACATGTATTAAAAAAAAGAAGGTATATAAAATGATTTTGTGTAATGCTATTAATTTTTACTGAATAGTTTCAGTAACGCAACGTAATCATTTCGTTATGATTAAAACGCTCGCCTTCCTACTAAGAAAGTAACTTTTTGCATTTAATGCATAACAAACTTTCGAGATGAAAATTGACACTTCAAACAATGCGCATTAAATTCACAACACATAACTGCGTGCTTTTTAATTCCCGTGCTTTTAACTTAATGCTAATTAAGATTTTTGATGATTCATAATTAAAAAAAAATTAGGTTATTTAAAAATAATTAGCGAATTTGATATAACGCCAGCCTTGATGTAATGCACAATGCAATGAAACTGGCTGCGGTATGTGTATCATAAATGCTAAGGTCAAGTGGCTGAAATCTAAGGCAAGAAATACCTTCAGAAAATTTATTTGAATCGCTTTTTTTCGTAACCCAATTGACAGCTTCTTTGTTGGGAACGAGTATGTCCTGATGTTGAGTACGCATGTTCGCTATGGTCAGGTGAATAGAAGCTTAACTAAATCAAAAATTTTATGCGCATTTTGAATGTGTGATGTATACTGCTTTTAATCTTAGGTTTTTTTGTTGACTTGGGTAAATTTTGATTGCTTCTTGTTATGCTTTTCATACTGAAGGTTACGTCTGAACCCTCACGAGTTTTACTTCTTTTGTAGCTATGACTACAGTCAATCAAGTCATGCATTCTTGCATAAATTTCGGGATTATGCAACTTAAGGTTTGAAAAAAGAAAAAAAAAACAGGAAAGAACCACCTATTTTCATTAGGTTCCTTGCCCACGTTAGCGTTTACTACGTTTACGAATGTGTTATATTTTATGCTGTTAAGTTTTTTGTTAGTGGATTTGTGATTATATGCTGTTACGTGTAAAAGACTAGTCTTGGTATTAAGTCTTCGACTGTGCTGTTTCAAGAATAAAAATCCTTGATTATAAAGACTTTGCTTAAAGTTACTTTAGTGACTGTTTCATGTCCGAGTGCTTTTCGTGCCCTAGAAATATAAATGACAACCATGTAAGGAGAAATGAAAATCGAAAACATATTTGTACATGTTGTTATGGTTACAAACGTCTCTCAGAGCGTGAGTATCCGTCGGAAATGTATAAGACAGTGTTTCACAACCTTATAGTATTTGTGGCCCCCTTTTCCATATCAATTTTAATTGCGTCCCCCTTCCAATCCTTTTTACCGGAACGCTGCCAAAACACCACACTTGTTACTTGGGTTAGTTAGCTATTGCTATCTGAACACTGATATACCGTAATTGCAGCATACTTTTTACATTACACAACTTCTTAAAGTATTGATCTGTTTAAAATATCTATTCAAATCTATTGTATGCATCATAAAATATGCATCGTTGCAAATTTCTGATCGTCATCACCCACCTACCGTATCGCGATTTCTTGCAAGTCAGACTGAGCAATGTCTGAAGAGAGCTGGGTGCGTTTAAATTGATTGCCTCAGAGTTTTGGGAAGAGTAATGCTTCCAGGCATATCTCGCGATGGCCGTTACAGTTTTTGTACCGATTTTTGTTGTAAACATAGCTCAAGTTGAGTAATGTGTTTATTATACAGATTTCCTTACAAACGCGAACGAGTCTGCTTTTCCTACAGTTTATAACAACCGCACTTGGGGTGCGCGTACATTTATTGCCACTGGGAAGGTATTTTATTCTCAGAATGTATTTTGCGTTTTTGTTTTTTCAATAAATAGTTTTTCTTTCTCTTAAAGACGTATATCTTTTTATAATCTGTCGCTCACGTTTAAGCTAATTACAGCCCATGGTGGTGCATAAAACGCGGGAACTACAATATACAATTTAAATGTTCAACAAATATAGTACTTACATATGCTTCTTCACTGCCATCCACCAAGCACCCCAAGTTCCGTTGTAAGAGCTGCATGCGCCTAATAGTAATCCAACGAAAATTTGTTTTTAGGCCTATCACTTGCAGCCTTGTAAGCACTGTGAAGCAAAGTTCCTTACTATGAATTGTTGTTTCCTTCTGTTGTAACAAATTGAATTCTTGAGGATTAAGATCTGTATCATCAAGTCAGCAGCGCTGCCACTTTATAATTTCGGTTAAGTGGGGACGTGCGGTTAAAGTTGTCAACAAACCTAACAAGTATCCTTGATGCGAAATATAGATTGAACACGAAAGTATAAAACCAAAGTTGATTATAAAGTCTATGTACATCATATACTGTACATCCACCACGTACTGCTATCCATGATATACCCATATCTCGTGATGTATGTGGTCTAGCAGTCATCCAATGTACGTTCGTTTATAGGCCTTTCACTTCCAGTCTTGTGTCGAAGCCAACTGTAACCTGTAGGGCATTGTGAAGTAAAGTTCCTTACTATGAGTTGTTATGTCCTTCTATTGTAACAAATATTCTTGAAGGCCAGAGCTTATATCATTAAATCAGCAGCAGCGCTAGTTTACAAACTCAGTTCCGGTGGGGTGGTGGTTGGGTTTGAAGTCGTCAATTGATAAAACACAGGTATCCTTGATGCGAAATACAAAGGTTAAAATAAAGTCTCTATGTACACTATATACATCCACCACGAGCTACCAACGACCATATGTCCATATCACATGGTGTTTCCAGACGCGCGTTTCACCAGGTTTGTTCCTGGCGGTTTTCAACGGGAATGTTTATCTCATGTCAAAGTCCGATTCACTGAAAATCATATGCCTTAGTGCGCATGGGCCCCTATGTAACGTAGTCTTCAATGCCATCTAGTGCTGAACCAAGTTGCTCTAATGTTCGTCTGTGCTTATTGTTATTTTTTACTTTATTTTCAGTTTCAATAAGGTGCCTCCATGCGTATGATAATTCACATGGGCTATTGTTATTGCAGTTCAATGGTCTTATTTTATGTATGATAACTGCTTCAGCAATCTGGGTTGTTTTTACATTATTCTGTTGGTTGATTATTTTAGTTTCTTCTCAATATAGAGTGCAGTGGTTCTTCAAACAATAGTCTATGAGTGCTGTTTTGTTTTCCTTTTTATTCCAATTGTTCTTATGTTCATTAGTTCTTGTTTTAATTATGAGTTTTGGGCTATCAATATACTGGCTAACCTACTTATTTCGATCATTTTTAATTGGTATTGAGTGGACACCAGCTTTTTGTAAGATTGGGATTTTTTTCATTGTAGTTGACAAAAGAGCTCCCTATATCTGTTGTTTTTACTCCAAAACTCAATTAAAATTTTTACAAGTTTTCTTCAAAATGTTGTTAATTTCTGGAACATATGATAATGAGCCACAGTATTAAACGTTTTATTATTTATTTAATTAACTTAAACTTGAGCAACAGAATATAGAAAGACGATACACGTCTTTCAGAGTATCAATTTAACCATGTAGTTGTGGTTGTAATGTTCCTTACTTCAAGATGCACATAATATATATAAGTTTTTCTTTCAATTTACACTTTTCTTCACACCCCACAAGTTGAGAATTACTGGTATAAAATTCTTGCTAGTGTAACGACGGGAACCAAACTACAATCGAACCCAAATATAACGAGCTCGCATGGTACGAAATCCCGCATAAACTGGTTTTTATAGATAAATTTAACTTCTTAATATTCTCCCTTGTTATTTAAACTAAATACATGGTCGAGTCACATTATTGTGACCACCAGTTAATATCCAGAGAAACCGCAGTGTGCAGCGCAGACAGCAGTTAGACGGGATGGGAGTGACTCAATAAGGTGCTGGAAGGTGTTCACAGGTATGTGGAGCCATGCTGACTGCAGTGTATCAGACAGCTGCCGGAGAGTGCGTGATGAAGGATCCATAGAGCGAACAACACGATCGAGGTGATCCCACAGATGCTGCATTCGGTTTAAATCTGAGGAATTACGGGACCGGGGAAGTACTTTAAAGTCTTCATCGTGTTGTTCTACCCACTCTCGGACATTTTTAGCTGTGTGACACGTCGCATTGTCGCGCTGAAAGATCTCATCTGCACCACGGAAGACAATCAGCATTTATGGCTGTACGTAGTCTGCAAGGATGAATTCGTAACGCATTCGGTCCATAGTGTCTTCCACAGGTATCAGTGTACCCAGAGAATGCCACGAAAACATTCCCCACACCATAACGCTGCCCCCACCAGCTTGTGTTCCTCCAGCAGTGGTTGAACAATATTGTTCTCCGATGTTTCTCGCATTATACGCGGAAGTCCATCCGTTCAATGAAGCAGAAAACGTGGCTCATCGGATAAAGCCATCCTTTGCCAATCAGCAGAGGAACAATTCCGATACCTCCGTGCAAATGTAAGCCCTTTCTGCCGATGCACCGTCGTTAGCATAGGTGCAGGGACATCCGCGTCAGAATCGGAGCCCCCGACGCAGCAAGGTTCGCTGAATTGTCGTTTTAGACACACTTCCGGGAGCCCCCTGCTTCATTCGGCGAGTGAGTTGCTCCACTGTAACGTGTCCATCGGCCCTCACGCACCTTTTGCGGCCAACGTTTACCTCTCACATCAATGGCACGTGGTGATCCGCAGCTTCCATGCACGTCGCTTATTTGCAATGGTGTCATTTCTCCAATCAGGATACACTTTAACCACAGCAGCACGCTAACAGTTCACAAACTACGCTGTTTCATATATATTACCTCCCTTGGCTCGAAAGCCGATGATCGCCGCCCCGGTGGCGCAGTGGTCTAAGGCGTTGGCCTCTGATCATTCGTCCGAAAGGGGTCCGGGTTCGAATCCCGGTGAGGCATGGATGTTGTGTTTGTCTTACGGCACTGGCTCTCTCCCTTCCCTGGAACCAGTGACCCTAAATTAGGGACGGGCGACTGCTTATAGCCCATTGAGTTGCTCACGGTGGTCGTTAAACCTCCAAAACAAAAAAAAAAAAAAAAAAAAGCCGATGATCTTCCTCTTTTGCAAATCTGTTAATTCGCTCCTTTTATCTCTGACAGCAACGAGTGATATGTTTCCAGAATGCCTAGAGCATACTTTATATACCCTGCAAGCTAGCTCACGGCACGTGTCTTTTCATTGGCTACGCGCTGTTGACGTCAAAAGTAGGAGGTGGGCAAAATAATGTGATTCGACTGTGTGTATCCTCATCATTGTTAACCATTTATCAGTCCACTGCTGGATGAATTTTTTCCCAAGTTTCTTCCACAACTGTCTGTCTTGAGCCAGTCTCTTCCATGTTACTCCGTCGAGTATGTGGAATTTCCAAATCTTGGCATTTTAATGACCTGACAAGTTTCCATGGAAATAGTAGCTGCCTTTAAAGCAGGATGCGAAAAAGGCAATGACTCTCTCAGCAGTAAGCACGAACAGCTTCTGTGCACGTCATTCGGGCATCAGACTGACTTGGTTCGTCTGAGAAGAGAGTCGAACCTGAATGAAGCCCAAGAGGTGGCTCTGTGAGACACAATTGAACTCTTTAAATCAGAAAGTTGTCAAACTACAATAGAAATTCTAATTTAGTGAGATTGAGAGAGGACGTTATTTCACGCAGGTTTAATCTGCTCATTCCTAAAACCATTAATTAATGGTCGAAACAACAAGACGAAGGCGAGAGGAATTTCCTAACGCTGAAGCAGACAAACACGCACACGCCCGGAAGAATTTTCACTCGATGGCAACGCGTCCATTCATCATTCGAAAACTCAGAGGGGTTTATCAACCAACATGCCACCAGAGGATTATTGAAGCATTTCTAATGCATTTGAGTGGCAAAACATTTCTGACATTTCTACTGCTTCTAAAACTACGGAAGACGTTGATTTTTGTTAATTAAACTGACTGTTTCTAGTAGTAAGTTCACGGATAGAATGTTAATGCTCATGACCACCTCACAAAAGACAGAGATTGGTTTAGGATTTTCCCCTTCGTCTAGTTTACGGGAAGTTCCTTACACATAATGAGCTCCTAAAAATATGAGCGAAAGATGAATGCAAAACAATTGACTTACATATTATGAGGAGGATTTAACAAGTTAATAAAATCATGCAATGCATTGATTATGATACGCCTTCCGACATACCAGAAATCATTACTCAAGTTATGAGGATAATGGCTGTAGAACAAATCTCGCTCCAGTGTCCTGACCTTTGACCCCATTTCGATGGTATTTAACAGAACCTGTAAAGTATATTTCCGGAACAACATGATAAAGGTTTGTCTCAATCGAAGCATTTTTACGTAAGTTATAACGCATAAGGGCGATGGAATGGATCCCGCTCCTATGTCGTGACCTTTGACCCCATTTCGTCCATTTTTCATTGGGTTCGTCCCCAAGTGGTACCTACCACATACTAAAATGTCATCGAAATGGAACCATTTTTACGTGAGTTATCGTGCGGACAGACGGACAAAGCTGGAGCATATACGCTTCTTCAAACAAACTGCAAAGCGAGTCAAATCTGTAGGTCTACTGAAAAAGAATAGCTCTCCGATTGTGACGTCACGGGCAAGTCATGTGACTTTGGTGCAGGCCTTGTGAGGTATAAAAATGGCCTTGACACAACTCACTTTTTGTTCTAGAAGAAAATAGAAGTAAAGCGTAACACGCACACAACGCGTGACGTAATGAGGCAGATGGTCGCGAGATTGTGACGTCATTAAACTCTAATAGGATCCACACACAACGTGTGACGTAATGAGGCAGATGGCGTGACCGAGCGCCAACATCTGAATCGCAAGAGTGTGACGTCATAAGATTTCTAAGCATGGGAAACATTAATAGGACGACGCTATGACACTAAAAACGTGGTAACTCGGGGTGGCTATTTAACCCACTAAACGAATTTTCCCAAAGTCGAGATCAAGCTAAATCGATTTCTAATACCAGGAAACGGTAGGTTAACGACTTTCATCAAAATCCTTAGAGCCGTTTTCAAAATAAAATTTACATAGATACAAGAATTGCTCCTTTAAGGTGGACGTCAAGTAATTTTGCTTTCTATACTTTCAACGGAAAAACGTCTGTACACATTTTCTTCACAATTAATGCGTTCCGAAGGATGAAAACTTGAACATTGATTAAAATAACTTCATTTTATAACTTGGAATACTTAATATTTTCTAAAACATAATCATAATTATGCACTCCAACATTTATTTGTCTACTGACGTCATGAAAGTACAGGTCGCGCCTTTTTTTTTCTGATTTCAACACCACCAAAGGAAACGATATTGTTTTTTAATATAATTATGGTTATGCTTTAGAAAATGTTAAGTATTCCAAGTTATAATATGTAGTTATTTTAATCGATGTTCAAATTTCCATCCTTGGAACACACTAATTGTGAAGGAAATGTGTACAAAAGTTTTTCCATTGGAAGTATAGGAAGCAAAATTACTTGACGTCCACCTTAATAGTATGGGATAAGAGCGATGGAATGGATCCCGATCCTATGTCCTGACCTTTGACCTCATGGGTCCCATTTTCAAAAGCATTCCTCCCCAGATGGTCCCCTGCCACATACTAAAATTTCAACGAAATCGAACAATTTTTACGCACGTTATGACGAATAAGGGCAATGGCATGCATCCCGCTCCTATGTCCTGACTTTTGACCCCACCTTACCCATTTTCAATAGGGTTCGTTCCCAGGCGGTCCCCTACCACATACTAAAATTTCATTGAAATCGAACCATATTTACGCAAGTTATGACGCATAAGGACATGGAATGGATCCCGCTCCTATGTCGTGACTTTTAAGTCCATTTGTCCCATTTTCTAGAGGGTTCGTCCTCATGTGGTCCTCTACCACATACTAAAATTTCATCGAAATCGAACCATTTTTACGTGAGGTATCGTGCTGACAAACGGACAGACGGACGGACGGACGGGAAAAGCTGGAGCATATACGCTTCTTCAACCTACGGTTGGAAAGCGTAAAAACATATGAAAGTATCTATTTTTGGTGAACAAATTAAACAGGTCGGAGTTCTATGATGTATGTTCTACTTTAACTTTGCTGTTCTCTCTTTTTTAGTTTCTCTCCTATGTAAATTTTGAGTTCGTTTCAACGGTAATGTCATATTTTCTCACTCACTGAATGTTATGTGGCAGTAGTCTTGAGGTCAGGTCTGAATGATGTGTGTTGTATTTTTTGACAAGACCAGAACGATGTATATAATTTGTGGATTCTTCAGTGTTAGAAGAAGGTAGATTGTTGTAGCCTTGCATTGTATGCCACACCTTTGTCAAGACCAGCAATATGTGCGCGCGCGTGTGTGTGTGTGTAACATCATCCACAAATTACACACATCGTTCTGATGTTGCCAAAAATACAACACACAACTTTAAGACCTGACCTCAAGACTATTTCCACATAAAATTCATTTTTTTTATTGGAGGTTTAACGACCACCGTGAGCAACTCAATGGGCTATAAGCAGCCGCCCGTCCCTAATTTAGGGCCACTGGTTCCAGGGAAGGGAGAGAGCCAGCGCCGTAAGACAAACACAACATCCATGCCTCACCGGGATTCGAACCCGGACCCCTTTGGGACGAATGATCAGAGACCATCGCTTAGATCACGGCATAAAATTCAGTGAGTGAGAAAATATGACATTAACGTTGAAACGCTTAAAGAGAACGAACTCAAAATTTACATGGAAAAGAAGCTAAACATGAAAGTTAAAGTAGAACATACATCATAGACCTCTTACCTGTTTAATTTGTTTCCCAAAAATGGATACTTTCATATGTTTTGAAATCCCCCTCATAATATGTAAGTCAATTGTTTTACATTCATTTTTGCTCATATATTCAGGAGCTCATTATGTGTAAGGAACTTCCCGTAAACTAGACGAAAGGGAAAATCCTAAACCAATCTCTGTCTTCTGCGAGGTGGACATGAGCATTTAACATTCTATCCGTGAACTTCCTACTAGAAACAGTCAGTTTAATTAACAAAAATCAACGTCTTCCGTAGTTTTAGAAGCTGTAGAAATGTCAGAAACGTTTTGACACTCAAGTGCATTAGAAATGCTTCAATAATCCTCTGTTGGTTGATAAACTGCTCTGCGTTTTCGAATGATGAATAGACGTCGTTGCCATCGAGTGAAAATTCTTCCGAGCGTGTGTATGTTTGTGTGCTTCAGCGCTAGGAAATTCTTCTCGCCTTCGTCCAGTTGTTTCGGCCAGTAATTAATGGTGTTAGAAATGAACAGATTAAACCTGCGTGAAATAACGTCCTCGCTGAATCTCACTAAATTAGAATTTCCATTGTAGTTTGACAACTTTCTGATTGAAAGAGTTCAATTGTGCCTGGCAAAGCCACCACTTGGGCTTCATTCAACATCAACTCGGTTCTCGGACGAACCAAATGAATCTGATGCCGGAATGACGTGCATAGAAGCTGTTCGTGTTTATCGTTGAGAGAGTCATTGCCATTTTCTCCTCCTGCTTTAAAGGTAGCTTCCATTGCCATGGAAACTTGTCTGGTTAATCAAATGCCAAGATTTTGGAAATTTGACATACATGCAGAGTCTTAAGAACATCTTTTGACACGCATGACAAGAAAAGATGAGCTGAAAATACTGCCGTTTTCTGTTTTTTTTTTCCGGAGCATACATAGTCTTTCTCCTTACCAGAGACATTGCAACCAAATAAAGCATGAATGATGACATCGCATTCTCGGTTGTAATTAGTACGTGTCTTGAATCTTTTCCGACACAAAGGAGATATTTCATAGCAGTTTTTTAAACAATTTAAAAATTCGGCAAAAAAAAAAAAGAAAAAAAAAAAAGAAAGAAACTGCACGTAATTTAAAATACGCAAGGTGTAGCGAGATTATTCATAGTCAATGCTACTGGTTACAAAATAGTAAAAAGCCTGGAGTAACCTGGTACTCTGTGTAGATAATTTACGTTATGCGTCCAAGGTCTTTGTGGGTGTGAAATAAAACGAGTGATTCGAGAGTATACATTTATTTACATACAACACTTTGCATTTATTCGCGTTACTCACGAGCACACCTAGCTACAGTCCGGTATATGCTAAGTGGAATTAAATCATAACAACAAATGATAAGGTTTACTAATTCCTGATATTGAGCGGCACTTAAGTAAGTAGATTAACGAATGTTAGTGTCGTAAAACCAATGAAAGAAGATATATGAGTCATACAAATATATGTTCACTAAACTATGGCAGTAGCAACAGTATTTCAATGGTTTAGGTTTTTGAAAACAATACCTATTATTATTATAATATTATTCAGATTTAGACAAACGTAACAAATGAGCCTGACCCCGATGAAATGGGATGTATTAGGTGTACAAATAAGTTTTAGAGCGTTTTTTGTGTGACGTATACCGCTAATTTATATATCCGACATTCTCCCGCGTTATTGTCATGTGACCGTAACTAGTTCATAGTATAAAATGCGACACAGAAGTTTGTCCAATGCACTTGCACGTCTGTAGGTGAAAGATGGCAAAGAGATACTGTAAAATATTCGACACTGCATTCGTTACAAATTTCCTCAAGAAGAAGTTGCTGCAAAAGCATGTGCATCGATCTGTTCTGTTCTGGGGGAGAATATTATATCGAAAAGCACGCGTGAGTTTTGGTTTAAACGGCAGGTGATTTTGATATTAGCGATCAAGAACGTAGCGGAAGGTTGCACATGAGGAACTACAAGCGTTGCTGCATGAAGATTAATCTCAAACGCAAAAAGAACTGGCTGAACAACTGGGGGCAACTCAACAAGCCATTTCCAATCGTTTGCGCGCAATGGGAAAGATTCAGAAAGAAGAAAAATGGGTGCCACATGAACTGAGCCAGAGGAACAAGGATGAGCGTGTCATGAAGTTTTTGAATCTGTTGAATAAACAACATAGAAAGTCCTTCCTGTGGAAAATCATTACGGGTGATGAAAAGTGGATATACTACGACAATCCCAAACGCAAAAAGGCACTGGGTAGACCCCCGTAAAGCAACAATGTCGACACCGATATGCAATATTCACTCCAAGAAAGTTCTGCTGTGCATCTGGTGGGATATGAAGGGTGTGCTCCATTATGAACTATCGGGACGAGGGTAAAACTGTTACTTCTGATCGCTACAAGCAACAATTGCTGCGATTGAACCAGGAAATATGTCGGAAACGTCCATTCACAGGCAAAGGATTGCGTCCCGTGAAATTACTGCATGACAACGCTACGCCGCATGTCGCGAAATTGGTCAAGGAAACGTTATTGTCGCTTGGCTGGGAAGTTTTAGAGCACCCGGCATATAGTCTTGGACATAGACACTTCAGACTATCATTTGCTCCGATCGATGCAACATGGTTTGTCTGCTGTACGGTTCCGAACATGTGACGAAGTGAAAAAATTGGTTGACGACTTCATCGCGTCACTCGACGAAGTATTCTTCATGGCTGGAATCCGTTAGCTGTCCGACCGATGGCGGAAGGTGATGGATAATGACGGCGCATATTTTGATTCGTAAAGATATTGTTGTTTTCTATGAAATTACATGTTGCCTTGTCTTAAAACGCTTGTGCACCTAATAGATATAAAACTCCATCTGCGCATGCTCGAGCTAAAATCTGGCCTCAAAATATAAAGAAACGCTGAACGGCAATTGTGTTAGTAAGGTGGACTGGGAACGTTTGGTTCATCATCCATCTGAACAGTGAGGCCATCTAAATTGGTGTAGCACCCAACACGTGGTACATGAAAAATGACGCTGTCCGAGAAAATTTGAAGAGTTGCGAAATGTCGAGTATTAGTTGTCCAGTGGGTTTTTTTCTTATACATTTTTCCCATGTTAGCCTGTGATGAATAACTGATGGCCCTGCTGTAACATGTGACAGTTGATGGGTGCCAGCTGTTGGCCTGCTGCTAGCCCCAACTGCTGGCCCATGTGTTGACCGCCGTGACATTTTATTGACTTTTGGGCACCGACACCATTGTGCTGAGCCACTTCTGGACCAGCAAGATTGTTTTTACTAGGTTACATCTCATCACGTTATACATTATTTTAAAGCTCTCGTCAATAGAAGGTAACCGGCCCTAGCCCCTACTACAGCATCAAAATGCATTATTCGTCACATTTAACATCAAGTTCGCAGATTTCAATGAAACACTGTTACGTTTATTTAAAACGTGATGAAAATAATGTTTGGCGATAGTTTAGTATAGATATATTGTTCAGTAACAATGACGCAGCAAAAAGACAAGTGTTGAGAAACTGCTGGCCATCAGCTGGCAGTGATGGGCCACTGCTGGCTGAAATCTGCCGCTCACTGCACGGTAGCGGTCCGTTGGTGGCAGCCCTGCAGAATCGCCGTGAATTGCGGGCCTCCAAGCAAGTACCATTAGTCGCCCGTAGCTGGCAACAAGGTTGGAGAAACGGGACTGCGTATGCGCAGAAGCAACACGTGTTGTATCGGGTGTTTTTCAGGATCTTTTGAGAAAATTTTCCCAGCACCTTGCAGTCATGAAGAAGTTTCGTAGAGGAAAAAAAAAGTAGTGGTGCCTGTGGGAAACTGCGGTTATCTTTTTTTTTTTTTTATGGCTACTACTGGGAAATTGGTGGACAAGATTCGGCAAGCCATCTGTTATGTCGCGTGATTGCCAGCTGCCACTGCCGAAAAACTAGCGGACCACATTAGGCTAGCCATCATTTACGGCACGTGCTTGCAGGGCCGCTTAAGGGCCACTTGTGGCAGCCAATGCCTATGATGGGTAACTAATGGCTCTGTTCTGGCATATGACAACTGATGGGGTGCCAACTGATGACCAGCTGCTGGCGTGAACTGCTGGTCCATGTGGCGGCTGCCGGGACCTTTTATTGGTGCTTGGGCAGGGGCAACATAGAGTTGGGCCAGTGCTGGCTTGAGTGATGGTCCAGCAACACCGTTTTTGCTGGGTGATATTAACAATTCTTGTGTCATTTCATGGAAAAGCATGCGGCACGATCAAATTTCAACAATGGTTTTAGCAATGACGTACCTTAACCCGCTTTCGTTATATCGAAATTTTTTACTTGGGATTTACTTTAACTACTGTCCGGAAAGATGTGCAGTGTATATAAAAAAATAATCGACCGTATTTTTACAATTGATAAAACATCCAGAAATAGGAACAGCTACTTACTCCCACTTGCAGCCGAAAAATGTGGCACGAAAACTAATAAGCTGTGCACAAAACGTTTCTCATAGTGGAAATTATCAGAGGCAAAAGAGATTTCAATTAGAACAATTAGCAGAAGAAGTGTAGAGGATAATGATGTATAATATTACGCCCCCAAGATCGAGGAAAAGATGTGTGTTACTTAAAGCAGAAAATAGAAGCGAAATACTCTTGATAATGAAAAGCATCCTACCAAAAAAAGATTTTTTGAGGGGATTTTTAGAATCAAGTAAATGCTTTCAAGTAGAAATAAACGCTGTAACTCCCGTGTGGAAGAATTTTGAATAACGGGAAAGTAGAAAATATGCCAAAGATATTCTTCATAGCAAAAGCTATGCCGAGGAAGCCGGCTCGGTGGTTCAGCGGTCTAAGCCCTGGCTTATGACCATTCGTCCAAAAACGGTCGGGGTTCGAATCCCGGTGATGCATGGATGCTGTGTTTGTCTTACGGCACTGGCTCTCTCCATTCCCTGGTACTAGTGGCCCTAAATTAGGGACGGGCGACTGCTTATTGAGGTGCTCAGAGTGACCGTTAATAATAATAATAAAAAAAATGCCGAGGAAAAGCAATTTTTGAAATACATCTCCTAGAAGCAGAGATAAGGAGAAACATGTTTTGACACTTACGTCACCTAGCGGGAAAACTATGCTTTACTTAACGAGAATAATGTTCCCCATCCTTACTGCAGCGAATGGAACAGTAAAAAAAGAAAAAAATCAATAGGATTATTAGAAGATGAATAGAGTTGTAAGTAAGCATGAATCACTGTAACACCACCACACGCCAAAACTGTGAACTAAAAAAAAAAAAAAAAGACGGGTAAATGCAAAATATTGTCTTAAAAAAAGCCTTTTAAATCGGGCTTTTAAAAGCCGAGATATAAAAAAAAAAACGTTAACTATTTGCGCTCTAGCGGCGAAATTGTTCATTATTTTGGGCAGAAAATGTATGCAAAATGTTTACGTTTTCAGAAGTATCTGACCGAAAATGGATTTTTCTTAATCGGGTTTTTAGATGCACAAATAGTGCTGCAAATATGCTGTGAACAGAAAGGTGAACTTATGCACTGTAATGGCAAACTTATTTGGCATGAAAACTTTGAAATTATTTGCAAAAGATTTCCCACCAGAAACACTCCTCACAAAGAAAGAAATTTTCAAATCGGACAGTTGAAGTAAAGATATCGAGAAAAATAAGATAAGTTTCTATGCTCCCTGGCTGAAAAACTATGCATTATTTTAAGTTGAAGGTATTCGGAAAAGGGTTTCGTAGTCAGTGGTACCTGTTCACAAAATAATTTTTTCCAATCGGGTTTCCAGAAGCGCAGATATCGCTGTAATTACATCGGAAGCAGAAGAATACATTTACTTCCCCTAGTGGCAAAACATTTCTTTATGAAAAATTAGACATTATAGGAAAAATACACTGAAGTGCCAGAAAAACTGGTACAGACGAGTTTATGCAAAATACATAGTAACGTCTCCTATGCGCGTACTCTGTCGCGTCCGCCAGTGCGTATATAAAGCGATAGACATCCTTGCCAGCTGTCAGAGCTCTTTTCGGCATGAGAATAAAAAGTAATAACGATTTAAGCGATTTTCAACGCGGTGTCATGGCGTTCGTGAGAAGGGCCATAGTATTTCGGAGGTAGAAACGAAGTTCGGAATTTCACGGACAACCATTGCAAGGGTGTATCGTGACTACAAGAATTCCGGTACCAGTGTGGCCGTAAAAAGACGTTGGGTGAACGTGACCATCGTCGGCTGTCAAGAATCGTTTCACGCGTTAGGCGTGCAACACTCTCGCAGGTATCATCGGAATTCAATGCTGAAGCCTCAACAAGCATCAGCTTCCGGACTGTGCAACGTACCCTGCACAATATGGGCTTTAGAAGACGACGCCCAACTCGAGTACCATTGATGGGTGCACGACACAGAGCTATGCGCCTCGCTTGGGCACGGCAATACCGGCACTGGACACTTGATGATTGGAAACAAGTAGCCTGGTCTGACGAGTCGCGTTTCCAACTGTATCGGGCAGATGGAAGGATTCGTGTATGGCGCAAACCCCATGAAGCCATGGATCTCGCCTGTCAACAGGGAACTGTACCGGCTGGTGGAGGGTCTGTAATGGTATGGGGTGTATTTAGCTAGACTTCAATAGGGCCCCTGGTACGTCTAAAAATGTCTGTGACCTGCCAACGCTATGTGCGCATCCTTTCTGGCGAGGTACACCCGTTCATGTCCTGCATTCATTCTGATGGGTTGGGCCTGTTCCAACAGAACAATGCACCTTCACACAAGTGTCGGGACGACACATTATGGTTATAGGAGCATTCATATAGGTTTGGGGTTTTTCCATTCCCACCCAAATCCCCAGATCTGAACGTGATGGAACTCATTTGGGATGCCATGCAGCGCGCTATCGAACACAGGAATCGGAGACCTCGGAATCCACCCGAAATGTGGAACGCTCTGCAGGAAGTATGGTGTGCATTGCCTACAGCATATTTCCAGAAGCTAGTGGAGTCCACGCCCCGTCGTATTTCTGCAGTCCTGCGCTCCCGTAGGGGACCTACGAAGTATTTGAGTGGTGTCCCAGTTTTTCTGGCACTTCAGTGTATTTCCCATCTGGAACTCTATCTGATGCAAAAAAACCCCATTCAAATCGTTTTTTTCGAAGCGGAGATATCGGGAAATTGCAATTTTACATTACGCTTTTTAGCAGCAAAAATTGAAAAAGAAACTGCACTGAAAATAGTCTTCCTTATACGTGGTATCGAAGGGAAGGAATTGTTAATAGGGTATTTAAAATGATTACGTGAAATAAAACGCATTTTGAATTCGATAGCAACAGAAGTTACACCCTCTGGCGGCGAAGTGATACTTTCAGTTTTGTTTCAAAATGGAGTAAGAATCTCCTCGCCACGGAAAAAAACGAAAACCAAAACAACAATGAAACAAGTTAGTAAAATCATGCAATGTATTGATTATGATACGCTTTCCAACATACCAGAAATCATTACTCAATCATGAATGGAATACGAGATCACACCATACAATACAAATTTTGAAGATGACAATCAGGTTTTGGTGCAAATATGACAAGGATGTTAAGTCAGATAATATCCGAAATCTTGAATTTTATTCAGTGATGGTTATATTCAAGGTAATCGGAAAGTTGAGACAGGGTCGTTCTGGGTGGTGTAGTGGTTAGCATACCCGGGCGCTATCTGGGAGACGCGGGTTCGAAACCCGCTCCATGACTACGAAATTTTCAAGTTTTCGGATATTATCTGACTTACCATCCTTGTTATAATTGCACCAAAAACGGATTGTCATCATCCAAATTTGAATCATCACTCAAGTTACGAGGATAATGGCTGTGGAATAAATCTTGCTCCTGTACCCTCACCTTAGACCCCATTTCGATGATACTAAAGAGAACTGGTTCAGTATATCTTCGGAACAGCATGATAAAGTTTCGTCGCAATCGAAGCATTTTCACGTTATGACGCATAAGGGCGATGGAATGGATGCTGCTCCTATGTCCTGACCTTTGACCCCATTTCTTTTTTTTTTTTTTTTTTTTTTGATTGGAGGTTTAACGACCACCGTGAGCAACTCAATGGGCTATAAGCAGTCGCCCGTCCCTAATTTAGGGTCACTGGTTCCAGGGAAGGAGAGAGCCAGTGCCGTAAGACAAACACAACATCCATGCCTCACCGGGATTCGAACCCGGACCCCTTTGGGACGAATGATCAGAGGCCATCGCTTAGACCACTGCGCCACCGGGGCGGCTGATCCCATTTCGCCCATTTTCAATAGGGCTCGTCCCCAGATTGTCCCCTACTACATACTAAAGTTTATCGAACCATTTTTACGTAGGTTGAAGAAGCATATACGCTTCTACAACCTACTGTTGGGAAGCGTAAAAAAGTAATTCTTGGGTATCCTAGGGATTGTCTTATCCTTTAAACGAAAATGATAATTACAAACACACATACACAGTAGAAATCTGCAAGGGCCGGCTTTGGCTTTTTTCACGCTTTCCAACCGTAGGATGAAGAAGCGTACATGCTCCAGCTATGTCCGCCCATCCGTCTGTCTGTCTGTCGGTCCGCACGATAACTCGGTTTGATTTCGATGAAATTTTAGCATGTGGTAGGAGACCACATGGGGACGAACCCTATTGAAAATGTGTGAAGTGGAGTCAAGACATAGGAGCGGGATCCATTCCATTGACCTTATGCGTCATAACTTGCGTAAATATAGCTCGATTTCGATGAAATTTTAGTATGTCGTAGGGGACCACCTGGGAATGAGCTCTATTGAAAATGGGTGAATTGGGCTGAAAGCTCAGGACAAAGGAGCGGGATGCATTCCATTGCTCTTATACGTCATAACGTGCGTAAAAACGGTTCGATTTCGATGATATTTTAGTATGTGGTAGGGGACCACCTGGGGACGAAACCTTTTGAAAATGGACGACATAGGATGGGGATTTTTTTTTGTTGGAGGTTTAACGACCACCGTGAGCAACTCAATGGGCTATAAGCAGTCGCCCATCCCTAATTTAGGGTCACTGGTTCCAGGGAAGGGAGAGAGCCAGTGCCGTAAGACAAACACAACATCCATGCCTCACCGGGATTCGAACCCGGACCCCGTTCGGACGAATGATCAGAGGCCATCGCTTCGACCACTGCGCCACCGGGGCGGCTAGGATGGGGATCCATTCCATCACTCTTATCCCATACTATTAAAGGAGCAATTCTTGTATGTATGTTAATTGCATTTTGAAAACTGCTCTAAGGATTTTGATGAAATTCGTTAACCTACCGGTTTCTGGTACTAGAAATCGATTTAGCTTGATCTTGATTTTAGAAAAATTCGTTCAGTGGGTTAAATAACCACCCCGAATTACCACGCTCTTAGTGTCATGGTGTCGTCCCATTGATGTTACCCGTGCTTAGAAATCTTATGACGTCACACTCTCTCGATTGAGATGTTGGCGCGCGGTCACGTCATCTCTCTCATTACGCCACGCGTTGTGTGTGGATCCTATTAAAGTTTTATGACGTCACAGTCTTGCGAGTAGATGGTCACGATTCCCATCGGCCTCATTACGTCACGCGTTCTGTGCGCATGCCCGTCCGCACGATACCTCACGTAAAAATCGTTCGATTTCGATGAAAGTTTAGTATGTCGTAGGGGAATACCTGGGAAGGAACCCTATTGAAAGTGAACGAAATGGGGTCAAAGGTCAGGACATAGGAGCGGGATCCATTCCACTGCTCTTATGCGTCATAACTAACGTAAAAAAGGTTCGATGTGGATGAAATTTTAGTGTGTTGTAGGGGACCACCTGGACACAAACCCTATTTAAAATGGGCGAAATTTGATCAAACGTCAGGACAGTGGAAGGGAATCACTTCTATCGCTATTATGCGTCATAACGTACGTAAAAATGCTTCGATTTGGATGAAATATTAGTATCTTGTAAGGGCCTGCCTGGGGACAAATCCTGTTGAAAATGGGCGCAGTGGGGTCAAAGGTTAGGACACAGGAGCGGGATCTATTCCATAGCCTTTATGCATCATAACTTACGCAAAATGCTTCGATTACGACAAAACTTTATCATGTTATTTCGGAGGTATACTGAACCGATTCTGTTTAATATCATCGAAATGGGATCAAAGGTCAGTGCACAGGACCGAGATTTATTTCAGAGTCATTATCCTCATAACTTGAGTAATGAATCCTGGTATGTTGGAAAGCGTATCACAATCAATGCATTGCATGATTTTACTAACTTGTTTAGTTTAGAGAAGAAAGCAACAGTTCCGGGCTGGTCCAAGTCGACCCATTCTTTCTATCGCAATGGTAAAGAAAGAAAAAAGTCGTACTTTTCGATTTCCTGGACTGTTTAACTGTTTTGCTGGCTTCAGTTAGTTCCATGACATTGCACAGGCGTGATCACAAAGGCTAGGAGAGGTACTAGCAGTTTTTTTGTCATGTGTAGTCTTCCTAAGTGCGTTCAAAATCTCACTTTCCCAGAACTATAACGAAGTAAATTTCTCCGTCATTTCTATCCGCGCCAGGATTCGAACCCGGGTCCCCTCATTCCGGAATAAGTTGCTCTACCAATTGAGCTACGCTGACGTTTTTTTATTCTGATTCCTGTCTGCCTTTATGTCGTGTGCGTCCTTCGGGCAGGTACGTCACATCTCCTGGTACGTTACAGAACTAGCAGTAAGATGGTAAACCAACTTTGGGGCCTGTTGACAACAAAAAGATTAGACCCCGAGCGAGTATGTGAGTTGCGTGAAAAGGGAGATAGGGTAGGGGTATCTGCAGCGTGTGTGTGTGTGTGTGTGTGTGTGTGTGTGTGTGTGTGTGTGTGTGTGTGTCAAAATGGAGTCAAAAAGGCGACACCAAAATGTTGAGAAGATCAAAATGTCGACAGGGTCCAGAAAATATCCGCATGGTTCTCTAACTTAGACCGTCGACGGAATGGGTCGGTGCCCGGGGTCAAGGGGGCCCAATACAATAGTCTCGTAAAATTTACGGTTTTCAATTTAGAACCACCAAATTTGATATACTATCTCATGGTACTCGAAGTTAGTCCGTAGACGGTTTTTGGAAGGGGTCAGGGGCTGGGGACAAGGAGCCCGATACAAAATTTTCGTAAAATATTCTATTTTTTATTTTTAAGAACTGCAACACAATTCAGCACTCCGATACCCGATCTACGGTCTAAGTTCGAGACCGTAGATACACCATAAAACATATATTTTTGCACTTTATTGCTATCTACGGTCTCTAACATAGACCGTAGAGCGGGTATTGGAATGCTGAATTGTGTTGCAGTTCTTAAAAGTAAAAAATATAACTTTTTACTAAAATTATGTATGAGGGGCACCTTGATCCCGGGCCCCGACCCCTTCCTAAACCCGTCTACTGTCTAAGTTAGAGTACCATAAGATAGTTTACCAAATTTGGTGGTTCTAAATTGAAAACTGTAGATTTTACAAAATCTTTGCATGGGGGTCCCTTGACCCTGGGCCCTGAACCCTTCCAAAAACCGTCTACGGTCTAAGTTAGAGTACCATGAGGTAGTATACCAAATTTGGTGGTTTTAAATTGAAAACTGTTGATTTTACGAAATTTTTGTATAGGAGCCCTTTGATCCCGGGTCCCGACCCCTTCCGTCTACGGTTTAAGTTAGAGTACCATGAGATAGTATACCAAATTTGGTGGATCTAAATTGAAAACTGTAGATTTTACGAAAATTTTGGATGGAGCCTCCTTGACCCCGGGCTCCGACCCCTTCCAAAAACCGTCTACGGTCTAAGTTAGAGTACTATGGAGACATTTACTGGACCCTGTCGAGATTCTGAACTGTCGACATTTTGACTGTCAACATTATGACCCTGTGAACATTATGGCGTCAACATTTTGACCGTCGATATTATGACCATCACCGTTTGGTTAATGTAGAATCAATGCTTTCTTGTACTCCTCAGGCCGCAATCACCGTATTCCTAGAATGTGATCTCTTTTTATTTTGACCTTTGTCTCTCTAGGGATATGTGCGATAACCATGACCACGGCATCTTCAATACTGCTCGTTAATGAAACAAATGTCGGAAAGGAGGTTTTTTTTTTTACTTGTTCTCGGAATCCCAACGGAAAACTTGTCCATTTCGTTGGCAACAAGTCTTTCTTGCAATATATCGTATTAAAATGAACACAATCACATGAAATATGCATGAGGTAAGGCAAAAATCCGAATCACAAAACAGGGCTTTTATATTTTATATACAGAATTACGTATGTTTGGATGTTCTATTCAGAGGCAAACGATACAAGAAATAAAATGACACACAAATTCATTAATTATCAAATGTTTATTCAGGAAAATTTACTTGCTTCATTTCATCAAAATTATTAATTATATTGTTGCAATCGGTATTTCCATATTATGGACGTTCGACTAGCAAATCTTGTGACGGTTATATTCAAATAAATCGGAAAATTGAAACTTGGCCATTCTGGGTGGTGTAGGGGTTAGCATACTCGGGCGCTATCCGGGAGACGCGGGTTCGATTCCCGCTCCAGGACGAAGAAATGTTCAAGTTTTCGGATATTACCTGACTTAACATCCATGTCATAGATGAAGGTGATTTGTTCGTGCAGGTAGGTACTATAAATCTTCTTTGCCGTCTAATAAACGATTTGAAAGATTCTAATGTACATGTAAAAGATGAATATAATGTACACTAAAAAGACAAGTTAAAACATTAGTACTTTCGAGCTCACGTTGAGCTCGTTTTCAGATGTATAAAATGCTGCATTAAACTCCCATCACTCCCAGTTTAACGCAGCATTTCATACATCCATGTCATATTTGCATCAATAAACGGATTCAAATCTTCCAAATTTGTGATGCCAAATTAGATAACCTTTCTTGAGGTAGCAGAACTAATTAATACACCAAGTACTGTATATAAGACTAACGTGGTAATCCGTTTAATCGGAGTAAGAAGATAAAATACAATTTGCCAAGCTTTTGTTGATCTACGGATGGATTTTTTAAGGCTAATAGCGTAAACAAACTGAAATATTAGAACGATTACAATTTAAATATGAGCATGGTTACACGAGACACATAAAGAATGATTAAATACGCAGCTCGGCGTATTCTAAATAAGAAGGCACGAGATGTGTTAATTTGGTACGTGATAGTTTTGAGGGGGAAATCATTAAGGAACTGGATCCAGATTACTGGCAACTCCAGCGAGACGCTGTCGTTGCAGGCTTCACGGCTGGTGATAATTTCCAGAGATTCTCTGAATGCTGTTACTTTTGGGTTAGAGTAGAAGGATAATTATTTAATACTTTCCCATATAGGTAGGCTTGCCAGACGTCCAGGTATGACCGGGACAGTCCCGGTTTCAGAGGCATGTCCCAGTGTCCCGGCAGGTTTGTAATTTTGTCCCGGTCATCATAAACTTAAATGGAAATTTACGTAAATTTTAGAAACCAAGTGAGGAGTGAACTTATTCGGTACCCATCGATGAATCATCGACGGTGATGATAGTACACTGGCGTGCAAAAATTAAGAACGAGACGGTTTTTCGAATGTAACGTCGTGCAGAAGTGCTCCACATCGACTCAAATCATACCATGAGATATCCAAGATGTAAGAATATGGGACAAGTGAGCAAAATCGTCCAAACAAGGAATCCAAAGGATACAAAGGAACTTTATTGAAAAGGTAGCTTCGAGCACAACTGGACAGAAGACAGAAACGTCAAAGTGACAGGCTGCTGCCAAGAAAAGTCCAATCTTTAGTAAGGGATATGATCACCCCTGACTGCGTTGCAGGATTAACAACGTCTGTCCACGCTGAGGACGAGGTTGTCAAGGTGCCGTTGAGGCATCGCGACCTATTCTTCTTGTAGCGCCAATAGCAGCTGCGGAATCGTTGCTGGCGGCTAGTGTCGTGCTGCCAAGCGTCTCCCGAGAAGGTCCCACACGTGTTCGATTGGATTTAGGTCCGGGGACCTTGCGGGCGAATCCATGCGTTGAATATCTTCACTCTCCAACAGCTCTGTGACAGCCACTGTACGGTGAGGTGTAGCGTTGTCGTCCATGAAGAGGAACTCAGGACCCACAGCATCTCTAAACAGACGCAGGTGAGGCAGGAGAACCTCGGTACAATAGCGGACACCAGTGACTGAACCTCCTTGGAAGAAGATGTGGAGGTCAGTACGGCTACCAAGCATGATACCGCCCCAAACGAGAACTCCGCCACCTCCAAACCTGTCGCTTTCGATGATGTTGGAGATGTGATTGCGTGTTTCCCTGCTCTCTCTAGATGTGTATACGTCCAGAATCGCTCGTCAGACTAAATGGGCTCTCATCCGTAAAGAGAACTCGACCCTATTGCTGATGTGTCCATTTCTTGTGTTCCTGGCACAACAGAAACCGCCGTCTCCGATGAGCAGGCGTTAATGGCACACACCGTACTGGTCGTCGTGCAAATAGACCGCCTTTGTGCAGCCTCCTGGCCACGGTAAAACGCGGTAACGGACGTCTATTTATCTGTTGCATGTGCGTTGCGATTTCTTTCGCTGTCTTCCGTCTGTCTCTTCTGGCCTGTAGGACAATATACCGGTCGTCCGCCGCCGTGGTTGCTCATGGACGACCACTGCTAAACTCTCAAACAGCTGTTCCTGTCGTTTGAAATGCTCTCCAAGCTAGTGAAACGATGCTGTGAGCGATCCCGAACTCCTTGGCCACACTAGTCACACTTCGGCCTTCTTCCAACTTCCCAATGACGCGACCTCGGGTAAGGTCATCCAGATGTCGTCAGCTGGATTGCCTGTTGGCCATATCACACGGTGGCAGCAACTCGATGTTGTTCAAACCGATGTACACCGTGCAATAGCTTTCACCGAATTGCTGAGTGTACACCGGCCGTGTGCTTTATACCCTTCCGACACTCCCCTCCCCCTCCTACGTCATACTGCATATATGCGCATGCCCTACCGTACCGGACCCTAGTCTATCTCCTGAGTGGTGTTTCGGTCCGTTCTGCCTGCTCGTTCCGCTGTTATGCTAATTTCTCCTCTTCGTCCTTTTTATTCACACCAGTGTATTAATAGAAGTACAGCCGTTTCCACGTCTGTCACGTCAATAAGCCACACTACTTTTGGCGGTGATATGGTGAGGAAGAGTGGTAGAAGCTCTAAAATAATTGCAGAGTAATCTAAAAGAAAGAAGGGATGCTAAGTTTGTCCCCTTCCGGTGCAAAAAACATCTGGAGCAATCTGAGAGACACATAAATGAGGGATTCGATGTTTAAAATGAGGTATTCGATTCTTATGTTGAACTGTGGGAAAACAATTTTGGTGATGTGTCTACATTTGTTTGGGTGAATGAAAATGCCATTGCATGGGAAAATTTTCTAAAGGCATCAGAGGATAAGCAAAAGACTCAACAAGAACAAGGATATGGTGAACCAAGATCAGCTTTTCGATGAAGTTCTGTTGGCTAAGGAATTTTAGTCATCAAAAGTTGAAACATGGCAGAAGGAAGAAAAAGAAGAGGAGAGAAGAATAACAAGTGAAGAAAATAGGGTTCATCTCTTCCACCACTTCAAAGATAACGACATTTTAGTTCCAAATCTGCAATTAATAACGGAGTGTATCTATTCTACGCCAGGAACTTCAGCTTTAACAGAAAAAGTTTTCTCACTGATGAACAATGCTTGGTCGTATGACAGGGGCTTAATAGATGAATATACTGTATGAGGCTTGATGGTTTGCAGGGTAAACTTCGGACTAACCTGTAGTGACTTTTATGACTAAATCAAGACAAACAAAGTGTTTCAAAAACGTTAACTCAAGTGAAAAGTATGACAAGCCAACTGGTATTGCATTACAAACAATAAATTAATTATTGTATTGGCATTGCAAGTGATGTTTAAATTTTTGTGAATTTAATATTTCTTTGCACTGTTTTTATAATAAATGTGTATGTATGTTTGTACATAATCACAAATAACACTTTTGTTATAATAACCTCTGAAACAATATTCTCAGCAATTATATTATTTGTATTTATTGATTGCTGTTACTTATTATAAGCACAAAGCATATGTTGCGCATATGGTGACATATGCTGTAGTGTTTAATTTGTGGAGGGGGGGGGGCAGGTCAGATTTGGCCACATCTAAAAAAACGTTCCTACCTGGCTTTCCCAAAATCTGGCAAGTCTACATATAGGTACCGTGAACTTGGAACACACTTCTTTGGATAGATAGAGCATTAGATGATCTTCCTTCCCTTGCGTGTCTTTCGTGTTCTCTGATTCTGGTTTCGAATGAACGTTTTGTCATTCCCATGAAATATTTTTGCGTACCGTCAGGATATGATAACGGTATGGCATAAATATCAGCTTCATTGTTGATCGTAGGTCTGTCAGAGAATAATTAATATACACAATTGACGCGGAATAGGAACATCAAACAGAAGTCATCGCTCTTTCCACGTTTATAAGTGAGTCACGGAAAAATTCTCATTTTGCTGCTTACCATCTTTGGTGAATCCCTTGCATTGTGCGGGCCTCCAAGAAGCAACCTGCCATGTGGTTTAGCAGTTAGTCGTATGTGAGTCTGGAAAATTCGAGGCCGCTGTGGGACAGTGGTAGCATGTCCGGCGCATAGCTGGAAGACTCTGGGTTCGATTCCCGGTGGCGGCCGATGAGAATTTTTCCGTGAATCACTTATAAACGTGGAAAGAGCGATGACTTCTGTTTGATGTTCCTAGTCCACGTCACTTGTGTGTATTAATTATTCATTCACATCCTAGTTATTTGTTCTGTTTCTGCTTTCCATTTTTGGTGAATCCCCAGCATTGTGCGGGGCTCCAAGAGGCAACATGCCATGTTGCTTGGCAGTTAGTCGTATATGAGTCTGGAGAATTCGAGGCCGCTGTGGTGCAGTGGTAGCATGTCGGGCGTGTAACTGGAAGACCTGGGTTCAATTCCCGGTGGTGGCCGATGATAATTTTTCCGTGATTAACTTTTAAACGTGGAAAGAGCGATGACTTCCGTTTGATGTTCTGTCAGAGAATTTTGAAAGTATACTTACTGTACCAGGATTTTGCGGCGCTTATGCCGACGCCGAGTCCGATCTTTCTTATGGCGTTTTTCAGGATGTAAGACATGTCTAGAACATACGGTGTTGATCCCAAGTACTTCAGTTAAGTCGTTAAATTAGTGCATATTCCAAGTAACGTGAACACAAAAGAGACGCAAGGGAAGGAAGATCATCTACAGCTCTATCCATAGAAGTCTGTTCCAAGTCCGCGGAACCTACATGAGAAGGTATTAAAAAATTAGCCCTCTACTCTAAACCATAAACAACAGCATTCAGAGAACCCCTGGGAATTATCACCAGCATGCAACGACAGCGTCTCCCTGGAGGTATCAAAAATCTGGATTCGGTGCCTTAATAATTTCCCCCACTAAACCGCCACATTCCAAATTAATATATCTCGTGAAACCATACTCAGAACACACCGCGCTGCATATTTAATCATTCTTTATGTGTACCATGTAACCATTCTCATATTTAAATTGTAATCGCTCTAATATTTCAGTTGGTTTACGCGATTAGCCTTGAAAAAAGACATCATTACATGAGCGAAAGCTTGGCAAATTGTAGTTTGTTTTCTTACGCCGATAAAACGTATCACCACTTGAGTCTTTCTTGCGGTATTGTAGTTCAGAAATAGTTTTTGTTTTAATTTCAATTTAGAGAAACATTTCTCTGCTGAGGCAATTGTTACTGTATTATCAACGAAATTTTAAGGCAATACTGAAATTGAGACGAGAGTAATAGTGAAAAATCTTCCAAATCCTTGGAGACCATGCGAATAGACAAAGTCATCGCCCTTTCCACGTTTTCTTTAATTAACACACACAAACCGAAAGCGCAGACGAACGCATTCGGCTAGTTATCGAGAGATCTGGGGTACGATCCCAGCGATGTCCGGATAACAATTTTTCGGTTACTGTGTGTTAATTAAAGAAAACTTAGAAAGAGCGATGATTTTGTGTATTCACATTATCTACACATATTTGGAAGATTTTCACTATCACTCACGCCCTTTCGATTTATTAGCTACAATTTAATAGCTTGTGCCGTGAAGCCCCACCGGATGGAGACGTCTCAGTTGCTGAGCCCATCCCTACGGATTTGTGAAGTCAGATGCTGACAGATAAACACCCATAGCGCCGTGGATTGTTGGCCACCGTAGCGCAAGGCGAACACACTCGGCTAGTTATCGAGAGATTTGTGGTTCGATCCCAGTGGTGTCCGGATAAAAAATTTCGGTTGCTGTGTGCTAAAGAAAACGTGGAAAGAGCGATCACTTTGTCTATTCACTGAAATCTGGAAACGAATCAGTACAAAAAAGTATATACGAGGATCGGGGACTATCTGAATTCGGAACTATCCCGTCAAATTCAGTAGAGTTGGATGGCTTAATTCAGGTGTATATAAAAGTTTCCATATGCCAAACATTATATTCCATATACGAGGTGTGATAAAAAAGAGTATGCAGACTAGTTGCATCAGTTCGGAATCGCGCAACCCAGCAGGAAGCGGCTTTGTCACAGGTTGACCTTGGAACCTACTACGCATGTTTCGTGAGTGACGTCTCCCCTGCATGTCCGCTTTTCTTACATTTGTGCTTGGTTCTTACATGTATGAAGCTGTTCGTCGCATTTGTTATGTCGGAAAAATGGATCAACGAATTTGCATCAAATTCTCTCCAAGAATTGGTAAAACTTGAAAGACACACACTTAAAGTTACAGAAAGTCTATAGGTAGGATTGTATGAGACGTGCGCAAGTTTATCAGTGGTATAGACATTTTAAAGATGGCCGTGAAAGTGTTGAGAGTGATGAACGGTCTGAGATACCCGCAACCAGTAAAAGGGAAAACAATGTCGAACGTGTGCGCACAGCTCCGCAAGAAAATCGCCGAATCACTATTCGTGAGTTATCTGAAGACTTCAACATCAGTTTCAGTTCAATTCAGTCGATTCTTACGGATGATTTGGGTATGAGACTTGTCTCAGCCAAATTCGTGCCAAACTTGCTCTCAGCTGAGCAAAACCAGGCACGTGTTTTTACTGTTAGTAACCTGCTTGAGTGCGTCGAAAACGACGAAATATTTTTAAAAACTATCATAGCTGGTGATGAGTAGTAAGTTATGGGTATGACCCCGTTACGGCCCAGTCTTCACAACCCCAAACTCTCTCAGACCCAAAAAAGCACGAAAGAGCCTCAGCAATGTCAAGACGATGCTAATTATTTTTTCAATCATGAGGGAATTATGCATCATGAATATTCTCTATCAAGCAAACAATCAACAAGGAGTACTACTGTCAAGCTTTGCTGCGTTTGAGGGACGCAGTTCGTCGCAAAAGGACGGCACTGCATAAGAGTGGAAACTCCACCACGACAACGCACCTGCCCATAGATCTCAATTTGTGCAGAAGCTTCTTGCTTAGCACCGCATTGCCTAGGTCCGACAGCCACTCTATTCACCAGATCTCGCTCCCTGCGACTTTTTTCTCTTCCCAAGAATTGAAAGGGAATGGGTTGCAAGATGCTGGGGAGATACAACAGAAATGTAACCAAGCAGCTGTTTGCTATTTCAGAAGACGACTTCAAAAATTGCTTCGAGCAGTGAAAACAGCGCTGGGTAAAGTGTGTGACTCCGGAAGGGGACTAATTAGAAGGCGATTAAGTTTCAAATCTGTAAGTCTTGTACTTGTTTTTGTGATAAATCTAGTCTGGATGCTTTTTGATCACATCGTATAAATTTGGTAACATTGCCTTGATTCAGCACGACATTCATAAATATTATTATTTTGTTTCATTCAACATATTTCATTTTTACCTTATTTTTTTGTACGTATGATAAGCGGGGTTCTCCAAAGCGACGCCCAGACACCGCCCTTCACACCACACCAGACTACTTCACTTCACTACACTTCCCTTAGGTCCGCCCTTAGACCGGGGCCCTGGTTTATGGGCGATCCTGCACATAATACCTATACAATAGGCTACGTCTGCTGTGACGTCATTCAGTACTTACAGCGCCATCTGATTATATCCGGTGACCGTAATCGGAACTAAGCTCACCGCTATCACACGATACGTAAATTCAAGGAGAAATACCGAAAAATTTAGTAAGACAAACGACTTCATCTGTGGCAACACGCACTTGCTTGAACAACTGTCTACGACGTTTGTTCTGTTACGTAGGTGTTATGTCCTGTTTTATTTCATTTTCTTCGCATCGCAGAATGATTTCATAAAAAAAATCAGTCATAACTTTTTCACCCGTGCATGGCACGGGCTATGACCCATGTAGCACAGTAACGTTGTTTGAACGTTCAAATTTGGGATTGGTAATTGATAAAAGTTTTGTAGTTGGTTTAAAACCTTTTTAAAACGTTGCTATGTTGGTTTAAAACCTTTTTAAAACGTTCCCTGTTTCAACAGCTGAACGTTGAAACAGTGGACGTTTTAGAACGTTTATGAAACGTTTTAGTAAAGTTGATATATTTGTGCTGAAATCGTGGAATTTTTAAAATGATTTTAAAACGTTGAAAATCAGGCTCAGATCTTAACGCCATCTATCAACAAAACTAAAAAACAAATGATAAACTCACCTAATTTTAATAGAAAGTGGTAACGCTTTTATATAAGTACTAAATTTCTAAAAGCACATGAACTATTATGTATTCAAAACCCCTGAATTTTTCGGCAGACATCATATTTTATTTCTTGAGTCTATCTCCAGGTTTTTTCATAAAGCATAATCCAGCGCTCTCTTTTGGTCTACATGAAAAACCGCTTAGTGGAAACCACGTGGCAGAACTTCAAATTAGCAGTTTGCACAAAATTTTCTACTACCTTTTGCAATGTTTAAAAGGTACGTGAGTCTTGCTTAAATAGCCTTGTACCGGAGCGGTGTTTTTTTACGAGGAATGTTATTAATTATTTCTCTCTGGGACGAAACGACAGTTCTAAATTGTTTTGGCTCCCGTCACTTGAAAACGTCGTCTTGTTGTAGAGACTGACGAAGAAGCTTGAATCTTCTTCAAAATAAGTATTGGCATATTTAAAGGATAGGAGGTAGTATACCGAGGGACTTTGTTGACCATCTGCCATATACAAACGCATGCAATGATCACTTTAATTGCAGGAAAGTTTCTTTGTTAAATGCTATATGAATGCACAAGCCGTAAAGTACAAGGAAAACGCTATATCAACCGTTTTTAAACCAAAAATCTACCTTTCGGAGTTACTTTAAATACGTTAGAAAACAGCTTTTCAATGTTTCATGAAAGTTAAAAATGGGTTTTTCGAATGGTTGATACAACCGTTTATGAACCAGACATCCTGGTGTTTTTAAACGTATTTTTTTTAACGTTTCTGCAACCAACCCGTTATCCATTTCTGAACAATGGCGCAGTGGTCTAAGCGATGGCCTCTGATCATTCTTCCGAAAAGGGTCCGGGCTTGAATCCCGGTGAGGCATGGATGTTGTATTTATCTTACGGAACTGGCTCTCTCCCTTCTCTGGAGTCAGTGGCTCTAAATTAGGGACGGGCGACTGCTTATAGCCCATTGAGTTGCTCACGGTGGTCGTTAAACCTCCAAAAAAAAAAAAAAATTCTGAACGTTGAAACAACCAATTTGTGCTACATGGGGAGCTAGCACATAATATAAAACACTTCTTTGCCTTGCAAAAGAATTCTACAGAAAAGCTTGCTAGGAATTATCTTATCACGTTCAGAAAGCACATTAGAATGTGACAATAATTTCTGAAATCATAGCTAACGGGAAATCATCACTGTTTAAATAGTGCAAACGAAACAGGATTGTCTGACAGAATTCGTAGGTAAGAAGCAAAACATTTCGGAACGTTCACCTTTACTTCCATTTTTCTCCACTTTATTATCATATTGTTCAAAAACTGAGTTAATCAACTGGATTTTGAAAACTGAATAAGGGAAACTGCACTAATTAAAGTTGTGGAAATGGTTTTTCCGAACATTGATTTTAACAAGACCAAAGATCAGAGTCGGACGTAGTGTTTAATTCGTTTACGTGCTGAAGAAGAAATTCTTTCAGGCCCTTTAATTGACAGGCAGACGAATACGAGATAAGGAAACAAATTCCGAGGTTTTTACGATAGCTAGGAAATTAAATGAAAGTAAAAGGATGTTCTAAGAAGGTAGTAAAAAGTGGTGATGACATTATTTGATTACACGAAGAACTGTAGTTTGATTTATTACATGAGAAAGTTCCTTTGCAGTCTTGTGCATTTCCTTAATCAACAAGATTATTTAATTACGTGTTCGCTTTCTTACATGTTGCGTTACGATCTTATGTAATGTAATGTTCAAATGCAGGAAATTGCATTACTATTTCAGTTTTCGCCTTTGTAGGTAGTGTTTTGTCAGGCTTTTTTACGCTTTCCAACTGGTAGGTTGAAGAAGTGCATATGCTCCAGCTCTGTCCGTCTGCCTCTCCGCACGATAACTCGCGTAAAAATGGCTCGATTTCGATAAAATTTTAGTATGCGGTAGGGGATAACCTGGGGACGAACCCTATGGAAAATGGACGAAATGGGGTCAAAGGTCAGGACATAGGAGTGGGATCCATTCCATCGCCCTTATGCGCCAGAACTTACGTAAAATGCTTCGATTGTGACAAAACATTTTCATGTTGTTCCGAAGATATACTGAACCGGTTCTGTTGTATATCATCGAAATGGGGTCAAAGGTCAAGGCACAGGTGCAAGATTTATTCCACAGCCATTATCCAAATAACTTGACTAAAAATGCTTCTATTGCAACAAAACTTTAGTGTGTTGCTTCGGAAGTATACTGAACCAATCTGTTTAATATCATCGAAATGGGGTCAAAGGTCAGGGCACAAGAGAGAGATTTATTCCACAGTCATTATTCTCATAACTTGAGTAATAACTTTACTAATGATTTCTGGTACGTTGGAATAATCAATGCATTGCATAATTTTAGTAACTTGTTTGTCAAAGGTCAGGGCACAGGAGTGAGATTTATTCCACAACCATTATTCTCATAACTTGAATAATAACTTTAGTAACGATTTCTGGTACGCTGGAAAGCGTATGATAATCAATGCATTGCATGATGTTACTACCGTGTTTGAGCATTTCGCTGAAAACACTGGTTTTCGACGTCTAGCCCTCCTAGTTATTCATAGATTGACTGAGTTGTTGTGCTCAAAACATCAATATCATGGCTGATTTTTTTGACAAATAATACGGCAAAAGTAACTGAAGTTGTTCAAATTATTAATACCACAGCTAATTCATACAAATCAAATTGACATAACTGCTGATTATATGACAAACGGTACGACCGGATCATATTTTACAAGTAATAAGAAAGATTTATTCCACCTGAATAGTGTATACCTCGCTATTCTTACTAATTTTTCAATGGCGAAACTTTCGCATTCTAGTGAACTATAAGTGAAATGTGCAGATGATATACACTTTATTATGAAAAGTATTCGGGCATCCCAATGTTTTGGCACAAATTGCTTCATTATCACAATTCGTAGTTTGTCAGCCCACAGTTTGTTTGTATGCCAACGGCAACACGTCGAGGTACACTATCAACTAATTTCCGGTAGATCTCGACAGGAATGGCTCTCCATTCGTCCTGCCAGAGTGTAGAGCGAAGACGGTCGTTGTGGTCGATTTCGTATCCGTTGCTCCAGTTCATCCCAGAGGTGTTCTATGGGATAAAGATCAGGACTCGACGCAGGCCAGTCTGACAATTCTATCTCATTTTTCAACAAATCAGTCCTGTACACGCTATGCAGTGTGATAAGGGAGCTCGATCGTGTTCGAAGAGACAACGGCCCTTTCCATTATACTGCCAAATTGTTGGTAGGACACATACAACATAAAGGCAGATAGCAGCTAGAACAACGTCTGCGTAGCCCACTTGGTAGAGCGACTTGTTTCAGAATAAGGGGACTCGGGTTCGATTCCCGGCGTCGACCAAAAATGACGGGGAAATAAATTCGTTATAGTACATCATGTCACGTATGGTACGTTACATACTAGTCTTCTGATTAACAACTGTTGGGGGCAATTCTGATGAAACCACCAGTTGAATTACTGACATACACTGGAGAAGCAAATTATTAGGAGCACCTATCTAATAACGTGTCGAAACGCGCCCTGGCATAGAAAAAAGCCTCTTTTGAAAGAAATATGGATTCAACGAGGTGCTGATATCGTTCTATAGGTATATCCAGTTAAACGGATGTGATGGCTTTCATCAGTGTTCTCTGGAGAAGGATCTGTGCTACGAATAGTTCTCTCAATCTCATATGTGTTCAACTGGATTAAGATCTGGGGAATGTGAGGGCTATTTTAGCACCTTGAAGTCACTTTCGTGCTCCTGGAAGCAATGTGTGAAGACCCAGTTTATGGCTTGTCGCATTACTCATCTAGAAGCAGCATCCATATCACGAAACACCGTGCATGTGCACAAGTGTGCCTAGTTCGCAATGATGTTAAGATGCTTTGTAGCATACAAATGCTGTTTGAGAGGTATGAAAGCCAGTGTTTGTCATGAACAGACCTCAGACCATTACACTGCCTCCACCAATTAGTACAGTTAAAGCCAGGCAGATGGAAGCTGTAAATTCTTGCCGTTGACACCAAATTCTGGTCTGTCCAACGCCGTGAATTCACTGTAACGTGACTTATTTGACGAGCTATGTATAAAAACTGCAGATATAGCCTATTCGCTCTAATGTATGGCGAGCTGTGTAGGCTGAAATTTTCCTCGGGATACCTCTACTGTACTGCACCGTAATTTGATGCAATGCATCTCATCTATTGTCCCATGTAATTCTCTCCAGACGCCGTTTCATTGATCATCGACCAGTCGTTTCTGTTCGCGGCAAGCGCGCTTGTTTCTCTTTTTGTTTGTGCACCATGCATTGTGCTCTCCCTATACAGTTGTGCTTGCATGGCATAGAAGGATTGCCATATCTGAGATGCTTGCACCAGTCTGCTTGAGGTATGACAGAGCCAACTGTCATACCTCTTTCAAAGTAGCTTAAGGCCGCCCCAGTGGTGCAGTGGTCCAAGCGATGGCCTCTGATCATTCGTCCGAAAGGGGTTCGGGTTCGAATCCCGGTGAGGCATGGGTGTTGTTTTGTCTTACGGCACTGTCTCTCTCCCTTCCCTGGAACCAGTGACCCTAAATTAGGGACGGGTGACTGCTCATAGCCCATTGAGTTGCTCACGGTGGTCGTTAAACTTTCAATAAAAAAAACAAAAACAACAACAACAAAGGTAGCTTAAATAACGAGTATTTCCCATCTGTAGCTGTATACGTTCGTACTCAACTGAATCTCAGGCAAGATCTTTTATAGGAATTTCACCGTCATAGTTGCGTACGTAAACGAGGATTGGTGTTAAGTATTTCTTCTAATTTTTTTCTTCCGTATATGTGACGAAATTAGCAGTGGCATGATGACTCGTATGAATCGAGTTATTAGATTATGCACTAGTGATTCGAATTACCAGTCAATCTTATGCAACTGTTTATATAGGCATTTCAACGTCATACCTGCGTACGTAAAGGAGGACTGCCATTAAGTGTTTCTAATAATTTATTGCCTCCGTATATGTGATGAACGTAGCAGTGGCATGATGACTCATATTCATCGAATTACTATATTCTGCACTAGTAATTCGAATTATCAGTGAATCTTATGCCACTTTTTATACAGTATAGGCATTTCAACGTCATAGTTGCGTACGTAAACGGGGATTGCTGTTACGTGTTTTTAATAATTTGTTGCTTCACTACATGTGATGAATTTAGCGGTGGCACGACGACTAATATTAATCGAATTACTAGTCCTACTAGTGAAGAATTCGATTCTGCACTAGTAACACTAGTAATGAACAAGTCACAGTTATGGAAAAATGGCCTCATTCTTCACTAGAACAACGCACCAGACGATTCAGTATGCATTCTCAGTTGTGAACAAGTCACAGTTGTGGAAGAATGGCCTCATCCTCAACTAGAATAACGCTCAAGCTCATTCAGTGCTGTCAGTGGTGAACAAGTCACAGTTCCTGAAGCAATGGCCTCATCCTTAACTAGGACAACGTGTAACGTACCAGGAGATGTGACGTACCTGCCAGCAGGACGCACACGACATAAAGGCAGATAGGAATCAGAATAAAGCGTCCGCGTAGCTTAATTGGTAGAGCAACTTATTCCGGAATGAGTGGATCCGGGTTCGAACCCCGGTGCAGATAAAAATGACGGAGAAATTTACTTCGTTATAATGGCGCCCGAACTATCCGGATGACCCGACCGTTCAAAATCTCGCATTGGTGTGATGTTATTTCCACACCGCGAGATAGGAAAAATATGAGCAGCACTTCGAAAGAAAAATAAGGGGGAGATGATGTAACGTACCAGGAGATGTGACGTACCTGCCAGCAGGACGCACACGACATAAAGGCAGATAGGAATCAGAATAAAGCGTCCGCGTAGCTTAATTGGTAGAGCAACTTATTCCGGAATGAGTGGACCCGGGTTCGAACCCCGGTGCGGATAAAAATGACGGAGAAATTTACTTCGTTATAAACGCTCCAGCTCATTCAGCGCTCTCAGTGAAGTACTTTCTGGCTGATCACTGCATCACAGTGCTTGAACAGGATTTTTAGTTTTGCGACTTTTTGCTTTCCCTGTACTTATGGGCACCAATTTTAAGATATTTACTGTGGCGAAGAACAGAGCTCCTTAACTTCTCAAAGGAATAATACCAGATGAACCACAGCATTGCTTTTCCCGTTGTAAGATCAGATCAGATAAGATCATATGCAGAGGATTTTAGTAAGGAAGGTAGTGTCTTATCCCAGGTCTTAAACAACCCTTAGAAATAGGAAGCTAGGAGATTTGGGCTAGAGTGCCCGATAGGAAAGTGACACGGAAGCGAAGTAGAGAGGGGGAGGAAGACGCCCTTATTTATTACCGGGGAGCGAGTACCCGGGGTCCGACGGCTTAACGTGCCCATCCAACGCACGGCGGATATTTAGTGGTTCGCGCGTTCGTACCTGCCTGGGATCGAACCCGAAGTCTTCTCCGTGGCAGTCACGAAAGTTGACCTCTAGGTCACCTGCGGCCCATCAGAATGTAGCGATGTGTTAATGCGGAAGGGGAGTATACCTAGGTATTGAAGGTGATAAGATTTCAGAGTTAAGTTTCTTACTTAGCAAAAAATTATAGCGGTAGTCTGCTTATTTAATAATAATAGCCATTTTCTATATGTAATAGCCATTGATCGTAAATAGCACGTTTAATTTTTACTGATAAAATAATCAATGGCATAATTGATTTGCTGTGTTCTAAAAACCTATGATGACTGATATACGAGGGTCGTTAAAAAAATAACGAGACTCATTTTATATGGGGCAGAAGTGTAATGCAGTAAACATACATACTTTCGAAGAATTCTCCCTCCACCTGAATGCACCTGCCCCACCTTTCTATCCACTTCTGGGAGGCATTTTTGAAGCCCGCCCTCTGCACGTGGCTCAGAACACCCATCACAGCACTGTTCAGTTCAGCATTTGATGAAAACCGACGCCCAAGAAGTTGTTTTTTCACTTCAGGGAATTCGAAATTAGGATGGGCGACGGGGGTGCATTTTTAGTGGGGCAAGTTTGATAGCAACTTTATTTACAAAACACTGAAAAAAGAAAAAAATGAATTTTTAATGTTGTTTACTACCGACTACAAAGTAATTCGTGCAATTTCCACCCTCCCTTATACTAGAAACACACACGGATCCAATGGCGTACTCAGGGGGAGTGCAAAGGACCCTATGCATCCCTCCAAATAATTTCGTCTAGTATTAAAAATTGAAAAAAATGATCGGTGACGTTATTTTGCTAGTGTTGCAGTTCTAGTCTGCCTTAAATTGCTGTTAGTGACTTGTTTATTTGGAATAGTTAGACGAGGTCACATATGTCTATTGTTAATGCCTATCCCCCCTCCGTGCGCATTTCCCACTTGTATGCCACCAAAGAAAGAAGAGAGCGAACTGGTGTTGTATTTTGTAGTGGTCAGGGTGTCAGTCTAATGAATGGTGGAGCTGGGGACTAGAGGGGGAGTGAGTAAGCCTTTTATCTTGAATACATATGAGTAAGTACATAGTATTTGAGACTTCCATCATGAACTTCCATCATGCATGGCTTTTATCGATTATGAAAAAGTCTTTGATTCAGTGAAACCATCAGCAGTTGCAATGGCTCTGAAATCCTGCGGTATTGAAGATGCATACATTAATATTATTAATAACATTTATGAAAATGCAAGTGCAAAGATTCGGCTGTTTGAAAATACAACACACATAAAAATTGGAAAAGGAGTGAGACAAGGTGACACCATATCTCCGAAGCTCTTTAATGCCACATTGGAAAATGTCTTTCAATCACTGAAATGGGAAAACAAAGGGATAAAGATTAATGGAGATTATCTAACCTACCTTCGTTTTGCTGAAGACGTAGTCATTTTTGCAACTACCTCATCAGAGCTGCAGAGTATGATCCAGGAACTTGCTGACAAGAGTAAAGAAGTGGGATTAAAAATGAACTTTCAGAAGACAAAAGTGATGTACAATGCTTTTACAAGAAATGAAGATTTATCGATTGATGGAGAAAAGCTGGAGATAACAGACACATACGTTTATCTTGGACAGCAGATATCAAGTGAGGGTCACATTGGTGAAGAAATTAATCGGCGTACAAAACTTGCCTGGAGAGCTTTTGGAAGAAACAGCATAATTTTCAAGAGCAATATGCCATTATGTCTTAAAAGAAAAGTGTTTGATCAGTGCATCCTTCTAGTGCTTACATATGGTGCAGAGACGTGGACCTTAGCTAAAAGAGACATACAAAGGCTGCAGACAACTCAATGCAGCATGGAGAGGTGCATGCTTGGTGTAACCAGGAGAGATAAGAAGAGGAACTCGTGGATCCAAAAAATGACAAGAGTGGAAGACATCATGATCAGAGTTAAATCCCTGAAATGGCAATGGGCTGGACATACTGCCAGAAGAACAGACCATCGATGGACAGCCGAAATTTTAGATTGGATTCCAAGGGACAGGAAAAGACCCAGAAGAAGACCACATAGAAGATGGGTGGATGAAATTCGAAAGTATGCGGGAGTGACATTTAGGAGACTGGCACAAGACAGACCGTTGTGGAGGAAACTTGGGGAGACCTTTGTCCAGCAGTGGAATGATAATGGTTGACAATGATGATGATGATGATGATTTGAGAAAAATAAAAATGCCTGAACAATTGCAGCTTGTTAAGAAAACCAGATATACGACTTTAAGAATTACAGATGCTTTAGTCTTTCATATTTCAGCGCATTCAAATGCTGTGCAATATCAGTTAGAGAGCTAAGAAAAGTGACATCACTGATGCTTTTAGTTAGATCAGTATCACATTTTATTTCTTTCAATTAAAGGAGATATAGTTCTTTCCGAAGTCGAAAAGATCGCACTAAACATTATCCAGAACTTAAACAAAGGATTTGTTTGTATAGAAGCACTTGACTTTTCCATGCGTAAAAGCACAGTTTCCGCCACTAATTAAAGTTATTGTTTTCTTGGGTGTTTAACGACCATCGTGAGCAAATCAGTGGGCTATAAGCAGTCCTAATTTAGAGGCACGGGCTCCAGGCATGACAGAGAGAGCCAGTGCCGTAAGAGAAACGCAACATCCATGCCTCACCGGGATTTGAACCTGGACCCGTCTCAGACGAAGGATCAGAAGTCTTCGCTTAGACCGCTGCGCCACCGGGGCGTCGTCGCTGTTTTCACTACTTTTTCCATTGTATTTGGTTGTCCCTGCAAAGACCCCCATTAAGCTTGCTGGTCTACATTGCGTAACGTTCCTTTTTAGTTCCTCTATTCTTACGTAAATTTGGTTTATTGTTTTTAAACGTTTTGCTGTCTGAAAGTCACGGATTCCCGATCCCACGAATTTAAATTTGGTAACACCTAAAAACAGCTCAAAGTGCAATTGCCCAAGCCAAAAGCTAGAAATAAGAATTGATGCGTTCAGTCTTCGAGAGGCAATGTTACTTCGCTGTTCAAAAGCAATCTTGTCCCATGCAGTTTGTAATCAACCAGTGTATTAGACTGCACTCTTCACGCAATGTTATTGAAGTGATGTTGATGGTATGATGCTAAAACGAACTTCCGTTATTAATCTGTGTTACTCAAGCTTTGGTGCTTGTTCAGTTTTGATATACGACTAATCATACAGCGGACGTGCCTATACTCAAGTTGTTCAGAAGATAAGTGTTCTTGAATGAGGATTAAACCACATATCTCGGTGAATTTGAATTAAAGCACGTGCTTGATGGTAACTCATCTCAATAAAGCATTGATATATTAATGTAAGTCATCTGTTTCCTTCCTGACCGTTTGTCATATATTGAAGTTGATCATATGCTAACGATTTTTAAGTTATCCCAGTCAACGTAAGGTAGAGTAGAGTACGCCTAACAAGCTATAAACCCGTTGTGTGCTCAACAATAAAGCTAACATAACTTGTGTAAGGGAAGTAGAAATTAATTTAAGAGTTTTATTAATATAACGTTTACAGATAATTCTCACTCAGTCAAACTAATCAACTTTTAAAATTATAAACGCAATGTGATATTTCAGATGTGATTCCATCTAATTTCAATCAGAATTCAATTTAGTTTATTCTTCATTTGTTGGCTGCAAAATTTCGTTCCGCGGGCAGCCAGTCGGACAGCATGCGACGTATTACCTAATTTAAATTTCATTTTTAGTTTCTTTTTCTATGTAATTTGAGTTAATTCTCTTTTAGCGTTTTCAACCTCAACGCCAAATCTTCTTACTCACTGAATGATGTTGGCAACAATCTTCAGGTCAAAAAGCGTGACGTATTCACGCTGACAGATAAGAACGAGAGGTATGTAATGTTGAAGCAAGCACCCAAAAAGGTTCAGTGTGTTAGTGGTAGTCGTGGAGGATGTACGAATCTGTTAGCTGCAGTCTTTCATGTAGATATCGTCTGTCGATCTGTGGTGTATATACACTGAGTGGCCACTTTATTATGACCACCCCCTCAGTACTTCGTTGGGCCACCTTTTGCCTTTAATACTGCGTCAATTCTTCTTGGCATGTACTCCACGAGATGTTGATAGGTGGTTTGTGGATTCTGAGAATATGCTTGATGAATGGCACTTTCCAGGAGTGTGAGATTGCAGGGTTGTGGATACAGCTGTCTGATGGCTCGTTCAACTTCTTTCCACAAATTCTCAATGGGGTTGAGATCTGGAGATTACCTAAGCAAAGTAAAATCACCGGCATGTTCCTGAAACTAATCCTGTACAATACGAGCACTATGACAGGACGCATTATCTTGTTGAAAGTAGCCATCGCCATTGGAATAAACCATCCACATGACAAGATGCACTTGGTTCGCAACGATGTTTAGATATGATGTGCCAGTCAGACGTTGATCAACACGAATTAAAGGACCCAAAGCATGCCAGGAAAACATTCCCCAAACCATAACGTTGCCTCCACCAGCTTGAAGGGTTGTAGCAATGCATTTGGCGTCCATGCTTTCGTGCTGTTTCCGCCAAATTCTCACTCGGCCATCGGCATGGTGCAACTGAAAACGTGATTCATCGGACCACATCATTTGTTTCCAATTATCGACTGTCCAATCCTTTTGCTCCTGTGCGAACTGGAGACCTTTTCTCTAGTTCACTGCAAACAGCAAAGGTGTTCGAACAGGCCTTCGGCTGCTATATCCTATCCGAGGCAGTGTACGGCGAACAGTGCATGCAGAGATCATTTAAGGGGATCCTTGATTAAGATGGTCTGTAATTTGCTGCACTGTTGCCCTTCTCTTGTCTGTTACCAGTCTGGACACTCTCCGTTCCGCCCGAGCAGTCACTAGTCGATGACGACCACACGTTGCACGTAGAAACCCAGTTTTTTGGCTGACAGTCCAGTCTTTAAACACTTTAACAACAGCTGCTCTGGAATATTTCACGAATGCGGCGGTTTCGGTGATACTCGCTCCATGGCTCCGAGCTCCTACAATCATCCCACGTTGAAAGTCCGTCAAATCTCATTTTGTACCCATCTCGTCACCCAAAAATGTTTTCTACTACTGTCGCCAGCACTAAGCTTTCCCTTTTTATACTAGCCTCGCCCTCTGGCGGCAACAGAGTGCAGCCATAGCTCATTTGCTTAAAACTGTCAGGTGGTCATAATAAAGTGGCCACGCAGTGTATACAGATGCTGAATCGAAAGTTTTGCAATATTTGGATCACTTTATGTCTTCATACGTACCTTTACGTCGAAAGCTGACTAGCATTCAAAGTATAGACCATCGTGCTGCACCGTCTTTTGCCATCTGTATGTCAGTTTTTCAATTCCGCGGCGGTTAAAGTTCCTCCTTCACCCCAGCTTCCACCTCTTCTGGTTGTTGAAGTGCCGCCCGCGGAGAAAGTGGGCCATGGACCGGAACAAGTAATAATCCGAAGGAGCAAGTTCCGGGCTATACGCTGGGTGTGGCATCAGTTCGATGCATTCAAGTTCATGGAGATTTGCCCGGGTCGTTCGTTCGGTATGAGGCCCAGCGTTGTCCTGCTGTAGGAGAGCACGATTTCTGTTCACCAGAGCCGGGTACTTTCCCTCCAAAACGACATACATTCTCTCCAGATGTTCAGGATAGAAGATGACGTTGATGGTCCGATCGTCTGTAACAAATTCGCAATGGATTATCCCCACGAATTTCCACAAGACGCAGAGCATCACCTGTGCTCGAAGCGCCCAAGTTTAGCTACAGGTTCCAGAAGCTGGCCCGGGATCAACCACTGCCGTTGTGTGTTAGGATTACGGAAACAGACCCACTTTTCATCGCACATAACAATTCTCTTGATGAAACGTACCTTGCGCGGGTTTTCTACGAGTTTCGTGCACACTTCCACTCGGCGATTTGCTTCAACTGGCGTCAGTTCGTGAGGGACAGTGCGGTAGCTTTTGTAGACTTTGCCGAGGTCATGAAGGTGACGAACCACGGTGGTCTGTTACATGCCCAGCTCGCCTGATAATCTCCGAGTGCTAGTTGTCGGATTTGTCTCTACCGGCTGGTACACAGCCTTCGAATCCACGGTTCGCTGCTTACATAACCTTGGGTGATCGTCGAGGTTTCTGTCACCTGAGTGATATTTCTTGAACCATCTGGTTGCGGGGCTGTGGTTTAAGGAACCTTCCTTGCCCTTTCACGTGACACATCTTTCGGGTTACTTTAGCAGCGTTATGGCCGAATTCAAACTCGTAAAGCAAATGAGCCCTAATTAAACGGTTGTGGCTGTTCATATTTTAGGTGTCTCAACCACAGACAGAACGACGACATGCAAAACTGTTCACAGCAACGACTACCACTTTATATCCCTTTCGACTGACTGCAGTGCGCGACTTGAACTATACACGTAGTTTAAACACATGACATACGTGCCGCAGCACATGTGTCTATGCAAATATTACAAGACGTTCGATTCACCCTTTGTATATACGTATATAAACTGGCGGAAAGTGAAAAAAGAACACCAAGAAGAAGACGTCTGATACCAACGAAATTTATACAGCATAATACCGGAATACAGAGGATAACGTGATCAAAACATTATGGCAAAATACAGCTGTATTTGCTGGTAAACTGAAAAATAACATTTCCATGTAACATGGTTAGTACGAGGTTGAACCGCCATAAACTGCGTCACACTGTGCTATTCTGGCATGGAGTCTGTTGTACACATGTTGGATGTAAGTTTGGGGTATTGAGTTCCAAGCATCCTTAACCTGAAAGCGCAAATCGGGGATGGTCGTGGCTGGCCGTGGAGACCGAATGAGTCGTTGTCCCATAAAATCCCACACGTGCTCAATGGAGGACAAATCCGGTGAACGTTCAGGCCATGGAAGTTATCTCACGCCCTGAAGTGCATATTGCGTTGCACGTGCCGCGTGTGGGCGTGCGTTATCCTGCTGGAAAACACCACGATGGACCGACCTTACAAATGGCACAACAACGGACTTAATGATGTTGTTGATGTAGGAGGTGCTGTTTAACGTACCCGGTACAAACACTAGTTGTGTACGGGAGTGATAGCTGATCGCTCCCTACATCAGGATACCAGGTGTAGGCCCTGTGTGTCGCTGGAGGATGCAAGAAGGGTAGAGACGCTCCCTACATCAGGATACCAGGTGTAGGCCCTGTGTGTCGCTGGAGGATGCAAGAAGGGTAGAGACGCTCCCCTGTGCGTCTGCGAACACGCATACGGCCATCGGAGGCTCCCAAGCAGAATCTGCTTTCATCGCTGAACACGACAGATCGCCACTGCGTTATCCAGTGCATACGTTGGCGACACCACTGCAGCCATTCCTGACGGTGGGCCGGAGCCAGAGATACACAGCACGTAGTCCTGCATACAGTAGACGGTTAAGAATTGTTCGCACAGCTACCTCAGGTACAACGGCAGCTCGGATTTGCGTCGCAGTGGATGTTCTGCTTGACAACGCCGCTCTTCTTATGCGTCGATCGGTGCGCTCATCAGTCCGTCTGTGACTCCCGGTTCCACGTCTTCTTGTGTGGGAATGTTCCTCGGACCATCTACGCCACCATCGTACCACCTCCGATACTTCCCGTCCAATTCGCTCCGCAATACGACGATACGACCACCCGGCCTCGCGGAGTCCGACTAGACGACCTCGCTCAAAGTCCGATAACTGCTGAAATCGTACACGTCTTCCATGTCCAGGCATTGCAGCTTCTTCAGGGTCTTCGCACGTGTCCGTACACCGACGACTGATTACATTCACTTCGCCATACTTCTTAAATACCACCGACGATATTGTGCATATTATGCCGTGCTGTAGCGTAAGCGCTCACCGGTTGGTCCCGAAATTAACATCACGCCTACGTAAACTCGATCCCATTAACATATGTAAATTTCATGATCGTCCGCCAATTCCTTCTTGGTGTTCTTTTTTCACTTTCCGGGAGTGTATTTTGTGTTAGTCCTTTAAAACTATCACTGTGTTTACTAATTGAAGTTAATTCGACTAAGTGGCTGTTGTGTTATTGAACCCATGCTTGAGGAAAGTACGGCTTAAATAAAGGCGAACTTGAAAGTAAATCACTCTTAAATTTTATTTGAGTGAATGTGTATCACTTAAGGTGAGTAAATAAGTTGAGGGAATTTTACGTAGAGTTCTCAAACTTACAGACACGCGTTTAAAATAGTAAAGAAACACTGAGAGATGATATAATTCACCTGTGTGCTTTTCTAGCAGACATAATCGTTTGCAGCTGTTACCATGGCAATTGCAGGACAATGTCTGATTGTGCGAATTAATTTTTCGTTTTTATGGAGTCTTATGGCGAGAAGTTCTTTTGCCCTTGCTTTTTCTTTTCGTGTTAGTGTATTCTCAGGCAGAGTTATTTCTTGACTGCGTTTTAGCTGGACGGGGTCGATTAATTGATGTCGATCTTTCCGGGAAAGTCTTTTTATTTATTTATTTATTTATTTATTTTCGTTCGATAGTGCATTTCCATGAGAGAACATTTTTTCCTTCCCTCAGCAATGATGAGATGATGCCCCTCTTGTTGAATGAATGTTTGCTGTATTATTATAAACTCACATGTTTAGTACCTCAGTGGCGCCTCATTTTGTATTATTTGCATACAGACACAGTTTCGTTGCAGCTAAGCATAAAGGAGTAGTCTCTTTTCTCTGCGGGAAAATGAACAAATCTGTGCAATCACCGTTAAACTCACGATTTTCACTGTCAACATTTCTCTTCTTTAGCGTTGAGAACGACATTTTGAACGAACACAATAATTAGATCTGTTGTGCTCGGCGATGCACGCTACGGAAACTCTGCCAGCGAGAATTCATAGATGTCGCGTCGAGTGGAGAACCGAACACATGGCTTTGTGAGTCCTCCTCTCTCTCTCTGTGACACCTAGCAGAAGGTAGCATAGAAACGTCAGCGAATCCGGCAGAAAACTACCGAATTACGTTTATAATCTGGCACGTACGAATGCACATTGTGAAACCTTTAAACCCATGGGATCGGCGCTATTTAACCTTTAAATACATTGGGATCGGCGCTAACTAAAACTTGTTACCGTAGGTCACACATAAATAGTTTATAATAATTGTAAAAATATTCATCCGGCAAAAGATGCATCATCTCATCATTGCTTAGGATTGAAAAGAAATTTTCTCTCATGGGAATACACTATCAAAGAAATAAAAAAAAACTTGTCGGAAAAGATCGACATGAATTATTCTCATTTTACAAGACCACATGGTTCTGTAACGTAAAAACAAAACTTCCTCCTTTTTGATTTGCATCTGTTTTTTACTTAATAGAGACAAACTATCCCCATCACTACAGCGGAACCTTTCCCCACTTCTTACAAATAATTGCTCTGAGTGACTCTGTTGTTATTCCCTTTTACATGACTTAAGGTTATTTTATCCTTTTACATGACTCCAGATTATTTTTCCCTTTTACACGACTCGAGTTTATTTTCCCCTTTTACATAACTGGATATTATTTTCCCTTTTACATTACTTGCGGTTATTTTTCCCTTTCACATGACTCAAGGTTAATTTTCCTTTTTACACGACTCTCGAAATTATTTTTCCCTTTTACATAGCTCAAGGTTAATTTTTAACTTTTACATGACTCGAGATTATTTTTCCCTTTCACATGACTTGAGGTTATTTTTACCTTTTACATAACTGCATATTATTTTCCCTTTTACATTACTCAAGGTTAATTTTCCCTTTTACATGACTCTCGAAATTATTTTTCCCTTTTACATAGCTCAAGGTTAATTTTTACCTTTTACATGACTCGAGATTATTTTTCCCTTTCACATGACTTAAGGTTATTTTCCCTTTTTACATAACTGGAGATTATTTTCCCTTTTACATTACTTGCGGCTATTTTTCCCTTTTACATGACTCGAGATTATTTTTCCCTTTTACATGACTTGACGTTATTTTTACATTTTACATGACTCGAGATTATTTTTACCTTTCAAATGACTTAAGGTTATTTTCCCCTTTTACATGACTAGAGGTTATTTTCCCTATTACATGACTTAAGGTACGCACGCTCACACAAAGAAAGTATCGTTTTAAATGAGCTGGCAGCTTCAAGGCCTCACTCAGAATTGGTACAAATTAAGTATTATGTCCTCACATGCACCAAAGTTTTATGGTCCTGAAATATTGAAAATTGCGATATTATAAATTTATTTTGCTAGACACGTAGGCTACTAAAAATGCGAATTGCATTTATCACTGAAATGTTCTGATTCCCATGACAGCGCATTCTGAGACTTCAGAAGTGTAATGTATCGAAGAATGTGACATTCATGCGGGATGGTGCTCTCCCCTCATAGCATTCCAAGAGTTGCAGTTGCTAAGGTCAATCTTTGACGCCGATCGTCTACTGAGTAATCATAGTAAGCACAAATGGCCTTTTTGATCTCCAGATTTGACACCTGTTGATTCCTGGTTATGGGGCTATGTGAAAATAGAGGTAACTGTTGCTGAAAAGAGTTTATAGAGGTAACAAAAGAGTTTATAGAGGTAACTGTTGCTGAAAGAGCTGAAAGACGTCATGTGTTAGGAGATATCTGCAATTTCATGAACACGTTGTTTAATTCTGTGTGAACACCTTGAGCACTTGAAACTGCTGATTGATCTGAAATAAAGTAAGTTTCATTAACTTAACGTAGATCTGACTTGACTATTGTCTACTTTATCGTCTTCCTCTGTTGGTGTAATTTTGATTTGCTTTTTTCTTAATGCCATGAAAAATTCTACACATTTTGTGACGTATTACAGAGGTGTAGCACGTATCATAACGAAAAATCAGCAGCGTCCTATTCTGACTGTGTATTTTAGTCGGTTAGAACAACTGGCTCTGGCGCAAGGAGGAGCGGTTCGAATCCGTCACCGAGGAATCTGTGAATTTCACAACCTTTGTGAGTATTTATCTACAAAACGTATATATCTCCGAACCATAGATATCTGAAATTGAGTTTTATTTTGGCACCAAATCTACGAAACGCCTGATGTATATATATTTTTCCGAAGTTCTTTTTATTTTTAGAAAACACTAATAGCAAATACCTGTATCCAAGACAAATTCATATTACCATTTCAGAATACAGCTTGTCATCTTCTTTGTTCGAATTTTCTCTACACTTATTTTTGTTTTGTTCGAATTTTCTCTACGCTAATTGTAAAATCTTTAATGTTTCAATTTTTACACATTTCATAACTACCTCTAACCTCTAAGTACTTACTGTTCCTCGAAGCTGTCGTGGGTTCGGTTAATCTTTGCTCTAATTCTTTCATTTCTGCATCATTTGCTTCCGTTTCTTTGTCACTAATGGTTCTTTCAACTCAGCCAATACACGACACACATCAGTTCTTCTTTGTCAATAACAATCTATTGTCCGATCACATTATCTGCAAGAACCTGCCTTTCAAGGGCATCTCTATCTGTCTTAAGTTCACAATGAATTGCGCTTATCCTATTTTTGTGCTCTTTGTTGCTCCGAATGCCGCCTCCCGGTCGAAAAGACTAAGACAGGAGCTTTAGAGGCGGGGCAGGAGATTTTTTTTTTTCAGCAGCAAAGAAATTGGTCATTCCAATTTTACAAATTACACCCACGGACAACGAAATCTACGCACCAAGAAGGAAGCATCGAATTGAACTGAAATTTTATGTACGTAATGATACAGATGAATGATGCACATGATGGCAAAAACAGAGTTACGGGACAATTACAGAGGGATCTGTGGCACGCAGTCCAGTCTTCTTCAATAGCGCGTCGCACTGCCATCACGTGTGGCGATACATGCTGCAATACGGTCCGGCATGGAGGCGAACAGACACCTGTTGTTGTCCTGCGGCAGACTGGCCCACACGTGTTGGACGGTGTGCTCCAAATCTCGGATACACGTGTTGGACGGTGTGCTCCAAATCTCGGATACACGTGTTGGACGGTGTGCTCCAAATCTAGGATACACGTGTTGGACGGTGTTCTCCAAATCTAGGATACACGTAATGGACGGTGTGCTCCAAATGTACGGCACGGCGGCAGCCGGGGTTTCAGCTGGTCCCACACAGGCTCAATAAGAGACATGTCTGGGGAGCTGTCAGGCCATGGAAGTGTCTGGACATGACGTAGGCAGTCCTGGGCAACTTGAGCCATGTGCAGGTGGGTATTATCCTCCTGGTATAGTGCACCTAGAATCTCGGCCGCAATGCGAGCACATGGGGCACTAGGAGCTCATCCACATACCGCTGGCCCGTCAATGATCCACGTACCACTACTAGAGCTGATCGGCTATCGTGGGCAATGGCTCCCCAATAATGCCTGCAGTGGGGGAGGTGTGGCGCTCAATAGCGAGGTTGGGATTGTGGCGTTGACCCAGGGACCTCCACACCCAGACACGATATTTTTCTGTCCCCAAAACGAAGCGGCTCTCATCGCTAAACACCACACGTCGCCAGTCTGTGGCGTTCCACGTCGTTCTGGATTGGCACCACTCCACACGGAGCCGGCGATGTTCCGGTGTTAATAGCAACACACGTATGGGGGCTGGTCGCTTACGCGTGGCGTTCGGGAAACGGCTCGTGAACACACAGGAGCCACTACATCTTCTTGTATAGTGGACCGAGTTCCCGTGGGATCTGCTCGTGCATGGCGCACGATCCGTCGAACCCTCTACCAGTGGTCCTCCTGGTCCGTCTGGAGACGCTTCGCAGTGTGGCAGTGCTGTCACGTGTCCACTGCTCCCAACACAGTCGAACGGTATGGTCAGAACGATCCACGTGTCGGGCTATACGGCGCGGCGACTACCCTGTGGTTTTCAGCCCGTTTATCAGGCCTCTCTCAAAGTGTGTAAGTTGCGTAAATCGAGGTCTCTGGCATCTACTCTGCGTTCTTTTCACTCTGTACCCTTGCTTGCGTCGGCCGGTGCTTTTCTCTTTTATGGGTCATCGACTACAAGCCGGTTTATAAGGCTGCCGGTTCGTGCTTGCAGCGCCACCACAGGGTGTGCAGTCATGTGCACTCGCACCAAACGTGGATCATTTGCAAACTAGCACGCACTCACTCTAGCTATTTGTAAAGTTTCGCGGTTGTAGCATGTTTTCTTCTAGTTGCGCAAATTTCATTGTCCGTGAGTGTATTTTAAGGTATTTTAAATCGTATGCTGAGTAGTTTTCTAAGGAATCAGGATTTCCTAGTTTAGTTGGTTAAGTTTTCTGCTGATATTGATAAAAACTCAGTTCAACTCGCAGCAGCAGATTTGTAAAAGCTACTGCAAAAATTCCTTTTTATTCTTGAAGTAACGGATACGTGCTACGGATAGCTTAGTATGTTCTCTTAAGATAAGGAAATATTTATGAGTACTATTTGAGCAGCAGATATATCAAATAATAAATAAGAAGCACATTTATATACACCATATCGATACCAGCTCCTGTAATAACCCTTTTTTTATTGTTGTAGCCACCGATATGGCCTGGCTCTTGATAAAACTACCCGAAGGTGTATAAAAACCTGTACATATCTCTTGCTACGGCAATAGACGGATTTTTCTGCAGGAATATGTAGAGATACACGATCTGATAAAAAGTGTTCGAACACTTCACTATCTACAGATTTCCTGTAGTTGGAAGGAATTAATGTCAATTTGATCCACAATTTTCTGCTATTACAGCTTCCACTCTGATTAGAAGGCTTTCCTCTAGATTTCTGTGTACGTTACTGAGAACGTTGCCTTCCATTCTCCCACATCATCATTAGTCAGGAAGGCCACACATGTCGAGTGGTTCTCCATGGCTCCCAGTCGGCGATTTTATTTCATCCCAAAGGTGTTCTATGGGGTTGAGATCGGGGTTCTGTGCAGGCCAGTCGCGTTCCTCCACACCCACCTCATCACACCATTCCTACTTGGACATCACTGGACCATTGTCCTGATGATAAAGAAAAGGGCTTTCACCGAACGGTTGTCATAATGATAAAGAAAAGGGCCATAATGATAAAGAAAAGGGCCAAATGTTGTCATAATGATAAAGAACAGTTCGTGGCATTAAAATTGTCGGACATTGAAACTACAGGTTCCAACCTAGAAGTCTGCACAGGCCTGAATTTGGGAAGCACGGTCCTGTCCGGCCTGACCCGTTTAATACTTTTATCAAGCGTTCTTCGCCATTTTTTGGAAATAAATTGAAGATTCCTTCAGAGCAAGAGTCTTTAACTCGTGGCCCACGGAGCACTTCTTTAGTGGCCCACGGAACACTTTTTTAGTGGCCCACGGAGCACTTTTTCAATGGTCCGCGGAGCACTTTTTCAGTAGCGCGCGGATTACTTTTTCAGTGGCCCACGGAGTACGTTTTCAGTGTCCAGCAGAACACGTTTTCAGTGGCCCGTGGAGTACTTTTTCAATGGCCAGCGGAACACTTTTTCAGTGGCCCGTGGAACCCTCCTTCAGTGGCTCGCAGATCACATTTTCAGTGGTCAGCGGAGCACTATTTCAGTGGCCCACGGAGCACTTTTTCAGTGGCCCGCGGTACGTTGCCCAGTAAGGAAATTCTAAAATGGAAGAAAATACATCTTTGAAATGGAGAAATGAGTACACACAGAAATTTTTAAATAGTAAAAAATGTTTTCCGAAAGTTAAGTTTCAAAATTCAAAGGCTTTCTCTATACTTAAATACAAATAATGTAGTCCTCGATAAACAAATATGTAAACAAATACTTCGAATTTCGTCATTACTGTTGTAGCAACGAATGAACCCAGAAGTTTGTTTTAGTTTCCAAAGAGTGATAAATGTTCATTTAAGTCGGCAGACTTTCCTCTTGCATCCCGACTTGTCGGTTGAAACCTTAATTAAGCAATGCATCCGATGGCATACTCATTTCACTCAGTGAATTTCGCCATCTGATTAGTTAAAAAAATAATGCAGGAATGAAATGTTGAACCTTCCCTTAGAGGCCCGATCTTAGCCCGGAATGTTTTACCTAACTGATGAATGTCCTATCTCTCTGACGTGCCCTCTTGCGTGTTGTAATGAGACACTTACTGCGCCTCCGGGGCTGCCCTATGAAACACGGATGGTGTGTTTTTCTTAAAGCACTGGCTTTGTGCCTTCCCTGGAACCAGTAGCCCAATTTAGGGGTAAGTGGCTGCTTATAGACCACTGAGTTGCTCACGGTGGTCGTTAAAACTTAAGGGGGAAAAAAGAGATGTGTTAACCTCAAAGAGGCTCTTGCTCTAGTCCCGTTGAAATATGGGTATCGCGTGTTTGCTACTGAGTTGGTTATCTCTGTTCTGTGGCAGCAACAGGTCTAAATTAGCAACTTGTCTAAATTATATAAAGGAGCCAGTTTAGACCTATAGGCCTAAATTTGCTCCTTTATATTCGTAGGGTTTACGGTGCTTATCCTTGAAACTAACAAAAAGTGCCTACCAACGAATTTAATGGAGTAAGAACGTTTTTTCTTCGTTTCGAGATTTAACGACCAATATGAGCATCTCTAAGGGATGTAAGCATTCGATTGTCTCTAATTTAGGGTCACGGAAAACAGTCATGCAAGAAAAACACACCATCCATGTCCAATTTAGAATTTGAGCCTGCAGACGAAGGATCAGATGCCTGCAGATGAAGAGTCAGTAGCCTGCAGACGAAGGGTCAGTAGTCTGCAGATGAAGAGTCAGTAGCCTGCAGACGAAGGATCAGTAGCCTGCCCATCTCTAACGAATGGGCAGATGCCAGAGCCTCAAGCTATTTGTTTAAAGACGACGCATCGCAAATTCACAAAGCTTCTTATAAAATTATTCCATTACTAAATAAAGACACCTTTCTTTTTCTTAGCTAAAAATTGTGATTTGGTTTCATGTTATTAACCAACTAATGAGGCGGAGAAGAAAAGTTGCACTTACAGATTCTATCTGTGTGCTTACACAGAACTTCTGCGAAAAATAGAATCATTTTTTAATAAAACCGACAGAGATGATCCTTAAATAATTGCTTTTAATAACGTCCTCGTTTTCTTTATTCTGAAGTTCCTTCAACAGAAATTGTGAAATGGAGATGTAAAGTTTTCTACTCTGGCAATTGAGTGAAAACAGAAAAATGCTATTACGCGTTTTTATACTCCTGATGCAATTTCCAAGTAATTCGTCTGAATAGACTTTTGGTAAAACCGTCGCTGTCGGAAGATCCTTTGTTTTAAATACCAAATTTTGCAAGGAAATTCGACTAAATTTCTAAAGGAAGATGCAACCAACATTCCGCGCTGCAAAAGGCTTTATTTGATAAATAAGGAGCGCAATATTCTAATATATATTCTAAAGTTTGCGAAACTGTCATAAATGCTTTTGAGCTCTTGTTTGTAACATGACGCTGAGAAATTTTAAAGAAGTTTTACGACAATTTCAAAGAAAGCGGCCCTCATATTATACCTGAAGACCTTTTAAAGAAAGGAAGCAGGATTATATCACATGTTTATTTACTTGCGATGCAACTCTTGGTACTTATTTATCTGAAATGACTAAACATAAATGTCTTACTACAAAGAATATTTGGTAAAACCATGGAGCTAAAGTAATGATCTGGGAATATCTATTCAGAGAATGGCTTAAACGAAATAGTAACAAAAAAATTCCCGGTAACTGAAATTCCAGCTTTATATGATACGCGCATATACACTGGTGTGCAAAAAATAAGGACTAAGAGGATAAATTAGCATAACAGCGGAACGAGCAGGCAGAACGGACCGAAAGACCACTCAGGAGATTGACTAGGGTACGGTACAGTATGGCATGAGCATAAATGCAGCATAACGTAGGGGGAGAGGGGGAGGGAGTGTCGGAAGGGTATAAAGCACACGGGCGGTGTACGCTCAGCAATTCTGTGAAAGCTATTGCACGGTGTACGCTCAGCAATTCTGTGAAAGCTATTGCACGGTGTACGCTCAGCAATTCTGTGAAAGCTATTGCACGGTGTACATCGGTTTGAACGACGTCGAGTTGCTGCCACCGTGTGATATGGTCAACAGGCAATCCAGTAGACGACATCTGGATGACTTTACCCGAGGTCGCGTCATTGGGAAGTTGGAAGCAATTCGAAGTGCGACTAGTGTGGCCGAGGAGTTCGGGATCGCTCACAGCATCGTTTCATGCGCTTGGAGAGCATTTCAAATGACAGGAACAGCTGTCCGAGAGTTTACAAGTGATCGTCCACGAACAACCACGGCGGCGGACGACCGGTATATTGTCCTACAGGCGAGAAGAGACAGACGGTAGACAGCGGGAAAAACCTCGAGGCACATACGACAGGCAACTGGACGTCCGTTATCGCGTTTTGCCGTTACCAGGAGGCTGCACATAGGTGGTCTATTTGCACGACGACCAGTACGGTGTGTGTCATTAACGCCTGCTCATTGGAGACGGCGGCTTCTGTGGTGCCAGGAACACAAGAACTGGACACATCAGCAATGGGGCAGAGTTCTCTTTACAGATGACAGCTGATTTAGTCTGACGGGCGATTCTGGACGTATACACATCTGGAGAGAGCAGGGAGCACGCAATCACACCTCCAACATCATAGAAAGGGATCGGTTTGGAGATTGGTAGACGTACGGACATCCACATCTTCCAAGGAGGTTCAGTCACTGGTGTCCGCTGTTGTACCGAGGTTCTCCTGCCTCACGTGCGTCTGTTTAAGGTGCCGTGGGTCCTGAGTTCCTCTTCATGGACGACAACGCTACACCTCATGGTACAGTGGCTGTCGCAGAGCTGTTGGAGAGTGAAGATATTCAACGCATTGATTGGCCCACAAGGTCCGCTGACCTAAATCCAATCGAACACGTGTGGGACCTTCTCGGAAGACGCTTGGCAACCCGTCACCAGCCGCCGGCAACGATTCCAAACTGCGATTGGCGCTACAAAAGGAATGGGCCGCGATGCCTCAACAGCTCCTTGACAACATCGTCGTCAGCATGGACAGACGTTGTAAATCCTGCAACACAGTCAGGGGTGATCATATCTCCTACTAAAGACTGGATTTTTCTTGACAGCCGCCTGTCACATGGACGTTCCTGTCTTATGTCCAGTTGTGCTCGAAGCTACCTTCTCAATAAAGTGCCTTTGTATCCTTTGGATTCCTTGTTTGGACGGTTTTGCTTACTTGTCCCATATTTTTACATCTTGGATATCTCATGGTATGATTTGAGTCGATGTGAGGCACTTCTGCACGACGTTACATTCGAAAAACCGTCTCGTCCTTAATTTTTGCACGCCAGTGTATAATAGTTCCATCAACCTCTAAAGCTTCAGTTCTTATAAAAGCATTGTGTATATCAGGTAACCAAAAGGTTCGTGAGGTTTTATATTGTATGATAATGCATATGGGACCTATATGCTTAGTTTCATGATTTCCCCAGTTTATGCAAGTGTAAACGAATTGTTTCACCACTTACGTTAAGCATTTATGAAAGTTCTTGACAGATTAAATAACAAGGAAAATACACCAACTGTTCTTATACACTGAGTGGCCACTTTATTATGACCACCTGACAGTTTTAAACAAATGAGTTATGGCTGCTTGCTCTTGCCGCTAGAGGGCAAGGCTAGTATAAAAAGGAAAAGCTTAGTGCTGGCGACATTTTTGGGTGACGAGATGGGTGAGAAATGCGATTTGACTTACTTTCAACGTGGGATGATTGTAGGAGCTCGGAGCCATGGAGCGAGTATCACCGAAACCGCCGCATTCGTGAAATATTCCAGAGCAGCTGTTGTTAAAGTGTTTAAAGACTGGACTGTCAGCCAAAAAACTGGGTCTCTACGTGCAACGTGTGGTCGTCATCGACTAGTGACTGCTCGGGCGGAACGGAGAGTGTCCAGACTGGTAAAAGTCAACAGAAAGTAAACAGTGCCGCAAATTACAGACCATCTTAATCAAGGATCCCCTCAAATGATCTCTGCATGCACTGTTCGCCGTACAGTGCATTGGATGGGATATTGCAGCTGAAGGCCTGTTCGAACACCTTTGCTGCTGCAGTTAACAAGAGAAAATGTCTCCAGTTCATACAGGAGCACAAGGATTGGACAGTCGATAATTGGAAACAAATTTTGTGGTCACGTTTTGAGCTGCACCATGCCGATGGCAGAGTGAGAATTAGGCGGAAACAGCACGACAGCATGGACCCCAAATGCATTGCTACAACCCTTCAAGCTGGCGAAGGCAACGTTATGGTTTGGGGAATGTTTTCCTGGCATGCTTTGGGCCCTTTAATTCGTGTTGATCAACGTTTGACTGGTACATCATATCTAAACATCGTTGCGGATCAAGTGCATCCTGTCATGTGAATGGTTTATCCCAATGGCGATGGCTACTTATAACAAGATAATGCATTCTGCCATAGTGCTTGTATTGTACAGGATTGGTTTCAGGAACATGCCGGTGAGTTTACTTTGCTTAGGTGTCCCCACAATCTCCAGATCTCAACCCCATTGAAAATTTGTGGGATGAAAATGAACGGCCATCAGATAGCTGGATTCACAACCCTGCAATCTCACACTCCTGGAAAGTGCTATTCATCAAGCATGGTCTCAGATTCCACAAACCACCTATCGACATCTCGTGGAGTCCATGCCACGAAGAATCGACGCAGTATTAAAGGCAAAAGGTGACCCAACGAAGTACTGAGGGTTGGTCATAATAAAGTGGCCACTCAGTGTATAGTATAACTATAATAGCGATACAAAATTTCTTGGTGTAGAAAAGAGTAAAAGTTTCCAAGCTTTAGCTGAAGTGCAAAAAGGTGCCGGGCTGACCGCTATCCCGGACGATCTCAAGGAAGCCATCAAATTACCTCCAGACCCTCAGATCCCGAAGCTCTTCAGAAGAATTAAACATTACAAGCCAGGTAATCCATTGAGACCCATCGTGTCTAGGAAGTCCGCACCGACGTAGTGTTTAGAGAAGGCACTATCCAAATTTCTAGCTAATCATCATCCTGAATCGGACTTTATAATAACTTTCACTATAGATTTTTTCATGAAAGTCAAGCAAATTTCTGTTCAACAAAGTGATATTATCGGCAGTTTCGACGTCGTTTCTCTGTACCCGTGTCGTAAACCATCGGAACGTTAAAAGACGCCCTAATTAATTCGTCACTTTATTCGCAGGAGTCTTTCCTCAGCATCTTTAAGTTAATCGATTTATTCTCAAATTCCATCTAGTTCAGTCTCCAAGGACGCATTTACAAACAGGTAAATGGCGGTCGGATAGGATGATCATCCCTTTCTGACGTCCTAGCGGAAGCAGCACTTCTCCCGAATGAGCAATATATATTCATCAACATCACCCCAAGGTCTGCCACCTGGCTAAGATATGCGATAAAATGCCACCTGGCTACCTGGCTAAGATTCTTGATAAAATCAATGATACTCACCCTACTATCAGTTTCATTATGGAGCTCGAACACAATGGTGCCTTGCTTTATCTGGATGTTTTACTGAGTAAATTACCGGAAAATCGCCTTCGTACATAAGTCTACTATAAATCCACATTCGTACCTAACCTGGAGCTCCGCAGCTCATTCTGCCCCGATGACTACAAGACAGCTTGATTCCGTTTTCGAATCCAAAGAGCCTTTGCAGTTTCCTCAGATGTTCCTTCTAGGCAATTCGAAATGAGAAACGTTGTCGAGTTGGCCACGGAGGCAGGATACGCCCCGAACCTGGTACATCGCTACATCGAGTAAACCCGAACCTTGTACATCGCTACATCGAGAAAACCCGAACCTTGTACATCGCTACATCGAGAAGACCCGAACCTTGTACATCGCTACATCGAGAAAACCCGAACCTGGTACATCGCTACATTGAGAAAACCCGAACCTTGTACATCGCTACATCGAGAAAACTCGAACCTTGTACATCGCTACATCGAGAAAACCCGAACCTGGTACATCGCTACATCGAGAAAACCCGAACCTTGTACATCGCTAAATCGAGAAAACCCGAACCTGATACATCGCTACATTGAGAAAACCCGAATCTTGTACATCGCTACATCGAGAAAACCCGAAGCTGGTACATCGCTACACCGAGAAAACCCGAACCGTGTACATCGCTACATCGAAAAAACCTGAACCTTGTACATCGCTACATCGAGAAAACCCGAACCTTGTACATCGCTACATCGAGAAAACCCGAACCTTGTACATCGCTACATCGAGAAAACCCGAACCAATCACACCAATCTACCTGGACTTAATTACCTATATACCAAATGATTCCTATCAGCTGAAAAACGCGCTCAAGAAAATGAACCTCGGTGTTGGCATCAGGTTCATCATCTCTGGTGCACGTTTCGGCCAGAAATATGGGCCCTAACATTATGCATAGCTCAAAACGGAACGAACTTTTGACTTATCGTGGTACATTTGAAATACTGATCAATCACTTTCATAAATTTCTACGTTGTAATTTCTTGCGGAATTTCACCACTGGAAAGCTGAATATATTGTTTTAAGGTGGAGATAAATGCATATCCAATGCAACCTAGATGACTAGATGACGCCGAAAATCGCCCTGTTTTTGCGATTCCTTCTTGTGGGGGTCTTAGTTTTGTGAGTACATTTCATGAAGTCTTTCCCTTATACACTGCTGGCCACCCAAAATACAACACCAAGAGGGACACAAGATAGCAAAGCCAGATTTACTGGACTCATAACAAAAGAAACAAAGTTGAAACGATTGAGCTTACAGGCCCGTGCGACTTGCGGAACACGCAGATATCAATAGTTCGTCTGATCCCCATGTCTGGCAATAACGGCCGCTACACGCCGCGGCATCGAACGAAAGAGGCTTTGGATGTGGGCTTGGGGTATGTCGGTCCAGGCTGCTTCCACACGTTGCCACAGTTCATCAGGCGTAGCCGCGGGTGGTGCTTGCCGGGCACTTCGGTTGCCGATCAGCGACCAGACATGTTCGATGGGCGATATATCGGGAGAACAGGCGGCCCACGGCAGCAGTGACACCTGGTGGGCAGTGAAGAATTGTTGCACGATGCGTGCCACGTGCAGGCGCGCATTGTCCCGTTGAAACGTGCCCGCTGGCAGGTTCTGCAGGTAAGGGAGGACTACAGGCTCCAAAACATCAGAGATGTAGCGGTGGCTGTTGAATGTACCGGCGATGCGTACCAGACAGGTGCGGGTGTCATATTCAATTGCGCCCCAAACCATAACGCCAGGCGACGGACTGTTATAGCGATGCATAATGCAGGCGTCATACAGTCTCTCGCCGCGGTGCCGCCACACACGGATTCTACCATCGTGGTGATGCTGGAAGAAGCGGGATTCGTCGGAGAAGACAATGTCGTGCCATTCCGTAGTCCAGGTGCGGTGTTCAACGGCTCACTACCGCCGCACTCGCCGGTGGTGTAACGTCAGTGGAAATCGGAGCAATGAGCGCCATGCGACAAGTCCCCGCTCCTGCAGACGACGTTGAACGGTACGTGATGACACAGGTTGTTGCGCAACACACTCTAATTCCTGCGCTAACGTTCGTGATGTGGCGGTGCGAGCCGTCAATGCCCGCCAAACAACATGCCGGTCCTCTCGTTCGGTGGTGTGCCGCGGCTGCGGCAATCGCTCACGTCGGTCCGTCCGTCTCTCCTGCACCTACGGAATCCATACTCGCCTCACTGTAGCTGGATGTCGTCCCACACGGGCGCCGATGTCTCGTTACGACAAACCTCTGTCGCGATAAGCCACTATTCGTCCTCTGTCGAACTCTGTGAAACGTGCTGGAATGACTGCCGTATTCTGCGACGAGGCATCAGGAAGCTTCCCACGCACAGGTCCGGCAGCACAACACACTTCCACTACTTACACCCGGCCTTCTGTGCACCCTTCTTATAGTGCTTCTCGGTGGCGTGCCGAGCGCACATGATTTGCATATGCCCTGCAATGGTAATTATTTGCATGTCCTCTCGCGGGCGACGCATGCTGCGAATTTCAGGCCAATCGGATGCTTTCTTCTTGGTGTTGCATTTTGGTCTTAGATTACCAGGATCTTGTTTCTGATTTACATATGTTTGTGGGTTGAAAAGCAAATAAACTGTAGTGTAAGTGATTTAAATAACACTAACATCCTAAACAAAAGTCTATTATCGCTCAGTTATTATTGTTTGAATGAAAACTTTTAATATTCAAGAAAAAAGGTAAGGAAGTGCCAGATTTTCCGTACTTGACGTACGCACAGCGCCATCTATTAGCGATATGCAACACTTCTCCAACATGAGGAAATTTAATTTTAAAATATTCCCTAAAATTGTTTTCTCAAATTTGCAAGCCACCGACTATAGTTCACTGTCTTCTTCATTCGTGTGCCAATTTTCACGAGTCAGGAAGCATTTCTTGTATGTGAACTTATATAACTCAATTTTCACTATTGAAAGTATAGCAGTGTATTTTCACTTGACGTCCACCTTAATGATTAACCACAGTTTTCATAAAGGTTCGAAAGACGTTTTTAATAGATTCGCTGCTACGTCACATAATTTTTGGATATCATAAAGTGCAAATATTTTGGACCCATAGTAAAATAGATTTTGAGATCTCGCAAATTCATGAATATCAGTGCTCAGAAGCTGTGAAAACACAAGCTTCTCGGCCATGGGCATCGAAGTAATATTCCCTCGCTCCGGAGTAAGTCGCTTTCCCAACTGAGCTACCCGGACAATGTCTCGCTGCAGATCTGTCGCCTTGACACATGTTTTTACCTCTGTAGTACATCACATCATCCTCATCTTTTTTCCTTTTTTGTCTTTGAAGCGAAGTAGGATTTTTTTATTAATTCCAAACAATGTGTGGAATAAACATCACACATTTTTCGAAAAACCCAACGGCCACTGGATCCATTTTCGACAATCGGGCGCCAATGTGAAAACGCAAGCTTGTCCGCCACTGGCATCGAACCTGTGTCCCTTCACTCCGGATTAAGTCGCTCTCCCAACCAATCTACGCGGACAGAATGTCTCGCTGCAGATTTGTCGTCTTGCCGTATGCTTTCACCTCTGTAGTACGTCACAAAGCTTTAATTTAATGCTTAAATTCATTCTGTAGAACTTTCAGAAGCGACAGAAGATTTCAATCCCATTTTCTAAAAAACATGCGTCCTGGAAACTCGAAAAGCTTCTAAGTTCACAACATAATACCGTCATAACTTGTGATGTAAGTTCTTATTAATGAATCAGAATAGACTTGCATGTGAAAGTTCCAATATGTAAAAATCTTTTGTAAAACATGGCAGTGAGTATTTTAACTCAAGTGTGAGGGGGAATCTGAAAGTAGACCGTTTCTTCTTAAAGGCTGTCCGCGCTGAATTTCTAACAAGAACGTTCTCCAAGTTTATTTTCAAACCAGGGACTACAAGCACTGTATCTGGCGTTGCACTTTATAACTCTCGTTTCTCCGAGAATTCATGGCGAAACAGGATGAACCTATCTCGTTTGCAGCCTTTTATCGTAGGTTTTATTTCTTTGTCAGAAACGAAACTCCTGAGCGGCAAGAATTTTCTTTCTATTTTGCCGAAATTGCGAAACTTCAGGAAAACTTCTGATTTGATATCTTCCTTATTCTCCATTCATTTTCAATTTATGTGAGGCAGTCGCTGTCCTTGTTCGTAATTTGAGATCCAGCACTGCTTCCCCTGAAGCAGATGGAGTTGAACGTCAGTTTTAAACGTCAAAAATAGTTGCAAGATTGGCTTCTTGTGATTCCTTACAAGGCGGAAAAGAAGAAAGTAAAGGATAGGAATCAGGTGTGATTCCTAAATACCACAAAATCAAGAAACAGAATGGAAACAGAAGAAGCTGTCGACGTTCTGAAAAATCAACTGAAAAACAAATGTAGGGTGATTTTGCTAAAACTATAGCACTATGATCTTCTTATACTTAAGATAACAACAATAGATTTGTGTTTGATGGAAAAACAAGGGCTGAAAGAGAAGGGTTGAATAATTTCTAACCCTTCTTTATTCTCCGTATTTTATCCCCAAGGATAAAAATTTGCAGATCCAGAAAAATAGGAGGAATACAGGAATGTTAGGAGGAATACAGGACTGCTACAAATACCCATTCATTTCTTAATACAGTCGTCCTTTTATGTGTTTCTACTTAAACCCTTTGTCCTATGTTTCCAATGTAAAAAAACTTCTGCAGACATTTTCTTCGCAATTCATGTATTCCCAGGGATAAAAATTTGCAGATCCATAAAAATAACTTTAAGTTATAGCCTAGTACACTTAACATTTGCTAACACGTACCCATAATTATATTAAAAATCAATAACTTTTCCTCTGGTAGCGTTGAGATCTGCTAATAGATGGCGTTGCATATGCATGTGATTTGGTAAATGCAATCATGTAATTTTTTTCAATACTTTTATTAATTTTCAGAATGCAATTTAAAGGTCTAACCATACAATAGTCCAGAATGCTTAGAAACATTTGAGCCATTTAATTTTCTGGCAATAGTTTAGCTGAAAATGTCACAGCGTGAGCTTTTTGATTTATTTCGTATTAAAAATAAAGCAGTACCTACAGTTCTGTTGAATTTTCAGGTAAATTATTGTCAGAAAATTTAATCTAAGTAGCTCAAATCATTTTAAACATTCCAGACAACCCCGTGGTTAGATTCAAGTGTGTTGATTCCATTTCGAAAATTAATAAAACTATTGAAAAAAATGCAACGTGATTGCATTTAACAGGACGCATGCACATGTGGTGCCATCTATCAGCAGACCTCAACACTGCCGAACGAAAGGCTATTGTTTTTTAATAAAATTATAAGTAAGTTTTAGCAATTATTAAGTATACTAGGCTATAATATACAATTATTTTTATCGATGTACAAAGTTTCATCATTGAGAATGCATTATTTACGAAGAAAATGTCTTCAGAAGCTTTTAACATTGGAAACGTAGGGAAGAATTTAATCATCTTATGGCTACACGCTTTCCGCATTACCCACTAGCTGTTGCAATTAACTTAAGTAAAATTCAGTAGATCTTGATTCAAACTATTTGCTCACTACGTCCATTACAGAATTGTCATAGATGAATTTCTGCCCTTTTAAATCCTTTTAGAGATTTGGAAAAAGTCCGATGGAGCCAAATCCGTTGAGTACGGTAGATGACATAATATCTTGAACCAACAGTCATGTGGTGGTGCCTCAGTCACAAATGCTGCACGAACCGATTGTAAAAATATAGTTGAATATTACTGTATCTGCAAGTATTGTCTCAAGAATTTAACTTCAACTTAGTGTTTCCTTGATGACTTATCTCGTCAATTAAAGGTTTCTTTCCAAGATTAACCTAGCCGCTGAAAACGTAATTAGGCATACCAAAGTCATTATCAGATAATACGGCTACGGTCCTGAGATGGAAGCGGCTCACGGGTCAGAGGATCAATGGTTCACCGGGTCGACAATTTCTTACGGGTCAAACGAGTCGGGTCAAGGTGTCCCTGACCCGATTTCGACTCGGGTGTATTTACGTTTTGACTTTTAAAAAGAAAAAAATATTTCAAAGAACCCTTCAGAGGTCTTTGAAATAATACTTCAGAGCTGGAAAGTATGATCCAGGAACTTGCTGAGAAGGGTAACAGAAATGGGATTAAAAGTGATCTTTCAGAAGACAAACTGAAGTACAATGCTTTTACAAGGAATGAAGATTTATCGATTGATGGAGGAAAGCTGGAGATAACCGATACCTACCTTTATCTAGAGCAGCAGATATCAAGCGAGGGTCACATGGACGAAGAAATTAATTGGTGTAAAAAACTTGGTTGGCGAGCTTTGGAAGAAACAGTACAATATTTAAAAACAATATGCCACCATGTCTTAAAAAGTGTTTAATCAATGCATTCTTCCGGTGTTTATGTAGGAGAAGGAGAGACGTGAACCTTAACTAAAAACACATACACTGAAGAGCAATTGAATTAGAGACAGCTGGCATTATGCAAATGTGGCGGTGTGGGCGGCCCTGTAAACGGAAACGACATGACGTATGCAGCGATCCGACAATATGAGGAGTGATGCGGCGGGAACCAGTAAGAGTCGGACGCAGTATGGGTAAGACGAAGGATATAAGCGCGTTTGATCGTGGGCAAATTGTCGGGGCCCGACGAATGGGTCACGCCATCTCGGAAGTCGTGCAGGCACTGGGATTTTCAAGAGCCACTGTGTCACGGGTGCACCATGAGTACATCGAGTCCGGTAAAACCATCCCTGCAAGGGCCAACTGCCGTGGGAAAAAGCGTGGGGTTGAGCGGGGTCATCGTTGGCTAGCTCGCATTGTAACAGCGGATAGACGGGCCACAGTGCAAGAAATCACTCGGCAATTTAATGCTGGTGCACAAAAACGTGCAAGCAGCCACACATCCAGAACCATCTCCTCGCTATGAGGTACAGAAGCCATCGTCTCATGAGGGTACCGCTGCTGACCGCACATCACAGGGTGCAAAGATTAGCATGGGCGCGGGAACAACGGCACTGGACCCTAGACATGTGGAAAAATATTGCCTGGACTGATGAGTCGAGATTCACGTTGGTACATGCGGATGGCAGGATACGAGTACGGCGGAAACCACATGAATCGACAGATTCTTCTTGCCAGCAGGGTACTGTTCAAGCTGGTGGGGGTGGTATTCTCGTCTGGGGACTGTTTACGTGGACTGAAATGGGACCCCTGATACGTGTGACATCGTCCCTCACAGGTCAACGTTACCGGGATATCCTGCACGACCATTTACTCACGTTTGTGCGTCTTCAACATCCCACTGGGAACCTCATCCTGCAACAAGACAATGCACCGCGCCATCGCTCCCGAATTGTATCCGAATGGTTGGATGAACACTCCACCGACGTGACCTCGCTTCCTTGGCCAGCTAGGTCACCTGACCTCAATCCCATCAATCACATCTGGGATGCCATCGAGAGAGATGCTCGAGGCTCTGACCCCCTCCATCAAATTTCGTGAACTGTGAGAGCTTGTTCAGGGGTCGTGGATCCGTATAGCTTCCCAGCGCATCCGGCGTCTAGTCCAGTCCATGACGAGACGAATCGCCGCCGTCATCAGGGCGAAAGGTGGTGTTACACACGTTACTCTACAGGCATCTTTAATTCAATTGCTCTTCAGTGTATAAAGACTGCAGACAACTGAAAGCAACATGGAGAGATGAATGTTTAGTATAACCAAGGAAAATAAAAAGAGAAACTCGTGGATAAGGACAATGACAAGAGTGGAACAAAATCATGATCAGTATAAAATCCTTGAAATGGCAATGGGGTGGACATATTATCAGGAGAATGGACCATTGAAGAACAACCGAAAATTTAGACTGGATTTCAAGGGACTGGAAAAAAACAGAAGACCACGTGGGAGATGGGTGGATGGGGCACACTTGCGCAAGACAGTCTGTTGTTGAAGAATCTTGGGGAGATTTTCATCTAGCAGTGGATTGATATTGACTGACAATGATGATGATGATGATAATATATTCGAATTTATAATTCAAAGCAGATTTGTCCGGGTCGTGTTCGGGTACAAATGTTTGACCCGTTTCCAACTCTTCTAGAACCCAAGGAAATACGAGTACGTTTACTTAGAGTCTAAATTGTCCTGATGAAATCGAGCCAAACCAAAGCCGTCAAGAAAATACAAGGCCATGCATGACATTAGAGAGATGAGTTCCCTCTTTCAGTGACACCAAGCGGAAACCAAGACTCCATATTGGTTTTCAACGCTATTGTGTATGACATCACACACAACACTGACGTACTAGGAGAGGCCGTGTAATATGACAGTGACGTCAAAAACGGAGGGAATTCGTCTCTTTCATGTTATGGTCTTCACTTTCTAGACAACCTTGTCCAAACTCTCAGTTTAACTGTAGAAGATGTTATAATAAAATATTTGATTGTGAATAAACACTGCTGATTTATTCCAATGATACTTATTTTGATATTGCCAATTAAATACCTAGTAATACAAATTGGTGCAAACAATTCTTTTCCCCAGAGATCTTAATAATATATCGATATTGCGTGCAAGTACAGTTCACATAGCGATTTCATCGATAAGATAGCCCCCTGCAGAAAACATATCTAGTTGAGCACCTGACTCCAGATGACAAAAACTATCACTTTCTCATTAATGAGAAGGTAAAAATCTTAAAAGAGAAGCAGCAATTTTTAAACCCAATCTTTTTCTGAAAAATGTTTAAAAACTGCGTAAAAGTAAATGTTTTACAACGGACAGATGTTGTTGAAATTTAATTACGAAAGAGCAATAAGAAAATGCCAACCTCTTGTTATGCAGCGCAGCGTATACCAAAATGGGACTAACAGTTGGCGTCTTGCCAAAAACACTTTTTCTTCTGTCACATGCAGTCCCTTGGGTTATTATCACAAAAGAAACAGCATGTGAAACTCGAGATCAACACTATCTACCACTAGGAGAACAGATATTGGAAATAAATCATTAAAAAGACCGCGCTGGATCAATCAAAAGAAGAAGGGAAAATGATGCAATTAAACGTTTGGTGTTGACGCGGCCACAAATGCAAAGAAAAAACAACAGATAAGCGGATTTTCTTTCTCGTAAAAAGAGTTTGTCGTTTAAAATGTCATAGCTGGTGTAATTATAAAGAGAGGCACGAAGTGCGGTCATTAAAAAATGCATTCAACAATACACAGACAGAAAATTAATTAAAGAACAAACCAGGAGAGCGGAGTGCGTAAGAGAAGAATCAAGGAGGCGGTGAAGGAGATGGTGATATGGCCTATCTATGTGAATTGTTAAAGAATTTTTGGCTATGTGAATTGTTAAAGAATTTTTGGCTATGTGAATTGTTAAAGAATTTTTGGCTATGTGAATTGTTAAAGAATTTTTGGCTATGTGAATTGTTAAAGGACGGTGCACTAGCAAAAGATCAGAGAAACTTCGAAAGAGCCCATAGCGAGGAACAGTTAAAGCTACGGGGCAAGGATTTGTAGACTACTTGGTATAGCTGTCTATGGAGAGACTGTTCTATTTATCTAAGACACTGGTTTCCATTTGGCTGAAACCGTTGGCTTAGAAGAATCGTCGTCGTGAACACCTCGTTTCAAGAGGTTTGCTCTACAAATTCTGCAACAACGCCATAAGCAGTAAAGAATTGTCCAATTATATTGCAAATACGAGCATACACAGTCGTATAAGAACAATATGACCACCTACCTAAAAATGGGAATAACCACCCTTGGCCAGGATGATAGCAGCGAGACGTCGTGGCATGGACGCAGTGAGGACCTGGAGGGTTGCTCGAGTCACACCTATCCATTCGGACTGCAGAAGAGCAGGAAGGTCCCGGAATATCGCTCCATCGTTCCACAAGTACTCTGATTACCGTTCTATCGTTCCACAAGTGCTCTATGGGATTGAGGTCGGGAGATTTCGCCTGCCAGGGAGAAGGGAGACATCGCCGTCGCTTTCCTGTAACCAATCACGCACCCTCTTAGCGACGTGGAAGGGCGCATTGTCCTGTTGGTAGACACCATCACCACCCTGGTAAACGTCCAACATGAAGGGATGTATGCGGTCAGCGACGATGGGCAGGTAGCCAGATGAGTTCAGGGCCGAATCCAGTGATACCAGTGGTCCCAGGTCATACCAGGCAAACATCCCGCAGACATGTACACTGCCACCGCTGGCCTGTACTTGACCGACAAGTGTTTTCGGGTGTTGGTTCTCGTATGTCTGATGCTGTATCTGCTGCCGCCTGTCACTTTTGTGGAATAGAAACCTGGATCCGCCGGAGAAGGCAACCTCTTCCCACTCTTTCACTGTCCAAGGACGATAGTCCTATGCCAACTGGAGGAGTCGTTGCCTTTGGACCTTGGATAACATGGGCACCTTGATGCAACATCCACTCCGGAGACCCATGTGTAATAAGGTTCGCTGTACTGTTATTGGAAACACGTACCTGGTTGCCCAGCGTTCATTTGCGTGGTCAATTTTCAGCAAAATACAGTGTTTCAGGGCCTACACTAAAAGCCAGCAGTTCCAGCAGTGGCTCAGCACTATGTTGCCGCTGCCCAACAGTCAATAAAATGTCTCGGTGGCAGACACATGGGCCAGCAGCTGCCCAACAGTTGGTACCGCCATCAGTTTTCATATGCCAGAAACAGTTATCCTTCACAGGCAGTGATGGATAACTGCGGCCATTAACCCTTTAGCTACCATGTAACCGCAAGAGGATACATGCTATGTATAGCGCAAAACCCCATCTAATCTGAAGCGGATACATAACGTTTTGAGATGTAAAACCAGTGTAATCGACACAGGAAACATCATATGGTAGATTTTGTTTTATTGGTATTACAGACAAAACATTTTAGATTTTTTAAGGCTTGGTTACAAAAAGTTGAAAAAATAGGAAAATTAGAAATAAAATTACAAATCTTTATGAAATTGCTCGAAATATTCCTTTGTACAAAAATCTTTTCCACATGCATTACATGAGTGTATCGTCAATTTTTTCTCTACATTGTAGCACACCCAACATCTGTTCCACTTTCTTCTGGAACCTTCTAAAGTATTGTCAACAAGCTTGTGAAAGGCTTCTGGAGGGTCATTTCTTTTCTCGTAGTCATTTTTACATTTTGTGTAGTTTTCAGAATATTTTGTGAGAATTTCATCGCATACTATTATGATGAATGGATGTACTCCAGTTCGTGTTGAATGAGATATGTTGTAAAATACGTTGGCGTTCAGCACCATTTTGTGAATCATATGGAATCCCAATTTTTTGAACCATGTATAATTTTTCCTTGCACAATTATAAGGTTCCAATGCGTGGTCTACTGCATCGACTGCACCTATATTTTCATTACAGAGCAAAATTGTAAGTATATATATATATATATATGTTTGGGTTTCAGATAATATTGATTACCAGTGGCTTTCCTGTGTCTCATCTCTTCAACAAAATTTGCTGTCTGTTTTGTTGTCAGCACGTATATATCGCGTTTGTCTTTATATTTCACTAAAAACACATAATTTATTCTGAAGAAACAAGTCTGATGTTATAATAGTTTTGTGTCTACATGTTCTTTTGGAACACCACGATTTATTCTTATTATTCTTGTTGTATAGGTATTTCTACTTAGTAAGAATTCTGCAAGACGTAAAGAAAGCTATCAATTATCAAGGGTAACTTCTCTACCTTCATCCAATATGTTCTACAGTAAATAAACGACGACTCTTTCGGACATTGTCAAATAATCAGTTCCACGAATATGGGAGACATTATAAATGTATTACCCAATATACAGAGCAAAATAGTAAGTATTTCAGCGAAATTACGGATCCGATTGACAAAGGCAAAACAATTTCAAACCAAATCGTCCTCGTTTAGTTTTTACGTATTGTTTGAAATGAAGTCGTACTTTATAAAGCAATAAGCATTCATCCAAAACACAGATATCACCAATATCTATGAGAGTTGTAGTGATATCACGGATTTCGGCAAAAAAACATAAATAAACGTGATAAAGGTTTAAATGTATCAACATGTTTTGGGTCGGAAAAGCAAATAAATTTTAGAATTGAGAAAAAACGATTTCTGCTCATAATTTGGAGGAAAATACTTCGGGGCCTTCGCACAAAAAAATTCTACAAAAATACGAAGTAATTGTAGGATAATGAATAATTCCCATCGTTAGTGCTAATGAAATAAAGACACATTTCGGGCACAGTAACGTCCTTCCATAGCAGCCCGTGTACCTTCCTTTCATTATTATATTTTTCAATAAAATACATACATGCTCTTTCGTTTGTCCATTTACATAAACAGTTTACAAGTTTGGGTGGAATAAAACTCTCAAGACATTTCAAGGCTGGAGTGTTTTTATCAAAGTCCACAGCGAGATGAAGAATTTGAATCACGTGAAGCACATGTTCGACGACCAAAAGGCAAAAGGTTAGATGAAAAATACACCGTTAGCAGCGTGAGACATCCGCCTAGTCAGATGATATGGGGTGCTATGTCAGCATCCGATACTGCTTCATTATCCCTTCTGCCGACAAGCACTACCATGACTGGTCCTTTTTATGTGGAAATGTTACGTGAGAAGCTGTTATCTCATATGCAAGTGCACAAACGCACAATCGTTATGCAAGATGGTGCTCCATCCCACATATCAAAGACAGTAAAGGACTACCTGCAGAGAGAAAAACAGAACTCTGCTCGATTGGCATGATAACAGTCCCGACCTTAACCCCATGGGCAATTTATAGACCATTTTAAAAGACAAGTTAGCAGAAAAACGGCCTTTAAATTCCCAAGCTTCGATTGACGCTATAAAGTACGTGTGGTGCAGAGACATTTACATTTCAAGTGACTACTGCAAATCTCTCATTGAGATTATGCCACATCGTGTTCTGCCCGTCATAAGACAAAGGCGGCCACACAAAGTACTGATTTCAGTCTTTTTGTGTTCTAAAAAATGTAAGTGTTCAACTGTGATGTCATTTTTTCAAATACCTCTGTCTAGAAATTAGTTGTTTCTTTGAAAAACTTAATTTTCAATAAGTTGATAGGTGGTCTCAAACTTTTGCAAAGGACTGTACGTCGCCCGTCACCGTGATTCTGCTAAGGGGATTCCGATTACCGCTCTATCGTTACTTCCGATTACGATTACCGCTTCTATCGTTACTCCCGATTACGATTACCGCTTCTGTTGTTCCACCGTCCGCTTCCGATCACCGCTTCTATCGTTCCACGCCTCGTTTTCCTCGGGGCAAGCACTTTAGAATTTTGCTAGATGTCAGAAAGTTATCTCCAAGCATAATATCAAAGAACAATCGACTGCGAAGTATTAAAACGGATGGTTTGTAACTATAACTGTAGTGCAAGTGAACGAACACGTCTGAAAGAGTAATGGTGAAAACATAACGAGAAATCTAGCATTTTCTCGGTGTTGTATTTGTGAAAACACCTGTCTTCCTATTGTTATTTTATTTAACTCACAGATTCCTTTTCTCTGAAACGACCGTTATTTTTTGAACATAATTACAAATCGTCTACAGAATATGCGCAGTAGTAAGGAACCATCTCAGCTGCAGACGACCTCGTTTCAATTAAACTGAATTAAGGACAAAAACCTCTCGGGAAAATCGCGATTTGATCGGCTGCTTGAAAAATCCGTTTCTGTTGTCGGAGAGAGAAAAATAATTAATTTCTGACCGGTGTTTCACCGTAAACGACAGCCTAAGCTTCCAGGAAAAGTGATTGCGAAAGGAAAACCCATTTTCTTACTCTTAAGGTGTAGAGTTGGATTTTAATGCCTTTAGCTTTCCATGATTTAACACTCAAAAACACTGATTTAAAAATGAGAATCTCAGAGAAAGAAATATTTAATTAAATGGGAAACACTATTCAGCGGATGTGTTTTATAAGGCTAGATGAAAATGGTTAGGATTATAAACGACAATTCAAAATCTTCGCATTTCCTTCTCGGAATATTCGTACTTACCGGGAATGATTTAAATCGCTAGTGCCAGGTGTTTGAAATTTGAACGTAGTGCTTAAAAACCAGCCTGTACATTGTACACACACTAGCTTAGTTTTTGAAGTAAAACCTCTGTACAGATGTACGCAAACATTAATTTCTCAGAGTATATGCAAATACGCGATTTCGCGTGTTGCAACGTGATCTAGGCACCTATTTAACACTTCCCCTTTTGCATTATATGTGTTTTCTCGGCTGACCAGTGGGCCTACTTTGCCGTAGGTCCACTGGTCAGCCGGGACCATGTGTCGCTGTATGCAGTCATCCATGAAGAAAGTGCATTTGAGAAATCCCAGACAATTTGGTGTGTCGAAGGTAACATCACACATTTAATTTTTCCGAAGCACTGGAGAAGGGATTCTCATTTTTCCTGTCTCGCTTTGTGGAAAGAACATCACACCATTGTGAGAAACTTAACAGCCGGATCATTCGGGAAGTTCGGGCGCCAATATGACGAAGTAAATTTCCCCATCATCTTTGTCCACGTCGAACCTCTAATCCGGATCCCCTCACTCCGGAGTAAGTCGCTCTCCCAACTGAGCTACGCGGACGTACGCTCTCGCTGCTATCTTCCTTTATCTCATGCGCGTCGTGCGGTGCAGGCACGTCCCACACGTGATATTACAAATAGTTAGGCGTGATATGCACACGTGCATGCGATGTTTCAGAGATGCATAAAATGTGCGTGTGAGTTTTTTGGCATGGGATTAAAGTCATAATGAATGTATTGTAATTAGGTCATATATTCGGGTACAATTTTTGGTTAGTAGATTTGAGGATGTCATTACTTCTCAACCAGTTGGATGGACACAAATTGGAGGGTCGTCATTGCAGCATTCGGGTTTGTGAGAGAGGATAAGTAGACTTTCGGCGTACAGTAGATATCTTCTTGTGTTAGAGATCGCTAAGATCTTGCTTTGTGCCCAGTTTTGCTTTGTTTGGAGTTTTAACGACAACTATGATGAACTGGATGTATTATAAGCTGTTGCCCGTCCCTAAAGATCACTGGTTCTACGTAACGGAGAGAGTCAGTTTCGTGAGACAAACTCAGCATAATGCCACCCAGGGATTCGAACTCGGATCCATCTCGGACAAATTGTCAGAAGCCAGCGGAGCGACCATAAAGGATAGAGGAAATATACTTTTGAAGAAATGTATTGTGTTCCATTCGTGCATTCCAGCGAAACAAAATCTTTATGTCAAAAGGCAGGCCTGAAGAAATAAACGCACTCACTATGCAACCTTTACCTTAATTTAATAATTCAGAATTTTTAGTTATAATATGATTTGAAGTCTGTTCTTGTGGAGTGCAAATTTTGCCTCCAGGTTTTATTTATTATTGAAAAGTAAGAACTTCAAGATTTTTAAATGAAATGAAATCAGCTATGCCCGTTTTATGAATGTCCCGTTTGACAGAAGAAAAGAATTTGCTTCCCTTTTAAAGTTTCATTTCTAAAAATCCTGAGGGGGGCGATATTCCCTTGTATTTTTTTATTAATATTTATTTCAGCGACAATGCCTGGGTCTCAGATAAAATTATTTCTCGATCACGGATACCACTCAGTAAATCTCAACTTAAAATTGCAGCAAGGAAATTTTTTATTAAGGTTTGAAAGTAATTACATTGGACAATTCTTTTAAACTGATAGCGAAAAAGAAAATGATGTTTTCCTCAACTGTCATACGAACTTTCCGGTATCCGAAACTTGGTCAAATTAATTCAGAAAGAAAGAGCCGAGAAATAGAAAAATGTATTGTATTAGCAAAGCGCTCTCCCATGGAAAAAGGATGCCCGATGTTTTATCGATGCTCGTTTCATAAAAGCTACACTTTTTCTTTTCAGGAACTCAATAAAGTTCTTCCCAGACACCACAACTGCCGCAATATCACGAGTTATTTCTTAAAATCTTGAATCTCAGATAACTAGACGGAAGAGGCTGTTTTTCGTTTTTCCTTTTGTATTTGATGCAGGACTCAATCACAAAGCATAGTGTCTGAAACAACTTTTTAATTTAAAAGAACATTTCAGAAGTTCAAAACTTGGAGAGGATCGAGTCTTCTTACAAAACTTGAGTACCGCACTCACTTGAAAACTTTCTTCAGCTAAAGTAATTAAACTTCACTGTGACAGACCACTTACGCGCCATGATGTTTACAAAGAAGCTGTTTAAAACAGACACTGCTGTTAAAGTTGAGCGTCATAAAAGCATCAGCACTCTAAATACGACTGGTAGTTTTTGACTTAAAAAGTATTATATAAAGTGGGTAGACATCCTAAAAATGACTTGGGTATGATTTCTACATCTTACCGAGCATTGGAAGTGGCATTTACATCCTAGGAACATGATAGTAAAAAAATGGGATTAGTAATACCCTTTAACTGGCTGGAAGCAGTTAATTCGGGGTTAGCAAAATGGGATGAAATCAGCTCGAACGAATGTGCTCACTGTCTAAGAAATGAGCCGAACGCGGCTGGAATGAGTAAACCTGAGCATCAGAAAATGCTTTGTTTCTCTTGACTTTGTTATTCAAAGTATGTTTAGGGGGTTGATTGATACTAATCCTTTCTGAGTGATTGCCTGCTAGAAAGTGATTTCTGAATGACTAATCCTTTCTGTGTGATTCACTGCTCAAAGGGCTATAACAACGACGACGAACCTAAGAAAGGAGACAGAAGATGCTTGAATCACTTGTTCCTATCAAGTGGCATGATGCCTATGCCAAGGGGACTAGTTCTTTCCTAGCATGCCTTGAGTCATGGTGCAGAGAATTAAGAACTAGAAGTAGAACGCTTATCGCCATTAGTAGGTCTAAGGCTCGCACTGCTGTGATGAGAGGGAAAAAGGAATTGTTTTGACGTAGCTTTTGTAAAACGCGGCCGTTATGTGACCATTTCTATTTAGGAATCCCCAAAAACTTTGGGCACAATTTGTTTTAGATACACCGGCCACTTAAGTGGTTAATGAATCTAAGACCAAATATATGGCTGCAGAAAGGCCTTTCACTCCAGTCTGCCTTCTACCATCATGTTGGGTGGTTATACATTCGACAGGATTGACAGCTTTAAATATCTGGGTTCTTCGGTAACTTATACCAATGATGTTTTTACGTAAATTAAAATCCGTCTCATATCTGCAAATGGAGCATTCTATACCCAGAGAAAACTGTTGAAATCTCAATTCTTATCTCGAGCAACAAAGTTAACCATCTATAAAACTCTAATAAGACCTGTGTTTACATATGCCTCAGAAACTTGGGTACTACTAGGAAAATTAAACGACTGTTGGATACATTTGAAAAAAAAAATCCTCAGAAAAATAATTGGCCCAATATGTGACGGTGGAATCCGACGGAAATGCTTCAATAAAAAATTATACATCATTTATAAACACCCTACTGTTGCTAACATGACTGTGTCGTTAAGATTGAGGTGGGCTGGCCATGTAGTGCGAATGAAGCTCTTAAGAAAGTATTGTTTGAACATCCTTGAAGGATACAGAAGATGATGACAACCAAAGACTAGGTAAATAGATGGAGTAGTAGAGGATACAAAAAGCCTGGGCTGCCAGAACTGGAAAGTAATGGTCCAAAATATAGAACAATGACAAAAACTTGTTGAGGAAGGCCAAAGTTCACACTGAACTGTACAGCCAAGCAGACGAAGAAGACACCCTAAAAATGTTGTGCTCATTTGTTTAATTATCAATACAAAATTTGAAACACAAGAAGTTTAGCAATTAATTAGTGATATTTGCCAAAAAAAAAGTTAGGAAATGTGAAGTTAAGTACTTTATTTTAAATTCATAATTAATTCATTTTATATTTTGTAACACTAATAACTTGAGAAATTTAAAGAGCAAGATAATTATTTTCTTAAAACGATAAATCAAGATATTTACTATGCAATGAATTAGAGTAATATTTCTTACATAATTTTTCTAATTGATATACATCTTAAATGAAAATGTAAAGAAAATAGTAAAACAATGTTCAAGTTCCAAATTCCATGTCCTGTATCTCAAAATGTATTTGTTTCAAAACAAAACGTTTAGTTCACGGCACAACAGACGTAATAGAGATGATACCCCCCTCCTAATAAAATTAGATTGAACCATTAGTTATTAAGATATCACTGTTATCGCATTACAAACCCAGACGATTTTCAAATTCGAGAAAACATTTTCAGGGTACTTACCTCGCATACCACAACAACAAACTTAGGTTTAGTACCAACTGTTAGAAAATCCATGGCGGGGTCCTGACTGTTGGGAAAACTATAACACTTAGCGCCTATTGACATTTTCGTATGCTGTATACTAGAAGAGCTTTGTACTGGAATTAGGGAACAGGCAGAACATAGGAAAGAAAAGAAGATGAAAGATTAGAGTTTTAGACGTGAAGGAAGGAAATTGTGAGCTTTGTGAGTGGACAGTGGCGTTTTTCTGAATGGTGCAGCCAGAGTTAACTGTGTTAGTATATAATTGCAGAAGATTAGCAAGTTTTTTTATTAACTCTCACAAAAATTTGATAGTGAAGGCATTGCACGAGCAAGCATGCCAGGATCCGACAAATCTTTCACTCTCACAGGATCGGTCCAGTGACAGGCTGAAGTCATCTGCCTCTACTGAACCACCACTTCCCACCTATTTGCCACAGGCAGCCCGTGCGACGTTCTGGGCCGTGGTTATTTATTTTGCATCTCGCTGGGAGATTTATTCGCCAGCGCGATGGAAATTGGGACCAAAGTTCTTTATTGTGTCTAGGCTAAGATTAATGTGAATGTATCCTCCTAGCCTAGACACAACAAAGGAATTTGGTCCCAAACTTCATCGTGCTGGCAAATAAATCTGCCAGCCATACGCAAAATTAAGGACACCGGCCCATTAGCACGTCGCACACGTGGTTTATGGCAAAAGGGGTGGGGGAAGTGGTGGTTCTGTGGGCGCAGCAGACTCCAGCAGGTCACTGTACCGATCCTGTCAGGGTGGAAGATTTGAGGATCACGACAGGATTGCTCGCGCAACGCCTACACATTTGCCAACTTTTGTGAGAGTTCCACACATCCCTGCAGAGTCGACATTTTGGTGGAGCAGGTACAAATGCCATCAGCCAACTTACTCTTTACACTTTATTGTCTATACATATATCTTATATATAAAACACAAAACGTCTGTTTGTCTGAAGCAGTAAAAACTCTCGAACGCCGAACTGCGGCATCGTGAAATTTGCGTAGCTTATTAATACTGGAATTCCTAGGTCAACGCAACTATTTTAAGATCTCTACGTTGTTTCGTTCGCGAGTTATAAATTAATTAATACGCTAATCAATAAAGCCAGCGTCGTTTGCTACGTCATCGTTATCTGAAAGCACGTGACTGCATTCATCGCCGCGGCAGATCCACAGGTGTTTCTTTTATTTGAGAGCTGTGCATAAAAAAATGCAAAAACGAACTTTGCAAAATCTTAAGGAAACGGGCTGAAATTTTTATCAACACCACGAAGAGGAGTCCCTCAAAATTTCACCGGAATCCAGTCAAATCCTTTTAAAATAGGCATGGACTTTTTAATTCATCGGTAAACAGAAATATATGCGCAGAAACGGTTAATAAAATCTTGATGGCTAATTTAAAAAATATTTATTGATTCATGCGAAATTTGGAGGTCATGTTCGTATTAACTAACGATTTATGGTGTTCATTTGAATTTCAGCCAGTTTCATAAAATATTCGTAAAGATACGTTTTTAGCTTTTTTATCTCAGATATTCGCCCCTCTAAGAGGTCTGAAACTGAAAGCACGTGATGCATTTGATGCTTCTCACATGAACAGCTAGCTGTACGTTGAAATGTCAAGAGCAAAGTATCCAACAAAATTATATATTGTCACCGATGAAGGAGAAACCAAAAATGTTGTATACGGCTAAGTGCTGAAATAATCACACTATGAATAAATCATTTCTAATGACCGAATTTGTGAAATCAGCTTTTTTCTTTCTTGCAAGCATCATTTTTTTCCCGATTTTTTCAGTGACACATAAGGGAATATGAAATTAATAAGCCTAAATCCAGGGCAAAGCCGGGTAGTAAAGCTAGTGTATACATAATACTTTCATTATTATTTAATATTTTTCTTTACAATTTTATATTGTACACACGTAGGCTTCCAAACAGGTTTTTAACAACATGATTTTTAAATCCTTATGTGTGAACACAGAAGGTTTTAGCTATTTTTTTAATAATTTGAATATGGAATTTTTAAGACTATTCTAAGGGCGAAAATTAATTATTCAAAGTGTGTTCTATAATGTATGTAATTATTATAATTTATGCATGGTATTAAATAAATTATGTCACGTGTTTCATGTGCAAGAGATGGACATGCCACGTAATCAAATGTGAGTGACTGAATTACACTTCAGGAAAGGACTTCGCTTTCTCACGGAGAAAAAGCTTTCTTTTCGAAGCCAATGCCAAAAAACTGTAAATGTCTAGCGGGGTTCGAGTGGCGCCAACGAAGCACGATACGGACAATCACGACGGAAACACAGAATTACGGAGAGCACTTAGCGGCAACATAAAACATTTCATTTAGATGTTTTCCCATCGAGCTAGACAAAGATCAACGTCAAAAGTCGGCAGTCTGTCTTTTAGACTGTATTCTTCTTTTGTAACGAGAGCATGTAGCCAATGTTTGTATATGTTACTGATGTATCTTTGAAGAGCCTGATTTACGGCGACAGAGGTGAAGATGAAAACGACACGTGGTGAACCCGATGTGAGATAAAGACGTCAGGTGCGCGTGATAGAGGAGGCCAGCCAGAGTGTGATCATCCCAGTTAGGAGCAGTAATAGCCGGCAGGACTGCAAGTTGGGAGGAACCAAAAATAGCCGAGTCAGGCCACAGTGTCTCGGGGCATCGAGCCGAAAGGTATGCTGGGTACGCTCCCAGGAGAAGGGAAGGAGGTCACGTGCAAGAAGAGAATCATAGTCAGGGTGTGTAGGGCGATGCATAAGACGCGGGCGCAGGAGCTCCCGTACAAAATGTTGAGAGGAGAAATGATGTTGAGAGCTTCATGATTGAAGGCTCTGAGTTGTGATAACTCGTAATTGGTCAGTGTACGGATACACCTTAGTTTCCCGAAAAAGTAGCGGCGAAGCACGGAGAAAGTGTCAAAAGAGGTGGATAGATTCTAACTCATGTGGCTGGAGGAATTAAGCTGATTAGAGAAGTGAAGTTTCGAACAATAATAATAGACTTGTATCAAAGCAACGATAACGTAAGTCTTTTTCAAGGAAGCCGTCAGTCTCACGAAATCAGACTTTAAGACCTATCTTCAATAAAATTGTTAAGTTTGCATTACGGAGTGATTACTTTAAATTTTCTCAAATGCCTTATTTAAAACCTTCCCGCCCTTCCTCGATTAGCAGATCACAATAGTAATGCTGAGGAAGAGAGCGCCTGCGCATTAGTTCTACAAACGAATGTTAAGTACGACCGAATCTCATTTAAGTTTACTGGTGTGTGGGTAGGTGCTGAGTGAAATAAGTTGACGCCTTCAGTTGTGGAGGCGGGATATAGCACACGGGCGATACGCTCACCCCTACAACTATTATTCTTAATACACTCATTGTCCTAAAAATCGGCGCACCAAGAAAAAGCGGTGCGATTAACGTGCAACTCGCGAATACCAACGGGGAGGGTAGACATGCAATTGATTAAAGGCGCCACGCAGGAGAATCCACATTCGTGCCGAAGTGCACTGTAAGAGTCAGGTGAGATCGCTGAGCGACTGACATGCCGAGGAGCCGCCCTCTAGATGTGCTAATGAGCAACTGACGGAGTTTGAACGAGGCCGTATCGTCGGGATGAGAGAGGAAAGGTGGCCGCAGCGCCGAATCGGCCGCCATTTGGATCGGTCGGATAGTATGGTGCAATCGCGTTGGGAGTAATGGACACGGGAAGGCACCCAGCTACGGTGGACTGGCTGTGGACGACCCAGACGCACAACCAACAGAAAGGACCGGGGATCGTGACAGCTACACGCACAGATGCAACGACGTCCTTGCCCAATACCCAGAAACATGTTACAGCAGCACTACGGACTCCTGTGTCAACCAAAACCATTTCCAGACCCATGGCAAGACGAATCTGCACTCTGGACGGCTCTTACCTTTTTCTGCCATTAACACCTGACCATCGTCGGCGTCGATTGCAGTGCTGTCAGCCGCGAGCAACGTGGAATGCTACGGACAGGAGACGTATAGTGTTCAGCGACGAATCCCGTTTCTGTATGGGAAAGGACGATCCCCTTGTCACAGTGTGGAGGACCGCAGGTGAGCGCTACAATCCCAACCTCACTGTACAGCGCATACGTCCCGAACTGCAGGCATGATGGTTTGGAGAGCCATCGCGTAGACTATGGCAGGCGACTTTCCTCGCACTGATCCGAGAATGTTTACACCCCAGCGCTACGTACAGGAGATCCTGCTGCCCCATGTGCTGCGTTTCCTGTCGGAGCAACCCGGAGCCATTTTCCAACGAGATAACGCCCGTCTGCACTCGGCTTGGGTTCCACCACACTATCTACGTCAGGGTTCGATGCATCCGTGGGCTGCCATATCGTCTGATCTCTCGCCCGTCGAGCACGTGTGGGACTAGACGGGACGCCAACTTTCACCATGTTCCAGTGTTCGTGATTCAGAGCGTCAGTTGCAAGAAGTGTGGGCCATTGCAATCCGACTCCTCCTTCTTGGTGCGCGGATTTTTATGACAATGAGTGTATTTCTGTATATACAATATATATACATAAACAGTCGAGTCACATTATTGTGACCATCTCCTGCTTTTGACGTCACCAGCGCGTAGCCAATGAAAGAAGGCACGTGTTGTGATCTGGCTTGGAGGGTACATAAGGTGTGCTGCAGGCAATCTGAAAACATATCACTCGTTGCTGCCAAGGATAAAAGGAGCGATTTATTAGGTTTGCAAAAAGGGATGATTATCGGCTTTCGGGCCAAGGGTGGCAGTATTTCTGAAGCAGCGCAGTTTGTGAACTGTTCTCGTGCTACTGTGGTTAAAGTGTATCCTGATTGGAGAAATGGCACCATTGCAAATAAGCGACTTTGCAACTGCTGAGCACCACGTGCCATTGATGTGAGAGGTGAACGTTGGCTTCGAAGGTGCGTGAGGGCCGATCGACACGCTACAGTGGAACAACTCATTGGCCGAATGAACCAGGGAGATACCGGAAATGTGTCTAAAACGACAGTTCAGCAAACCTTGCTGTGCATGGGACTCCGATGCAGACGATCACTGCACCTATGCTAACGAAGGTGCATCGGCAAGAAAGGCTTATATTTGCATGGCAGTATCGGAATTGGTCCTCAGCTGATTTGCAAAGGTTTGCGTTCTCCGATAAGTCACGTTTTCTGCTTCATCAAACGGATGGACGTTGGCGTATACGGCGAAAAACATGGGACAACAAACACTCTTCAACCATTGCTGGAGGAATACATGTTGGTGGTGAAATCGTTATGGTCTGGGGAATGTTTTCGTGGCATTCTCTGGGTCAACTCCTACTTGTGGAAGGCACTATGGACCGAATTCGTTGTGAATCCATCTTGAAAACCACGTACATCCATACATGCTGATTGTCTTTGCTGGGGCTGACGGGATCTTCCAGCATGACAATGTGACGTGTCACACAGCTAGAAATGTCCGAGATTAGTTGGAACAGCACGAGGAAAAATTCACAGTACTTCCTTGGCTCCCTAATTCTCCAAACTAAACCCCAATTGAGCATCTGTGCGACCAGCTCGATCGTGTTGTTCGCTCTATGGATTCTCCACCTTGCACCCTCCAGCAGCTGTCAGATGCAATGCAGTTAGCATGGCTCCACATACCTATGAACACCTTCCAGCATCGTATTGAGTCACTCCCAGCCCGTCTAGCTGCTACCCACGCTGTACACGGCGGTTGCTCTGGATCTTAGCTGGTGGTTGGTCACAACACTGTGACTCGACCAAGCATATATACATTATATCATCATCATTGTCACCCATTATTAATCCACTGCTGGGTGAAAGTACTCCCAAGTTTGTTTCTTCCACAACGGTGTATCTTGCGTCAGTCACCTCCATGTCACTCTTGCATGCTTTCGAAATTTATCCACCCATCTCCTCCCATCTTGTCTTCTTCTGGATCTTTTCCTTTCCCTTGGAAACCAATCTAGAATTTCGGTTGTACGTCGGTGGTCCGTCCTTCTGACAACATGTCCAGCCCATTACCATTTCAGCGATTTTACTATGATCGTTATGTCTTTCACTCTTGTTATTTTTCTTATCCATGAGTTCCTCTTTTTATCTCTCATGGTCACCCCAAGCATGCATTATATATATATACTGTATATCATCATCATTGTCAACCATTACCAATCCACTGCTGGACGAAGGCCTCCCCAATTTCCCTCCACAACAGTCTGTCTTGTGCCAGTCTCCTCCAGGTTACTCCCGCATACTTTCGAATTTCATCCGCCCATCTCCCATATGATCTTCTTCTGGGTCTTTTCCTGTCCCTTGGAATCCAGTCTAAAATTTCAGCTGTCCATCGATGGTCTGTCCTTCTGGCAATATGTCTAGCTAATTGCCATTTCAGGGATTTTACTCTGGTCATGATGTCTTCCACTCTTTTCATTTTTTTGATTCACGAGTTCCTCTTCTTATCTCTCCTGGTTTCACCAAACATGCATCTATCTCTCCATGCTTCCCTGAGTTGCCTGCAGTCTTTGTATGTCTGTTTTAGTTAAGGTTCACGTCTCTGCACCATATGTAAGCACTGGAACGATGCATCGATCAAACACCCCTCCCCCAAGACACAACGGCACACTACCCTTGAAAACCACACCGCTTTCCCCAAACGCTCTCGAGGCAAGTTCTATACGCCGATTAATTTCTTCATCAATGTGACCCCCACTTGACACCCTCTGTCCAAGATAAATGCAGGCATTGATTATCTCCAGCTTTCCCCATCAATCGATAAATCTTCATTTCCCGTAAAAGCACTATACATCACTTTTGTCCCCTGAAAGTTCACCCTTAATCCCGCCCCTTTACTCCTGTCAGAAAGCCCCCGGATCACACTCTGCAGCTCTGATGGGGTAGTTGCAAAAATGACTACGTCATCAGCAAAACGAAGGTAAGTATAGACAGTATTTACCTAACACCTTTTCGAAAATAGTGGAAATACTTTACATATAATTTTCAATTCCATCGTGTGCGAACTGCCTCGGAATTCCACTCTACTAATTTTATTATATTTTAACCAGATGCCTGGAAAAACAAATTCCTTCTTCAAATAATTCAAACGAGGATTGCTGCAAACAAACCTCGTGAAAAATGAGAGCAGCCCACGTGAGCACATAAATCGAATCAAATAATCAGCTCCCCTTGTTTGAGCGTGTTCCGATTCAATTTTCTACTTTAGTGATCACGTAAAAAACCACACAACATGTGGTTCGTAATATGAAGCTGCTTCCCTGCATAAAAATAAAGTTACATTCTAAAGAATGCGTAATAAAGAGAGCAATAAGAAAAAAAATGAACAGTCTGTATTCGCTTTTTGGTAGGAAGCACGGGCCGGAAAAAGAAAAGAAAGAAGATGACGCCAGGAATTAAGATAAGGAGACTTTTCCACACTAACTGCAAAGGGCTCAGTTCTAGAAGTTGCTCGATACCCTCCTTTTTGAAAAAAAATCAGATTTCGTCTGGTTGCACACAAATAAAAAGAGAAAAGAAGCATTGATTCACGTCAATCTAGATAATATAAAGCAAAGCCAAAACATTATCACCAGCGCGTCTTTATGCAAATCAAAACAACAGCAAGTAAACGACAGCACGTGTAAAGGTTACGAAACGATATAAATGATACCTGGAAGATGTCATACACGTGCTTTGGAATAAGAAACTGCTAAGTCAGAATATCTGAGATTAGTGGACAGCGTGAAGCGCACGTTTCAGAATAGCCACCAATGCGATAGGCGTCTAGAAAAACATTATACAGGGTGGTCGAAAAGTCCCCTAGGGGTTTCGATTGACAACTGTACGAAAACGAACAGATCAACAGCAATGCGGTTTGCGGCATTTGAAAGAGTAAATATTCGAGTATAATAATATTACCTTAATACACCTCTACATGTGCGCCTTTGGTGGCAATTAACAAATTCAGTTGGTATCCAATTTCTTGCCATGTGCGCTCCAACATGTCAGGATCGATTCTATCAAGCGCTGCTGTAATGCGCTGTTTCAGCTCCTGATGGCTGATTTATGTTTTACGGTAAATCATGTCCTTGATATAGTCTCAGAGGAAAAACTTAAAAGTAGTAATATCCGGTGACAGGGGTGGCCAAAGAATGGTACCATCTCTGCCAATCCATCTGTCGGGAAACTCACGGTTCAGGTATTCACGAACGTGAAGTCCTCAATGTGGGTGGAACGCCATCTTTTTGCAGTTTGACGTTTAGTTGCAATCCTGTAGTTGAGGAACAGGAAAGTTCTGAAACATGTCCAGGTAATTATTCATTTGCATTGTGGGCTCGGAGAAGAAGAATGGCCCAATTACACGATTATGCATGAGCCCACACCAAACATTCACCTTTGGACTGTGCGCGACGTGCTCCCTGAGTGAATGTGGGTTTTCACTACTCCATACACCAACGTTCTGAGTGTTGAATTTTACGTGGACGTAAAGGGTTGCCTCATCATAGAACATTATAAGGCGTAGGAAACTTTCATCAACTTCCAGCCGCTTCAACATATCCTGAGCGAATATTAAGCGCGGAGTTCCATCGTTCGGTATAATCTGGTGTAGGATTTGCACTTTGTATGCGGTTAGTTTCAGGCGTGTGAATTACTCCCATCAATGTGGATCGTGGAGCATTCAGTTGTACAGAGGCCCTTCTCGTGGACTTGCTAGGACTGCGAGCGAAAACCTCCTGTATGCTCTGCACAGTTTCTTCACTGACAGGGGGTCTGCCACTTCTTTCCCGGTCCAGGACGCTACCAGTATCCAAGAATTTCTTCTTTCACGCTCTGATACTGAAATCACTCGGGGGATCATTCCCATATGTCCGACGGTAATTTTTTTGTACCGTAATCACAGACTTCGTCTCAAAAAAAAAAAAACAACGCATTCACATTGCTTTCTCCTGCGGCCACGACATTTTCAGTTGTTTTCCAGTTGGCGTCGGTATTTGCGAGCACATAACGCCATCTGTTGGAAAGAGATAGCGTTAAAAACTCGAATATTTACTCTTTCAAATGCCACAAACTGCATTGCTGTAGATTTGTTCGTTTTTGTACAGTTGTCAATCGAAACCCCCAAGGCACCTTTCGACCATCGTGTATAATTTTGGAGAAACTTAAAATGATCAACAATACAAAAGAGCTGCATAATAATTAGTTAAGAATACCATAGGCGTAGCAACCAATGCAAATCAATCAAAACCCAGTACTCATCTTTATGCAGAGCGTTCAACGGCTACTTCTTGTGATTAGAAGACACATTTGTTCTGACTTTGACACTACGTACCATGTTATTTAAAAACAAATGCATTTCTTATGTGGAAATGCGCTGATGATGAACCTTGTAACAATCAATGATTATGTTTCAAAGTAGGCTCCACTGTGTTCAAGATTTAGAAACCGTCTTTTTAAGGTGGCTTCTTCTCCTGACTAAAAGATTCATTTGTTCCAAATATGTTTTAATACTAGGGTGTGGAAAATGCTGAATTGCTGATATATATGCATTTACTCAGAGTCTTGTACAGGGATTGGACAATGAAACTGAAATACCTGCGCAAATAGCACCCCACGTGTCACGCGGCTTCACGTATTACCTGGTGGCCAGTCGACATCTATTTCACAGTTGATCAACGAGAGCGGAGTGTGAAGGTTGCATTAGCAGAACAGTAGCACAGCTGAACGTCAAAAAGTGCAGTCCACAAAACATATTGGGAGACATATCCGAGTTTAAAGGAGGACAGATTGTTTGTGGGCGTCTCGCCGGTGCATCTGTGTCCAAGACAGCAAGTCTTTTGGTGTATCGCGAGCCATGGTATCCAGGATCATGTCGCTATACCAGCAAGAGAGATGAACCACATCCAATCGGAGTAACTATGGAGGTAATAGGAAGGTGTCTGACAGGGACGTCCGGGTGCTAACACGGATGGTAGCCAAAAAACATAAAACCACAGCTGCCAAACTCACTGCAGAGTTGAATACTCACCGCGACTCACCTGTTTCCATTAAAACTGTTCGCTGGAAGCTTCACCAGATCAACATTCATGGTCGTGTTGCTATCGCCAAACCCTGAATCACCTGTGTGAATGCCAAACGTCGGTTGCCATGGTGCCAGCTGCGCAAATCACAGATACTGGACAACGTGAAATGTATATTGTCCTTCTATGAATCGTCCTTCACTGTCTTTCCCACAACCTGGAGAGTTTACGTGTGGAGATATCCCTCACAGACTTACCACCCGGACTGTTTGTTGCCCACAGCGAAGCACGGAGGTGGATCTGTTATGGTTTGGGCCGCAATACAGAGGTATTCTGTCGTCCCGCTGATTGCTCTTGAGAGGCACATAACTACTGGACAATTCTGGAGGACCAGGTGCACCCACTGGTTGAAACATTGTACCCTGACGGTGGTGCCGTGTATAAGGATGATGACGCACCGACCAACAGAGGCAAAATGGTGGAAGAGTGGTTTACGGAGCATGAAAGTGAGGTTGAACATCTGTCATGGCCTGAACAGTCACCAGACATGAACATTATTGAGCCACTCTGAGGTGTTCTGGAGGAGCGAGTCAGGAAACCTTTTCCTCCACCATCCTCAAGTCATGAACTAGCCACTTTTCTGCAAAAGGAATGACTTCAAATCCCTCTGGCCGCTGTACAGGACTTGTATCGGTTCTTCCCACTACGAAATGCAGCTGTATAGGCCTCCTTTAAAGGCCAATAATAAATTGTTGTGTCCTAAAACATGTGTTTCGGTTTCGTTGTCCACCCTTTGTAACAATCAATGCTTACATTTGAAAGCATGCACCATCGTATTCAACGTTTTGTACTCATCTTTCTGCAAGGTGTTGTTCAATGTCTTCTACTGCTGAATAGAAGATACATTTGTTCCAAATATGCTTGAACACTATGTACAAGCGTATGGAAAAAACTGAGTTTCTGATATTAAAATGCACATATTTAGAACCTTCAAAAACCCAATGCTTATATTTCAAAGCGCGCAGCATAGTGTTCATGACTTTGTATCCATCTTTCTTCAAGGAGTTCAATGTCCTCTCCTGACTGGAAGATACATTTGTTTCGACCGTGATTTCACACTAAGTACTAGGGTGTGGGGAAATGGCATTTCTGATACATAAATACACTTACTTTGAAACTCGTAAAAACCAATGCTCAATCCTCGTAAAAATCATTTCAAAGTACTATACCATCGTGTTAAAGAATTTGTACGCATCTTTCTGAAAAGTGTTCAATCTCGACACGGTACCATGTTTTCGACTTAGCAGCGAAGAACTCTTGACACCCGTGTTGGATGTCGTCCGAATCAGCGAACTGCCTACCCCTAAGAAAATACGCCTTTACCCGAAACAGGTAATATTTATAAGTGACGAGGTCGGGGCTGTACGCTGGGTGTAGCATGAGCTCGATAATACCAAGTTGCTGGAGCTTTACCTGTGTTCGAATGGCGACAAGAGGTTTGGCATTGTCCAGGTGAGGGACCCCTGCTTTCGATTGAGTTAAGTTGTTCATTTTAGCTTCAGTTTGTAGCGATGTCGCACGATTGGTCGAATAGCGATTGGTCGAGAGTAACGATTGGTCGGCAGCACGATTGGTCGACATAACGATCAGTCGACCGTAACGACTAGTCGACAGTAACGACTGGTCGACAGCACAATTGGTTGACACAACGATTGGTCGAAATAACCATTGGTTCAGAGGATTATGGTTTACATTCGCAGCGGTACCTCTCAGAACGTACTGACCTCTCAAAACGTAACGTTCCTTTTTGGAAATAATATCTTTTAGAATGTAGTCCTTAGAACGTACAGCATTATAACATATTATTTCCAAATAGGTCCCCGTGTCATGTTTTGTACTCTAAGTGAAATCTATATAGAGGGCCTTCTGCACGATGTTATTTCCGAAAGTGCCCCGGGGCACTTTAGGTATAGGCACCTTGGGAAAACTGCCACACATATTTCGGAAACTCGGAAAATTGCCCCAACGGAAAATTGCCACACATTGAAAGCGTTTCTCGGACGAACGGCGATTTGTGCTCGTCTCCTTAATGAAAACCATGTGGCAATTTTCCAGTGGGGCAATTTCTCTCTGTGTGTGTGGCAATTTTCCGGGTTGCTGAAAGATGTGTGGCAATCTTACGGTGGGGCAATTTACCGCCAAAGGGTTTGCTCTTATTCAATTCTTTTTTTCCAAGTTCCGTTCACCATTTTATGTTGACCAATGTCAACTAATCGTTACATCGACCAGTCGTTACTGTCGATCAAACGTGCTGTCGACCAATCGTTATGTCGACTAATCATTTCTGTTGACCAATCGTTATACCGATCAATCGTCATGTCGACTAATCATTACTGCCGACCAATCGTTATGCCGACTGATAATTTCTGTCGACCAATCGTTACTGTTGGCCAATCGTGTGTCGGCCAATCGTTATGTCGACCAATCGTGTGTGGGCCAATCGTTATGTCGACCAACCGTTTGTCGACCAATCGTTACATAACCGTTTGTAGAAAATCCCATCGATCTACAGAAAATACAGTTGGGCTTTGATAGTGCGGCAATCTGGGACGGTCTTAAAGGGGATAACATTCAAGTAATTCCCCCAAATACACAGCATGATAGTTTTTTGGAACCACTGCGGGTTGGGACTGGATACGCTGGCTCAGCCTCTGTTTGAGAACTGTGTGATCTAGGCAGGTACATGCACTTCTCATCTCCAAAAACTATACGTTTGCTGCTTTGCACTAATTGGCAACAGGGGCTACGTAGGTAATTATTCCGATTACATTATCCGTGATCACAATAAGGAACATCCACTGTGCTCAGACTTTGGAACTTTGTAGTGACTTAAACCGTTTTCCTCGTATGAAAACTAATAATCCTAATTTCGGCATTTAAGTACATTTGAAATTAAATCAAATGTTTCATATCTCTGTGTTTTTTGAGATGAGCTAAAATGCCGTGATCTTTAAAATTCAGCTACAGGAAACGTTTCTGCGGATGAATAAGGCTGAAAGTTTCAGTGAAATTTAAATTAAATAGGCTGAAACTCCAGAATATTGTCTAGCACATATCGATACAAAACCGATTTAGACGTGCCCTAGATTCCTTATGGGAGTTTATTCTACTCCTTAAAATTCCTTATTAGGATAGATGACACATCTACAAAAAATGATAAGCACTTTCATTGACATCCATTGGGAATTCCATATTTCTTTAGATCCTCATTCGGGTAGATGAATAGCCCCTAACAAAAAAGAAAGTCTCATTTTAGGAATAAATCCCAATGGTCAACATCGCAAACAAAACTCCAAAATTTTATGATTAGAAAAGGGAAGAAAAAAGTCCTGTTAATCTAGATGAAGTACGGAAAAAGAAATCACCGAAGTAAAATCTCTATGATGTAAAAGTAAAACAGCAACAAAATATATGTGTAAAATGCTGCTTCCATGGATGTCAGGCGAGCACGCAAAATGAGGTTTCGAGAAACCAGTGATTCTGCAAGCATTCTGTAACAGCGGAAACAAGAAACATTTTGCTGGGTCATTTCAGCATTTTTTATTTTTTTGAATTTCGAAGTGCACTTTTTACGTGCTTTTTTATTCTTCACGCTCCACACTTTACTCATGTTCGTTCTCTTTTAATCAGTAGTGAAGCAAGTTAGAGTCGGCTTCTGTTTATAATGAAGTCTAAGGGATAAGAAGAAAACTTCTTTTCAAATAGCTATTAATTAAATGCAGTAGTAACATGTGTAACGTGCCTGCCCCGCAGGACGCAAACGACATAAAGGCAGATAGCAGCAAGAACGAACGTCTCAGTTGATAGGGAGACTTGTTCCGGAATAAGTGGACCCGGGTTCGATTCCCGGCGTGGACCAAAAATAACGGAGAAATTTACTTCGTTATAATAGCGCCCGAACTTCCCGGATGACCCGGCCGTTCAAGATCTCTCGATGGTGTGATGTTGTTTCCACACCGCGAGATAGAAAAAATAAGAGAATCCGTTCTCCAGCGCTTCGAAAAATAAATGTGTGTGACGTTGCATTCCACACACCAGATTGACTGGGAGTTCTCAAATGCACGTTCTATAGTGGATGACTGCCTGCGACGACGATTCATGGTCACGGCTGACTCGTCGGCCATGCCCCCGGCCCTCTTTCGGGGGGGGGAGGAGATGTGACGTGCCTGCCCCGCAGGACGCACACAACATAAAGACAGATAGCAGCAAGAACGAAGTAGCTCAGTTGGTAGAGCGACTTGTTCCGGAATAAGTGGACTCGGGTTCGATTCCCGGCGTGGACCAAAAATGACGGAGAAATTTACTTCGTTATACATGTTTCTAACTAAAGTACTATATGTGTATGTGGTTCATATAGACAAGCAAACCCACTTTAAACGCTTACTTTTTTAATACCCACAAATCTAAAGATTTCTTCTTCTTTGCAGTACATGATATTTTTAAATTTTCCAAGGAATCGTTTTTCTGTTTTACTGGAGTCATACATGTGTGACGTTAAAAAATCTTGTTACGGTGTTCACCAAGGTTCCTATGCCTGGTCATGACCTATAGATGTCAACGCATACGAGGTTCAGTGAAGATATGGAAAATGCAGCCCATAATGTCGGCTCTGTAGTTCCATTCTCTTCCTTGGTGTCAGAGCCTCAAATGACAGTCCTCCTCCGTAGGATCTGATACACTCCCTCAGGATATTCTAGAAGTAAACAACAACATTATCGTCGGCAGTGCAAAGTCTTGGCACGTTGCTCCGTCGTTTAGTACGTTCTGCATGATTTTCTCACACATTTGAATGAGTTCAGGATCTGCTACAGGGTTGTCCAAAATAATGGAAACACCTTGAGATAATAGGTGTTACGCACCTAATATGGTGTGGGAGCTCCTTTAGCATTTAAAACTGCTTGAATCCTTCTTGGAATGGACGCATACAAGTCCAGGATGGTGGTAAGTGGTATGTTGTACCATTCGTCCTGCAGAAACTGCTTCAATTCCTTGAGAAACGCCGGAGGAGGATAACGGGATCGCACTCTGTTTACCAACACAGACCGGAGGAGCTCAATTACGTTTAAGTCCGATGATTGTGCACGCCAAGGAAGGTGTGCAAATTCATTCTCATGTTCCTCAAATCGACTTATGTGAATCGGGGCATTATCATCTTGAAAGGTGCAATCCCCTGACGGAAACAATGTCTGCGCCATTAAATGCACATGGTCTACCAAAAGAGTGACATAGTCACCGCTAGTGATCCGTCCGTGTAAGGTGATAATGGGATCTGTTGCAAATGAGATCATGGCCCAAACCATTACGGAACCGCCCTCATGCTCCACAGTAGGAAGGAGACGTTCTGGGTTGTAGGCTTCTGCAGGGGTTCTCCACACGTAAACCCGTTTTGTATTTGGGAATAGTGAGAAACTTGATTCATCAAAACACAAGACATGTTTCCATTGATCCACAGTCCACGTTTTATGTTCCTGGCACCACTGTAGTCTCCGTTTCATATTCACCTGTGACACCAGGGGTTTTGCAATCGCAGCTCTGCAGTAAATATTGTGCTTATGCAATTCCCTTAGCACGGTATGGGTCGACATTGGGTTTTAGAAATGTGCATTAAGCTCAGCAGTCACTTTTGTCGCCGTGGTCTTCCTCTTTGCAGTCACAACCCTCTTTAATGTATTCCTGTCCCTCGCAGTAAGTTTGGTTTTCCTTCCACAGTTGTGTCTCGCAGATGATGTTGTGCTGTGAAAATTGTATGCTGTCATGACCTTCGACACGGCACCTCTGGATACCCCCAATACCTGTGCCACTGTGGTTACTGACGCACCAGTCAGACGGGCTCATACCATCTGACCTCTTTGGAACTCCGAGAGGTCACTCATTGTGCCTTCACCTGGAATGAAATTATGCAAACACCGATTTACAATGCAATCACACAGACCCTTGAAAACTATACGCAACACATTTTTACAAAACAAATTGTAGCTACATGTTCGTTTTACTCAAAAAGCAGCACATACCAAAGTCACTGTTTCCAGCGAGATGTTTCCATTATTTTGGACAACCCCTGTATCTCTACATGCTGACCGCTATGTATTCCTTCTACTGACCTAGCCTATCCGTTAACTGCTTCCTTCCCAACACAACTTTCCTCTCCCCCCATACAAAACCCTTCTGTGGAAAGCAATTGCAGGTGTCTGCTTTTCCTTGCTTCATTTTTAGAAATTCCTTAGCTCCACTTTCCATTATTTGCCGTTTTGCACAACACATGAAAGGATTTTCAACATTTCGTAATTTCGGTAACTGGGAATTTCGACTTCGTTTTATAAATAAATAAGCTGTCATGCAGTTTTGTTTACCTAAATCAGAGAAAATGGAAGTTTCTTCGCAATAAACGATTTTGTTACAAATGGGAGCGACTGTAGTCTAATGGGGCACTTCAATATTCCCTGAAAACGACCATGGGCAATGCGGCCCTAACCCAATGAGCTGGGCAGGCATCAAAACCACTTGGGCAAAATATTTTATTTTCTCAGCTTCTCTTACTAATGCAGTAAAAGTTGGAACTTGAATTGGAACCCTTATTTTTGATAATCCCCGCATTTTTATCACTGTTCTTTCCGCAGTTCATTTTAAATAAAAGAAAATATTAAAAACATTTCATTAATTGAAATGTTTATTTTATAAAAAATGAGAAGCTCAAACTTACTTCTGGAATAAAAACACTGGAAATAAGGAAAATCATGTTTATGCATAATACGCAGTTTCTTTGCATATCAAAATACCAAGGAGAATAAGAAACAAAATGGCAACTAAATGCAAAATAATTACTTCAAATAGAACAAGTGCAAAATAGTTCTCATCTGACAGTTATTTCAAGGAATAAATCGTCCGTTTTACCAGCGGCATACAATTTAATTGGCCGGAATGCCTTTCCCCGCCAACTAGCATCGGTGCATTAGTTAGTTCAAAGAACTTGGTTACGGTTTGCTGTGATTGGCTGGCGCTGATGTGTTGTTTTTGAGGAAAGACTCAATATCTGTCTCTTTCTCGGAGTGGGGAAACCACTAATCCTCATTTTCGCGTTCACTAGCTGCTCTCACGAGGCTACTTTGCAAAGAAGTCTTTGAAAATGAAGAGGACAATGAGACGAACTTAAAAGGAGGTGAACGGCATTTAAGAAAAATGTTGTTTTCACTTTTGAGAGTCCGAATTTTATTTACTTATTATTTTTGCAGGTAATTGAATTCTGATTTATGAAAATTAATTAGGGATTTGGGATTTATAATCAAAAATGCTTACTAAGCGGAAGATATTTCAGCTGCGCAGAGGAAGTTAAGTCACTGCGCGGTCGCGTGCGTGCAGATTAGAGGGAACATTGGAGCACTTAACTTAATTTTTTCTAAATGAAGGGGTTTTTTTCTTTAAATTATTTATTGGACTTGATTGACAGATACATGGACATATATACAGTATAGACATTTTGTGTTCCGACGTCAGCAACGTATATATGTAGTGAACATTAAATACAGATTGCCGGGGAAAAGGAAGAGAGCAACTGTGGAAAGGTGTGGCGTTTCCACAGTGAGTCATTGGTGGCACATGCTGCGAACACGTTATGAGTCTCTAGAATTAGATACAGAGCTTTAAGAGAAAACTTTTAAAGCCAACATGAAAAAAAAATCACATGTTCATTATTCTTAAATCTCAGGATTGTAGTAGCAAATATTAAGTGGTGTGAAACACTATGCAAATGTCTTCTAAAACAAACACTTCGTTTCCAGCGTGAGGGAATCAATGACTCATAGAAAAACATACGCATGAACACGTGCAAATAAATACGGGGATTTGAAAGCTTTTTTAAAATGCACATCAAATGATAATGGCGCGAAAGAGAAAATATCGCTTACAAGGCAATGGGAATGAAGAAATAATCCAAAATGAAGCAGCTATAGCATAGAAATTAAAATACATCCTCAAAGTTAAATTCTTTCTGAAACACCTGCGGTGTTTCCAACAATAGCTAAAGCAATGATTCATTGAAAATGCATGTAAGAACACGTGCAAATAAATACGGAGCTTTGAAAGAAACTCATAAAATCAACGTCGAATGAAAATGGATTGAAAGGCAAAATATTACCGTAACTGAAACACTAAAAACTTATGTGGTACGAAACACTACGGAAAAGAAAATACCTTCTGAAACACGTGTGGTGTTCCTAAAAATAGCTGAGTGGGTGACTCATCGCTAACACACGCATGAACACGTGCAAACACGTGGCGTACAAAATGTCATAGGGAGAACACAAAGAAAAATGGCGACTCTCCTAAAACACGTGCAAATAAAAACGGAGCTTTGAAAGAAACTCTTTTTTGGAACATCTCGCTATTATTTATAGTCTACATTAAAATTAAATTATAAAGGTACTGGAAACATTTTCCATTAATTTTTTTTTATCGAAAAGAAGAAGTACACTTTTAACCCTTATCGAAAGAAACATGCTGAAAGAATAAAGTACGGAACTTTAGAAATTTCTTTGGTTGGACATACTGAAATAAATAGCGATCGTTTTAACTGAATCTTAGATTTTAGTTCAGGCTGTGCCTTGCTTAACCACTGAGCACATCGTTTCGGATTATCATAAAGGACCCACTTCTCGTCGCAGGTGACGATTCCATGAAGTAGAGGTTCTTGTTTATTCCTGGCAAGCAGCGACGTGCAGACTTCCAAACGCCAAGTCTTATTGACAGTTGTCAACTCATGCGGCAGCCACATGTCCAGCTTTTTGACCTTACCCAGTGCAGCCAGAGGCCGAACAACTGTCGTGTGGTGGACACCTACCTCTCCCGCTATCTCACGACAGGTTTTTCCGGGGTCCGCTTCAACCACACGTAACAGAACATCGTCAGAAACAGCAACAGGTCAGTGACCACGTATTTTGTTTTGCAAGTCCGTATCTCCGCTTCGAAACTTCCCAAATGTTCATTCGTTGGCTGTATTCTACCCAAACGCTTTGTTAACGTTTCAAGCGGAAATTCCTGTGGAGTGGAACAGTTTTAATTCATACAGGAAGATGACTCAAATCCGGCGTCTTTATGTTTCCTTTGCAAGCCACGTTACGCCCAAACAAACGACGCCTGAATCTTGTTCTTCACATACGTGTTAGCTATTTATAGTAACTCTGTGACGTAATATCCGCAACACCTGTGGGTGGTTCCATTCCGCTCTGGTGGTAGCCTGTCTCCACTGCTCGTTCGCGCCGTACATTTCATTCGCACCAACCCAATCATTGCACATACCGAATTTCATCTCCATTGAGGATTCCTTCTTTCTGGAAATCCCCCCCCCTTTTTTTTTTTTTTTTTTTGAAAAGATTGTATTGATTCGGACATTGGGGCACGAGTTATGTAACAGTATGCTTTATATTTAATTTCATTCTCGTAAAATAGCAATTCTCATTCATTTCGTTTATTCAGTTTCAGATATTTATAATATATCATCATCATCATCATCATCATTGTCAACCATTATCAATCCACTGCTGGACGAAGGTCTCCCCAAGTTTCCTCCACAACGGTCTGTCTTGTGCCAGTCTCCTCCATGTCACCCCTGCATACTTTCGAATTTCATCCACCCATCTCCCATGTGGTCTTCTTCTGGGTCTTTTCCTGTCCCTTGGAATCCAATCTAAAATTTCGGCTGTCCATCGATGATCTGTCCTTCTGGCAGTATGTCCAGCCCATTGCCATTTCAGGGATTTAACTCTGATCATGATGTCTTCCACTCTTGTCATTTTTCGGATCCACGAGTTCCTCTTCTTATCTCTCCTGGTTACACCAAGTATGCACCTCTCCATGCTTCTTTGAGTTGTCTGCAGCCTTTGTATGTCTCTTTTAGTTAAGGTCCACGTCTCTGCACCATATGTAAGCACTGGAAGGATGCATTGATCAAACACTTTTCTTTTTAAGACATAATGGCATATTGCTCTTGAAAATTATGCTGTTTCTTCCAAAAGCTCTCCAGGCAAGTTTTGTACGCCGATTAATTTCTTCATCAATGTGACCCTCACTTGATATCTGCTGTCCAAGATAAACGTACGTGTCTGTTATCTCCAGCTTTTCTCCATCAATCGATAAATCTTCACTTCTTGTAAAAGCATTGAACATCACTTTTGTCTTCTGAAAGTTCATTTTTAATCCCACTTCTTTACTCTTGTCAGCAAGTTCCTGGATCATACTCTGCAGCTCTGATGGGGTAGTTGCAACAATGACTACGTCATCAGCAAAACGAAGGTGGGTTAGATAATCTCCATTAATCTTTATCCCCTTGTTTTCCCAGCTCAGCGACTGAAAAACACCCTCCAATGTGGCATTAAAGAGCTTCGGAGATATGGTGTCACCTTGTCTCACTCCCTTTCCAATTTTTACGTGTGTTGTATTTTCAAACAGCCGAATCTTTGCACTTGCATTTTCATAGATGTTATTAATAATATTAATGTATGCATCTTCAATACCGCAGGTTTTCAGAGCCATTGTAACTGCGGATGGTTTCACCGAATCAAAGGCTTTTTCATAATCGATAAAAGCCATGCACAATGGAATTTCATATTCCCTCGCTCTTTCAATTAGTTCTCTCAGCACGTGGATATGATCTATTGTGCTGTAGCCACTCCTGAATCCAGCTTGTTCTCTCGATTGAGCCATGTCCAGTGTTACCTTCAAGCGGTGTGAAAGAACTTTAGTGAAGATTTTATAAACTACTGATAGGAGGCCCTCAGTCTCCGGCAGCTGGAATGTACCTGGCCAAGGCAGCGGCCAGTGCGACATGAAGGCAGAGGGTGCTAAGAATCCCCGGAGGACCGGACTAGGCTGCCATCTGATGCTGACCTTGGCTACTTACAATGGACGCTTCCTATCTTCTGATTCAAGGCTTCTTGAATTGGAAGAGGAACTACAAAGGATCAAGTGGGATATCGTGGGGCTAAGTGAGGTAAGGAGAAAAGGAGAAGATCTCATCGAACTGAAAAGTGGACATCTCTTCTACTATCGTGGGACAGATACTGGCAGAACTAGTGGTGTTGGATTTATAATAAACAAGAAACTGAAGGATAAAGTTGTAGAAGTTGAAAGTTCCTCTGACAGAGCTGCACGACTTGTTATCCAACTCTCGAAAAGATACCAGGCTCAGATTATTCAAACTTATGCACCCACCACAAGTCATCCTGAAGAAGAAATTGAAGAATTTTATGAGGAAATTTGTCATCTAAATAATAAAGGTAAGCAGCACTTGAAAATAATTATGGGAGATTTCAATGCAAAAATAGGGCAACGGCAACAGAATGAAACTTCAGTAGGTAAATTCGGGCACGGCAACAGAAACCAGCGTGGAAATACTCTCGTTGAGTTTGCAGAGGCAAGAAGGGTTTTTCATCTTGAACTCCTTCTTCAAGAAAAAGCCACACAGGAAATGGACATGGATACATCCAAATGGGACGACAAGTGAAATTGATTTTATTATGTGTAACAAAAAATTCGTCATAGAAGACTGCAGTGTGCTAAACAAGTTCAACACAGGTAGTGACCATAGATTGGTGAGATGTAAGATGCACCTCAACACTAAACTTGAACGTGGCAAGCTCATAAGACAAACAAAATCTATTGACATAACCAACCTTAAAAAACACCATAATACCTTCAAGTTAGAGCTGAAGAACAGATTCTCTGCTTTAGAAGGCTTAACATCGGAAGAAGTGGACATTTCTGAAGTTAACAGAAAAGTAACCAAAGCTCTTATGGAAACAGCAACAAAATTAGCTGGGTCTAAGAACAAGTTGCATGTAAACAAATTATCAGGAAAAACCAAAATGTTGATGCAAAAAAGAAGAGAGATGAGGACAACTAAAGAAGATGTGACTTCCAAAGTGGAATATATAGAGCTATGCAAGACAGTAAGAAAAAGTATCACTGGAGACGTAAGAAAATTCAACTGTGAACTAGTGAGGAAAGCAATTGAAAACAACCAAAGCCTAAAGATAGCGAAGGGACATCTCAGTAAGGGAAGAAAACAGATTATGGCACTGAGAAAAGAAGATGGTTCTGTAACAAGAAATAGAGGCGACATTTTGACAAGAGTGAAAGATTTCTACTCCAAATTATATGAAAGGGATGATACATGCACTCCAGACATCATGAAAGATACCAGTACCAGAGTTCCTCCAGTCCTTCCAGCAGAAGTTGCACATGCAATCAAGAACATGAAGCGAGGAAAAGCTCCAGGAGAAGATGGAATTACTGTAGACATCATACAAGAAGCAAGTGGAGAAATCGAAACAGTACTCGCCCAAATTTTCACTCGATGCCTTAATGAAGGAATGATTCCTGAGGATTGGAACACCGCTACAATGATCCTGCTACATAAGAAAGGTGACATTGAGGATCTCGGAAACTACAGACCTATCAGCCTCCTATCAGTAGTTTATAATATATATGTTGTTCTAAACCTATGTATGATCCTGTCAAATTACAGAGTCTACTACACTTACAAAAGAGCATTTATATCGGCATCGGCCATTACCGCTAAGAAATACAGACTCTAAAATCACTAGACAAATTCCATTCATCTTCCATAAACACAAGGTATTATTTTAACGTTGTTAAAAAACTTTCCTGCTAGAATATTCTGTGAAACATTCCCTGCGCTTGATTGTTCGATTAATGGTTACGCTCAAAGGTTATGCAAATATCGCACACCTAAAATAAGATAGCTGTAAACAGATTTCTCTGAAATGGAACATCAAGGAAATGAGCGATTTATTTAAATGTTCTATTACTCAATTGTTTTTTATTATTGGAATATCGGCTGTACTTAAGTGCTACGAGTCAGCGGATTTGTTTACGATTCGCATCGTGACTCTCCGTGTGACACTACGCGATATAAATAATTCCACAACGAAGTGCAAAAGAACGAGTGCGTGCGTGCGAGTACAAGAAAACAAGTTAGTAAAATCATGCAATGCGTTGATTATAATATGCTTTCCAACATACCAGAAATCATTACTCAAGTTATCATTCAAGTTATAAGAATAATGGCTGTGGAATAAATCTCGGTCGTGTGCCCTGACCCTTGATCCCATATCGATGATATTCAACAGAACTGGTTCGGTATACCTCCGAAATAACATGATAAAGTTTTGTCGCAATCGAAGCATTTTTACGTAAGTTATGATGCATAAGAGCTATGGAATAGATCCCGCTCCTGTTTCCTAACCTTTAACCCCATTTCGCCCATTTTGAATAGAATTCGTCCCCAGGTAGTCCCCTACAACATACTAACATTTCATCCAAATCGAAGCATTTTTACGTAAGTAATGGCGATGGAAGTGATTCCGCTCCTATGTCCTGACCTTTGACCCCATTTCGCTCATTTTCAATAGGGTTTGTGGCCAGGTGGTCCCCTACCACATACTAAAATTTCATCGAAATTGAACCATTTTTACTTGAGTTATCGTGCCGAAAGACGGACAGACGGACGGAAAAAGCTGGAGCATATATTATACGCTTCTTCAACCTACGCTTGGAAAGCGTAAAAAAGACTTTCAAAAAGTCAAATAGCGTTCTTCTTTTGTTTGGATGGGCTTCAGTATGCAGTTGAACAGACTTTCTAAACTTGCTAGCATTTAGGAGACAGTGACGTGAGACTTTCGTAAGGAGAGCAGCGTTAGGCCGTAGCGTTCTTTGTTTCTTTTTACTACGCCGTTCAATGAAATGATAAATATAAGTAAAATAACTGAATCGAAAAAATAAGAGTTATTTCAGATATTTGTAGCGTTCGTTTAGTTGCATTTTGATTTATGTTTGATTGGAATATATTTCTTTACTTTCTGAAATAGGTCTTTTACGTATGTGTTAAACCGACGCACTTGTTCTATATCCTCAGCTGTGTCGCTCCCTTCTCACCACAAAGCCACGATCTCATAGGTAAAAAAAAAAATCTGCTGAAGGATACCCGTTAACCACAGCAATAGGAAAAATAAATAAATCTCTAAACAAGGAAATGAATAGTGTTCACCTTTAAACTTTTGCGATTCGATTAATGAAACGGGTAGAATGATTTCGCTTCACGCCCGTTTCTACTTTTATGATGCTGAAGCACAGCTTGAAATCAATTAATTTAAGTCATTCTAAGCCTTAATCCCAGTAAAAGACAAAAAAATCGGTTTGTCTTCTACAGATTTCCTTTTTCAATTAAGTCAAGCGCTGGGTAGCTTCCATTTACCGTTTGATTTGCGGTGAATTCCAAGGTCACCAGGAAAGGTCAAATTTATTTTAACACTCAGAGTATTTATTATTGAAGTAACCAACTGTGTTTATGGACAGTCTTCGAAATGCCGTTCTCAGACACAGTCAGAACACAATGTAATTCTTGAAACCAGAAACTATAGTATTGTGACGATTATACGGGTATATATTACGATAATACAACGTTTGTCACAAATATTTTATTTTTTTGAAGTAGATCAATGAGACGTAAATATTCAAATTGTATGTGATATTATAAATGGTGTTTACAGTCACGGGTTTTGATTAGTTGCTTCCAAGCGCTTGATAGAAATGGTATGGAAGCCAAGTCAAATAACAAGTTGCGAAGAATTCTGATATATACGAAAGCTTCCCAAATATCAACTTTTGTGGTTGAATCTGGCTTGTCAATTAGTTTTGCTTCTTCAAAGAGAAATTTATGTTCTTTTTCGTAACAGTGTTTACCCATCGATGACTTCTTTAGGTCAGAGTTCAGAATATAGGTCTTGTGCTCCTTCAATCGAAAACGTAAGGTTCTACGGGTTTGTAATATGTACGAAGCTCAAACGTATCATGGAATTTGATAAATTCCCCACGAGTTTTTGTCTTCAACATAGTCCTTTGATCCTAAAAACAGTTCATGTTGTTTATGGGTTTAAGAATCTCTTTAAAATTAAAGGTTTTGATAATTTTTTGAAATTTTGAAGGCAATCGTAATGGGCGCATCACAGTAGTTATCGTGGAGAGAGGCTTCGGTTTCTGGAATTTTGTTAGATCCTTGTTTGTCTATCTATAATGGAAGGGTTATATACTCGCTACACGCTACACGTTTAAGTTCTTTTTCCAAACTATCTTTATATGAACAATGCGATTGTTTCTGTTACTTTTCCTTTTAACGGACGTGTCTGCGTTACTTCCTTTACGTTAGCACATAATACATTTCGAAACATAACATTTATCTCGGAAAATATTAATCATTATGCATATTGGTTTAGAAAATTAAAGCACGAGTGTAATTCAAGCACAGGTCTTTTTTGCCATGAATTCATAATACAAGGTAAAACGTAACAGCACAGGTGAATGACAATACCATCAATTTTGTTTTCTGATTTTTTAAAGGCAAAATATCTCAAAAAGACCGTTTATTCGGAAACGTTTTTTGTTGGGAGCACATCTGCAGTTGGGAACGGGATTCATCATAGAAGGCAACTTTCTTCAAATCTTCCATGGTTTGCTCCTGATGTTTTCTGGAAAACTCCAATCGTTGTCGCTGCTGACGTGCTGTGGTTACGTGTTTACACGTAGGCTCATGCAGTGGAGCGATTGTTGAACTGTAGCTGTGGATGAACTTATCCCTGCTCTTTGCTTACAGACCATGGCCATTTATCCATTAGCCCTGTTCCTTGCTTGCAGACCGTGACCAGCTGTCCATTATTCCTGATCCTTGCTTGCAGACCATGACCATCTACCCATTAGCCCCGTTCCTTGCTTGCAGACCATGGCCAGCTGTCCATTATCCCTGATCCTTGCTTGTAGACCATGACCAGCTGTCCATTATTCCTGATACTTACTTGCAGACCATGACCATCTACCCATTAGCCCTGTTCCTTGCTTGCAGACCATGGCCAGCTGTCCATTATCCCTGATCCTTGCTTGCAGACCATGGCCAGCTGTCCATTATTCCTGATCCTTGCTTGCAGACCATGACTATCTACCCATTAGCCCCGTTCCTTGCTTGCAGACCATGGCCAGCTATCCATTATCCCTCATCCTTGCTTGCAGACCATGACCAGCTGTCCATTATTACTGATCCTTGCTTGCAGACGATGACCATCTATCCATTAGCCCTGTTCCTTACTTGCAGACCATGACCATCTACCCATTAGCCCCGTTCCTTGCTTGCAGACCATGGCCAGCTGCCCATTATCCCTGCTCCTTGCTTGCAGACCATGACCATCTATCCATTAGCCCTGTTCCTTGCTTGCAGACCATAGCCAGCTACCCATTATCCCTGCTCCTTGCTTGCAGACCATGGCCAACTGTCTATTATCCCTGCTCCTTGCTTGCAGACCATGGCCAGCTACCCATTATCCCTGCTCCTTGCTTGCAGACCATGACCATCTATCCATTAGCCCTGTTCCTTGCTTGCAGACCATGACCAGCTGTCCATTATCCCTGCTCCTTGCTTGCAGACCATGGCCAGCTACCCATTATCCCTGTTCCTTGCTTGCTGACCATGACCAGCTGTCCATTATTACTGATCCTTGCTTGCAGACCATGGTCAGCTGTCCATTATTCCTGATCCTTGCTTGCAGACGATGACCATCTATCCATTAGCCCTGTTCCTTGCTTGCAGACCATGACCATCTACCCATTAGCCCCGTTCCTTGCTTGCAGACCATGGCCAGCTGCCCATTATCCCTGCTCCTTGCTTGCAGACCATGGCCAGCTACCCATTATCCCTGCTCCTTGCTTGAAGACCATGGCCAGCTGTCTATTATCCCGGCTCCTTGCTTGCAGACCATGGCCAGCTACCCATTATCCCTGCTCCTTGCTTGCAGACCATGACCATCTATCCATTAGCCCTGTTCCTTGCTTGCAGACCATGGCCAGCTGTCAAATTATCCCTGCTCCTTACTTGCAGACCATGGCCAGCTGTCCATTATCCCTGCTCCTTGCTTGCAGACCCTGGCCAGCTGCCCATTATTGCTGCTTTTTTCTTGCAGACCATGGCCAGCTGTGCTAAGATGGCACACCATTTATTTCGCGTTTAGCAGCCGTGGCTATCCAGTACCCTCCCGCCGATTATGCGTACCGTCTCTTTCCATCCACTCTCGGTACACTTTAACGGCACCCAGTGAAAAGTTCGCCGTTTCCCGGTCGGACACTGCTACCTTTTGCTCTGTTTTCAATGATCATTCCTTTTTTTTCAATGGGGTAACACACCGTCCTTTACCCGCATTACAACCACCGAAACGATCCAAACGTTAGATAACAGTGTAGCATGCTACATACAGGCCTTTACTGATTACAGCCGTGCTGGAAACAATCCGAACGTTAGATAAGAGTGTGTCATGCTATTGTGATCATACTATGTATATCTGCTCATACGAAAATTACCTCTAGGAGTCCTATTGGGAAAAAAAACTAGTGTTGGAGAGAGAGGAAAGACCAACCGAGATTTTGTTTAGTACATTTGCATGGCCTTTCCGCTTAAAAAGATGAGACAAGAAAATTGTTTTATGTCTAGCTAGGGAAAATATGCTCACAGAAAAGAACAAAATAACAACTTCCGAACAGATTACATCTTCATTCGTCTGGTCACTTATTTCTGATCACCATAAAGGTATGCACGGGCCTGTTCCTTCCCGCAAAACCCGAGCCTGACCCTAGGCCGGCTTTTCCCTCCATCAGTTTAGATAAAAATTCTGGACTAGGGCTGGACCTGTACCGTAAGGTTCAGCAGTTAACTCCTGTTTCAAAGAAAAGTGTTTCGACTTACAAAATGAAGACTGACTTGTTAAATAATCTGATGTCGAAGATCACTGCGTGAAACGAGAGACATGGAAGTATTAGGTGCACACATTAGTTTTAAAGCGTTTTAAGACAACGCAACATGTAATTGGAGAGAAAACAACAATACCTTTACCAATCAAAATATGAGCCATCATTATCTATCACCTTCCGCCATCGGTCGGGCAGATGACGGATTCCAGCCATGAAAAATACTTCGTCGTGTGACGTGATGAAGTCGTCAACCCATTTTTGCACTTCGTCACATGTCCGGAACTGTACTGCAGACAAACCATGTTGCATGCATCGATCGGAACAAATATTAGTCTGAAGGGGCTATATCGGGACTACACGCCGGGTGCTCCAAAACTTCCCAGCCAAGCATCAATAACGTTTTCTTGACCGATTTCGCGACATGCGGCCTAGCGTTGTCATGCAGTAATTTCACGGGACGCAATCCTTTGCCTGTGAATAGACATTTTCGACAGATTTCATGGTTCAGTCGCAGCAATTGATGCTTGTAGCGATCAGCAGTAACAGTTTGAAGCTCACCAGATGCACCGCAGAACTTTCTTGGAGTGAATATTGCGTTTCGGTGCCGAATCGATGCTTCATCGGAGTCTAACCTGTGTTTTTTGCGTTTGGGATTGTCGTACCATATCCAATTTTCATCACCCGTAACGATGTTCCACAGGAAAGACTTTCTGTGTTGTTTATTCAACAGATTCAAACACTTCATGCCACGCCCATCCTCGTTCCTCTGACTCAGGCCGCGTGACACCCGTTTTCCTTTTTTCTGAATCTTTCCCATTGCGCGTAAATGATTGGGAATGATTTGTTGAGTTGTTTCCAGTTATTCAGCTAGTACTTTTTGCGTTTGAGACGAATCTGCATCCAGCAATGCTTGCAGTTCCTCACGTGGAACCTTCTGCGGGGCGCCGCTACGTTCTCGACCGCTAACATCAAAATCATCTGCTTTAAACCGTCTAAACCAAAACTCACAGGTGCTTTTCGATACAATATTCTCCCCCAGAACAGAACAGATCGATGCACATGCTTTTGCAGCACTTTTTCCTTGATGAAATTCGTAACTAATGCAGTGTCGAATAAATATAGTATCGCTTGACATCCTTCACTTACCGATGTGCAAGTGCGTTTGACTGTTGGGCAAACTTCTGCGTCATATATTATAATCTTTTTTTTTTTTTTTTTTTTTTTTTTGGAGGTTTAACGACCACCGTGAGCAACTCAATGGGCTATAAGCAGTCGCCCGTCCCTAATTTAGGTTCACTGGTTTCAGGTGAAGGAGAGATCCAGTGCCGTAAGACAAACACAAAATCCATGCCTCACCGGGATTCGAACCCGGATCCCGTTCGGACGAATGATCAGAGGCCATCGCTTAGACCACTGCGCCACCGGGGCGGCATTTTATACTGTGGACCAGTTACGGACACATGACAACAACGCGGGGGAATGTCGGGTATGTAAATTAGCGATATACGTGACACAAAAAACGCATTAAAGCTTATTTGTACACCTAATACATCATTCACGGGATGTTATGATTAATTACAGCTGAAACTGAGAAGTCGGGCTGAAATACTAGTCTGAAACAGGCCGTTAGTTTCTTTAAAATTGAACTCAAATTTTCACTTTGTTGTCTTTTGCGATTAAAATACATGGCACAATTTTCTTTCTGTTTCGAAAAATGTTTACATAAATAGAGTTTTTAACTTCATTAAAGTAAAAACTCATGACAGAGCTTCTGGAGCGATTCGTTGCTATAATGGACATAAGGAAGTTCGAAGTATTTGCCATATTTGGAGATCGAGGGTACTTTGTGCATACTGAAGTGTGGAAGAGGAAATACGTTTATATTTGTAACAGAAGTAGGCAGTCAGGTGTAAAAAAATATCATCTGTGGGAGGAATTCATACGAGAAATGGCTCTCACTCTCTTTGCTTTGCATTCCGTTTGCTACTGAGGCAGTTTAGTTCTTCAGAACAGCTTTGTTTTTCCAGAGAAAGAACCTTACATTATTTGAAATCAGTGGTGGAGAAGGTGGTATGAAAATCTGAAATGGGCAGGGAACAGGTTTGGCTCCAAAAATTCCAAATTCTGGTGAGAGTGGGCTCACCAAATTTAGGCCCGTGCAAATTCCCAACCTTTTTTTGACTCGCGAACCCTTTTCAACATTATGTTGTTATCGCGAACCCGAGGATTTCTCCGCAAAGGGTATCTTGTGAGCGTGGATAGTCTTTAGCTCTTTTAAGGCTGTCTTTGAATGAGTGTTAGGGTTCATCTTCTGTGATAGATGGCGCAAAAAATCCCTTATTGTGCGTGGCCTTTACGTCTTGAGTGACTGTCCAAAAAGTTGGAGTCATCGAATCACTGCAGACCTCACCATATTCAGAATAAAAGCGGGCTCTCGCAGGCTCCAGAATGAAAAGGCAAAATACGCGCTGTTATGCTTTAACCAATGAGGTTATTTGGGGTGGAGCTCAGTAAGTAGATCGAGTTTTTGTAGCTCAAATTCAGGGGTTCTCTGCTAAGGTACACATTTTTCTTGAAAAAATGAACGTACAATAGGATTTAAGATGACTTATGGAAGAAAAGATTCAAATCCCACTTTTTCCCCCATTCATTTATTTCTATTTGGCTCAGATAATTAGAAAAATGAGACATAAATGAGAGATTTCGTTTCTTCCAGACAAAAACACTGCTAAACTAACTTATCGAGCCATCTAGAGCCAAATTGGAATATCTTCGATTCAGATAAATTGAATTTAAAAAAAATTCTAACAAATTTTTCGGAATAATAACTGCGGTATATATTAGCTATGGGTCGTTTTTATTTGTGCTCAAAATTTCAAACACTACAAAGTAATAGTCTTCAAGAAAATGAGTACAAAAGAAATTACATTGAAGATATAGGATAGGAGATGAACACTAACACTCATTCAAAGACAGCATTAAATGAAAAGTCAAATTTAATATAGGCTTCACTGTATTTCCTCCTTTTTTGTACTAGATGTAATGTCAATATTTTGGAAATTTTTAAGCAATGTTTCGGAATTTTCGGCGTTTTACGAGATTTCAGAAGATCCTCTTTCGGCACATTTGAAGAAAGAATATAATTTGTTTCTGCTCCTCATTACCACACTGTACCGTTGTTCCATTCTTCACCCAGTGATCCAAGATTTCACAATAAAAAATTAGTAATGGCAGATATTTCCACCTGGAAGTTTAAAATTTCCTCAAGCTCCTACAACCCCAATGCTACCTTAACGACGCAGACTTTCGATGTTCTGAAAGTTCCGGTGAACAACAGCAGCACGTGCACACTATGCGAGATCATCACACAAGCTAAAAACTAACCGATTTCTTTCTACGTCAGAGTTAGGCAGAACGAACTATTCCGTGGCTTTCTGATAACAAGGAGTAGTCTTTCCCTCTCTGGGAGTGTACGTCGCATACGGATGTTTTTGAAACGTAACAGAGCACGATCACCCTCTCATGAATGCTGGATATGTAAAAACGCGTGTCCCAAACATCTGCAAAAAATAATTAAACTGTTAATCTATTTCAACTTACTTGCGGTTTAAAAATTCGTTTATTGTAATTTTATTGAGACGCCATTACAGAATTTTGATCGCGAACCCCTTGGAACACCTTCGTAAACCCCACTGGGGGTTCCCGGAGGTATTCCAAGACACCAGCCCTTTGGTTTTCCAAGACATCTGACCTTCGATTTTATAAGACATCGGACCTTCGGTTTTCTAAGACATTTGCCCTTTTGTTTTTCAAGACATCTGCCCTTCGGGTTTCCAAGACATCTGCCCTTCGGTTGTTCCAAGACATCTAACCTTCGATTTTCCAAGACTTCCGACCTTCGGTTGTTTCTAGACATCTACACTTCGGTATTTCCAAGACATCTACCCTTCGGTTTTCCTAAACCTCTGTCCTTCGGTTGTTCCAAGACATATACTCTTCGGTTTTTCAAGATTTCTGCCCTTCGGTTGTTCCAAGACATCTGCCCTTCGGTTTTCCTAGAATTCTGTCCTTCGGTTGTTCCAAGTCATTTACCCTTCGGTTTTTCAAGACTTCTGCCCTTCGGTTGTTTCAAGACATCTACCCTTCGGTTTTCCCAAGACATCTACCCTTCGGTTTTCCCAAGACTTCTGCCCTTCGGTTTTCCAAGATATCTGCCCTTCAGTTGTTCAAAGAGATCTGCTCTTCGGTTTTCCAAGACATCTGACCTTCGGTTGTTACAAGACATCTACCTTTCGGGTTTTCAAGACATCTACCTTTCGGGTTTTCAAGACTTCTGCCCTTCGGTTGTTCCAAGACATCTGCCCTTCAGTTGTTCAAGACATCTGCCCTTCAGTTGTTCCAAGACATCTGCCCTTCAGTTTTTCCAAGACATCTGCCCTTCAGTTGTTCCAAGACATCTGCCCTTCGGTTTTCCAAAACATCTGACCTTCGGTTTTCCAAGACTTCCGTCCTTCGGTTGCTCCAAGATTTCCGTCCTTCGGTTGCTCCAAGACATCTTCCCTTCGGTTGTTCCAAGACACCTACCCTTCGGTTATTCCAAGACACCTTCTCTACGGTTTTCCAAGACTTCTGCCCTTTGGTTGTTCCAAGACATCTAACCTTCGGTTGTTCCAAGACGTCTGCCCTTCGGCTGTTCCAAGAGAGGTACCCTTCGGTTTTTCAAGACTTCTGCTCTTCGGTTTTTCAACACCTGTGCTTTTCGGTTGTTCCAAGACATATGTCCTTTCACTCCCTGGATATTCTGGAGCCCCCTGGGATTTCGAAAAAACCCCGCGAACCACCAAATGGGAACCGCTGCTCTAGATCACCATACTTTGCTGATAAATCCTGGAGAGGGAAAACTGCTGTGGTGTCGGGAAGAGAAAGACATGATCAAGGTTGTCCGCATATTTTCCGTGTTTCGCTTTCTGTATAATATTCCATCTTGGTTTTTAGATATTAGTCGCTGTCTTTCCCATTGCGTCATCTGTTTCTGTAAGATTAAGAACGTTCTTACGCACCGGATGGAGGTAAGAAACACATATATTTTCCAACTGTTTCGAGTAAAAATATTTATTACTACATGACAATAGGGTACAGCATTATTAAAAAAAAATACAAAAATGTAAAATTAAAAACAATAAAGTAGCATACATTTTAATGTCCCCTTTCAGTAGATATCATTCCATTCAAGGCATCTGCCATTTGACTCTGCTTTTTCTCCTTTTTCTGGTTCTTAAATTTCAACCCAGTTCCGAAAGCATAACTGTTTCGTTTCTATGACGTTTATCCTTGGAAAACAATTCAATATGTTCTTTAGAACTGATATTTTATCTTTTTCTTCTATTTGTTTTCTGTCTCGCAAATAAAACATATTATTTTGGGATTTCAAATGATTCCATTCAATAAAAAAGGGAGCCGTTCCTAAGTGGAAATTCCATGAGTACTAGCGAAAGGTTTTCGTGGAATTATTTTAAACAATGTTTATCGACTTGAAAGTAAAATCCTTTTCGGAAAATATACCCCGAGGCGGCATATTTCTTGAATCAAAGACGTAATATCAAAATGAAAAAAAAAACTGGCGTTCCTCAAAATATAAAAATAGATTGGAGTGAAAATCGTAAGGATAAAAATTCGTTCGACTCCAAGAAATTTTGTTATGCAGATGTAAATTTGATTTAAATGTGTACCTAATAACAAACGCCTTTTTGTTAAAATATAATGCATGTGAACTAAACTGCGATCACCATATGTAAAATGTGGTGAAAACAACATCCTTTTTTAAGTAGTATACTGTTGCAGCAAAAAAAGTTACTTTTAAACGATGCAAATAGGTGAAAATGTTAGACAAAATTTTTACCCACTTTGTTTGAGAGTGCATGTGAAATCTACTTTGAAATAATATGTGCCACGCGCCAAATATCCTTACACTCTATGGCCCCTTTATTGCGTACACAGAAGTACAGGGTGTCTATAAATGAAGTATACAACTTCAGTATGCTATTAAAAATATAGATCGAAGAAAACAACAACGTATTTTAAACGTCGTGGCAATTGAAGTTTGTTTAATCAGATGATAGATGCCGCCAGGTGTCTCATGTAAAGAAAAATCTCATCAGACACGGAGTATAACAGACATCGCTTCCCCAGTGGAGAAAGCAACGTGTGTGTTTCGCTTTGCGGACTCAAAATCACTAAAAACAGTTCAGCGTAAGTTCACAACGGAGTACAAGAGACAAGCGCCAACACGAAGGGGCTTCGAACAATGGGTAAATAAATTCAGAGCAACAGGAAGTGTCTTGAAAGGCAAAAGCACTGGGAGACCTTCCATTTCGAACGAAAAGGAGGGAAAGACGTACGTAATAAGGCTTATCTAAGAAGCCCGAAGAAATCCGTTTGCGTCGTCAGTCTTGAACTCAAAATACTGCGAGCAACGGTTCACAAGGTTCTGCATAAACGTCTACTCCTATATGCGTATACCTAAAGTGCGGTTAGTGCAAAAACTTCGACCAAATGATCAACCACGTCGAAAAGCATTTGCGATAGACGTGCATTGACGAAGACCCCGTACTCCTTTCATGGATCTGTTTCACCGATGAGTCGATGTCCCATGTTTCTGGCAGAGTGAATAAACATAACTGCCGAATCTGGGGCAAGGAAAATCCCCATGTGATCGTAGCACACGAGAGAGATAATCTGAAGGTTAATGTCTGGGCCGGCCTAATGGAAGGCAGGGTCATAAGACGCTTTTTCTTCGCTGAACCAACTGTTATTGGCATAACGTACGTGGACATGTTAGAACAATTAGCAATTTCACAACTCCAGGATATTCAAGACATCATTTACCAGCAAAATGTAGTGCCTCTACACTGGTCTTTGAATGTACGCTGATCTTTAGACTACCATTTTCAAGGGCTTTGGATTGGACATGGGGGTTCGAAGGCATGGCCACCCCGTTCTCCTCATATTGCCCCATGCGATTTATTTCTTTGGGGCTTTATTAAAAACATTGTATACAATAAAAAGGTTACATCTATCACTCAGCTCAAAAACACATTACTGCAGACTTCCTCCTTGCTACACCTGACATTCTGCCGCGTACGTGGGTTGAACTGAACTATCGTCTAGACATCCTGGGAGCAACCAACGGAGCACACGTAAAGACCAACTGACATTTTTTTAAACAAGTTAGTAAAATCATGCAATGCGTGGATTATGATACGCTTTCCAACATACCAGAAATTATTACTCAAGTTATGTGGATAATGGCTGTGGAATAAATATCGCTCCTGTGTCCTGACCTTCGACCCCATTTCGATGATATTCAACAGAACCGGTTCACTATACCTCAGGAATAGCATACTAAAGGTTTGTCGCAATAGAAGCAGTTTTACGCAAGTTATCAGAATAATGGCTGTGGAATAAATCTTGCTTTTGTTCAATGACCTTTGACCGCATTTCGTTGATATTCAACAGAACCGGTTCACTATACATCCGGAACAACATGATAACGTTTTGTCGCAATCGAAGCATTTTTAGGTAAGTTATGATACACAAGGGCAATGGAATGGATCCCACTCCAGTGTCCTGACCTTTAACCCCATTACGTCCATTTTCAATAGGGTTCGTCCCCAGTGGCTCCATACCAAATACTAAAATTTCATCGAAATCGAACCATTTTTACGCAAGTTATGACGCATAAGGGCAATGGAATAAATCCCGCTCTTATGCCCTGCCTGACCTTTGACCCCATTCGCCCATTTTCAATAGGGTTCGTGCCCAGTGGTTCCCTACCACATATTAAAATTTCATCGAAATCGAACCAATTTAACGCAAGTTATGACGCATAAAGGCAATGGAATTGATCCCGCTTTTATGTCCTGACCTTTTACCCTATTTCACCCATTTTCAATAGGGTTCGTCCCGAGGTGGTTCCTTACCACATACTAAAATTTCGTCGAAATCGAACCATTTTCACGTGAGTTATCGTGCGGACGCACGGACAGACGGACGGAGAAAGCTAGAGCATATACGCTTCTTCAACCTACGGTTGGAAAGCGTAAAAAGACTTTCACAGTTACCATGTGTTTTGACATTAAAAGAAAGTTGCTGTTTATTGTAGGTTTTTTATTTAATAGCATACTGAAGTTGTAAACTTCATTTATGGATACCCTGTACATTTGTACCATCATCTCCCCTACAGTCCTGACATAGATTGAAGTGATGCCCACCTATTTTGTCCATTTAAGAATAATTTAGAATGAAAGAAATTAGAAATGGGACAATTTAATTCCCGGAATGGTTCCGTAGCAGCGATACAGGCAGAATCAAATGCCTATACGTGTCTGTACATGTTTCAATTACTGCATGCGTTAAGCGCAGTCCAGTAGAACCATTCGTGAGAGAGCAGTTACGAAAGCAGTAGAAGTCTTTGTGTGAGTTTTGAGATTAAAATGAGTAATAAAAATTTAGAGCAGTGCATTAACGTCAAATTCTGTATGATGATGAGTAAAAGTGCTTCTGAAACGTTAGAACTATCGAAAGTGGCATGACGTATGGTGAGAATGCTTTGAAAAGGTCAAGCGTCTTTGAATGGCATAAGAGCTGAAAAAAGCACTCTTGTCACGATCGCAGTTCAAGGCTATGCTTATACGCAGTCGAGTCACATTATTGTGGCCACCAGCTAATATTTAGAGTAACCGCCATGTGCAGCGCGGACAGCAGCTAGACGGGCTGGGAGTAACTCACTAAGGTACTGGAAGGTGTTCACAGGTATTTGTAGCCATGCTGACTGCACTGCATCTGACAGCTGCTGGCAATTGCGTGGTGGATGATCCATAGAGCAAACAACACGCTCGAGGTGGTCCCGCAAATGCTCAATTCGTTTAAAGTCTGGGGAATTAGGGGTCCTGCTAAGTACTTTTAAGTCTTCATCGTGCTCTTCCAACCACTCTCGTGAATTTCTATCTGTGTGACGCATCGCATTGTCGTGCTGGAAGATTCCATCCGCCGCAGGGAAGGCAATCAGTATGTATGGGTGTACGTGGCCTGCAAAGATGAATTCATAACAAATTCGGTACATAGTGCCTTCTACAGGTATGAGTGGACCCGGGAAATGCCACTAAAACATTCCCCAGACCATAACGGTACCATGACTAGCTTGTGTTCTGCCACCAATGGTTGAAGAGTGTTTGATCTCCGATGTTTCTCGCCTTGTTCGCCAACGTCCACCCTTTCGATGAAGCAGAAAACGTGACTCATTGGAGAAAGCAATCTTTTGCCAATAAGCGGAGGTCCAATTCCGATACTTCGGTGCAAATGTAAGCCTTTTCTCCCGATGCACCTTAGTTAGCATAGGTGCAGTGACTATCCGTCTGCATCGGAGTCCCATGCGCAGCAGTGTTCGCCGAAATGTCGTTTTAGACACACTTCCGGTGTCCTCCTGGTTCATTCGGCCAGTGAGTTGCTCCACTGTAGTGTGTCGATCGGCCTTCACGCACCTTCGAAGCCTACGTTCATCTCTCACATCAATGGCGCGTGGTGCTCCGCAGTTTCCACATAGCTTATTCGCAAAGGTGCCATTTCTCCAATCACGATACACTTTAACCATAGCAGCACGCGAACAGTTTACAAACTGCACTGGCCGCCCCGGTGGCGCAGTGGTCTAAGGCGCTGGCCTCTGATCATTCGTCCGTAAGGAGTCCGGGTTCGAATCCCGGTCAGGCATGGATGTTGTGTTTGTCTTACGGCACTGGCTCTCTTCCTTCCCTGGAACCAGTGACCCTAAATTAGGGACGGGCGACTGCTTATAGCCCATTGAGTTGCTCACAGTGGTCGTTAAACCTCCAATAAAAAAAAAAAAAAAAAAAAAACTGCACTGTTTCAGAAATACTTCCACCCTTGGCTCGAAAGCCAATAATCATTCCTTTTTGCAAATATGATAAATCGCTCCTTTTATCCATGACAGCAACGAGTGATATGTTTTCGGAATGCCTACAGCACACCTTATATATCCTCTAAGCCAGCTCACGACACGGGCCTTCTTTCATTGGCAACGCGTTTTTGACGTCAAAAGTAGGAGGTGGTCACAATAATGTGACTCAACTGTGTATGTTTTTTTTCGATCACAAGGGGATATAGTTCATCACGAATTCATTGAACATAGACAAACGGTCAACCAACAATGCTATTTAGAGGTATTGAAAAAGTTGCGGGTTTCGCTTCGGAAAAAGAAAAGTGCTGAACTGTTTGCTATCAAGCGTTTGCTTTACAATGTCCCAAGCCATGATACACTCAATGTTCGCGACTACCTGTCTAAGAAATATATTACGAAATGGGGCCAACCACCCTATTTACCTGATTTAACCCCTTGTGATTTCTGTCTCTTCCCTAATCGAAGTAATTTAAAATGGGGTAGTAGAAGAAGTTGGAGTCATTTGAGTTGTGCAAGGGATGGTGTCAAAATGAAAGTTTCTGTCACAGTGGAACATCTCTCAGTGAACTGTTGTAATGAAAGATGTAATGAAGCAGGCGTACCTCACAGCCCCAAAATGGATGCGCGCATGCGTGATGCCAAAATAGATAGTACTGGCTTATGTCTTGGTAATATCCGTGTGTGTGAAGATTGCTGTATGCGGATGACACAGTCCTGCTGGCAGAGCGCAAAAGTGAGTTGCAGAGTATGTTGTCCCGGATGTACGAAGTTTGCGTGAAATTTAAACTGAGTATGAATAAGGGAAAAACCAAAGCTATGGTTTTTGAGAGAGGAACTTTTAGTACTGAATGTAATATAAGTCTAAATGGTACAGTGATTGACCAGGTGAATGAGTTTGTATATAAAAGAAGCATGTGTGACAGAGAGAACAAATTGGATGGTGAAATTAGTAGGCGTCTGAATCCTTCATTGAAAGTCATGGATGCTTTTGGAGAATTTCAAAAGGATGCTGGGTTCTCAAGAGAGTCCCGCATGACTGTGTATGAAAGTGTAATTGTTCCTATGTATGATAGTGAAACCTGGGTACTACAGAAGAAACATAGGAGTCGTTTGTGTGTTGCAGAATTGCTTTACTTACGGGGAGTTTGTGGCAAGACTCGTTCTGATTGTGTGAGGAATGAAGATGTGTTGCAGTTGTGTAATGTGAAGCAAAATGTTGTTGGCAAGGTGGAGACTAGTATGCTTCGGTGGTTTGGCCATGTTGAAAGAATGAGTGATGAGATGCTTACTAAGATATTTTTTTAGCCCATGAGGCAGGGTGGAAAGGCAGAGGAAGGCCAAGGAAGTCATTGGAGGATCAGATTCAGGAGTGTCTGCACGAGAAAAAAAAGAGTATGAAGTATAGAAAATCATGTTTACGGCGTGTGATGGATGTCAGTGAAACCCGAGTTGCATGTCATGATCGCTGTAAATGGAGAAGTTTGATACGGCAACAGTAAGTAAAAATTATCTGGTTGTTTGTATTTCTTTTTGGAGTTAACCTCTGAATCTCAGAGAACAGCTTAGTGATATGTATGTATGGAAACGACGCTTTGTAATGGCTTTTATCACATTTAGCATCTGGTTCTGGTTACTTACGCTGATTGCAATAAAATATTGTTACGTTTTTGTAGAACGTGAAGTAATATTAAGCTATAGTTTAGTAAAATGTATTGTTGACTAACAATGAAATTAACTATTGTTGCGTCATTTGATGGGAAAAATGCGGCACGATCAGATTTCATTCATCAATGGCTTTGACAACTACGCACCGTTACTCATTTTCATCACATCAAATTTTTTTACTTGCAATTTACTTTAAAACTGTCGGGAAAGATGCATAGCATTAAAATCTAAGCAACGTTTACCGATGAAGTGAACTTTGCAATTTGATGATCACTGCTGTATTTTCTTAAGAATGTGAAAAAAGGTTTTCTCAGATGGATTTGATAATAACCCCAGTTAGCTAATTTCTTTCAATCTCAGCAATAACTTCATTGTTGTTCATAAAAATAGTTGGACCTCCGCTAACGCGGTTATATCCTACAAAACATGTCCGAGCTTGGGTCCTTCGAGAACAACCATTTGACACGGCACACGAAAACCAAGGAGCGCACGAGTACGGTACAAATATCTGAAGACTCAAAATAAAACTCGGACTGCATTTTAGAATCAAAATGCGGGTTTCTTCTGTTCCTTAGTGTAATATAATCCTTAGCTCGAATTTCACTCTCACTTGTGGGTAAGATTTGAATTTCAGCATTCGTTATCTACATATGTAAACACCCAGATCCGTCTCTTTAGAACGCTTGACATCACACCAACGTGTGCATTATTGCGTCATCACTTATCGATCAATTCGTGTGTGCTCCCGTGATGTCAAAATGATTGCCTCCTATATAATAGCACGAGATCTTTTCAGATGTCACGGTGATCGCGTGCTAATTTAAAAACATTGGATTATTAATGAATCGGGTTCTATTTTGCCGATCTACAAAATTCGAATTGAATTCTTAATATCACAGCAAGTTGAGTTTGCTCGCGATCACATTGAGATGTCAAGGTGATTGCGTGCTAATTTAAAAACACTGGATTATCAATAACTCAAGTGCCATTTTATCCGATCTACGAAATTCGAATTGAATTCTTAATATCACGGCAAGTTGCGTTTGAATATTAATTTAATTTAGCACAATTCTAATATTAGTTTCTTCGCTTTAATTATTTTTTATTTTTTTAATTTAACTAACTTTCCAAGTTCAGTGCTGATTACATTAAACATTTTGCAAAATATCAATCCATCTAAACGCTCTAACCTACAATAAAGACTGAAATATTGCGATGTCGAAATGAGCAAAATTGCATTTAAAAACAGATGTCGCCCCAACAGCGCATTGTCGATAATTTAGATAGTTCCGAATTGTAATGCCAGATGTCCATTATTTTGTAGAAAAGGCTTCGGAAATAAGTTTCAAACTAACCTCCGAATAGGACAGTCCAAAGCAAGCCGTGAACGGAATAACATGTGTGCCGGAGAAAATGTAATTTAACGCAAAAAATCAAAGCAAAAGTTATTAAGGTAAGTTTACACGAAAAAAACTGGACAACAAGGAAAACTGTTAAGCAACAAATATTTCGCACAGAATGTTTATTTATCGCGAGGTCTTTTGAAAAACGGAAATAAGTAGCATACAATTTTCAGTTCTAACATGAATGAGTTCTTGCTATACATTTTTTTACTATATTTCCTTACAAAAGAGCCGGCGTCTATTTGATTTGTTTTCAATCTGCTTCAGTTAAAAATTTCACCGTCTTCGAGCGGGCAACAGCCCCTATATATTAATATTTATTTAAAAGCTTAAAAAAACCGTCCTAGGACGGGCTATAGGCTAGCCTATATAGTGTATACTAGGGAGGATTGAAAAGTAAAGCACAGCAATATTTTTCTCTGTGCAGGTTGCAAGCAGCAGGTTACAGTTTGGCAGACAATTAGTTTGAATATCACGTTACAGACCAGTCTGGCTGGATCAAGTGTCGCCGTGGTGGAAGACAGTGCACATGTCGCGTTTCTTAGCGTCGTCTACGAATGAAAAGCAACGTGGTGTAGTCCGATTTTTGTGGGCTAAGCGGAAAACTCCGACGGAAATTCACAAAGAAATGGCCGAGGTGTATGGTGGTGATTACCTGGACCACGGTAACATCTACAGGTGGTGCAGTTTCTTTGCAGAGGGCCGTGGCAACCTTACCGATTTGCCACGTTCTGGTCGACCAGTAACCACGTCATCATCTGCTACTGTTAGAGGCAATGAACAAGCAATTCTGAGTGACTGGCGGATCCATCTACGCACAGTGGCACATAAGTTCAATATTATTACGATATTCTGCATGACAAATTGCAATTTTGTTAAAGTCAGTGCGCTATGGGTGTCCATGAACTTGACAAACGACAAAAAGGAACAGAGAAAATTGCGCAATTTGGCTGGGAGGTGCTCCAGCACCTACCGTACGATCCGGACTTGGCTCCTTCGGACTTTCCTCTGTTTGGTCCCTTGAAAGGATTCCTGGGCGGCCAACGCTTCGATTTGGCTGACGAAGTCAAATCGGTTGTCTGCAGATGGCTATGTCCAGAAAACGGACGTTCATTAACAAGGTATACTAAAACTGGTACCACGCTGGGATAAATGTCTCGAGCGTCTCGGTTCTTATATTGAAAAATAGCTAAGAAATGTCTATACGTCCAGAAAACTGACTTTTATGAACAAGGTATACTAAAACTGGTACCACGCTGGGATAAATGTCTCAAGCGTCTCAGTTCTATAACGTAGAAGTCTTTTCGTACTCCTACGTTACTTTAAAAACATAACCATAAGATGAAATAGTTCCTAATTTAAACCTTAACGGCCGGACGAAACATGTAAACAACAGAAGTCAAACTTACGGAAAAGATGCTTTATTCAAGGTTTTCTCCAACACATCGTAACATAACATATCGATATTTACATTAAACACACCAACAACGCTACGATTCACACAGCTCCACAACACAACGCTCTCCAACACAACGCTCGCCAAGCAACAGTTTACTCGTAGTTTATATCTCTCGTTCTTATCAAAACAGGCATACGTCACGTTCATTCAACCTCAGTTATGTTGCCAACAGTATTCGTTTGAGAGAAAAGATATCACATTAAGCGTGAAATATAACTGAGAATAAACCCAAGATTTACATAGGGAAGGAAACTAAAAAGGAAAGTTAATTTAGAATATACGTCACAGTTCTTATGTTGAAAAAGAAATGCCTATACGTCCAGAAAACGGACTTTTATGAACAAGGTATAACTAAAACTGGTACCACGCTGAAATAAATGTCTCCAGCGTGTCGGTTCTTATGTTGAAAAATAGCTAAGAAATGTCTATACTCCCAGAAAACTGACTTTTATGAACAAGGTATACTAAAACTGGTACCACGCTGGGATAAATGCCTCGAGCGTCTCGGTTCTTATGTTGAAAAATACTAAGAAATGTAGTTTCAGTGTGTATATGTTTTGTTGTGCTGATCTATTAAACTGTTGCCAAAAAAAAAAATGTGTGCGTTACTTTTCGGTCCACCCTTTGTATAAAGCAAAGTGGGAAAATGGCAAAAAAAAAAAAAAATTAGTGTTTCCGTCATCGAATTGTTCGACTACTTCTAAATGACCTAAAAATTGGCATCCTGATAGGCCTTAAGGTCCGGACACTCAGAAAAGTCTAGAAACAAAAAAAAAATCAAAATGGCAGCTTTAGAACGTTGTGTGCTTGAATTTTTCGCGAATTATTCGCCCACTTTTAAATGACCTAGAGATCTGAAAATTGGCGAGCTGATACGTCTTAAGGTTCAGATAGCTAGAAATGTCCGAAAACCAAAACAATCAAAATGGCGGCTTTGGAATATTATCTGCTTGAATTTCGGTACCACTTCTACGCCTAGAAAAGTCTGAAAACTAGAAAATTCAAAAGGGTGGCTTAGCATTAGTGTTCAAAATGGTGAGAGGTTTAAAGAAAATTATGCCAGAAACGTTGAAATGCTGTAAAAATTCCACGAAACTTTAATTTAAAATTAATGAGCGCCAAAGCCTGCTACTGTTGAAAGCCAAACATTATGCGTTGACGTCACAACCCTGTTTTAAATCATAAAACAGTTACGGAACTTTAATTCTTTTCTTTCCCTCAGTTAGTTTACTTTCCCCTTTCTTTAATTTTGTGTTCAAAAAATTATTTTATAGATTCACTGTTTGGAGAAAAGGCATGACTGGTAATGTATTATAAAACTGTTATGGAATGCTGAATTTTAAAAATTAAAATTATTTTTGTATAATATGATTGTTTAAATTACTGTTTTACATTTTGTACTGCGCAGCAGTAATACGACTTAAAGGACAATGTTCAAGAAGTCGATTTGTTTTCTATTAGATTAACCCTGCTCCTTTTACAGCAGTTTATTTTTAAGAGTTTGGTCACCTTTTCTGCAGAAAAAACGTACTGGTTATAAGCAGTATAGTATTGTGGTGTCAGAACGGGGTTCCGGTACTTTTGTTTCTATCTAGCACGCGTTTTGGTAAACCGCATACAGCAGAATTTGTTTTCTTTTCAAAATGCGAATTTCCTATCATTCTTTTCCAATAAAAGTGCAATAGAAAAACTGCACAGTTAGTGGAATTAGCGTCCCATGTTTGTTTGAAGGTCCAGTTAGTCTCTAAATCCATTCTCACTTGGGAGCCCCTTGAAACTCCTTTCTATACTGTTGTTAAGATCGTCGAGTTGGGTATATTGCAGTGGAAAATTTATTGCAACTGGGAATTTAAATAAGCTAGTCATTATTAAGGAGTCTAGTTGCGAGTCTCAATTAAATTAGTCCTGTTACGCGTATCCCTTAATTACGCTGGACTAATTTTAAAGATCACCAACATGCCCCAGATGTATAGTCACGTGACCAAGCTATTTCATCATTTTCCAAAATATCTTCAGAACTAAGTCTCGGTGAAATGCAAGACTTTCAACGCCGTTAACTCCATAAAATGTTGCTTAAAACGACATCTGACTAGATAGATAATTTTTACTTAAATTTGTTTTGTGTTGTAGACAAACTGCTCCTATCAAAATATATCGAGAACTAAGAATTCCAGTAATAAATGGCTTTCACCATTGTACTCTAAATTGGTTTCCGCTTCCAACTAATTCTTACTGTATAACATGGGGCTGATTTTAGTTTCTTCACCCCAAAACGGCCCAAATTTGGGCCCCAACATTTCAGTGAGTTCTTACCATAATGATGAAATCCTGCTCCTTGAATGCTAAAGCGCGTAAATTTCGGGAGATCACTATACACTACATTGATAAAAGTCACCGGACACCCTTTCAAAAGCAAATGAACAGATTCGTTGCCTTGTTAAGATGCACGGTACAGCTGCAAACGGAATAAAATCAAGCCTGCAGCTGACCGCGATCATATCGCACTGTGAGGTTTAGTGAAAATGTCGCAGCGGGAGAGAACTGACTTTGAGAAAGGAAAGATTGTTGGGTGTTATGTTAGTGGGTTGTCATAAGAAAAACCGAGAGTCGTTTAAACATACCCAAGTCAACTGTTTTGGATGTACTGAATAAGTGGAATACACATGGCATGCCTGAAGCAGCAAAACGTACCGGCAGACCAAAGAAAATCAGTGATAGATGACGTCGAAGCCTCAGGAGAGTCGTTACAGCTAATCGACGGAGTACTGCACAAGACCTCAGGGTACAGGTGAGTAAAAATGCTGGAACCTCGGTAGGTACAGGTACTATTCGCAGAGAACTTCATTCCATGGGTTACGGTGGTCGTGCTGATGTTCATAAGCCTTTCATCTACACTCGGAATGCTGTTCGTCGTGTAGCATGGTGTAAAGAAGATTTATCGTGGACCGTTGATCAATGGAAACGGGTCCTATGAACTGATGAATCAAGATACACGATCCATCATGGCCGTGTGTGGGTATGGCGGAGGTCGGGGGAACGCTATTTAACACACTGTACTCGTTCTACGGCCAAGTTTAAAGCTGGCAGTGTACTCGTGTAGGGGTGGATTTCTTGGTATGGCCCCGGCCCATTGGTTATCGTGGACAAACCTATTAACCAACACGTCTACCTCGATATTATGGATAATTGTGTCCTACCAACTCTGTCGCAATACTATGGAACCGAGCCTTGTTGGTACCAGTAGGATAATGCACCGAGCCTTGTTGGTACCAGCAGGATAATGCACCGAGCCGTAAAGCAAGGACTGTTACGACGTGATTTGACGATAATTGTGTATCGTGTGTGGACTGGCCAGCACAGCGCCCTAATCTTAATCCCCTAGAGCACGTATGGTATGAATTAGAGCGCCGCATAAGAATTTTGGAACCAAGGCCTACTGCTAAGCAACAGTTAACTGGCAGCATTATGTACTGAATGGAAGCGCATACCTCTCGCTGTGTTCCAAAACCTTGTTGAAAGCATGTCTCGAAGGGTCAGTGCATGCAATAAGGCCAAAGGCGGACCGACACTGTGCTAATGTATGTCAATAAATGCTGTGCATTTTTTCTCTTGTAGGTGTCCGGTGACTTTTGTCAATATAGTGTATTCTTATGCTCTAAATATAAGGAGGTAAAAATGGGAGAGGCCAAATGGGGAGTAGGAGAATAAAAAAAGGAAAGGTATTGAAGGTGCAAAGTCCCCGCGCGTTGTTGTACTTTTTAAATTAGCACTACACCACTGGTTATAAGTAATCATACGTTATTAAATGTTTGGTCAACTACGCGTTACATGAATGCTCTTCCATTTGGAGCAAAAGACTGCTCATTAAACCAGTAGGTCTTGTGGTTTAGTTATAGTGTAAGATCTCATGAGTACTTTGAATGCACTAGTAAAGTGATATACAAAGGCCGTTCCATAAAAATTGAGAGTAATTTTTTTGAATTGGCAGCAGCGCGAAGTGGAAAAAATAACCATGCAAAGAACTAACTGAGTTAACCCTTTAACCTTCTGGAACGAATACACTCGGGGTTAGCAAAACAGGCTGAAATCAGCTGGAACGAATATATTCGCTGTCTAAGAAATAGGCCGTATGTGGTAGGAGCGAATGAACCTACCATTAGAAGACGCTGTATGAAAACGCTTAGCTTTGTTATTCAAAGTGGTCATTTAAGAGGATAATTAACACTAATCCTTCTTGACTGATTACATGCGAAAAGAGCTGTAGTAATGGCGGAGAACCTAAGAAAGCAGAGAGAAGATATTAGTGTCTCGTTTCTCCCCAGCATGATATCCATGTCAGCAATACTGCCATTCCCTATCATGCCTTGGGTCATGGAGTTGAGAATAAAGGACTAGAAGGGGCTTTCTATCCAGAAAATAAAGGAATAGAAGTGAATAAAGGTCATTCTACCTAACGGCATGATGTCCGTGTCACTCTTGATATTTTTATGGTCAGTACTGCTGAGATGAGAGGAGCACAGGAATTGCTTTACTCTAGCTTTCACAAAACTTGGCTGCTAAGTAAAAAATTATGTTTAGGGAGGCAGATAATTTTGGGAACTATTTAGTTCAGCTACTATTTTAGCCGCTTAAAGGGTTAAGGAAGTATCTATGGCAACAGTTATTACCCGTGGCAGACGATCCTGGTTTTGGTATTGCGTAGTTTTTTAAAGTGCGGCTGTATTTCGCCGTACAGCTATGGAGGTTAGTGATTCAGAGTTAAGATGTGAAATGAGTTGTGCGATAAAATTTTGTTATCGTTTGGGTAAAACGCTCCAGAAACAGTTGATTTAATGAAAAAAAAGCCTACAAAGATAAATGTTTGGGTAAGTCAACGATTTTTTCAAAAAAGGTCCCATGATTTCAAAAAAGGGCAGAACTTGCTCCTAAGCCTGGTGGACCTGAAAGTGTTGTTACGGAGCGAATTGTTAACACTGTTGGGACAACTCTGCAAGAGGATCGACGAATGACGTGTGAAGACATAGGGGCGTCAACTAATATTTTAAAACGTCAGCATTCCGCATTCTACGCAACAAATTACTGCTGCATCGTGTGAGTTCCAGATGGGTACCTTATCACTTGACGAGAGAACAATTTATAGCCAGAGTTCAGGTGTGTCATGAGCGGGGACAATTGATGCAAAGGATCCAAACTTTCCAAACACAGTAATAATTGCCGATGAAACATGGGTCAGCTATTTCAACCCCCTCTCGAAGAGCACATCGAGTGTCTGTAAACACACAGGCTCGCCTCCTCCGAAGAAAGTCCGCCAAACCAAATCAGCTGCGAAGGTGATGATAATAATTTTCTTTGATCATAAAGGTGTTGTCTGCCAGCATGCCGTTCCTCCACAAATTACTGTCAATGCTGAGTATTGAAGCATCTGTGAAGACACTTATCGATTAAGCGACCGGAATTGGTGGGCAAATGGACCCTACGCCATGATAACGCCCGCCCACATGTGGCTGCTTGTGTTCAACAGTTTCTTACAAAATGCAGTATTGAAATCATACCAATGCCTGCCTACAGCCCTGACCTCGCCACGTGCGATTTCTTGTTGTTTCAAACAATGAAGAAGTTTCATGACGAACATTCAACACGGATGCTAACGTCATTAAATCTGTACAGGGGTCGCTAAAGCAGCTTCCACAAAATACCTTCGCCACATGCTTTGAAAAGTGGACTGAACGATGGGACCGTTGCATATCATCAGAGAGAAAAGATACTTTGAGAAAGAATAACATATATTTTGCTGTACTTTTATTTCTTCATTAATACAGACATTTAACGTGGACCAGGAACATCAAACAAAGATCTTCGCTCTTTCTACGATTATAAGTGAGTCACGGAAAATTCTCATTGGCCGCCACCGGGAGTCGAACCCAGGGTCTTCCAGTTACGCGCCGGATATGCTTCTGCTACACCACAGCGGCCTCGAATTCCTCCAGACTCCCACACGCTAACTGCCAAGCCAAGTTGGCAGGTTGCTTCTTGGAGCCCCGCACAATGCTGGGGATTCACCAAAGATGGTAAGCAGGAACTGAATAAATAATTAGAAGGTGAATGAGTAATTAATACAGACATTTAACGAGGACCAGGAACATCAAACAAAGATCTTCGCTCTTTCCACGTTTATATAGGAGAATTTTTTCGTGACTCACTTATAAACGTGGAAAGAGCAAAGATCTTTGTTTGATATTTATTTCTTGCATTTTGTGTGATTTTACTCTCAATTTTTAATGGAATTGCAGTTGTACTTTGGGGGGAAGGGGTTACGACCACCGTGAGCAATTCGAAAGGCTATAAGCAGTCGTCCGTCAGTAATTTTGTGCCACTAGTTTCAGAGAAGGGAGAGAGCCAGTGCTCTGAGACAAAAACTCCCCCATTCCTCGGAGCTGGGAATGGGGAGACATAAGGTCAGAATCCAACGCTTAAACCGCTGTTCCACCAGGACGGCTCTATACGTTATGAAATCCATGCCATCTCTCTGCCGGAGGGGAACTGGAACCACATGCTTCTGCTCCGGAGCCGAATGATTTCCCAAATAAGCTACGGCGTGAAGGGTTTATCACTGCTGTTCTCCGTCATTATTGCTCCGGAGCCGAATGATTTCCCAATTAAGCTACGGCGTGAAGGGTTTATCACTGCTATTCTCCATCATTATTGCTCCGGAGCCGAATGATTTCCCAATTAAGCTACGGAGTGACGTTTTTATCCCTGCTATTCTCCGTCTTGAGACGTGCGTCACCTCTTAGATAGGTACTTGTGAAAGGGCTAGAGAGAAATCGTATGGGTCAGCCGACGATGATAATGCATTTTACATGAATACTCTTCTTGCGCACTGTAGAACGATGTGTGGAAGGGACATCACACATTTTTCGAAGAACATAACGGCCAGAAGATCCAGTTTTACGTTCGGGCTTAAATGTGAAATTCAAACACAAATGTGTCATTCTCAAACCCGCATCCTCTGCTCCGGAACCAAATGTTTTCCCATGAAGCTATGCCGGCAATGGCTTTTCAGTGCTACTTGCTTTGTAGACAAGTGCGTCGCTACTGAGGTAAGTACGTTACAGAGTTTGGTATAAAATTAATAAACCTTTCGGTTTCAAGTGTTCAAAAGATTAATAATGAAATTTAAATTAATAATAATAATAATAAACCGATGGGCACCTAGAACATAATGCATCAGACATGACAGTAATAGAAAATCGGAAAGTCTGGATAGTTGATATAGCGATTCCTTGCAATGCCAGATTCGATAAAAAAGAACTGGAAAAAATGACTAAATATAAAGACCTGGTCTTAGAAGTTACCCGATTACCGCCTAAACACACAAAGATGGTCCCCATTGTCATCAGGACACTTGGAACAATGTCTAAAAATTTTATGAAATATTTCGAAAAATTGCAGCTTTCTGATATACTACCTACAGAACTACTGAAGACAGCTTTACTTGGGACACCATATATTTTACGCTGATTCTTGACTGATACCTAGGCTTCCTGTGGAAACTCGTATCAGCTCAAAAACACCAGTCAATGATAATTTGTTGTTTATGTTTGATTGTCATAGGCTATTAGTATAAAGAAGATAATAATATGATAATAATATATTTAGTATAAAGAAGATAATAATATGCATTGACTGATGCACAACTTTCATTTCCGATTTTTGCAATAAATATATCAGCGAGTATTACTGCAGTGGACACAATTTAATGATTAAATGGTCTAAAGAAGACACAAGCAAGTAAACACACATGAGCATTTTCTGGATTAAAGTGACATGCAACAGTAGCGTTTAATGAGAAAAAGTAGTGAAGTTGTTTACCAAAGAGTTCATGAAAGGTTACATCCACAGTCATCACAAAGAACCAGCGTGTGTTCCAGCCGGAAGGGATGGATGCGCAGTGCAGTCTTCAATTTGTGAAATGTTACGGACTGTTTCTTTTTTCTTCATTGATCAAAGATCACCCACTAAGGACCCTTTATCTCGCTCCCATTCTATTCTCTGCAATTTCCTTTCAACATTTCTTGTGGATAATTGAGCTCTTTCTCCGACAGTTTGGATTTGAGTTTTTCTGGCGTCGCTTCGCTACCACGGTACTCAAATGCTCCAAATCATGTCGTTGTAGAAAAAAAAAACTCTTTGCCACAAATAACTCTGGAACTACAGCACTGCATTTCGATCTTTCTGAGATTGCGAGGAAAAAAAAAAGTTTCTAAAAATTTGAGAATCTTCTATTCTGTTTCTAAACAAAAGTAGGTTTAACACGAACGAACCTGAGCTTTAGAAACTGGTCATTATTTTAGTCACCTTCTCAAATTAAAGGATTAAAGGCAAGGCAGAAAGAAAGAAAATGAAGATGAAATACGGGTAGAGAAAGAAGAAGAGAGTAACAGAGGGACGGCCATTCACGCACATAGAATTGAAGGAAATGTAAAACGAAACAGAGAGAGAGAGAGATTCAGACAAAAAGACAGAAGGAGAAAGAAACGGACAGAGAACAACTGTTGCACGATGAGAATTTTTCATCCCTGCTCTGTGCGACTACCTGCTTAATTTGTTTTTCGGGGTAACCTGAATGAACGGTGTTCGACACGTAAAGAGAGACTAACACACTGGGTGTATCACTTCAAAGGTCACGTGTCAAAATGGGTGTATCACTTCAAAGGTCATGTGTAAAAATGGGTGTATCAATTCAAAGATCATGTGTCAAAAATGGTGTATCACTTCACAGGTCATGTGTCAAAAATGGGTGTATCACTTCAAAGGTCATGTGTCAAAATGGGTGTATCAATTCAAAGGTCATGTGTCAAAATGGGTGTATCAATTCAAAGATCATGTGTCAAAAATGGTGTATCACTTCAAAGATCATGTGTCAAAAACGGGTGTATCAATTCAAAGGTCATGTGTCAAAATAGGTGTATCAATTCAAAGATCATGTGTCAAAAATGGTGTATCACTTCAAAGGTCATGTGTCAAATATGGGTGTATCACTTCAAAGGTCAAGTGTCAAAATGGGTGTATCACTTCAAAGGTCATGTGTCAAAAATGAACAGCACCTGCCACTGTCCACGTGACTGATAAGCTACTAGTGGCCAAGATTTCCCAGGATAGGTTCCCGGTGGGTTCTGCAGAAACGTTTCTTAGGTTTCAGTGTGAGTACTTTGTGATATGATTATCCACACTGTGGCAGCAAACTGTGTGTATGTTGTGTTATTCCCGCAAAGGTGCTTCATTTGTTTGTTTATTCTATATATGTAATATAGAATAGCAAATATTTTTTCTTCTAGCAAGTACCTTTTGGAATTTCGATTTGAAGAATCGTTGTTTACAGCAGTGTTTCTCAAATTGTGGTACACGGATCACTGGTGGTACGCGGGAAATTTCAGAAGAGAGATTAATGAAGCATGTGAGAATCCCTCCTCTTAAACTTTCAGTGCATGCTCGACACGAATGTCCACAGCTACCAGATAGAGCATTAACAATTTCCGTTCCCAACGACTTACAACTGTGAGTTTTTATTTTCGAATTCAGTTGAAATTAAGAACAAGAAAGGAATAGATTAGATGTGGAAGCTACTTTACTACTCAAACTGTCAGTCATCCAAGCAGATATAGATTGTTCAGTAAAAGATCGTAAGCAGCTGCATCGCTCTTATAGATGCTCAGTTATTATTTTTGTTACTAATTACTGAATCTTTATACGTGGACTTTCAGAAAAGTATTAAAATAAAAAAAGAAAATCGAAATAAAATTGTCCATATGACATTTTGCATACGATGTAACTTGAATTGTATGGAGAAATGTTTTGCTGTGCTTCATGAGCGTAGCTAGAATTTAGGTTTGGGGGGTGTGATGCGATTTTCGAAGAAGGCTTAAGCAATTCCCTTAAATATTATCTGTTATATCATCATCATCATCATCATTGTCAACCATTATCAATCCACTGCTGGACGAAGGTCTCCCCAAGTTTCCTCCACAACGGTCTGTCTTGTGCCAGTCTCCTCCATGTCACCCCTGCATACTTTCGAATTTCATCCACCCATCTCCCATGTGGTCTTCTTCTGGGTCTTTTCCTGTCCCTTGGAATCCAATCTAAAATTTCGGCTGTCCATCGATGATCTGTCCTTCTGGCAGTATGTCCAGCCCATTGCCATTTCAGGGATTTAACTCTGATCATGATGTCTTCCACTCTTGTCATTTTTCGGATCCACGAGTTCCTCTTCTTATCTCTTCTGTTTACACCAAGCATGCACCTCTTAATGCTGCTTTGAGTTGTCTGCAGCCTTTGTATGTCTCTTTTAGTTAAGGTCCACGTCTCTGCACCATACGTAAGCACTGGAAGGATGCATTGATCAAACACTTTTCTTTTAAGACATAATGGCATATTGCTCTTGAAAATTATGCTGTTTCTTCCAAAAGCTCTCCAGGCAAGTTTTGTACGCCGATTAATTTCTTCACCAATGTGACCCTCACTTGATATCTGCTGTCCAAGATAAACGTACATGTCTGTTATCTCCAGCTTTTCTCCATCAATCGATAAATCTTCATTTCTTGTAAAAGCATTGAACATCACTTTTGTCTTCTGAAAGTTCATTTTTAATCCCACTTCTTTACTCTTGTCAGCAAGTTCCTGGATCATACTCTGCAGCTCTGATGGGCTAGTTGCAAAAATGACTACGTCATCAGCAAAACGAAGGTGGGTTAGATAATCTCCATTAATCTTTATCCCCTTGTTTTCCCAGCTCAGCGACTGAAAAACACCCTCCAATGTGGCATTAAAGAGCTTCGGAGATATGGTGTCACCTTGTCTCACTCCCTTTCCAATTTTTACGTGTGTTGTATTTTCAAACAGCCTAATCTTTGCACTTGCATTTTCATAGATGTTATTAATAATATTAATGTATGCATCTTCAATACCGCCGGTTTTCAGAGCCATTGTAACTGCTGATGGTTTCACCGAATCAAAGGCTTTTTCATAATCGATAAAAGCCATGCACAATGGAAGTTCATATTCCCTCGCTCTTTCAATTAGTTCTCTCAGTACGTGGATATGATCTATTGTGCTGTAGCCACTTCTGAATCCAGCTTGTTCTCTCGGTTGAGCCATGTCCAGTGTTACCTTCAAGCGGTGTGAAAGAACTTTAGTGAAGATTTTATAAACTACTGATAGGAGGCTGATAGGCCTGTAGTTTCCGAGATCCTCAATGTCACCTTTCTTATGTAGCAGGATCATTGTAGCGGTGTTCCAATCCTCAGGAATCTTTCCTTCATTAAGGCATCGAGTGAAAACTTGGGCGAGTACTGTTTCGATTTCTCCACTTGCTTCTTGTATGATGTCTACAGTAATTCCATCTTCTCCTGGAGCTTTTCCTCGCTTCATGTTCTTGATTGCATGTGCAACTTCTGCTGGAAGGACTGGAGGAACTCTGGTACTGGTATCTTTCATGATGTCTGGAGTGCATATATCATCCCTTTCATATAATTTGGTGTAGAAATCTTTCACTCTTGTCAAAATTTCGCCTCTATTTCTTGTTACAGAACCATCTTCTTTTCTCAGTGCCATAATCTGTTTTCTTCCCTTACTGAGATGTCCCTTTGCTATCTTTAGGCTTTGGTTGTTTTCAATTGCTTTCCTCACTAGTTCACAGTTGAATTTCCTTACGTCTTCAGTGATCTGTTATATATATATATATATATATATTACGTTTTGACGTCGTTTCGAGGAGAGTTTAAACCCCCAAACCTCCCCCCTAGCTACGTCCATGCTGTGACTATATTGCTAATTATTTAATTAAGCGAATGATCACTTTTTTGTTTACAACTCACAAAATAAAAATCATAACTCACCAAATTTCTATTTTCTTTCTTCATCAAATATAGGTACTCTAAAAACTACTTTGTTTCAAATAGGGATGTCAACCGACCGGTATTTTAATTACATGGTCGGAATGTTTGCCAATTTTCTGTCTAAGTCCGGTGTCAACTGCTTACCGGCCGTTTTGGGGACGGTATTATTTTCAAGGTAAAAAAAACAGTTGAAAATTTTCTGTAAAAAGCTTAAAATTTACCAAAAGAGAGTAAAATTAATAAATCGAGCGGGGCTCATATCTCTAAACCCGCCTATAAATAACCTAAATCGAAGGATATATTGGGGGGGGGGCACGTCATCACTCACCTGCCGATTAGGGTGTCCGGTAGGTCCCAACATTATTAACCAGGGCTGGTGACCTTTATTTCACAGACAACAATTTCAAATTTCTCCCAGGGAAGCACCCCTTTCCTCTCGCTCAGTGGTCCGCGATAAAGTAAAGAAATGCTTAAAGTGGTCCATGAGAAACAATGGTTTACAGGTTCCTGTCATTGCAGCAGGGAAGCAAATAAATAAGTAAGTCAACAGATTCAATGTAACGACAGGTGATTTCGCCAGCGCGAATCTTTATTTTCCAGATTCAAGGCGAAAAGGGGAAATATTTGTTAGATAAAATAAATAGTATATACTTCAAGCGGGAGATGAATATTTGGGGTGGCTTCCTCTATGAGTTTCCCGACAAATCTGTTCTCATTCATGCTCGTGTAAAGACGTTTCTCCCTGCATAGTGCCTGAGCGTAATCTTCCCTAACTGTCTGAAATCTCGCACAAGACTCCCCGTTTATGACCACCCAGTATCATTTCCTTTTGCTATCTGTCTGCCGCTCAAAGGAAGATGCTCCTGACGTAAGAAGCTGACTGTTGTTAATTGCTAAGCTTGAATTGTCACTTTAGGGGTTTCTGGAAGCTTCTCCGCTGACGGGGAAATGAAGGAGGAGGTGTCCTTTTGTTCGTGGGTGGTCCCGGTGAAGGAAAGAATGGTTATCCATAGGGATCTCTTCAGTGCCTTTTTAACTACAGGCGAATTTCTAGCTGTAGGTCGCGCACTGAATAACCAAAATCACTATTTAATTATATTTTAAACATTTCCATATAACAAATTACATATGATCATAATAAATCAAATTAATCTAAAATAGGATTTTTGCCACACTGTTGTCCGAATGGTCAGAGGTGCTAGCTTCTGGCAAGTCGTCCAAATTGGGAACGAGTCGAATAACGGAAAAAGTATCAATGGTGCTCACATCCTACGGCGCTTATTCATCCCTTTAACTAGTTACCCCAAATTAGATACAGAGGACTGCCGTAAGTAATGCTCACTGTAGCCGTTATTCTACACGTCAAAAAAAAAAAAAAAAAAAAGGAGCTTTAAAATGTCGACTGCATAAATACTTTTGATGAGGGTATTGTGTGTTCTCTCGCATTTGAGAGGCTGATGCCCTCAACCTCCGTACTCCATAAACTTGCCGCGTTATTCACAGCACCATCAGAAGTGTTTTTCTTTGTTTTACCACAGGATAAAAGAAAGCGCTCACATACAGATACCGACGATGTAAAACTGAGACACAGTGAAGGGTAAAAATGCAAAATTGAGATATCAAGACAGACGGAAAGACAAACACAAGTGCAATGAGAGGAAGAAACAGGAGCTTATACACACAAACACAGGGAAAATGAGAAACAGGAAAATAAGCAGTGAAGAACAGCAAGCGACATGTAAAAAAAAAGAGGAAAAGTGGGGCAAGAAAAGCACATGAATACATAGAAAGATAGAGAAAAAACTGTAAAAAAAAGCTCAATCGGAAATACACAAAAATAAGCAAGTAGAGATGAAAACAAACAAGAAAAGCAGCGCATTTAGGAAGTGAGAAATGTGCACAAACAAATGGCTGCACAATTCAAACTGAATCCCACAGTCCCCGGCGATTGGAGTATACCGGCCCAGTGCGACATGAAGGTAAATGGGACTACGAATCACCAGAAGCATGGACTAGGCTTGCATATGATCACACAGAGGCTGCGGGTAAGTCAGAAAAGCATGCATAAGTGCATGTTTTGTGTACTCAAGAAATTTAGGAAAACGAAACGAGTTGATGACATCATCACCAAAATAAATACCCTTAAGTCGCAATGAACTGAACATATTGCTAAAAGAACTAGCCAACGTCAGAAAACTGAAATACTAGACTGGATATCCATACCAATTGCATGTCTATTTAGGCTTTATTGAGTATGAAAAGCATTTAAACCAATGCAATGATCAAGACACTTCTGAACCAAATAATTCCTGGAGAAGATACAATATACACGTCCTCCAAGTATTATACCACAGCGTAACAGCAACAATTCAACTTCACACATGTAGCAATAGAATACCAATTCAAAGAGGTGTACCACAAGGAGACTCTGTCACCCAAAATCTTCACAGCAGTCTTTCAAGAAATACACTGGCGGAAAGTGAAAAAAGAACACCAAGAAGGAGACGTCTGATACCAACGAAATTTATACAGCATAATAACGGAATACAGAGGATAACGTGATCAAAACATTATGGCAAAATACAGCTGTATTTGCTGGTAAACTGAAAAATAACATTTCCATGTAACATGGTTAGTACGAGGTTGAACCGCCATGAACTGCGTCACACTGTGCACTTCTGGCATGGAGTCTGTCGTACAGATGTTAGATGTAAGTTTGGGGTATTGAGTTCCAAGCATCCTCAACCTGGACGCGTAAATCGGGGATGGTCGTGTCTGGCCGTGGAGACCGGATAAGTCGTTGTCCCATAAAATCCCACACGTGCTCAATGGGGGACAAATCCGGTGAACGTGCAGGCCATGGAAGTTGTCTCACACCCTGAAGTGCATGTTGCGTTGCACGTGCAGTGTGTGGGCGTGCATTATCTTGCTGGAAATCACCAGGATTGACCGACCTTACAAATGGCACAACAACGAGCTGAATGATGTTGTTGATGCAGGAGGTGCTGTTTAACGTACCCGGTACAAACAGTAGTTGTGTACAGGAGTGATAGCTGATCGCTCCCCATGCCAGGAGACCAGGTGTAGGCCCTGTGTGTTGCTGGAGGATGCAAGAAGGGTGGAGACGCTCCCCTGTGCGTCTGCGAACACGCGTACGGCCATCGGAGGCTCCCAAGGAGAATCTGCTTTCATCGCTGAACATGATCGATCGCCATTGCGTTCTCCAGTGCAGACGTTGGCGACACCACTGCAGCCGTTCCCGACGGTGGGCTGAATTGAGAGGTACACATACCAGAGGCACACGTGCACGTAGTCCTGCATCCAGTAGACGATTGCGGATTGTTCGCACAGTCACATCAGGTGCAACTGCAGCTCGGATTTGCGTCGCAGTGGATGTTCTGCTTGACAACGCCGCTCTTCTTATGCGTCGATCGGTCCCCTCATCAGTCCGTCTGTGATTCCCGGTTCCACGTCTTCTCGTGTGGGAATGTTCCTCGGACCATCTACGCCACCAACGTACCACGACGGATACTTGCCGTCCAATTCCCTCCGCAATACGACGATACGACCACCCGGCCTCGCGGAGTCCGACTAGACGACCTCGCTCAAAGTCCGATAACTGCTGAAATCGTACACGTCTTCCATGTCCAGGCATTGCAGCTTCTTCAGGGTCTTCGCACGTGTCTGTACGCCGACGACTGATTACATTCACTTCGCCATACTCCTTAAATACCACCGACGATAATTTGCATATTATGCCGTGCTGTGGCGTAAGCGCTCACCGGTTGGTCCCGAAATTAACATCACACCTACGAAAACTCGACGCCATTAACATATGTAAATTTCATGATCGTCCGCCAATTCCTTCTTGGTGTTCTTTTTTCACTTTCCACCAGTGTATTTAATAATATGAACTGGACAAACCTTGATATAGAAATTAATAAAAAAAACTTAGCATACCTAAGATATGCAGACGATATCATCATTTTTGCAAACACGCCAGAAGACCTTAATATAATGATAGAAGATGCGTAAAATGAAAACATTCGACTTGAAACCGACCCCACTAATCCGAACAATAATTAAAACTAATATGCCAAATTTTGAAGTGTCCACCACGATTTCCTAATTAGTTTTAGCTGCTACAGATGAACTCAAACATTCTAATTTATTATTACAGAAATTCTTGATCGCGTATTTTTATTTATTTATTAATTTGCTTGTTTGTTTATTGTGCATAATATTTTTCTGAGCAAGTGAGGGGGAATCCTAAACGTCTTAAAGGTTTTAAATGGCAAAAATGATAAAAGACAAAATGAACGTCAAATGGATATACACAGTTCTATCAAAATAATATCACCACCTACACAATAATGGGTAAAACCTCCCTTGTCCCAGATGACAGCGGCGAGACGGCGTGGCATAGACGCAATGAGGCCCTGAAAAGTTGCCCGAGGCACATGTGCCCATTCGAACTGCAGCATAGCACGGAAATCCTGGAGATGACGTTGTTGTGGGTCTGCCCGTCTAACCTATCGATCCAAATAGTCCCACAAGTGCTCTATGGGATTGAGGTCGGGCGGTTTTGCCGGCCAAGGGAGAACGGAGACATCGTGTTAGTGGAATCACCCAACCGCTTAGCGACGTGGCACGACGCATTGTCCTGTTGGTAGACACCATCGCCACTAGGATAAACGTTCAACATAAAGGGATGCATGTGGTCATCGAGGGTGGACAGGTAGCCATTGGTGTTCAGGAACCCATCCAGTGGTACCAGCGGTCCCAGGTCACACCAGGCAAACATCCCCCAGACATGCACACTGCCACAGCCAGCCTGTACTAGATCGACAAGCGTGTCTGGGTGTTGGTTCTCGTGTGCTTGACGCGGTATCTGCCACCGGCCGTCACTTCTATGGAGTAGAAACCGCAATTCGTCGGAGAAGGCAACCTTTTTCAACTCTTCCACTGTCCAATGACGGTAGTCCCATGCAAACTGTAGGTGTCGTTGCCGATGGACCTGGGTTAACATGGGCACCTTGATGCAGCGTCGACTCCGGTAACCCATGCGTAACAGGACTCGCTCTACTGTTATCGGGGATATGTACTTGGGTGCCCCTGCGTTTATTTGCGTGGTCAATTGCTGCACTATTGCGCGTAGATTGCTCTTTACTAGTCGACGTTCTCCTCTGGGTTCCATGGCTTAGGGGCTCTACAGTTATGACGTCGAGAGGTACTCGGTGTGCCAACGGTCCATTCTTGGTACACCCTTACTACAGTACCTCGCAAAGAGCCCAGGAAGTCTGCTGTTTCTGAGACGCTTCTATCCTTAGCGCGGTAGCCGATGGTCATTCCTTTTTGTACGTCCGTCAAATCACTACCTCTGCCCATTGTGCTCACGTGACGCACTTTTGCTCATCTGTCCTGGCCAACCGCGTATATACCCTGAAGTGCTAGAAAAACTGGTACACCAGTCTAATACATGGTAGGTCCCCCATGGGAGCGCAGGACTGCAGAAATACGACGGGGTATGGACTCCACTAGCTTCTGGAAATATGCTGTAGGCAATGCACACCATACTTCCTGCAGAGCGTTCCACATTTCGGGTGTATTCCGAGGTCTCTGATTCCTGTGTTCGATAGCGCGTTGCATGGCATCCCAAATGTGTTTTATCACGTTCAGATCTGGGGACTTGGGTGGGAATGGCAACACCTCAAACTCAGATGAGTGCTCGTCTAACCATAATGTGGCGTCCCGACACTTGTGTTGTCCTGTTGGAACATGCCCAACCGCAGGACATGAACGGGTCTACCTCGTCAGAAAGGATGCGCACATAGCGTTGGCCGGTCACAGACGTTTGTAGAAGTACCAAGGATCTCAGTGAAGTCCAGCTAAACACACCCCATACCATTACGGACCCCCCCCCACCATCCGGTACAATTCCCTGTTGACAGGTGGGATCCATGGCTTCATGGAATTTGCGCCACACACGAATCTTTCCATCTGCCCGATACAGTTGGAAACGCTACCCGTCAGACCAGGCTGCTTGTTTCCAGTCATCAAGTGTCCAGTGGTGGTGTTGCGGTACCCAAACGAGGCGCATAGCTCTGTGTCGTGCACCCATCAAGGGAACTCGAGTTGGGCGTCCGCTCCCAAAGCCCATATCGTGCAGGGTGCGTTGCACAGTCCGGACGCTGATGCTTGTTGTGGCTCCAGCATTGAATTCCGACAATACCTGCGTGAGTGGTGCACGCCTATCGCGTGAAACGATTCTTGACAGCCAACGATGGTCACGTTCACCCAATGTCTTTTTACCGCCACACTGGTGTCGTAGGTTGGAGGTTTTGTCGGAATTCTTGTAGTCACGGTACACCCTTGCAATGGTCGTCCGTGAAAATCTGAACTTCGTTTCTACTTCCGAAATACTATGGCCCATCTCACGAGCGCCAACTATGACACCGCGTTGAAAATCGCTTAAATCGTTATTACTTGTCATTCTCATGCCGAAAACAGCTCTGACAGCTGGCAAGGATGTCTATCGCTTTATATACGCACTGGTGGACGCAACCGAGTACGCGCATAGCTGACGATGTTATGGTTTTTGCATAAGCTCGTCTGTACCAGTTTTTCTGGCACCTCAGTGTATATCCGTGTGGTCGACATTGTCACGTGCACTCTGTGAGGCGCCTGGGTGGGTACACTGGGATTCCGGGGGTGGTCATATTATTCTGCTACGACCATGTATAAAGGTTGCAAGGAGAACATAAAATACCTTTTCTCACAATAAAATGTTTATTATACATCGACTATAGTTTCGAAGAGCGATTGGCTCGGCATCCTCAGAAACTGTAGTCGATGTATAATAAACATTTTATTGTGAGAAAAGTTGCTAATTTTATTCTATCTTAACACCACAAGTTTAGTAGTCATAAATTATACATAAAGTATCATTAACTCAGTATACTGATATTTCTTTTTCAAGCTAGAGTATACAGGATTCGCCTTCCAGGTAAGAGATGGCAGTTACAAGTATTCCTATATTCGGACTTCTGCCATTCCCTGGAGTCAGTAACCAAAAATTACCACTCAGTCGATCACCTTAGACCTGGAAAATAATAAGTGAAGACAATAATAAATAATAAAGATATAATCTGAAAAAAGTAGCAGAACATTGAGATACAAGAAGCCAAGCTCTTTCGTACCAAAGAAATAATAACGGAAGTAAATCATCTTAGAATAAAGTATAAGGAAAATAAATTAAAATTGAGATATAAACATAATAATATAATTGAAAAAAAAGGAAAGAGAACTACAAGGAACAGCAGGTAAAATATGTTGCGCTAAGAAAAAAATAAATAAATAAACGAACGTTAAAAATTAACTTCCGAGAAGCCAAAAAAACTAAAGAAAAAAATAAATGTCGTTAAAATTAAAGGAAGAATGAATAAGCAAAAAATAAATATTATCAAAGTAAAAAGAAAGTACTAGGGAGAAAAAATAAAAAACAAAACAAAATGGGAAACAGTAAATTAATGAATTGAAGAAATGTGCAAGAGCAAATTTGAGAGCCTTTATTGCTCAAGAAAACAAATCGAAATGCGAACAAAAAAAAAAAAAAAAACCTTCCCTTTCATGTGACGTGAAAGCTTTATTGAAAAACCACTTTGAATATCTTTACCGGTCGCCGGCTTAGAGGTAATTCGAATTTTATAGGCATTTGTGCTTTATTCACAGGAGTCAGCACTTTACTAACGAAACGTCATGTTCAACATTTAGATGCTGATTTAGAAACAATTTAGGATTCGGACTGCAAATTTCCATTTGAATCCTAAAAGGATCCTTTAGGTGTAGCGGCAGGAATTTTCGTCGCTGTATCCGAAGAGTGCTTGTTTTTTATTGCTGGCGCAGAAGTCTATTACCATTTGGGTTCATTTATTTACCCAAAGGAATAAAGATTCTTTCCTTTTCCCCCCGTCTAACTCAGCCAGATTTTCTCTTTATTATTCTTGCAAATTGCCAACTTTTATCTTTGAAAGCGATTTTCCGAAGTATTGGGAGGCAACGGTATTTTGTGTTGAACCAGACAATACCGCGAACTTGCGAAGATCATTAAATAACTTTTCGAAATATTTCGTGATGCCACTAGACAAAAAGCAAAAGAGAAATCAGTCTATCTCTAAATGATATTGAAATAAATGCAAACAATGTTGAGAAGCAGAGGGACTCGTCGCCCCACAGCTGTTCTGGTCTGAGTGAATGACATCGCTTTGAGGTGCCCGAAAAAATGCGTTTCCATTCACATTTATAAATGGCTATTTGTAAGGCTGAAACTTGTTCCACAAAAGAGGTTATTTTATTTATATTTGTTGAACGTGTTCAGGTCGGTCGCATATATTTTCTCTCTTTCTCTTTCTCCCTGAGGTACATGAAAAAAAATGCGTTTCCATTCACATTTACAAATGGCTATTTGTAAGGATGAAACCTCTTTTGAAAAAAGAAGTTATTTTATTTATATTTGTTGAAACGTGTTCAGGTCGGTTGCATACTTTCTATCTATTTCTCTCTCTTTTTCTCTCTCTGTGGTACCTGAAAAAATGCGTTTTCATTCATAGTTATAAATGGCTATTTGTAAGGCTGAAACTTCTCCCGCAAACCTTGTTTTGTTTGTAGTTTTTGAAACGTGTTCAGGTCGGTTGCATATTTCCTCTCTCTCTCTCTCTCTCTCTCTCTCTCTCTCTCTCTCTCTCTCTCTCTCTCTCTCTGTCTCTCTCTCTGTCTCTCTTCTTCCTCAAAAGAAGTCTCTCTGTCTCTCTCCCTCTCTCTGAGGAACCTTAAAAAAAGAATTGCCATTTACATTTACAAATGGCTATTTCTAAGGCTGAAACTTCTTCCGCAAAAGAAGTTATTTTATTTATATTTGTTGAAACGTGTTCAGGCCGGTTGCATACTTTCTATCTATTTCTCTCTCACTCTCTCGCTCTGTGGTACCTGAAAAAATGCGTTTCCATTCATATTTATAAATGGCCATTTGTAAGGCTGAAACTTCTCCCGCAAAACTTGTTTTGTTTATAGTTTTTGAAACGTGTTCAGGTCGGTTTCATATTTTCTCTCTCTCTCTCTCTCTCTTCTTCCTCAAACGAAGTCTCTCTGTCTCTCTCCCTCTCTCTGAGGAACCTTAAAAAAAGAATTGCCATTTACATTTACAAATGGCTATTTCTAAGGCTGAAACTTCTTCCGCAAAAGAAGTTATTTTATTTATATTTGTTGAAACGTGTTCAGGTCGGTTGCACACTTTCTATCTATTTCTCTCTCTCTCTCTCTCTCTCGCTATGTGGTACCTGAAAAAATGCGTTTCCATTCATAATTGTAAATGGCTATTTGTAAGGCTAAAACTTCTCCCACAAAACTTGTTTTGTTTATATTTTATGAAACATGTTCAGGTCGGTTGCATGTTTTCTTCCTCTGTCTCTCTTTCTTTGTCTCGCTCTCTCTCTCTCTCTCTCTGAGGAACCTTAAAAAAAGAATTGCCATTTACATTTACAAATGGCTATTTCTAAGGATGAAACTTCTTCCGTAAAAGAAGTTATTTTATTTATATTTGTTGAAACGTGTTCAAGTCGGTTGCATACTTTCTATCTATTTCTCTCTCTCGCTATGTGGTACCTGAAAAAATGCGTTTCCATTCATAATTGTAAATGGCTATTTGTAAGGCTAAAACTTCTCCCACAAAACTTGTTTTGTTTATATTTTATGAAACATGTTCAGGTCGGTTGCATGTTTTCTTCCTCTGTCTCTCTTTCTTTGTCTCGCTCTCTCTCTCTCTCTCTGAGGAACCTTAAAAAAAGAATTGCCATTTACATTTACAAATGGCTATTTCTAAGGATGAAACTTCTTCCGCAAAAGAAGTTATTTTATTTATATTTGTTGAAACGTGTTCAGGTCGGTTGCATACTTTCTATCTATTTCTCTCTCTCTCGCTATGTGGTACCTGAAAAAATGCGTTTCCATTCATAATTGTAAATGGCTATTTGTAAGGCTAAAACTTCTCCCACAAAACTTGTTTTGTTTATATTTTATGAAACATGTTCAGGTCGGTTGTATGTTTTCTTCCTCTGTCTCTCTTTCTCTCTCTGAGGAACCTTAAAAAGAAGTTATTTTATTCGATTCATCGGAGAAGGCAACCTTTCTCCACTTTCTCACTGTCCAATTACTGTAATCCCATACGAACTGCAGGCGTCGTTTCCGATGGACCTGGGCTAATATGGGCGCCTTGACGCAGCGTCGACTCCGGAGACCCATGCGTAACAGGTTTCGCTCTATTGTTATCGGAAACACGTACTTCAGTGCCCTAGAGTTCATTTGCGTAGATAATCGCTGCACTGTTGCGCGTTGGTTGACCTTTACCAGTCGACGGAGGCGACGCTCTTCTCTGGGGTTGATGGCCTTTGGGGCTCCAAAGTTATAACGTCGGGAGGTACTCAGTGCAGTGTGCCAGCGGTACATCCTTGGTACACCCTTACTACAGCACCTCGCGGACAAACCACGAAGTCTGCTTTTTCTGAGATGCTTTCACCCTTGGCGCGGTAGCGGATGATCATTCCTTTTTGAACGTCCGTCAAATCACTACTTCTGCGCACTGTGCTCACGTTACGCACTATGGCTCGTCTGTTCTGGCCGGCCGCTTAACATGCACTCGGTGACGCGTTTTGTCGGGTGCACTGTGATTCCGGGTTTAGTCATATTATTCTCATACGGCTGTGTATGTTCGTAAATAGAATACATAACGTTTCGCATCACAAAGAAACCCATGTACGAAGTGAAATACATAAAAAAAGAGGTATGAATATAGAGGGGGGGGGGGTTCGTTTTGATGTGCCTGAGAGAGCGCGCGTTTGTGTGTGTGTGTGTGTGTAGTACGTTCGTGCATGCTCCTCTAAGATTTGGTGATTTAGAACTCCACTATATCTGCTTCTCTATGCCATCATGCAAAGGCATGCACAAAAGCACTTCTTTTAATTACCCGACTTGGCACTAAGCCATGTACCACAGGAAACCTGTTCTTATTAACATTACTGTTACGTCCCGCATGCACTGAAATTTCAGAATTATTCTTCACTTAGGTTTCTCTGTGATGCCGCTCTAAGCCACACATTCACTGGTGCTGAAATCTAAAGGATAATGTAAAGCCTCCGATATACGGAAAATAATGCCCTGAAAATTAGGAAATATGCAAAGACATACACTATACTGACAAAAGTCAGCGGACACCTAGAAGAAAAACACAACATAGCATTTATTGACATACATTAGTACGGTGTTGGTCCACCTTTGGCCTTAATCCATGCACTCACCCTTCGAGACAGGCTTTTGACAAGGTTTTGGAACACAGCGATAGGTATGCGCTTCCATTCAGTATATAATGCTGCCTCTAACTGTTGATTAGTAGTAAACATTGGTTCCGAACTTCTTATGCGGCTCTCTAATTCATCCCATAGTTACTCTATGGGATTAAGATCAGGGCTCTGTGCTGGCCAGTCCACAGGAATTATCTTCAAGCCACGCCGTGACAGTCGTTGCTTTATGGCTCGCTGCACTATCCTGTTGGTACCAACAAGGCTAGGTTCCATAGTAACGCCACAGAGTTGGTAGAGCATAATTATCCAGAATATCGAGGTAGACGTGCTGGTTAACAAGTTTGTCCACGATAACCGATGGGCCGGGACCATACTACGAAAACCACCCCCACACGAGTGCACTGCCAGCTTTAAACTCGACCGTAGGAACAGTACACTGTGGTAAATAGGGTTTCCCCGGCTGGCCCCATACCCACACACGGCCATCAGACTGATGGATCGTGTATCATGATTCATCAGTCCATAGGACCCGTTTCCTTTGATCTACGGTCCACGATAAATGTTCTTTTCACCATTCTGATCGACGAGTAGCATTTCGAGTCGAGATGAAAGGCTATGAGCAGCCGCACGACCACGGTAACACGTAGAATGAAGTTTTATGCGAATGGTATGTATACATACCGAGGTTTCTGCATTTTTACTCACCTGTACACTGAGGTCTTGTGCATTACTCCGTCGATTAGCTGTAACGACTCTCCTGAGGCTTCGACGTCCTTTATCACTGATTTTCTTTGGTCTGCCGGTACGTTTTGCGGCTTCAGGCACGCCATGTGTCGTCCACTTATTCAGTACATCGAAAACAATTGACTTGGGTATGTTTAAAAGCCTCTCGGTTTCCCTTATGGGCAATCCACTAATATAACACCCAACAATCTTTCTTTCCTCAAAATCAGTTCTCTCCCGCCCCGACATTTGCACTCAATCTCACAGTGCAATATGATCGCGGTCGTCTGCAGGCTTGTTTTTATACCGTTTGCAGCTGTACTGCGCATCTTAACAACGCAGCAGATCCGTTCATTTTCTTTTGAAGGGGTGTCCGGTGACTTTTGTCAGTACAGTTTATATAGCTTCCGATGTACGTAAAATAATGCCCTGAAAATTGGGAAATATGCAAAAAAAAACAACAACATATATTTACGGATGTAAAACAGTTTTCTGAAAATTAGGAAACAAGCAAATTTCGCTACGCGGGAGAGTATCACGCACTTAAATTTCCTCAGGTAAGCCGTAGTACGCAAATTACGATTATGTTAAAAAGACGGGCGAGTCTGCTCGCATCTCGTAGCTGTTCTGAAAAACTCTTGCATTCACTTCATTGGCCCGTCGGGCTGTGTGTGTCACTCACAGACTGGAGTTTTCAGAGCATTGAATGTTCCACAAAATGTCCTTTCACAACTATGGAGACATTTTCAACATACAGCAGATGTTCTTCGTCGACCACGAGAATGCCGTCCCAGAGCGACAACTGTTGCAGACGATGATTGTCATATGAGTCCTACTGCCACATGGAACAGTGAGATATCGACTAAGCAGCTCACTTCGTAGCTCGCAACAGCTACAGGAACTAGGGTTTCAAGGCATACTGTTTGTAGAGGACTCCGTGAGCAATGCCTTTATGCAAGGTGAACAGTTATTTGTGCCCCCCTCTAACTTCCGCCGCCTTGTGAGTTCGTTTAAAGTGGAGTCGCCAACATCACCTTTGGAAGTTCAGACCAGTGGTCGAATATTCGTTTCACAGGCGAATCGCGATTGAGCTTCAGTACTGATTCGCAACGTATTCTCACCTGGAGAGAACCAGCGAACATCAGAGAAGTGCACTACTCTGGTAGCGGTGGCGTGATGGTTTGGGCAGAAATCATGGCGAACGGGTGCACAGACCTGAACGTCTTTCAGAGTCGCTCTGTTAGTGTCCTGAAGTACGTCGCGAGATCCTGATCTCACAAGTCAGGCCTTTTAAGGTAGACGTCGTCCCAAATTTTGTTCTTATAGACGATAATGCCCAACATCATCGAGCTCATTTAGTCGACGATTTTGTTGAAGAATACATTCGCCGAAAAGAGTTGCCACCCAGATCAGATCTCCTGACCTCTGTCTCATTGAGAATGTATGGAATGTTGTACGGAGACGCATTGGAGCTCTCCAGCCTTCTGTTTGAAAACTTCAAGAACTCAGAAGAGGTTTTGTTGAGGAGTGGTCATTACTCCCTTAAAACCTGATCAATACCCTTCCAATGGTATTAGGGGTCGTTGATTGAACTGCATGGCTGTCAGAGGTGATCATACTCCACATTAAAATGCCACGTGCCTTAAGCAATGGACTTTAGATATTGTTCCATTTACTACTCTTTCATGCAAATTGTAAGATTAATATTTTCTTCTGCTTGAGATACATGTACGTAAGTAATGCAATCATTAACAACACCAAAGTTCATTAGATTTTCCCATAAATTGTACCGGTTATTGACGAATTTATAAATTATCCCTTAAATTTGAGCACCAGTATACATAAAAAATCTAATGCTCAGAAGCCTTTAAATAAAAATGATGTAAATGAATTGTACTCTGAGGATTAACTGAATGTCACACAAGTTATTTAAAACAGACAACCTTCTTACGAAAGTTTGAGAATACGGGTTTATATTCTCACATTGTTTCGCAATCTGCAGTTTTCTCCGTGTTAAGTGTGTGCGCAAACGTGCGCGCTTGTATGTGCGCAAACGTGTGCGTTTGTATGCGCGCAAAAGTGCGCGCGTGTGTGCATGATGTCCTTTTCAATTTCCATCAGACACGGAAAATATTTGTGCTGGTTTAATTACATGCGTCCCATGTTTTCCAAATTAATGGATTTCCTAGCCACCATTAAAAGTGGAACACAGAATCATAAAAATCACTGCATTTGTTCCTCTTAGTCTCAAAGTTTAGCAAAATTTTTAATCTGCACTCTCTCTTATTTTAGAAGGCATTGCTACTAAATGCGATTCGAGAAGTGGAAAGCTTATGTTGCATTGCTTCTTTGTTTTTTTCGTTACTCTTTTTTTTTTCTTTTTTTTTTTTTGTGATTGGAGGTTTAACGACCATCGTGAGCAACTCAATGGGCTATAAGCAGTCGCCCGTCCCTAATTTAGGGTCACTGGTTCCAGGGAAGGGAGAGAGCCGGTGCCGTAAGACAAACACAACATCCATGCCTCACCGGGATACGAACCCGGACCCCTTCGGACGAATGATCAGAGGCCAACGCCTTAGACCACTGCGCCACCGGGGCGGCCATTTACTGTTATTACATTCACTTTTGAAAATGCTGAAATCTAAAAGAAAGTTGTGTTCGTCAGTTTAAATATCTCCTCCCATGCTTCTTACATAACTCAAGGGCATATTTACTGGAGTTCCGCGAGTTTTGAGTGAAACTTTGGACTCAGATATAAAGCACAAACATGTGTGTTTTCATGTTACCTGTTACGGATGATGCTCTTGAACGGCAAAATCAAAGTAACGAAATATGCTCTTTGCGAAAAAAAAAACACAAAAAACTTGCAGGAATTCCATGCTTTCGCGATATCAGTTACATAAGCTCGAAATGAAAAATAACTTCGGAAGAAAGTTTTTTATAAACAGCATGTGATGTATGAAAGAAATGAACGCAATCTGTATTTTGAAAAGAAACAGATCGTTGCTTCTGTTTATGGAATCTTCCATTTTTCAATCAGCAAAAGATCAAAGTTATTTGGATTGCATTACCGGAGTGCAAACAAACAGAATTTTCGTCTCCAAAATGATGGAATTAAGCGCGAAATCATCATGAAATTTTATTCGGCTTCCAATGAGAAAATCTTGTTATTAATGGAAATCAAATCTTTGGTTCCATCAAATCATCAAACAGAGGTCATCGCTCTTTCCACGTTTATAAGTGAGTCACGGAGTCCATTTTGATCTCCGTCCGTATAAATGAAAAGCGCCAAACTTATGCTCACTTGTTTCAGATGCAGCAATTGATTTCCTTCCGTAATGGATTTACTATAATTTCCTTCTATTTATGAGATGCAGAAATTTCTTCTTACAGAGCAACCTTTTATTAAGTTTTCCTGAAAGCGGAAAAAGTGTTCAATTCTTAAGTTGTTAGTAAGACATTTCTTGCTACGACTGAAATTTTGTGCAGATTTTGTTTTATTTTGGTCTTGTTAAATTTCCTGATAATTTTATAAGCCCTTTATAAGCTTTCTATTTTATAGGAATTTTGAAATGGTTTTTGTAAACATTAATTCGCAAGTAATTAACATTAATTCTAAAGGTACTAATAAATGAAACCTTCGGAAAATTCTGGGTACGTTGAGATATTTAAGAAAAGCAGAACATTTATAAAAACCAAAACTGAAACGTGGATGCTTTATGCAAAACTAATAAAATCCTATCCTCCAAGAACTTTCAGAAAAACAACTGAATTTCTACACATTATTTTTATTTTAAAATTCAGTGAAGAAGCGCCCAAAGACAAAATAATTTCGAACAGTGGTAAAAAGGAAGGAGAAAAAAGGTCGTTAACAGTTGAAATCTGTCATCTGTGTTTGTCAAGGAGATTCGGACCACCCGGAAAAACTTCTTCGTAAGCATTTCGTCGTTACGTGAAACAATCAATCGTCTCGTGCCCAGAGTATGATTCATGTTACAAGACTTCTCACGTATGCTCCAATATACATGAAAATTTGCGAAAATTCTCATACACCCTTCATCATGAAAATTTCGTGTTTCATGTTAAAGAAAATTTCAGCTTTCCATAAATGCTCATTTTTCATGGGAGTTTCATGTTTTCTATTAAGGGTATTTAAGGTAAGTTTCGTGTTTCACAACAGATGCTTGCACTTTGCACTACATATGAGCATATATACACTGGCGTGCAAAAATTAAGGCCGAGACGGTTTTTCGACTGTAACGTCATGCAGAAGTGCTCCACATCGACTCAAATCATACCATAAGATCCCCAAGATGTAAGAATATGGGACAAGTGAGCAAAACCGTCCAAACAAAGAATCCAAAGGATACAAAGGCACTTTATTGAAAAGGTAGCTTCGAGCACAACTGGACAGAAGACAGAAACGTCCATGCGACAGGCGGCTGCCAAGAAAAATCCAGTTTTTAGTAAGGGATATGATCACCCCTGACTACGTTGCAGGATTTACAACGTCTGTCCATGCTGAGGACGAGGTTGTCAAAGAGATGTTGAGGGCATCGCGGCCCATTCCTCTTGTAGCGCCAATCGCAGTTGGCGGCTGGTGACGTGCTGCCAAGCGTCTCCCGAGAAGGTCCCACACGTGTTCGATTGGATTTAGGTCAGGGGACCTTGCGGGCCAATCCATGCGTTGAATATCTTCACTCTCCAACAGCTCTGTGACATCCACTGTAAGATGAGGTGTAGCGTTGTCGTCCATGAAGAGGAACTCAGGACACACAGCACCTCTAAACAGACGCACGTGAGGCAGGAGAACCTCGGTACACTAGCTCACACCAGTGACTGAACCTGCTTGGAAGATGTGGAGGTCAGTACGGTTACCAAGCATGATACCGCCCCAAACGAGAACTCCGCCACCTCCAAACCGGTCCCTTTCGATGATGTTGGAGATGTGATTGCGTGTTCTCTGCTCTCTCCAGATGTGTATACGTCCAGAATCGCTCGTCAGACTAAATCGGTTCTCATACGTAAAGAGAACTTGACCCCATTGCTGATGTGTCCAGTTCTTGTGTTCCTGACACCACAAAAACCGCCGTCTCCGATGAGCAGGCGTTAATGGCACACACCGTGATGGTCGTCGGGCAAATAGACCACCTTTGTTCAGACTCCTGGCCACGGTAAAACGCGATAACGGAGGTCCAGTTGTCTGTTGCATGTGCCTTGTTATTTCTCCGCTGTCTGCCGTCTGTGTCTTCTTGCCTGTAGGACAATATACCGGTCGTCCGCAGTCGTGGTTGCTCGTGGACGACCACTGCTAAACTCTGGGACAGCTGTTCCTGGCGTTTAAAATGCTTTCCAAGCTCGTGAAACGATGCTGTGAGCGATCCCAAACTCCTCGGCCACACTAGTCACATTTCGACCTTCTTCTCAATGACGCGACTTCGGGTAAAGTCATCCAGATGTTGTCTACTGGATTGCCTGTTGGCCATATCACACGGTGACAGCAACACGATGTCGTTCAAACCGGTGAACACCGTGCAATAGTTTTCACGGAATTTCTGAGCGTACACCGCCCGTGTGTTTCATACCCTTCCGACCCCCCCCCCACGTCATGCTGCATATATGCGTATGCCCTACCGTACCGGACCCTGGCCTATCTCCTGAGTGGTCTTTCGGTCCGTTCTGTCTGCTCGTTCCGCTGTTATGCTAATTTCTCCTCTTCGTCCTTAATTTTTGCACACCAGTGTATATATATATATATATAGTCATTGCCAATCGTTATCAATCCACTGCTGGATGAAGGTCTCCCCTAATTACTTCCACAACGGTATGTCTTGAGCCAGTCTCTTCCATGCCACTTCAATTCACTTCTGCGTGCTTTCGAATTTCATCCACCTATCCCCCATGTGGTCTTCTTCTGCGTCGTTTCCTGTGTCTTGGAATTCAGTCTATAATTTCGGTTGCCTATCGGTGTGGCGTTCTCCTGGCAACCTCTCCATCCCATTGCCATTTCAAGGATTTTAACCTGATCGTGATGTCCTACACCCACTCTTGTCATTTGTTTCATCCACGAGTTCCTCTTATTGTTTCTCCTGGTTACACAAGGCACGCATCTCTCCATGTTTCTTTTTTCAGTTGTTTGTAGTCTTTGTATGCCTTTTTCAGTTAAGGTCCATGTCTCCGCACCATATGTAAACATTGGAAGGATGAATTGATTAAACATCTCTCTTTTAAGACATCATGGTATATTGCTCTTAAAAATTGTACTCTTTCTTCCAAAAGCTCTTCAACCAAGTTTTATACTCCGATTAATTTCTTCCTCAATGTGATCCTCACTTGATATCTGCTGTCCAAGATAAATGTATGTATCAGTTATCATTATGTATAGTGTAGGTATTGGTTATCTTCAGCTTTCCCCCATCAATCAATAAATATTCATATGTTGTAAAAGCATTGTACATCAGTTTTGTCCTCTGAGAGTTCATTTTTAATCCCACTTCTTTATTCTTGTGAGCAAGTTCCTGGATCATACTCTGCAGCACTGAAGGGGTAGTTGCAGAAATGGCGTCCTCATCAGCTAAATGAAGGTGAGTTAAATAATCTGTTGTGGAACCATGTTTTTTTGGGGGTGTTGATGAGTTGGCCATAACTCTCCACGCTGTAAGGCGGGTTGCTGAGAGTGAGATAGCGTTTCCTCTAATCCCGGTGGTATAACAGATAGACAGATCAGACATATGGTTCCTAACTAAAAAGAACATCCAGGGGTTGCGAACAAATGAAAGAAGCATGGAAAGAGGCATGTGTGACATAACCAAAACGGGTGAGAAGAGAAACTCTGGATCAGGCTTTAATACCCCTTTTTTGTTCTTGTCACCAATTTCCGGAACCATACTGTGAAGCTCTGAGGGGGAACTTGCAAAAATCCTAGTGCCATCACCGAAACGAAGTGGGTTAAATAATCTCCATCAGTATTTATCCCCTTGCCTTCCCAGTTCATTGATTGAAAGACACTCTGCAATGTGCCATTGAACAACGCGGGGGGCATGGTGTCACTTTCGCCATCCTGGTGGCGCAGTGGTCTAAGCGCTGGCTTAAGACTGTTCGTCCGAGATAGGTCCGGGTTCGAATCCCGTGGAAGCATAGATGTTGTGCTTTTCTTTAGGCACTCGCTTTCTTTCATTGCTGCAGGCCGTGGTTTAGGAACGGCCGACTGTTTGTACCCCATCGAGTTGCTCACAGTGGTCCTTAAGCCAAAAAAATGAGTTTGTGGTTTAGGGATGGTCGACTGTTTGTATCCCATCGAGTTGCTCACAGTGGTCCTTAAGCCGAAAAAAAAATGATGTCACTTTGTTTCCTTGCTTTCCAACTTTTTTACGTGTTGTGTCCCCGAAAAAGAGGAAAGTCAAGAAAGTCATGAGAGATTCAGATTAAGGAATGTCTGCATGAGAAAAAGGCTAACATTATGAAGTGCAGAAGGTCTTGTGTACGTCGTGTGATGGATGTCAGTGAAGCCTGAGCTATGTGCCAAGAGCGCTGCAAATCGAGACGTTAGATTATCTTTCTTTGTGGAGCTAACCTCTGAATCTCAGAGAACAGCGTAGTGATATGTACGTATATATACCCGAACTGTTGAATCTTTGCAGCTACATTTTTGTAGATGTTTTTATTAATATTAATGTTTGCATCTTTATTTCAAAGACAGTATAACTGCTATTTCATTAAATACAAGGCTTTTCCATAACTAATAAGATTTTCATATTTCAATAAAGTGCATTAAATGTTCCTGTGGTATTAAAATAATACTGCTGAGATCCCAGTTATCATATAGTTAAAGTGTTTATTTCGTGTGTTAGGTTGTCTGAGTTCGAATCCTACGACAGGTGTCTTCTACTTTTTTATGGCACTAGTTCTTATCCTTTGCTGAAGCCACCCAATCAGAATTAGCAACGGATGAATTCTTAATTCCAATAGGTATGCGTAGTAGTTCATGAAGGTTACCGAACTTTCGCTCTTTCCAACGCAAGACAAATAGAGGCATTAAGAAAATCACCGAGCTTAAATCCCACGGTCTTTCATCCCACGCAGAACAGCCCGCTTGGAGTCCCCATCTCTTGCTTTCTAGCATAGCAGTCAGTGGCACATAAGAATTCATCATGTAGGCGCTTTCACGATGACCGTTTGCGAATTCCAGGAATACGTGAACAGCAGGCAAATTCTTTGTGATTCACATGCGCAACGGGGGAAACCATCAGCCTCAATTTGTCCGCAGCCATTTCGACTGAAAGCAGAGCATTAAGAGCTGACAAGATTATAAAGCCCGACACTTCCGAAGAAAAATCGATGTCTTAAAGACAAGAATGTCAGGTTGAGCGGTTGTTTTCGTACGCGGAGGAGCCAATCCATTTTGTGAGGCTGAAATGGCTGGTTAAGGATGTTGCCTCACATTCTGGGAATAAAGATCGTTGTTGACGCTTGTGACTGAAATATCGTCAACGCCTTTTCCCCTTAATTCTGGACTAGTCCAGAACCTTAAAATAAGGCAATAACCGAAATTTACGAGGTTAAATGAAAGTGTTTAACGTATTTTTATTTGACACACTGTGCTATTATCGTAATTTCGGGCACACAAATATAAGAATAATATGTTTTTTATAATTTATATTACGCTAGAATAGTTGTAATACTGTACGCCAGTGAGGCCCAACTGGCAATCCCCAGGTAACATGTAGACCGCGGCACGAAATTTCGCTGCACGAAAATGAAAAAGAAACCAAATTCTATTCTTTATCGAAAACAGATGGCAGCAAATATGAAATGTTGCAACATATTGTACAATAACAAACATTATGTTGGTCTACGCTGGGACTATCAAATATTGTGCTGGAAAAGAAGTAATGTCTGCAAATGTAAAGCAACAGAAAAGTGCTAACTGCCGTATATACAAGTACACTCCAGTCCAGAGTGTTGTTCGTCATTTGCCACTACCTGCTCCCACCATCTGGCGGATACCGTCCCTGTCCCTGTAGAATTGTGGTGGCTTGACGTAAAGAAGTGAGTAAATATGCGATCGACATCGTCCCGGTTTGTGAACCGCTATCCGTCGAGGAAATACTTGAACGACCGGTAAAAGTGGTAGTCGCTTGGGGCAACATCCGCGGAATAGAATAGGTGCTGTTGCAGCTCCAATCTCATGTCCCTGATCTTGTGACAGCTCACACGTTCTGCGTGATGTCTCGCTCCATCCTGCTGCAGGAAGACGCTCTTTCTGTACAGCAGTCCTGAAGGTTTCGACGTGAGAGATGCCTGTATGGTCGAGCTGGCGGCAGTACACATCAGCGGTGATAGTTGTGTTGTCCGGCGGCATATCAAAAAGAACAACACATCGCATATCTAACCAAATAGGCAACAGGACCTCACGTGTGTGTGAGCTGGCTTTGGAGGTCGGCATGGGCGTCCGTTTTGAGTCCAACCACTGTTTCCAGGAGCTGACATTGTCATACATGGAGCCATTTCTCCTCACATGTCACAATATCGTCCAAGAACGGTTGAACTTGGTGGCGTACAAGCAGGGACTCATGAGATCTGCATTCGGCTGAACTGTGAGCTGATGGTATGTCCGAACTCCGCTGTTGTGCACCTTCCGAATTTAAAGCAATTGCGTGACAATGCTCGTGTGCGTAGTTCCCAGCTCTAAGGACAGGGCACACGTCGGTCGATATCTACTAAGGTCTTCAGCATATCAATATCCACTGTTACTGGCCTTCCTGCTTTGGGACTTTCCCCAGCTGAACGACCAGGCCACACGTGACAAGTTATCTACTAAGATCTCCAACATGCCAATATGCACCGTTGCGGGCTTTCCTGCTTTGGGACTTTCCCCAGCTGTACGGCAAGGGCACACGTGACACGGTATCAACTAAGGTCTTCAGCATATCAATATCCACTGTTGCGGGCCTTCCTGCTTTGGGACTTTCCCCAGCTGTACGGCCAGGCCACACGTGACAAGTTATCTACTAAGATCTTCAGCATGTCAATATCCACTGTTGTGGGCCTTACTGCTTTAGGACTTTCCCCAGCTGTACGGCCAGGTCACACGTGACAAGATATCTACTAAGGCCTTCAGCATGTCAATATCCTTTGTTGTGGGCCTTTTTGCTTTGGAACTTTCCCCAGCTGTACGGCCGGGCCACACGCGACACAGTATCGACTAAGGTCTTCATCATTTCAATATCCACTGTTGCTGGCCTTCCTGCTTTGGGACTTTCCCCAGCTGTAAGGCGAGGTCACACGTGACGAAGTATCTACTAAGGTCTTCAGCATGAACTTAGTAGAAACATAGGCGCTCTTACGCAATATCCACTCTTGCGGGCCTTCCTGCTTTGGGACTTTCCCCAGCTGTACGGCCTGGTCACACGTGACACGGCATCTACAAAGGTCTTAAGCATGTCAATATCTACTGTTGCGGGCCTTCCTGCTTTGGCACTTTCTGCAGCTCTATGGCCAGGTCACACGAGACACGGTATCTACAAAGGTCTTCAGCATGTCAATATCCACTGTTGCGGGCTTTCCTGCTTCGTCGGAATGGCCTGATAGGCCAAATTTTTCTTCTCGAAACCCTTCGAACCAACAACAGCAACGTGATATGGCACTAAGGTTCACACTGGTAGTGTTCTTTATAGTACTTGCGGGGCTGCTATCGCAACGAAACTCATTCAGCATGCGACGGTGGACATGCTCCTTGTCCATTTTCATGTTGACAGGCACTTACACTCTTCGCGTTTTGACGGCAAACTGCCACTTACTTAAGTCACCTAGCTGTTGATGTCATGGGTGCGGCGCAATCTCAGTGGCTAATGTGCGCCATGAACTGGGCTTTGACTTCGGGTACCTCGTCATCGGACATTACTTTTTTTCCAGCCCAATATAAAGGACAATGTGGTGAAAGTAATTAATTTAATTAGTGGCGGAAACGGTGCTCTTATGCGAAGGAAGTTCACAACATATTTAGATGAACTTGATGGCGTACATTGTTTCTTGCTTATGTACAAACGAATCCGTCGAGTGAGTTCGGTAAAATGTTTTGTGAGATCTTTTTAACTTTGGTAAGAATTTTATCTCTTTTTTTTTGAAAAAAAATAAAACGTGTTACTGATCTAACTCTAACTATAGGTTACAGTGATGTCGCTTTTCCAAGCTCATCATCATGCAATATTTGGAGGCGCTAAATCTTTCTCTGCAAGGGAAATACAAGAGTGTATAACTTTTACAGTCGTACAGATGATTTTCTTTACAAACTGTCATTCTTAAAAATCTATTCTTGAAAAAATCAGAAATGTCTGTTCGTTCTTTAGAATTCGGTTAAGATGCCCAGAAATCTGAAATGTCCGTTCGTACTTTAGAATTTGGGACTGATGCCCAGAAATCTGAAGGGTCTGTTCGCCCTTTAGATTTCAGATTTCTGGGAAGAAATATGAAATGTCTGTTCGTCTTTTAGAATTCGGCACAGATGCCCAAAGATCTGAAGGGTCTGCTCCTTTTTTAGAATTCAGCCAGAAACCTAAGATGTGTGTTCGTCCTTTAGAATTCGGGACTGATATTCAGAAATGTGTGTTCGTCTTTTAGAATCCGGGACACATGCCCAGAAATGTGATATGCCTCTTTGTCCTTTAGAACTCAGGACTGATGCGCAGAATTCTGAGATGTGTGTCCATCCTTTAGAGTTCGGGAGTGATGCCTAGAATTCTGAAGGGCGTCCAGGCTCGTATGGCTCTCTGTAACCACAGAATTCGCACAACATGTATTGTGGGTTTAGAAAGAAGTCACACAATATTTTGTTGCAGGAACAGTAATAGTTGAGTTGCTGCCAACAGAAATCCTTCTAAATCCATTAGAAATTTATTTTTCATTTGAATATTCAGAAACATTCACATGTCAAATAAAAATATCAGTAGGATATATTTTTTATGTATCCTCGTACAATAATCCCTATCTCTTCACGCTTCGCAAAATTTGATCGAGTTTTTCACCAAAAACTAATCACTTGCGTGTAAGCAATCTGACAATTCTAATCGAAAGCGCAAAGACGTCTTTCAATACCACTCCTGAAAAATTCACCGGATCAGTTTTATTCAAGGAACGTATCATTGAAATAAGACTTCGTCCTTTGAATCTTTTGGAAAGCAGTGATTTCTTTCTAAGAAGCACCGGTGACAATTAAATGCTTCGGTTCTTCCTCAAATGAAATCTTAATATGTTTTTCTGCTCCTTGCCCCGAAGAAATTCTCAATTTCGTGAGAAAATTAATGTAATTTAATCGATAGTTTCGTCATGTAAGTCGACAAGATATGAAATGAATGTTTTTGAGAAAATCCAATTCGGATGATAAAACATTTTTGAATGGGAAGAATACCACACAGCGGCATAAGATTTAATTTATTTTTTAATTGTTATAATTTGTAGCTTCTCGAAAGTCATTATAAACCGTAATTGAAATGCCAACATATTAATTTTAATGGGGATATTAAATGGGTGCATGGGTAATGGAAATGTAAGTGCGTAGAGCGTTCAATAAGTTCTAAGCCTAACATAAAAAGGCAAAACTTTGTTTCACAAACGCACCTTTATGTTTCCATATATTTCCCCCTGAATTTGGGCGAATTCTCACTGCGAAAAACGAGTTCTCTTTCTCTTCGAACCAACACTTCGTTGCTTCGTTCAGTTCACAGTCATCCGCAAAATGCCTACCCCGCAGATCTTTCTTCAGATTTTTGAAGAGGAAGAACCCAGCAGGAACAATGTTGCTGGGCCAGCACTCAAGTCAGTACTGGCATCCAGCAGTGTCCCAGCACTATGTTGCCGCTGCCCAACCGCCAATAAAATGTCCCGGAGGCCGCCACATGGGCCAGCAGCTGATTTAACAGTTGGTACACCATCAGTTGTCTTATGCCAGAATAGGGCCATCAGTTGTCCATCACAGGTAGTGGGTGCCACAAGCGGCAATGCAAGTACGTGCCATAGATGATGGCTAGCTTAATGTGGTCTGCTAGTTTCTTGGCAGTGGCAGCCGGCAATCACGTGACATAACTGATGGCTTGCTGAGTCTTGTCCGCCAGTTTCCCAGTAGTAGCCATAAAAAACAACTACTTTTTTCACCCCTATGAAACTTCTGCATGACGGAAATTTCCTGAACACGTCCTCTAAAACGCCCGTTTGGATCTGCTTGGCATCGAATCAAAGAGAGTCGGCTTGCGAAGCTGGCGTTCTAGAAACCATACTGGTTTGCCATGCACGAGACTTTGCTTGAAGCTGAGCCTCTTTCCTGCGCAATGTGAAACGAAGGGTTGCCTTTTTAATTTTACAATACTGAGCGGTTTTTTATATAAATGTCCATTTCATATAATTCCTAAATTTATTTTCTTAACGTGATGATTGTTTTTTATTTACCTTAAGAGAACTTCACTCATTTTCAACGAGTGTACCAACTTAATGGCGCTTTCCAAAGTTTTGGACTGTCCTTGTGGTCTTGAAAAGCGATTGTTTAATTAATATATTTACCCGTTCATTTCACATTCTGTTACATTTTCAACGTTGTATCTTTTCTTTCCACAATCCGAAGCTACACTTGTTCTAAAGAGGAAAGATAGTTTATTTTACTTGTCGTTATTTTTAGCAGCAAATTCCTCGAATCTTGTGTATTTAACCGATGGATAAGTACATTATATCCACATAACGTCCCCCCCAAATAATTGATACATTTTTTACGCGCATAACTCTTATTTTTTTCAATATAACGATTTCTTAATGCCTTTCCGGGAATTTTGTTTAAAGCGGTTTAGTGTATGTTAAAACGAAAGATCAAACATAAATTATTTCTTATTATTCATGGAAATGGAGTGGGTGTATTTCATGACTATCTGTATACTCGATTCTTTGTGTTAGTGCAGGAATTTTGCTACGAAATGAGTTTCTACAAATACATGAAAGTAATTGACTACTACAGTTCATTAATAATTATTTACATAATTTTCTTCCAACGGTAATTTTCGTCGCCGTGTCATTTCATTAGAGAATTAATTCGCCTCTCTTTTAGCTTTAGTAAAGTTTGTCATGTGCCCGTAGGGAGTTTTTACTGCAACTATGAGTTTAATCGTGTATCGACGGTTTGGTTTTATTGACGTATATTTTCTACACGTAATCATCGTTTTGATCTCTACACGATTTTTTTCTTATCATCCACTAAAACAATACGATGGCGATAGTGTCGTCTTCAACTAACTGGTACTACGAGAGACACAGCATGTGTTGCTTCTGCGCATGTTTGCTCCCACCTCGCGTTGAAGTTGCCAGCTACGGGCGACTAGTGTCACTTTCTTGGAAGCCCGCAGTTCACAGCAATGCTGCAGGGCCATCAATGGCTGCCAACTGATGGCCCGCAGTTCACAGCGATGCTGCAGGGCCATCAATGGCTGCCAACTGATGGCCCGCAGTTCACAGCGATACTGCAGGGCCATCAATGGCTGCCAACTGATGGCGCAGCCACGAAAGGACCTCAACTGCGCCGTGAGCGGCAGATTTCAGCCAGCACTGACCCATCACTGCCATGCGTCCCCGAGATTCGAACCCGGACCCTTCTCGGACGAACGGTCATAAGCCAAGCAATCAATTGACAGCAACCCATCAGAGTCCCCAAAAAGGCAGCCATAAACTTCCATGCAGATCAGTGGCGGACTGGCCAGGGTGTCAGCATGCCCGACGGCAAGTGTGCCCCCAGATGAAGTGGGCCTTCTTAATCATTAGACAATATGTGCAAATCATTGCTGTATCTTCTAGCGAATATGAAAGACGTTGTACTGAGACGAATTTCAGTATTACATCAGTTAGGTCTTTTGTTTTCAATCACAACAATAAACTCATTACTATTCTTAGTTATTGTTGGGCCTTCTCTAACCCAGTTTGGTTCTACAAAACACTCTTCTCGGTCGTGGCTCCTTCGAGGTCCCCATTCGGTAGTGGATACGAAAAGCAAGGAGCTGACAAGAACAGTAGAAATATCTCAAGACTTGAACATATTCTTAATAATATATAGAACATATTCTTCCTATCAGTTAACGTCAGCCATAGATTACCAAAACTCAAAATTGATATATTCAAAATACACAAAATGTTAAGGGCCTTTTAGTAGCTTGAAAATATAATAGAAGTTCCAATATTATTACTGTATGCAATAATATTGGAACTTCACTATATTGTACATTTTACTGCCAGCAATATGTACAATATATGAACACTATAATTATAAAAAAATATAAATTTATTTCGAAAACAATTTTAATTGTACCTTTTCCCCACTTATGTTATTTTTGGACATTTTTATTTATTTCTTATGAAAATTCAATGATAGCCTTATATTTGTGGGCGGGCCCCTCTTTATCTCATGGCAACTAATATGTTTAGACCCAGTCCGCCACTGCTGCAGATGGTTGTGTTTTGAACAATTTTGGTGGCGGTGATCCATGATGTTTCTACTGCATTCTCTCTTGTTTAGTATCAGGGTCCCCAATGGTGAAGTTTTATTTCCAGTCATAGAGCAGGAATATATATATCAACTGGATCGCTTGCTAATGTGGTCAAGTTGAACCCGATTTGCTTCAACACGATCATTCTTCATCTCAGATGTCAACATTCAAGGAATCTATCTGGCACAGACTTTTGACATCCCTAACCTCTCATGCAAAGTTGAACCTGACGTGCTTCAACAGGATCATTCTTTATTTGAGGTGTCTACATTCAAGGAACCCATCTGGCACGGACTTTTGACATCCCAAACCTCTCATGCAAAGTTGAACCTGACGTGCTTCAACAGGATCATTCTTCATTTGAGGTGTCAACATTCAAGGAACCCATCTGGCACGGACTTTTGACATCCCAAACCTCTCATGCAAAGTTGAACCCGACGTGCTTCAACACGATCATTCTTCATCTCAGGTGTCAACATTCAAGGAACCCATCAGGCACAGACCTTTGACATCCGTAACCTCTCATGCAAAGTTGAACCCGACTTGCTTCAACATGATCATTCTTCATCTCAGGTGTCAACATTCAAGGAACACATCAGGCACAGACCTTTGACATCCGTAACCTCTCATGCAAAGTTGAACCTGACTTGTTTCAACATGATCATTCTTCATCTCAGGTGTCAACATTCAAGGAACCTATCTGGCACAGACCTTTGACATCCCTAACATCTAATGCAAAGTTGAACCCGACTTGCTTCAACATGATCATTCTTCATCTCAGGTGCCAACATTCAAGGAACACATCTGGCACAGACCTTTGACATCCGTAACCTCTCATGCAAAGTTGAACCTGAATTGCTTCAACACGATCATTCTTCATCTCAGGTGTCAACTTTCGAATAACATATCTGGCACAGACCTTTAACATACCTAACCTATCATTTAAAGTGGTCCAAACACTGCAGGTACTTATCTTCAATTCCTGAGCATTCTGTACGACACGGGTTCGCCTGGAACATTTTATCTGTGGTTACCTCTACTGACTACCCTCGCGAGGGTAGTTTTCCAACGAGTATCTTCCCCATTTAAAGAGAGCCCTTTTAACTGATGCATATGAAGGTGCGCCATCGACTTCAACACAGTCCATCCATTCATAAATACTTCGTGGTGTTTCCCCTTCCTTCGCTAAAAATTCAATCATCCCTCGCTTTCGCAATTTCATCTATCGCTCATCCATTGTCACCTTATACACTGCTGGCCACCCAAAATGCAACACCAAGGAGGAAGCATCCGATTGGTCTAAAATTCGCAGCATGCGTCGCCCGCGAGAGGACATGTAAACGATTAGCATTGCAAGGCATGTGCAAATCATGTGCTCCCGGCACGCCACCGAAAATCACTATAAGAAGGGTGCACAGAAGACGGGGTGTAATTAGTGGAAGTGTCTTATGCTTCCGGGGAAGCTTTCTGATGCCTCGTCGCAGATTACGGCAGTCATTCCAGCACGTTTCGGAGTTCGACAGAGGACGAATAGTGGCTTATCGAGACAGCGGTTTATCGTATCGAGACATCGGCGCCCGTGTGGGACGACATCCAGCCACAGTGAGGCGAGTATGGATTTGGTGGGTGCAGGAGGGACGGATGGACCGACGTGAGCGATTGCTGCAGCCGCGGCACACGAACGTTAGCGCAGGAATTAGGGTGTGTTGCTGATCGGCAACTGAGTGGCTCGGCAAGCACCTGTGTCAGCACCTACAGTTCGACGTCGTCTGCAGGAGTGGGGACTTGTCGCACGGCGCCCATTGCTCCAATTACCATTGACGTTACACCACCGGCGAGTGGGGCAGCAGTGGGCCGTTGAACGCCGCACTTGGACTACGGAATGGCACGACATTGTGTTTTCCGACGAATCCCGCTTCTGCCTGCAACACCACGATAGTCGGATCCGCGTGTGGCGGCACCGCGGCGAGAGAATGTATGACACCTGCATTATGCATCACCATACTGGTCCGTCGTTGGTATCTCTCACTGCAGTTGAGAGTCTTCTACTCCGTAGTTTGTCCGACACTGAACTTTCTCGGTCTCGAAACCTCTTCATCCATCTTCAGACATTACTGATATCGATTGTGGTAGCTCCATACACCGCCATGAGTCTTCTGTAGATTTCTGGAGCCTCATGTCCCTCTTTTTTCAGAAATTCAATTACGGCTCACTGCTTTTCTTTGTCATTCATGATCTTTATTTCCGATTGTGAAAACAAATTGTTTCTACATACCATAGCACATATCAGTGCAGTAAAATCAATTCAAAGTTTCAAAAGTTATTGAGGAGGAGGCATTACTTTCAGGATGCCCCTTGTACAAAATACCTTGGTAGTATAATATAAGAAAATGGAAAATGTGACATGGAAGTAAAAGAAAAACTTAAAAAAGAAAAATAGGCATTTTATAAGAATAAAATTGTGTTTATTAATAAAATGAAATAAAATTTAAAGTAAAGGCTTATTAAGTGCTATATATGGAGTATAACTTTATATGGGGCGGAAACATGGATAATTGGGAAGAAAGAAGCTAAAATGTTGGAGGCATTTGAAATGTGGTTATGGAAAAGAATAGAGAAAATAAAGGGGATTGAAAAAATTGCCAATGATGAAGTATTGCAAAGAGCTGAAGAAGAGAAGAATTTACCAAGACCATAAGAAAAAAGGAAATATAACTGGATAAGACGTGTGTAAAGAGGAGACAACCTATTGAAAAGAATGATAGAAGGAAAAATTGAAGGAAAGCGACCAATAGGAATGAGAGGACTAATGATTCTTGATGATACAACGGCCGTTCCACAAAAACTGAGAGTAAAATCACATAAAATGAAGAAATATAGGTACAGCAAAATATATGTTTTTCTTCCTCAAAGTATCTTCCTTCGGATGATATGCAACGGTCCCATCGTTCAGTCCACTTTTCAAAACATGTGGCGAAGGCATTTTGTGGAAGCTGCTTTAGCGATCCCTGTACAGCTTGAATAACTTCAGTATCAGTGTTGAATGTTGCGCCACGGAACTTCTCCTTCATTGTTGGAAACAACCAGAAATCGCAAGGGGCGAGGCCAGCACTGTAGGCAGGCATTGGCATGATTTAAATACTGCATTTCGTAAGAAACTGTTGAACACAAGCAGCCACATGTGGGCGGGCGTTATCATGGTGAGAGGTCCACTTTCCCACTACGTCCGGTCACTTAATCGATATGCGTCATCGCAGACACTTCAAAACTTAAATGTAATACTCAGCATTGACAGTAATTTGTGGAGGAACGGCATGCTGGTAGACTACACCTTTATGATCAAAGAAAATTATTATCATCACCTTCCCAGCGGATTTGGTTTGGCGGGCGTTTTTCGGAGGAGGCGAATATGTGTATCCAGACACTCGTTGCGCACTTCGCGAGGGGGTCGAAATAGTGCACCCATGTTTCATCGGCAGTTATTACTGTGTTTAGAAAGTTTGGATCCTTTGCAATGATTTGTTTCCACTCATGACACACCTGGATTTTTGCTAACAATTGTTCTCACGTCAGGTGATGAGGAACCCATCTGGAACACACACGATGCAGCAGTAATTTGTCGCGTAGAATGCGGAATGCCGACGTTTTTGAAATATTAGTTGACGCCGCTATGTCTTCACACGTCATTCGTCGAGCTTCTTACGGGATTTTCCAAACACTGTTAACAATATGCTCCGTAACAACACTTTCAAGTCGACCAGGGATACGAGTGAATTTTGCCCTTTTTTGAAATCATGGTGCCATCTAAAAATAGTTGACTCACTCAAACCTTTATCTTTGTATGCGTTTTTCATCAAATCAACTGTTTCTGGAGCCGTTTTACCCAAACGATAGCAAAATTTTATCGCACAATGCATTTCACTTTTTAACTCTGTATCACTCACCTCCATAGCGGTATTGCGAAATGCAGACGTACCTTAAACTGCGCAATAACAAACCCAGAATCGTCACCCACGGTTAATAACTGTTGCCATAGATACTTCCTTAATTTAGTTAGTCGTCTGCGTGGCTATTTTTTCCCTTCGCACTGTTGCCAACTCAAAACTAATACTCTCAGTTTTATGGAATGGCCTTTGTATAATGGGCACAAGAGGCTATCAACAATTGAAGGAGGAAGCAAGGGACAGATGAAACTGGAGGAAGAGAACATGCTGTGATAGCGTTGGGCCTGTCAAGAGACAGAGCACTTCTTATGATGATGATGCATTTCAGGATAAAATCTGCTCAGTGTGCTGCTCATCAGAAGTCATGGCATGCTGCAAACCAAGAACGGTGTGTTCACGGTGATTTATAGCATGTCGAGGTTGATGTTTCCCACTTTACATCTGCTACTCGTCTTCGGATCTGAGAGAGCGCATGTAGGCCCGATAAACTCCGTCTTTCAGGTATCCTCACAGACAGAAATCACAAGGAATAAGTTCAGGTGAACGGCCTCACCAGGACTGCGGTAACACTCGAGAAATTATGTATTCAATGCCGAATGTTCGGCTCAACATTTGCATTCGAATCTCTTTGCATGTAAACAACCTGCAATTTCTTGGATTTCAGCAGCGATGCTTCTGTTGCGCCCCACAAGTGATCTCTTCTGATGGCCATTATGTTGAGCAGATTCTGTTCTGATACGTTGTGATGTCAATAAGCAAAACAATCATTTAGCAAAAGTTTAAGACCCCTTGTCGATATTAGGAGATCTCTGCCGATTGCGTCAGCTCTCGGCAGAGATCTCCGTCGCATATTTAAGACCACCTGTCGCTATTATTAGATCCCTGCAGATTCCCCCAACTCTAATCAACAGCTGCTGCTGTAGGTTGATGCATCACCGACAGGAAGTCTGTACTACTCTCTTCCTGTCGGTGATGCATCATCCTACAGGGGCAGCTGTTGATAGAGTTGGAGGAAGCGTGCGAGCGTCAGTTTGCTTCCGGTTTTAATGCTGAGAGGTTTTGTACGTATTTTCTATATAGCGTAAAATAGGCGAAAAAAGCGTCATTAAATGTTACTCAGAGGGCACAAATACTAACTTTATATCATGAAGGATACTCCGAACGTGAGCAAGACTTCTATTTATAATACGATCGTGAAATATCGAGATACAGGTGAATTTAGCGACCGAAAGAGAAGTGGACGTCCAAGGAAAACAACCTCACGTGATGACAATACCATAAGGCGAATAGTTATGCGTTCTCCGATGAGTTCGTGAAAGGAATTTCTTTCTACATTCAAAAGGGTCTGATATTAGTATCAACACTGTTCTGACGTCTTAGTAAAGATTTTGGATTGAAGTCTTATAAACCTGCACTTAAAGCTAGACTAACCTCTGTCATGAAAAAGAAGAGACCAGTTTGCGAAGCGTCATCAATCGTGGACAGCTGGAAATTGGAGCCAACTTCTTTTTTCCGATGAATCAATTGTGGGTCAATTTGAATCACGTGAGGCACATGTTCGACGACCAAAACGCAAAAAGTTTGTTGAAAAATCATCCACCATTAGCACCGTGAGACATCCGCCTAGTCAGATAACAAGGGGTGCTATGTCAGCATCCGATACTGCTTCATTATCCTTTTTGCCTACGTGCACTACCATGACTGGTCCTTTTTATGTGGAAATGTTACGTGAGAAGCTGTTAACTCATATGCAAGTGCACAGATGCACAAACGTTATGCATGATGGTGCTCCATGTCACAGATCAAAGAGAGAAAAGGACCACCTACAGATGTAAAACAAAACTGTGTTTGACTAGCCCAGTAATAGTCCCAACCTTAACCCCATTGAAAATTTGTAGGCCATTTTAAAAGACAAGGTAGCAGAAAAACAGTCATCAAATTCCAAAGCTTTGATTGACGCGATCAAGTACGTGTGGTGCAAAGACATTTCAAGTGACTACGGCAAATCCCTCATTGAGAGTATGCCACATTGTATTCTGTCCGTTATAAAAAACAAAGATGGTCACACAAAGTACTGACCTCGGACTTTTTGTCTTCTAAAGAACGTAAGTATTCATCTGTGGTGTCATTTTTTTAAATATCTCTGACTAGTAATCAGTTGTTTCTTTGAAAATCTTAATTTTCAGTAAATTGACAAATGGTCTTAAACTTTTGCAAATGATTGTAAATTAACTCACGTGTCTGTTTTTTCTTGCGACTTCAGCTCGCTCCATTGTTCCCCTAGCGGCACAACTTCGAACTAAATTTCTTTCTCTCGCAAAATGCTGCTCACTTTAGTAAATCAACAATTTCAAATTACTTGAAGAAGAGAAGCGCACCAGTCCAAGATCGCTGGGGATTGTTGAGCATACAGAGAGAGACGATGGGAGATCTTAGCGTTTAGTAAATTTTATTATTTTAAATTTCGATTAGTCGTGCTCTTATTTTTTTCCAACACTGCGGTTTTTTAATAGCATGGGCGACTCATCACCGTATTTTTTCTCTTTTGTCTTTTCTGAGCTGAAATTTAATTAAATGTGATACTAAACAAAATAACTCATTAACCCAGTTTTATCATCCGAACCATTGCGTTTGGCATGTCTCAGGGTAAGAAAAAACAAAGAATATTTCTCTCTAAAATAGCTGACTTCAACAAACAAAAATAAGGAAAGTACAATAGCTTCTGTAGAAAAGGCAATTTTCGGAAAAAAAAAGAGAAAAAAAGAAAAGAGACAAAAAGGAAGTGATTCTGCTGATTCGCCCTCATTGTAGCATGAGATGGGTAATTATGAACTCCAAGGTTGTCATGGTGCTCCACAGTATTGTTGAAGAACAACCTCTTGATATGACTACGGGTGATGGATTATTTCTGTTTAATCATTAGTATTTCGAGTCAATTATCTTGGAATTCTGAGGTGCGTGGCACACAAATTTTCCATGGAGTAAGATGTAACAACATCGTTATCGAAAATTTCCTAAAACATGTTAGCCTGCAGAATTCGGAACTGAAATTTCTAATTAATGTGATTATTATTCTCGTTTTTCCAAACAAGGAAATAGATGAAGAACCTGAGAGTAAATGTGAGATGGAAACATTCGAACAAAGGAATGGAAACCTCGAACTCAGCCTTTGGTAGAAGTGGGTAATAATATTGATTTTCCTGTTATAGTGACAACGGTGGCAGTCCCACAGAAATAACGGTGACTTTAAATGGTGATTCTGTCACCATTTACGACAGCTGTAACGGAGCTGCAAAGAAGCCAGAGTTGCGAGTCACCGTGGTATTATACTTTTAAAAATGAAACACAATGCTTACGACGGGTGTGTGACGACATGCTAACAGTGAAAAAACAATATTTACGACGGGTGTCACCACATGTTTCTTGTAACGGTGACAAAACAATGTTTAAGACGGATGTGACCACATGATACTTGTAACAGTGACAAAACAATGTTTACGACGGGTATGTGACCACATGTTACTTATAACAGTGACAAAACAATGTTTACGACGGATGTGACCACATGATACTTGTAACAGTGACAAAACAATCTCTACGATGGGTGTGTGACCACATGATACTTGTAACAGTGACAAACCAATGTTTACGACGGATGTGACCACATGATACTTGTAAAAGTGACAAAACAATCTCTACGATGGGTGTGTGACCCCATGATACTTGTAACAGTGACAAAACAATGTTTACGACGGGTGTGTCATCACATGTTATTTGTAACAGTGACAAAACAACGTTTACGACGGGTGTGACCACATGATACTTGTAACAGTGACAAAACAATCTTCAGGACGGGTGTGCGACCACGTGTTACTTGTAACAGTGACAAAACAATGTTTACGACAGGTGTGTGACGGCATGTTATTTGTAACAGTGACAAAACAATGTTTACGACGGGTGTGTAACGGCATGTTATTTGTAACAGTGACAAAACAATGTTTACGACGGGTGCGACCACATGTAACTTGTAACAAAACAATGTTTCCATCGGGTGTGACCACATGTCATTTGTAACAGTGACAAAACAATGTTTACGACGGGTGTGACCACATGTTACTTGTAACAGTAACAAAACAATGTTTCCATCGAGCGTCTCGAAATGTTACTTGTAACAGTGACGAAATGTTACTTGTAACAGTGACAACACAATGTTTACGATAGGGTTGATGGAACAGTAACGGAACGACGAATCAGCGTCTCTCTGGTAAAAGTGACAAAGTCATTGCTACATTCCGCTCGCTTTAAACTCATTGTTCACAAGAGAACGCAGAAAGAAAGTTGAAGAAAATATTATCTTAAGCGCAGGAAAAAGGGGAGACTGAAAGAAAGCTCACATCACTAGTAACTCCTATAATGTTCAAACAAAAAACGAGACAAATTTTTTTGATATGAAAACTATGACGTAGCTGTGATTTTGGACCCCACGTATTGCTCAGAAAAGGTTAACGATGACATTTTGTTTCAGTGAATTTGGGAGTTACTTTGTGTCACTGGTCATAACGGTTACAGTGATTCTTTTTGTAACTGTGACAATATAACAGTGAAGTTATTTCCGACCCGTCTCTAGTTTTGAAAAAGAAAGAATGCAGACTTAAGGAAAGACAGAGGAGCACATCCAGATAAAAGCAGATGGGACATGCATAGGCGCAAACTGATTGACAGGGGGGGGGGGGGGAAAGAGAGAGAGAGAGAAATTGTTAGGGAGAAATGCACGCCCATACACATTTTTTCAATGCAGAGAGTGATGCAGAAATATTATTTAGCAAACTTTTTTGAAGTATTTTAATCCTGCTGCCCTTACACTTTACATCCGTGATTATTGAGATTATTATTCTCATTTACTGAATTTATAAAAGAATTGAGTGCAAGAATGAGGTACGTCTGCAGAGAAAGGAAGAGACACAGGTAGTGACTTCAAAGCACACATATACAGTAAAACCTCGTTTATACGTTTTTTGCATTTCAACGTAAAATGGCGCCTCTCCAAAAACTCTGAATAACCTAAATGCTAAATTTTATCAATTATATTTTAATCGAATGAGCCTTCTTCTCATTTATACGTTAAATTGTCGTGTCGTTAATTAGAAGAAATGCAAGGAGCACGTCTCCAGTGAAGAGAGTGATGACGATTCTCAGGTAAGTACATGAGCACCCAAATTTAAGGGTGCCATGAAATAGTTCGGCGTTGTTAGGGACTTCTTTTATAACCATAAGATAACTGATGACAGTGAGTATGGGCTGTACGACGCATACTGTGCTACTGTCGGGAAAGGCGAATAGCATCAAAATATATTTTCGTAATTTATTTTATTACATTTAGCATCAGATTCTCGTAATGTACGCAGATTACAATGAGATATTTTTATAATTATGTACAACGTAATGGAAAAATGTTTAGAGATATTTTCAGAAGTGTAACCAGGCATTTCTGCGCCCGGGTCAAACCACAAAATAATGCGCCCCCCACACACCGATATCGTTAAGACAAAATAGCTTTATTGCCTGAAATATTATAATCTTGCTTGTTGCGTGAATTTTTAGGATAGTAAAATTGATCTTGTCTGTGGATTACGGACAAAGCTGTATTACTGTATTTTAGTACCCACATGCATATGCAGTTTTTCAAAATAACTAACACTGCCCACAGGGGATTGCTTCCGACATTTCGCTTCACACTGATTTTTATATTCTTTTTATCATATTCTCTTGTAATTAATTGATACCTAATCATCACTAACGGTTGTGATATAGATTTTAAAAACGGCCTAGTTTTTCGACGGACCAGAGAAAGACTTTTGCGAAGTTATTGCCATTTTAATCGTTGCTTAACAACCTAACTTTTAAATATTTTATTGTGGTACGATACTGCAAATAGGGTATTAGGGAACTAGATGTCATTTCTTATCCCAAACGGGAAAGGCATCATTAATTGCATTGGAAATGGGAGACAATACTTGGCAGAAAGGCTTCGAGCATTTCTGTTACCCTTACTTACATCAAGGATGTTCTGAGTGGTGAAGCTGAACGCATTTTGTATTTTACCGCCATTTAGTGCTGTAAAATACAAAATGTGAAGAGAGCGGTGAGATTCCCAACTGCGTGTTGGAAATATCATTCGGTTCGTCTAATGTGGTACAAAAGATATAGTGCCGATCTTTTGTACCCCATTAGACGGACAGAATGCAGCTTGCAGTAGTGGCAGTAATGATCGAATAGCCCCCTCAAATCTTCGAAAATATGAAATACATCCTTATCTTCTAACGTACGAACAACTGCGTAGTCATTTCTAATTGTGAGAAACTTACATCCCCTACACATTTTGAGGAAGAAATGAGAATATTAAGCCGCTAAGCTAGCACAACCGGCGAAATATATTATAGGTAAATTCTGTACTAGAAACTGGGACAAAAGTTTCGATTCCGATTTTAATCAAATTGTAAGTAGTGATTTTTGCGCCCTGGGCAGCCGCCCCACCTGCCCTGCCGTAATTACGCCGTTGGATAGTTTAGTCAAATAAATTGTTATGTAACAATGAAATTTACTATTGTTGCGTCACTTTATAGGGCGATCAGTATTTTATTTTGACATTCAGTAATGGTTTTTACTACTTCCTTTGCCCATTTCCGTTAGATCAAAATTTATTTCTCGGAATTTACTTCAATGGTGTCAGTAAAGATGCATAGCACCAAAAAGAATGTGGTCTGTTGGCCGTGACTCTCATAGCCTTGCGTTTCCAATTAAAGGAACACAGATCTTACGTAAGAGAAACTGTGAACTAAAGAAATCATCCACAGCTCAATCCTGTCACGAAAATAGTCATATATTTTTATTTAGAGAAGGTAGATTGATTGACAGTCCCGGCTCAATCTTAAACCTGAATATTTTTGAAACATCCACGCTTTCCAAATCCACTTATGAACTATAACGAAGTGGATTTCTCCGTCATTTTTATCCGCGCCGGGGTTCGAACCCGGGTCCACTCATTCCGGAATAAGTTGCTCTACCAATTAAGCTACGCGGACATTTGTTCTGATTGCTATGTGCCTTTATGTCGTGTGCGTCCTGCTGGCAGGTACGTCACAGAACAACCTGACTGATCCCTATCCTATTACGCTCAAGTTCATGTGAACAACTCGCAAACAGTAATCGCCAATATCACCCGTATAGCCTTACTGCGTAAAATATAAATCACATTACTTGCTATTATGAAGCTAAGCTAATAAAAACCCAAAACGGATATCTTAGTGAAACGTAGTAGACGGCCTGTTCACTCTTTTAACTCGCTGGAACGAATTTAATTCGGGATTTGTAAAATGGGCAGTAATCAGCTCGAACGAATATATCCGCTGTCTCAAAAGAGGGCAGAACGCAGCTGGAACGAATATATCCGCTGTCTCAAAAGAGGGCAGAACGCAGCTGGAACGAATATATCCGCTGTCTCAAAAGAGGGCAGAACGTAGCTGGAACGAATATATCCGCTGTCTCAAAAGAGGGCAGAACGCAGCTGGAACGAATATATCCGCTGTCTCAAAAGAGGGCAGAACGTAGCTGGAACGAATATATCCGCTGTCTCAAAAGAGGGCAGAACGCAGCTGGAACGAATATATCCGCTGTCTCAAAAGAGGGCAGAACGTAGCTGGAACGAATATATCCGCTGTCTCAAAAGAGGGCAGAACGCAGCTGGAACGAATATATCCGCTGTCTCAAAAGAGGGCAGAACGTAGCTGGAACGAATATATCCGCTGTCTCAAAAGAGGGCAGAACGCAGCTGGAACGAGAGAACAAGACATCATAGAGCATTGCTTTCCCCTTAGCATTGTTTTTCAGATAAATAATTTAGGGGTTTAATTGGTATTAATCCCCTCTGACTGGTTACCTGCCAAAAGTTTGTGATAATGGTGCGGAACCTAAGATCTTGAATAACTTGTTTCTACCAAGTAACATGATGTCCATATGAGGAAGACCAGCTCTTTCCCTTCATGTCTGAACGCAGAATGAAGAACGTGAAGGGAGCGCTTATCACGAATAACAGGTTTATGGCCCGTACTGCTGAGATGAGAGAAAGAACGGAATTGCTTTCCGGTAACTCCCGGGTGTTTTTGGGAAAATTTCTGTTTGAACAGTACAGAAAATTTGGAGACAATTTGCTTCAGACATATCTGTCGCTTAAAGGGTTAAACATAACTGCACCTAAAATATTTTTATTTTTTATATCAAAAATCCACAGCTCAATCCTGTCATGACGATGAAAAGAGGTATGCTACCGAATGTTTTGGTGTGATGAGCACATTTAAAAAAAAATATCTTAATGTTGTAATGCTCAAACATTTACTGATATATGAAAGCTTATGACTAGGCATAAGATTACTAAACAGTTGTTTGGCAAATGGAACGGAATCCTGTGTAACAAAGCATTTTTTCAATCTGTTCTAAAAGCGGATCTATCGTGAATAAACATATACACTGAAAAGCAATTGAATTAGAGACAGCTGGCGTTATGCAAATATGGCGCTGTGTGAGGCCCTGTAAACGGAAACGACATGACGTATGCAGCGATTCGACAATATAAGGAGTGATGCGACGAGAATCAGCTAGAGTCGGGCACAGTATGGTTAAGACGAAGGATCTGAGCGCATTTGATCGTGGGCAATTTGTTGGGGCCCGACGAATGGGTCACTCCATCTTGGAAGTCGTGCAGGCACTGGGATTTTCGCGAGCCACTGTGTCACGGGTGCAAAGTGAGTACATCGAATCCGGTAAAACCATCCCTGCAAGGTCCAACTGCCGTGGACAACAGCGTGTGGATGAGCGGGGTCATCGTCGGCTAGCTCGCATTGTAACAGCGGATAGACGGGCCACAGTGCAAGAAATCACTCGGCAATTTAACGCTGGTACACAAAAACGTGTAAGCAGCCACACCATCCAGAACCATCTCCTCGCTATGGGGTACAGAAACCTTCGTCCCACGACGGTAGCGCTGCTGACCGCACATCACAGGGTGTAAAGATTAGCATGGGCGCGGGAACATCGCCACTGGACCCTAGACATGTGGGAAAATGTTGCCTGGACTGATGAGTCGAGATTCACGTTGGTACATGCGGATGGCAGGATACGAGTACGGCGCAAACCACATGAAGCGATTATCCTTCTTGTCAGCAGGGTACTCTTCAAGCTGGTGGGTGTGGCATTCTCTTCTGGGAACTGTTTACGTGGACTGAAATGCGACCCCTGGTACATGTGACATCGTCCCTCACAGCTCAACGTTACCAGGATATCCTGGATGACCATTTGCTCCCGTTTGTGCGTCTTCAACATCCCACTGGAGACCTCATCCTGCAACAATACAATGCACCGTGCCATCGCTCCCGAATTGCATCCGAATGGTTGGATGAACACTCCACCGACGTGACCTCGCTTCCTTGGCCAGCTAGGTCACCTGACCTCAGTACCATCGAACACATCTGGGATGCCATCGAAGGAGATGTTCGAGGCTCTGACCCCTCCCTCAAATATTCGTAAACTGTGGGTGCTTGTTCAGGGGTCGTGGATCCGTATGGCTTCCCAACGTTTCCGGTGTCTTGTCGAGTCCAAGCCGAGACGAATCGCCGCCGTCATCAGGACGAAAGGTTTCAAAATCGCTTTATTCTAATTTATCATAAGAAAACATAAGAGGGAGACGTACAGTATTGGGCGTCTCACTGGGAAATAATACAAAACTGTTAAAAACATGATGGTATATACACTGCAATGACAATGGGGATGAATAACAAATGCTGCAAGCAAAGCTTATTGAATAAAAATTGCAGAAGTGACAGAGAGAAACACATCGTGTCACATGACATTGTCTGGGCATGATTTACAGGATAACACAGGCGAAACAATAGTACACAATTAGAAAAAGAACAGCACAAACACCGCCGTGAAGGTAAAACATTACATACATGAGATAAAAACACAGCGTGCACAATTGTGCAAGTTATTTAACGAGGGCACCAAAGCAACATAATACAGGCGGGGTGAAAGTAAGTAATGTACACGAGTAAGCATGAAAATACACTGAGATGGCATTAGCATTCACAATTCAACGGTAGTGTGGATTGCACGAGTCGTAGAGTGGAGGAGGGCCACCAGGGTGCCACGGAACTCAGCAAAGGAGGTGTAGAATGTCCTAGGGTACTGATAGGTGTAGCAGTCCAGAATCAATCGTAAACCATGGAGCGGCCGGCGCCCAGGTAGCATAGAAGGGGGCTTCTCGACGACTGGAAGAAGCCGACTGGTACTCCAGGCGGAGTCGAGAAAGCAATCGATCTTGGAAAATGGCACAAAAGTGCTGCGCTGGCCTGGTGTAAAGAGACCGGCGTGGAAATGCTGCGGAGTTGTTGAAGGTATACGTAAATAACGTGTTTAACCAGCACGAAAAGATAGGCACATACTGACGGAAGAGTTGTAGGTGGATGAGCCCGCAGAAGAAGATGTTTGTAGGCAGTGAACGGAAGATCTTGAGAACAAGAGCGACTGGCAATCCGGAAAGCCTGGTGGAGGAGAGGCATCAGGATGGGACAGTAAAGGTAGACGTGAGAAACGTCTGCCTCCTGTGCGCAGAAGGAGCAGAGAGGGAGGAGAGAAGAGACATGCGAAAGAGAAAATACGGAACAGGGAGGCGATTATGCAAAAAGAGCCAGTGGGTATTAATTTCAAGAGGGGCAGATAAGGGTGAAAGGGCAGCGGCCCAGACAAGAGGAAGAGAAGCAGGGGGAACCTCCAGAATAGAAAGCGGTGAAGGGGTGGCAAGGTGCACTAGAAAACGATAAAGAGATTTAGAGGAGAGAGAGGAGAGAGGAAGAACCGAGTTTGTGAGTCGGAGGAAAAACGGCAGCGGAAGAGGGGCAGAAAAGACAGAGACGAGACCGGTGGGGGAGACAAGATCAGGGAAAAGCGAAAGAAGTGCAGTTAGCAGAGAGTCATAGACCAAATGGGCGGATGGGGACGAGAGAATAGCAGGGGGAGGTCAGAGAAAGGGCGCCAGGATAGATCCCGAGTTAGTGAGGTCTTGTACAGTTACTACACCTGCTCGGAGCCAAGAGGGGAATGAAAAACAGGGGAGATGGGGGGATGAACAAGGGAGTTGAAGAAGAGGGGTTCAGAAAGAAGCTCTAGAGTTGAAGAGGGAGGGGAGCGAATGAGGGGGAGAGAGCGAAGGTGAGTGAGGGCTTCAGAATATGCAGGTGGGAGTTTGGAGGGGGGAAAGGACAGCAATCCATGAGAACTAAAGAAAGAAAGGAAAATGTGGGTTACGGAAGGAGGCAAGAACGTCACGTACCTGAACTACGGAAGCCACTGGAGCCGTGAAAAGGTGAATGAAGTTGATCACTCGGCTTGCTTTGTAGCACAGCGGGACATTAGGTAGGCCAGCACCACCATAGGAGGGAGGAGCACAGAGCTTGTGGACGTTAATCCAGTGATGACCCGCCCACATTACTCGAGTAAGGCAGCGTGTAACCTCCTGGAGACAGAAAAGCGGGGTCGTAGATGCAATCCAAGAATGCTTGCAGATGGACAGAAGGTATGTCCTGGTGAGATTTGCACGCTGGTAGTAGGACGTACAGAACTGCGCACGACACCAGAATGCAGCTGTGCGGAGGAGGCGAGGATGGAGTTCCGAGCGAGTTGCACTGGATGTAGCTTGTGGTGCGCCTAAGTGCACACCCAGGAAGCGTTGGGTAGTGGATGACCATGTGGCCCCCCATGGAGCATCCAAGCGATTGGACCACGACCCGCACCACAATCCAGTGCTCTTAGACGTATTCAGTTCAGCTGCAGAACATGAAACATATGCGGAGAACAAACGACGAAGCAGTTGGAACTGTGAGTCGCTACGAATGCAGACGGTGATGTCATCTGCATAAGCAGAGTAAATGACTGAGTGATGCCGTGAGCTGGCAACTGGTGGTGGAAGTTGTGTAGAAGAGATGTTTGCAGAGAGCGTAGAAAAGGCTCGACGGCAATCGCAAACAGTTGACCAGAAAGCGGGCAGCCCTGACGAACTCCCCGCTTGAAGGGAACATGTGCTGTGAGAAAAGATGCCGTCTTGACAAGGAAAACGGCGTCCCGGTAGAGGGAGAGAAGAAACGGAGACAAATTGTGGAGGAAAGCCAAAGTGTAGCAGGGTTTGTGTTAAATAGGCGTGTGAGATATTATCGAAAGCGGAACGGAGGTCTAAGGAAAGGAGAGCAAGAGGTTCAGAATGAGTCTTGGCAAGATGAATGAGATCGCGAAGAAGTTGAACATTGGAGGAAAGAGAACGGCCAGGAACAGTATAGGTTTGAGAGTCAGCAAGGATGTGAGGGAGGACAGAGTTTAGTCGACGGGAAAGAAGCTTAGTATAGAGTTTATAATCTTGATTGAGAAGAGAAATGGGGCGCCAATTTCCCAAGTCAAGAGGGTCACCCTTCTTGGGAAATAGGACCACATGTGCGTCCGTGAAACTCCTCGGGAGGGGGGAGCAGTTAAATGCAGCAGAAAAAGCGGAGAGGAGAAAAGGCAACAAAAGAGGCAAGAACGCACGGTAAAAAGGAAAAGAGAGGCCGTCCGGACCCGGAGCGGCATGGGGGTTAAGGGAAGAGAAGGTGTCGGACACCTCCGTGGATGTGGGTGCAAGAGACAGGGTGTGAGCAAGATGAGACGGAACTTGAGGTAGGTTATTGAGAAGATGGGGGAGAGCAGAGGGAGAAGGGGGAGGAGTTTCACTGAACTTGGTGGTATAGAACTGACGAACGTGAGAGCAAATCGCTGCCGAATCGGATGTGATTTCGCCAGAGGGGAGGCGAAGATGACGAAGCGAGGTAGAAGACTTACGTGCAGATTCCATTGATGTTAGAAAATCATAGGTGCATTCCTCCGGATTGAGATGTTTAATGCGCAGACGTAAAAGTGCTTGCTGCGCAAGAGGTTTCAGCAAAGCCTGAGCTCCGCCTGATATACTGGAAAAAGCGGATCTGATAACCCAATCAGTGTGAGCATCTGCCTGGCGTGATCGAGGCGCATCTGACTAGAAGTCTTCATGGTGAAGGAAAGTTGCTTGATATGTAAGAGGAGCTGATGCTTGACACGAAGCCAATACGTCAAGGTACAGGGTGCGGAATGCAACCCTGCGCGACGAGCAGCGAGAAAAGAACGGACAGAGGCACAAAATTCAGGATCAGTGAGGAGATTGGAGTCAAATGTCCACGGACGTACAGTCCGAGGGAGTGACGCCGCAACAAACACTGTGAGGGTGACCGTGCAGTGGTCTGAGGAAGCAGTAGGTTGATGTTGCAACTCGGTAATAGACGCAAGAAGCGGTGTGGAAACGTAAACCCGATCCAAGCGTGCAGTTGATGGAAGCTGACTCCCAGACGAGCGCCACGTGTGTGAGGTCTCTTGTGGATGAAGGCGCCTATAAGCATCGGTGAAGGAGAAATCAGCAACAAGGTCATGGAGTAGTGCGATGAGATCCGTCCGACGCTCTCGTGACGAAGGAGAGGTAGCGCTACACGTTACTAGACATCTCTAATTCAATTGCTCTTCAGTGTATTAGCTCTCAGCGTAAAGCTGTGCGTTATCTGACATAGTAAATTCAAGCAAAATGTTCGTCATAAAAATACAGTATTTCCCAATACAAGGGAGTTTAAATATAGTTTATCAAATAAAGAAACTCATCACCCTCTTTGGGACGAGGCTTATGTGTTAGCTGGTCCGAACTCAAAATCTGCATATTTATTAACTGAAAGCTTGTACATTGACAGTAACTGTGGCTCGTGTTTTTTTGTGTGTTGGAGGTTTAACGACCACCGTGAGCAACGCAATGGGCTATAAGCAGTCGCCTGTCCCTAATTTAGGGTCACTGGTTCCACGGAAGGAAGAGAGCCAGTGCCGTAAGACAAACACAACATCCTTGCCTCACCGGGATTCGAACCCGGACCCCTTTCCGACGAATGATCAGAAGCCATCGCTTAGACCACTGCGCCACCGGGGCGGCTGGCTCGTGTTGTAACGAAGAACTCCCATATCCCAATACAAATTTTGAAGATGACAATCCGTTTTTTGGTGTAAATATGACAAGGATGGTAACCCCATTCCTTTACCATGGAAACCATTATTTCGGACTGCCGAAAGAGATGAAAGACATTAACTTCTTATTTAAAAACTACAACCACCCTATGAACTAAATGGCTTCTTCCAGTTGTCTGTATCACTTGTGCGCATGCTCCTCTGGTTTGGCGTAATGAACCTCTAAGGGAGGTTATTTGAAACCTGTATTGTTCATGATGTAAGTTTTTCAGCTCACACCTGATGATAAACCAGATGGTGGTCCCGAAAGAATAAACAAAGACATCGCTCTTTCCACGTTTTAGCAACTTACAGCAACCGAAAAATTGTTATTCGGTTACCGCCGGGGAATTGAATCCCGGATCTCTTGTTATCTAGCCGAGCGCGTTAGCCTTACACCACGGTGGCCAACAATCCACGGCGCTATGTGTCTTTTCCTGTCAGCTTCTGACATCATAAATCCCAAAGATGGGTTCAGCTATTGAGACGTCTCCATCTGGTGGGCACTAACGGCACTGGCTATATATTAATTGTAGCAGTTAAATCCAAAGTGAAAATCCTCCAAATACGTGGCGTCAGTGAATATACAAAGACATCGCTTTTTCCACGTTTTAGCAACACACAGCAACCGAAATATTGTTATTCGGTCACCGCCGGGGAATTGAATCCCGGATCTCTCGATATCTAGGCGAGCGCATTAGCCTTACAAGGCTAACTTGATATCTAGCCGAGCGCATTAGCCTTACAAGGCTAACTTGATATCTAGCCGAGCGCATTAGCCTTGTAAGGCCTACGCGCTAGGCTAGATATCGAGAAATCTGGGATTCAATTCCCCGGCAGTGACCGAAAAACAATTTTTCGGTTGCTGTGTGTTGCTAAAACGTGGAAAGAGCGATGTCTTTGTATATTCACCGACCACGTATTTGGAGGATTTACACTTTGGGTCTCGATAGATCTTGTGTAAATTTGAGCTATGGATTTTATCGAATTAAAGTTTTTTGGGTTGTATTTTTTTAGTCATCATTCATCGTGCAAAGACGGCTTTTTTTTTAAATAGTTCACGAAGTTCCTTTTGAATTGAACCAATCAGTGATCAGAGATATAATAACAAACAGACGTGCAGACACAAATGGCACGGTTGAAAACTGCATTTGCGGCTAAATGACGGTGTTTCAGCCACAGTTAAAATCCTGTATGAAACTCATTTGTGCTAATACCGGAATAGCCATTCTATTCTAAAAAAAAAAAAAAAAAAGAAGTGCGTAATCCGGCTCTTTCTCCCGTGAAAAAAAGTATGTCCCAAAAAAGCACGGAGTTATCTACTGGGCTCTTACGGAACTCACACCTTCACGATTTCTCCTAATGTTCGGAGTAAACTCGTTCACCAATCTCCCCGTGCCGTGAGCGTTTCTGTGTACACTACACTTAAACTGCTTTGTAGATAGGACTTTTTTCTTCCGTCTGGTATCATTTCTGCAGTTTCGGCAGAAGAAAGGCTAACATTCTGAAACATTTGAAAAAATAAAGGTGCCCTACTGTGCCTTTGGCTCGACAAATAACTTTCCCTTATTCCATTATGTGCCGGATTCGAATACTAAAATAAAAAAAAGTCCCACGGGAAAGGGGTATTGATTCATTTGGCTCGCGAGGCAAAACTTTCTTTGTTGTCTCGCAAAAAAGATTCTTTCTGTTTCCGGGAAATGTTTAAACCACGAGATTCTACACTCTCGGGTCATAAGAAGTGGAAAGTCTCCCTAGTGGAATTACTTTTTCGGAAAAGCAGTTGAATGAATTTCATATTTTTTTCTTTTTAAAACTTTGTTTGGATATCGTTGATATATTTCAAAGATTTAGTTAAATATGGGTTGTATTTTGACCGAAGAAAGCGAAATGTTTCATAACTTAGCTATGAGACAACATGAAAAATTAAAACGATGTGTTTGAACATCATCATCTGACAGTTACAACTACCAATAACTGTCTTTTTATTTTATAGTGAAACAAGCAAGTTTTGAAGTTGGCGAGATTTCAAAACCACTCCTCTTCAATACGGAGCCAGCTGTTCTCCCAACTAAATTACACCGCCAAAGCTTATTGGTGCAACTTTGCGGTCTTGACATGTGCGCCACCTTTGAAGTAGACAAATCACATACACTGAAGAGCAATAGAATTAGAGATGCCTGTCTAGTAACGTGTAACACCACCTTTTGCCCTGATGACGGCTGCGATTCGTCTCGGCTTGGACTCTACAAGACACCGGAAGCGTTGGGAAGCCATATGATATGGATCCACGACCCCTCAACAAGCTCTCACAGTTTACGAAGATTTGACGGAGGGGGATGAGAGCCTCGAACATCTCTCTCGATGGCATCCCAGATGTGCTCAATGAGATTGAGGTCAGGTGACCTAGCTGGCAAAGGAAGCGAGGTCACGCCGGTGGAGTGTTTATCCAACCATTCGGATACAATTCAGGAGCTGCATTGTCTTGTTGCAGGATGAGGTCCCCAGTGGGGTGTTGAAGACGCACAAACGGGAGCAAATGATCGTCCAGGATATCCCGGTAACTTTGACCTGTGAAGGACGATGTGACACGTACCAGGGGTCTCATTTCAGTCCACGTTAACAGTCCCCAGACGAGAATTCCACCCCAACCAGCTTGAAGAGTACCCTGCTGGCAAGAAGGATCCATCGCTTCGTGTGGTTTGCGTCGTACTCGTATCCTGCCATCCGCATGTACTAACGTGAATACCTGTCCCGGCAAGATTTTTCTACATTTCCAGGGTTCAGTGGAGATGTTCCTGCGCCCATGTTAACCTTTGCACCCTGTGATGTGTGATCAGCAGCGGTACCCTTATGGGACGATGGCTTCTGTACCCCATAGCGAGGATATGGTTCTGGATGGTGTGGCTGCATACCCGTTTTTTGTGCACCAGCGTTAAGTTGCCGAGTGATTTCTTACACTGTGGCCCGTCTATCCGCTGTTACAATGCGAGCTTGCCGACGATGACCCCCGGTCATCCACACGCTGTTGTCCACGGCAGCTCGCCCTTGCAGCGATGGTTTTACCGGATTCGATGTACTCACGGTGCACCTGTGACACCGTGGCTGCACGACTTCCGAGATGGAGTGACCCATTCGTCAGGTCCCGACAATTTTCTTACGATCAAATGCGCTTAGATCCTTCGTCTTACCCATACTGCGTCCGACTCTTACTGATTCCGTCGCATAACTCCTTATATTTTCGGATCGCTGTATACGTCATGTCGTTTCCGTTTACAGGGTCGCCCACAGCGTCATATTTGCATAACGCCAGCTGTCTCTAATTCAGTTGCTCTTCAGTGTACATCCCCCTCGAGAAAGTGATGAGACGAGATCGTAAGTTTCCGGGTCAGCCGGCAAATTATACCTGAACTACTGAACTATACTGAGTGGTCACTGAATGATCACCACCTGTATCAAAAGTGGATGCAGCCCGTTGACCACGTGATTTCCGAGAGGTGGCGCGATTAGTCGACTGACGTAGCATGTATAAGGGGTGAGTGGAGAAGTAGGTAGTAAAATTCGGAGCGTGATGGATAGTCGGAAGGATTTATCGGACCTTCAGAAGGTACAGGTTGTGGAGATGGGTGCCTCGATTTTTTTAAGCAGCTGTAGTGAGGGTTTGTTTGCGAGTATCAGGACGGCGTGAAAATGGTCAAACAACGATCCGCAGACAAAACTGCAAAGGACATCGAAAGGTTAATGTAAGAGGTGAGCGCCGTGTTCGACGACTCGTACAGGGCAACAGACGCAACACTGTAAGGCAGATGACTACCCAATACAACAGAGGTCAACCCGGAGCTGTATCTGTCGTGACCAGGCGTCAGACGCTTGCACGTATGGGCAGACAACCTCGAAGACATCCTCTCGTAAAGACGGTTCATCGGCGCAAAAGACTCGCCTTGTGCAAAGATCATGCAAGTTGGACGTCGGATGATTGGAAAGAAGTGTGCTGGTCTGACGAGTTGCATTTCTTAGTGCACGTCGTGCACACGTTTAGGCGCAAACAACATGAAACTCTCGATCTATCCTGCATGGTCTCCACAGTGGAAGGCGGTGGAGAAGGTTGTGTGGTGTGGGGCATTTTTCCCTGTTAAAAATTGGTGCTTAGAAATAAGCAAAATGTACTCGTTTTTGCGTACATTCTGGGCTTATAAAAGCTCCGAGTACTTGTGTTTCATTTTTAAAAAAGACACGTACTGGTTTTTGCGTTCATACAGGGAATCAATTTTGAGGTATTTCTAATTTGAAATATATGTACTTATTTTTGAGTACATATATTTCAAATATATGTACTAAAAAAAGCCATATATTTAAAACACACTGGTGTTCAAAATTAAAAGAATTTGCACATTTTGTCGATTTTCACAAAAAGTACGGAACCATAGGTACAAATCATGCCGTCGAATAAGAATGCAAATTTGCAGTGCCGAATACGTAAGCGTACACGTGCGTGTGGGCGGAGCTGTGACAGCGTAGAGCATGAAAAGCACAAGTGGCTTTTTTCGCGATTAGTTCGCTCCTGCTCCTCGGCGACATTCGTTGTGTTTCTTGCAGGAGTTGGTTCAATTTCGCAAGCAATCAGGTGAAATGAGTTGCCGCAAGCGTATTGATGACGGAATGAGGTGGAGAATCGTCGGTAGATTGGAGGCAGGGCAATTGCAAGTGCAGGTTGCTACAGAGCTTAATGTAACGTGCAGTGTCGTCTTCAATTTGTGGAAACAGTTTTAGGACACCGGATCCATGTCGAAAAGGCCTGGGCAAGGTCGTTCAAGAGCCACGACGGCAAATAAAGATGGTTATTTGGCACTTTCAGCGAGGCACCGCAGGACTACTACAGCTGCACAGCTATCTCATGAGCTGCATGCCGCCACTGGAACCCGAGTTTCAAGGGTTACAGTTTCCCGAAGTCTTTATGAGAGAGGGTTTTTGCCAGAAGAGCAGCTGTTTGCGTCCTGCTCACTTCAGCACACAAGAGAGCGCGTTTAGCATGGTGCAGACAACATCAGCCTTGGATCAAACATCAGTGGGGTAACGTTCTCTTCACAGACGAGTCGCGATTTAGCTTGGACACTGATTCTCGACGTATCTTCATCTGGAGAGAACCTGGCACCCTATAACTTTCCTCCAACATGCGAGAAAGGGACCGCTATGGCAGCGGAGGTGTCATGGTCTGAGCAGGCATCATGTTGGACCGCCGCACACCTCTCCATGTGTTTGACAGAGGCTTCCTGACTGCTGAGAGATATAGGGATGAGATCTTACAGCCCTATGTTCGACTTTTCACGGGCGCAGGACGATAACGCTCGTCCACATAGGGCTCACCTGGTCGACGATTATCTTGAAAGTGAGGATATTCGCCGGATGGATTGGCCAGTCACATCGCCACACCTAAACCCCATCGAACATGTCTGAGATGCTCTTGGGAGGACAATTGCAGCTCGCCATCCCCCTCCGAGAACCACCCAGGAGCTGAAAACTGCGTTGCAGCAGGAGTGGGACCGACTGCCACAGGGACTCATCAACTGCCTCGTTTCCAATATAACGTCGCACTGTGAGCGTTGTATGACTGTGAGAGGGGACCATACCCCATATTAGAGTTATTTTATGTTCGATCTTGCAACGCGGATTTTGGACATACTTGCGCTGATGAGCCTTACTGACGATCATGAGTGCGTACCACGACTGTTGAATGGTATAATGTTTTCTCTTATATAACTGTGTATCCATACCAAATTTCATTAAAATGTGTTCGTTAGTTTTTCAGAAATTCGACAAAATGTGCAAATTCTCTTAGTTTTCAACACTAGTGTATATGTGCTCTAACTTCATTCAATTTCTGTGCCCTTTTGGGGAGGGCAAAAAAACTGAAGTAAGTTAGAGAGAATCTAGCGATTCTGACACAATAATCTGAAATTGAGAGAGCACACTAGATGGCGCCACCGTACAATGTTGCACATGGAAGGCAGAGAAAAATTAGGGGGATGCTTAGGAATGAGCATTTTCATATATAACCGGAGGATTCCTACACTGGGGCCGTCACTTAACGTGCTCGTCCGATACACGAAGGGTATTCAGCGATCGTTAGAAATTCACACCACAACAGAGAGCCCCCAGGTTCAAACCTATCAGGCTAGGTTTGAACCTGGGGTCCCTCTATCAGTAGTCTGAATATTTAACCACTGAGCCATCCGCGGCTCGATTTCAAATTTGGAATACGTGTACTCCATACATACTCATTTATTCGTAGAATGAACTGGAAGTATATTATTCGATGGCACATCTGGGATAATATATATACTCGTTGTCACATGCTGGGAAAATGGACAGCACAATTTTATGACAAATATAGTGATGAAGCGACAATTATTATTTATGAGATTGACACAAATATAGTTAATGTAATAACGTACACAAAGATGTTTTATGCGTAATTAAATTACTTGTGTTCAGTAATTTTTTGGTACCAATTATTTATTTGTGTCACTTTACACATTTATTTAACAATTTCTCTTGAAATCTATATCTAAAATCAAGTAATACGAGATTATATTTATATTTATTGACGCAGTTATCTGTAAGTACGAATGGTTACTTATATTTGAGCATGTCATATACTCGTTTACGATACGATTGTACTTAAAAAAAAAAAACGAGTGGGTTCAGGTTCTTATTTTTAAGTAGATTTTGTTAACAGTGTACCTGGCAGGAACTTGGACCTCAGATGCCTATGGAACAACGAATAACTGTGGAACAACGTTGTTCCACAGGCATCTGGACCTCAGATGCCTGTGGAACAACAAAAGTAACACAATCGTATTACTTTCTCTGAGAAGCAGTTAAAAAGTATGTTGCAAAAATAAACTAACTGTGCACAAAAAGATTCCTCTTAGCGGAAGAAAGATATAAGAGATAAAACGATTTTCAAATCTAATAGTTAGAAGAACAGATACAGAGAAAATGTGATGTAAATTTACGCCCCCTATCGGAAGAATTTTGAATAATGTAAAAGTAGAAAATATGTGAAAGGTATTCTTCATAGCAAAAGCTATGCTTATCGAAAACTTATTTTTCAAATACATCTCTTGAAAGCATTTCTGCCGCCTTGCGGGAAAATTGTACATTATTTACAAATATAATATTCCCATTCTCTAATGTAGATTTTGACATACAATGAAAAAAGGAATTGGTCAAAAGGGCTTTTAGAAACGGAGATACAGCGTGAAACAAAAATATACACCAACACCACCTAGGGTCAGAACTGTGAGCTTCAAAACTACGTTCCAGAAAGTAAATAGTACACGCCGTTCAACGAATGTTTTAAATCGGACCTTTAGAAGAAGAAATACTGCCAAAAAGGATTAGAAACCTACGCCACCTAGAGGAAAATTTGTCCTATTTTTGGCAGTAAACTTACACAAAAAATATTTTGGCAGTTAATATTGATCTGACCGAATTTTTTTCCAATCGGGTTTACAGACGCGCAGATATCGCTGCTAACATGCTGCTGACGGAAATGTGAAATTATACTCTCTAGCGGCACACTTGCGCGTTAAGAAAAAATTTAAAATTATATGCTAAACATTTCCCACAAGAGACGCTTTGCAACAGAGTTTTGCAAATCGGACTGTTAGAAGCAGAGATATCGACAAAAATATGATATGCATCTACGCTCCTGGCGGAAAAATTATGCACTATTTCAAGTTGAAGGTACCCTAAAAGGTTTGTCGCAGTGAGTGGTATCTGACCGCAGATATTGCTGTAATTACGTGCATCAGCAAAACAAATTTAGACTTACGTCCCCTAGTTGAATAACCATGTGATTTATCAAAATGTCAAAATTATAAGCAGAACATTTCCCACTAGGAGTTCTATCCGATGCAAAAATTAATTTTCAAATGGGACTTTTAGAAGCACAGATAGCGGGGAAGTCGTAACTTAGCTTTACGCCCTCCCCCAGCGGTCAGAGTCCACACGTCAACGATAAGATGGGCTTTTCACGGGAGGTAGACAGCAAATTGCAACAGCACCAAGCGATACTACATAGGAATGAACAAACATCGTTTAGAATTAGAATCAATGAGTATCAAAGAGAAACAAAGGCCTTGGCGTAACTAGGCATTCCTGCTTCAGGAGCAAATCTTTAAGTACTGCTCCCCTCATATACATTTCTATCTTTTAGCATATACATACACTATATTGACAAAATTCACCGGACACCTAGAAGAGAAACACAACATAGCATTTATTGGCATACATTAGTACGGTGTCGGTCCACCTTTGGCCTTAATGCATGCACTAACCCATCGAGACATGCTTTCGACAAAGTTTTAAAACACAGCGATAGGTATGCGCATCCATTCAGTACATAATGATGCCGCTAACTGTTGCTTAGTAGTAGGCCTTGGTCTCAAACTACTTATGCGGCGCTCTAATTCATCCCATAGGTGTTCTATGGTATTAAGATCAGGGCTCTGTGCTGGCCAGTCCACACACGATACGAAATTATCGTCAAACTACGCCGTAACAGTCCTTGTTTTATGGCTCTGTGCATTATGCTATTGGTACCAACAAGGCTTGCTTCCATAGCATTGCCACAGAGTTGGTAGGGCATAATTGTCCAGAATATCCAGGTAGACGTACTGGTTAATAGGTTTGTCCACGATAACAAATAGACAGGGACCATACCACAAAAAACACCTCCACACGAGTACACTTCCATCCCTAAACTTGACCGTAGGAACAGTACACTGTGGTAAATAGCATTCCACCGGCCGCCGCCATACCCACACACGGCCATCAGACTGATGAATCGTATATCTGGATTCATCAGTCCATAGGACCCGTTTCCAGTGATCTACGGTCCACGATAAATGTTCTTTACACCATGCTAAACGACGAGTAGCATTCTGAGTGGATATGAAAGGCTTATGAGCAGCCGCACGACCACGGTAACCCGTGGAATGAAGTTCTCTGCGAATGGTACGTGTGCATATTGAGGTTCCAGCAATTTTACTCACCTGTACACTGAGGTCTTGTGCAGTACTCCGTCGATTAGATGTAACGACTCTCCTGAGGCATCGACGTCCTTTATCACTGATTTTCTTTGGTCTGCCGGTACGTTTCGCTGCTTCAGATACGCCATGTGTCTTCCATTTATTCAGTACATCCAAAACAGTTGACTTGGGTATGTTTAAACACCTCCAGGTTTATCTTATGGACAATCCACTAATATAACACCCAACAATCCTCCCTTTCTCAAAGTCAGTTCTCTTCCGCCGCAACATTTTCACTCAACCTCACAGTGCGATATGATCGCGGTCAGCTGCGGGCTTGTTTTTTTACCGTTTGCAGATGTACCGAGCATTTTAACAACGCAGCGTATCCGTTCAGTTGCTTTTGAAGGGGTGTCCGGGGACTTTTGTCAATATAGTATATATTAGCATACGTATATACATAAATCTACACTGCTCGACAAAAGCAAGGACACACCCCAGTGTTATCTCTGCAGTGCAGGTACAACCAAATTGACTATTTACACAGCAGTTTCAGGAAACCACTGACTGATCTGAATCTGGTCAAATATTGTAGAGCTGTGCGGAAAAAAATTATGCATACAAGTTAAGCATGGTTTCTTTGTTGCTTAGCAGGAAACTGAACCAAACCTAAAATTTACTCTAAATTCACAGCAACATAAGAACTCGAAATTCTTACGAAGTAGTAAAACAGCGGATGTACCTCCAGTGTGTACTTCCAGTAGTTTAGGTTTGGTTTACGTAATTTTCTTCCTAGAGGAAATCCTGTTACTGTCTTACGAGGTCTTTGCGTCGTCATTCCCGCTTCTCTGATTGTCATGATTGTCATTCCACTGTAGTTTAGGAACGTGAAGCTCAAATATCTTTGGAGGATGGGGTGGGGGGTGAGTATGATACAGGAAACAGAGTATTTGGGCGAGGTTTCATCTCTTGTCTCAAACGGAAACGGCACTTGACGCTCTTTAATTGGACAGGAAGAACTTAGGAATTGGGGGGGGGTTACTCCGTAGGAGCATTTTGTGCATTTCCCGTACTCTTACATTAGGGATGCTCTGGGCCGTCACCCGAGCGCGAAGCCACTTCCGGCGGGAAAATACAGAGGGAAGGACGTACAATTGCGCCTTCATTTCCGAATGTAAGTGATTAACACCTACTCAACATCTTGAGGTAGATATCCAAATTTTAAGCTGCCCAGGATATCGAAACCGGCGAAACATATTGTGAGCGAATTCTGTAAATAGTGAAATGACGTAGCGTGGCGCAAAAAATTGTAGCAGAAACTGATGCAAAAGTTTCACTTTCAGTTTTAGCCAAATTGTGTACAGTGATTTTTGCACTCTCTTTTGAGCAGCCGCCCGTCTGCCCCACCATAGTTACGCCTCTGCACAAAGGGTCGGGAAAGCAAGCTTTGCACTATACAAAGAAGACAAATTCAAGTCCGCTGATCCTATATTCGATGATATAAAGAAATTGGCTTCCTACACCATCCATAAATGTATTGCCATTCGAGAAACCTTGAAGATCATTACCAACAGTGACGTTTGCAATGACAGCGTCTCTCTACAATAGCCACGTATTTGCAACTACTTCTTCAAGTAATGCTGTTCTTTCTCCCAAGCTACCGCGTGCCCAACCAACATGACGCCTCGTTCTTTTTAGTGAATAATTTACTTCATTTATTGTCTAGTCAAGTCACCGCACCACGTTCTAATTATTGAAGCGTGCAATTATTCAGTTTGTTGTCAACCTTTCTTGAAAATCTATCTGCTTAATGTGCAAAAGCTTAGAAGCTCTTTTTTTTTTTTTTTTTTTTGATTGAGTGTTTAACGACCACCGTGACCAACTCAATGGAACATAAGCTGTCGCTCGTCCCTAATTTTGGACCACTGGTTCCATGGAAGGGAGACAGCCAGTGCAGTAAGACAAATACAACAAACATGACTCAACGGGATTCGAACCCGGGCCCATCTTGGACGAATGATAAGAAACCATCGCTTACACCACTGCGCCACCGGGGCTGCTTGGAAGCTTTGGTTTCTATTTTACGTCAATAAATTCGGATTACTAGTATAGTTATATTCTTTTAATGGTTGGTGTATAGTTCCTTTGTTATTAATAACGTGTTCATTACTTTATTTTAGTGGCGCAATCAGTGGGGGTGACCCAGGTGCCCGAGCTCTCCCTGTGACTTATCACTTTGTCCTTCGTTATCGGCTGCTTATTTTTAATAAAGCATATATCTTACGAATAATGGAAAACGCAGTTTAATATGGCCGAGATACATTTATCTCTTCCTAATCTTTTGCAAGGTGTTTGTGCCAGGGTATATTTAGTCATATCTTCAATATTTTGGTACACTTCCATAAAGAAATCCTGAATGTGCCGCGGCATTACATCTCTAGCACAATTGAATAATAAATGAGTTCTGTAGAATTAAGCTACTTTTATTTCGCCTTTAAATTTAATCTACGTATAATCGATGCACCGTACCTTTTAGAACAAAGCACAAACTGTGAAATCAGGAATTTGTCGGTGACGAAGATGGAATCTGCGTCTCCTCGCTCCGGAGTGAGTAACTCTAACCGACTAAGCTACACCGACATAATGTATCGCTGAAGATTTGTCGTCTTGACACGTGCTTCACCGCTATAGTTCGTCACATCATCTCCCACTTAATTTTTTTATAAAGCGAAGAACGAATGTTTCATTAATTCCAGACAATGTGTGGAACGAACAACCCACATTTTTCGAATAATCCATTTTTACTTTCGGGCGCCAATGAGGAAATAGGAATTTGTCGATGACTCATATCGAAGCCGCGTCTCCTCGCTACAGAGCCAGTTGCTCTAACCGACTAAACTATACCAAAGAATATCTAACGCTTAAAGAAGGTCAACTCTCATAGAGATAACGTATAACAGACGGCAACAGCGCCACCACATCTTAAGTGATAATATGCTCTGCGGGAAAGTTAACATTTAGGAGCAAAACACGTTAGGGGGACTACGGCAGTGAAGCTTTTCTTTGATCCACGATGGTTTCCTTCCATCTGATGACTATTTGAATATGGCAGTTTTTTTATTGTTATTGTTGCTGTTTACTGATATCCGCCCATCCCTTATTTTGGTGAGAAAAATTTGCAATAACATTAGTATTACGATTTAAATTAAATGTCCGCAAATATTACAGTTAGGCCTAAGGATCCGTACAAAATGCAGATATTCCCTAGTATTTGGTATTATTGAAAGTGTTTCTGAAAAACCGAGGAACAAACAAAAGTCTTAACTAACCCGATTGGCGTAACAATACTAACATATCCGATTTGCGAAGTGATTACGCTACCGAGAAGGTAACAATCACGTGCTGTGAGTAGCTCGGCTGACTGTTCTTTACCCAAAGAATTTAAGTCAAAGATTGAAGTCAACAGAAATACGCATGCGCAGTCGGCTCTGTCTGCTCTGGCATCAGCCTGTATGTTGGCTTCTGTGCACTGTATTTTTCCCTTGAAGATACGGCGGCGCTAGTTACGTCTCGCTGAGCCTTAACTTCTTCTCGTTAGATATTCTTTGACTATACCGACAGGATGTATAGCTGAAAATTTGTCGTCGTGACACGTGCTTTACCTCCGTAGTACGTCACAAAACTGGGACGATTATGAAAGAAATTTCGGTTTCTAAATATTGCGAAGATTTAACCCAGCGTTTCTTGTGGTACCTTTTCTTCCTTAGGTCATTCTTTTTTACTGAAAACAGACACTAAGATGACCGTTTATTAGATACACCTGCCCTGCTCACATAAATGGGTCACTCCAACACGTAAGACGTTACGTGACAACGGTGTGCAGTATAAATTACGCAGATCAGCTCGTGGAGCATCGTTTTGCCGAATGGGCAAAGCAAGTGATCTGAACGACTTTGAACGCGACATGATAAATGAGGAAAGGCGTGCCGATTCTGGCATCTTCCCATCGCCCACCCTCCTACGTTTTTCACGCACACCCATAGCAACGGTGCACCGTGAGTGGTAGGACCCGCAAGAAACTCCCAGCAATCGGCGATCCTGTGTACAAAAACAGCTAGCGAAAGAGACGAGCCAAAATAGGCTGCCGAAAATCGTGCAAGCAAACTGACTGGCCATAATCTTGCAAATCCTTCATAATTCATTGCTTGTATTGTTAAATGTACATATTTTTTTTACTGTTACGTTATCATTCTATATTGTTCGTCTTCCTTCCTTGTTGAATGCAATTTAGATCTGCATCAAATTTCCGCTCTCTGCCAACTTTTGAGCAACTGGTATTTCCTATGCATAGATATTTTCTTTTAATGTTTGGACGAAGTTGAAGGGTTAAATTGCATCTCTATCATTCGATTGCACTTGTTCCCCCTAAGGACCTTACCTAAAAGCTCATCATGTCATTCAGTTTTTACACTTCGTCTTCAGAAGAAGATTTCCTACGGGAAATGAACGATGCAGTGAACGCAGGGAAAGATGCAGCTAAGGAAGTAAGAAAGGCGTCAAAGGAAGTAAAAAAGGTGGCAAAGGAAGTAAGAAAGGCAGAAAAAGCTGCAAGAAAGGCAGACATATCTGCAAGAAAGGCAGACATATCTGCAAGAAAGGCAGCACACAATGAACAAAGAAACCCTCCGAAGATGGCATCGAATGCTCGAAGGGATTCTTGAAAGTTACAAAGGGATGAACAAGGAACCGCGAGAGAAGTACAAATACGTATACGTTCAGCCAAATCCCGCAAGCAGACAAGCAAGGCACAAAAGAATGCAGCCAAAGCAAAAATGAAAGGGTTAAAGGGAGTGAGATTTGCGTTGTATCAGAATGCTAAAACAATAATATCGATTGTATGACAGCTCATTCATACATATTCTGCTGAATTTATGATGTCCCGAGAAGAGGATAAACACGCTCATTTGAGTTTTACGACAACTAATCCTACCTGCATTCAATGTCTACTATGAATTTTCCAAAAATTCTATTAAACAGCATTTTGTTTGTCTTTCCCTCTATTTGATGACCCGTCAAAAACAGCTGATAGTAGAGACAGATAAACCAAGCATTTAATAATACTAATGTGACACCCTCGAGAAATTGAAGGAAACGTGAGTGCGTCGTGCTAAAATGAGAGGTGACCGAATTCAAAGCAGGACAGAATAACCTCAAAGTGAGATCTGTTTGATCCTGTGCTAAATTTTAGTTCCGTTAGTTTTCGAAGAAAGCGCTTTTTCTAAAGTACTGAATGGCGCAAATATAAGACCACGCCGCCGCCGCCACGGTGACGCAGTAGCCTAAGCGCTGGCTTCTAACCATTCTTCCACGATGGGTCCGGGTTCGAATCCCGTGAGGCATGGATGTTGTGTTTGCCTTATGGCACTGGCTCTCTCGCTTCCCTGGAACCAGTGGCCCTAAATTAGGGATGGGCGACTGCTTATAGCCCACTGAGTTGTTCACAACGGTCGTTCACCCCCCCCCAAAAAATAAGATCATGCGCCGTCGTGGTGACCCAGTTTTCAGAAGCTTAGCTTCTAAACATTATACGGAGTCTGTCTCGGATGAATCGTGGGTGATTACTTATTTCTTTTTCAGTTTGGAATGTTTTGTTTGTTTAGAGCAATCTTTTTCAAACTTTTTTGGTTCACAGCTCCTTTGACTAGAACATAAATCCCCGCGGCTCCTTTCTAAAAAAAATGCCACCAAAAACATATTTTAATAGCTTCAGAATGTTTTCTTTCATAAAAGAATATATTTCAAAAAGGACTCCTGCTTTCTGTTTCCAGATTTTAAACTTTTGCGGAAAACATCTTCATGAAACTTATTATCATCTATAAAACGCATATAAAAAATTAGATGCGCATCATTGTGACTGTCAGTAGCTTCATCCAACTGAATAGCAAAATCGCTTTTCAGTTTTACAATCAAGTGGTGGTTAATACTGTCAGCCATGTCGAGAATTCGACGACTGATAGTGTTATTTGGCAATGGCACTCTTAGCAGTTGCTTGGCAACACACTCTCCTATCATAGCAGACATAGCGGCTGGTAAAAAAAGGTCTTCCGCAACGGTGTGAGGTTTCTTCCTCTTTGCTACCCGGTAAGCAAATTCGTAAGATGAAAGAAGAGCCATTGTACGAATCGCAGATTGTGTAACGTATACTCTAGATTCACTTTCCTTTTGATTTTTACTATCTCTGGTTATTTTATTTTACTATGTAAATTATCTTCTTACTGAACGAGATGTTATTTCACCCGCTGAATGAGATCTGGCAATGAGTGTAAGTCATGACGTGGTGGTAGCCAGTATAAATAGGCGCGTTCAGCGATACCTAAAGAGAGCGTTTGTTGTTGTATAGCGAGAGCGTTTGTTGTTGTATAGCGAGAGCGTTTGTTGTTGTATAGGGAGAGCGTTTGTTTATGTGGAGAGCTGTTGTTTATGAGTATAGAGCTTCGTTCATGTGCAAGGAGCTACGTGTTATTTGAGTAGCTGTGTGTGTGATGATACCAGTAGAAGTTCATAATAAAAGGTTTTACGTAAGTACGTCTTTCTCAGTTCAGAGTACTCTCAGACCTCTGTCTGGCTGTTAGGTTTATTTCATTTGGTGTTATTAGTAACAACCAGCATTAAGACTTTATTCATCTTAATTACTACTACAACATTACTACCAGTTATAAGTTTGTTCATTACTATTACTACACTACTAGCAGGAGACTTTATTCATGATCTTAATTAACTAGTAACAACAACCATTTGAATTCACTATTAGAAGCTTAGTACAAGCATTGAATTCATTATAATATTAGTGAAAGCTATATTCACGACATTAGCTTAGTAGCAGAAGTTAAATTCATTATAATTGTTTAGAGAAAGTTTCTTTATTTTAACCGAGAGATACTCACGTGGTTTAACAAACTATCATGAACTGACTCCAAATGTCGTTTCATTTTATTGGGAAGCATGCTTTCATTGGTCAGTACTTTAAAACAAATGACACACTGTGGACCTTCTTCATTTCTTACAATAGCGCATGTAATCTCAAAATCCATGCCATCAGGGGCGGATTGGACCGACGAAACCAGGCCGGGAATTTTAATCTTGTGGTCTACTACAGGAAATCATGTACTCACAAGGGAACATCGCATAAATTTCCTTATGAAAAAAAATTCTCTTAGCTCCTGGGTGACAGAGAACTGTTGAAATATACATTGTAAAACTAATTTTGTCGTGAACAAATTTTAGCAGCAATTTAAGAGTGAAAGAATTTTAAAAATCCGCTCATGACTGAATGTAGCATGTTAAACCATGCTCAAAACAGGGTGTTTTACCAGATAATTATATTTATTTGGTCACTGATCGTCTACTGAGCAACAGTATTTGTACCACCTCCTTAAATAAACGTCTTTTTTATGCTTTCCAACCGTAGGTTGAAAAAGCGTATACGCTCCACTTTGTCCGTCCATCTGTCGGCCCGATAACTCGCGTAAAAATGGTTCGATTTCGATGGGATTTTAGTATGTGGTAGAAGACAACCTGGGAAGGAACCCTGTTCAAAATGGGTGAAGTGGGGTCAAAGGTCAGGATATAGGAGCGGGATGCATTCCATTGCTCTTATGCTTCATAACTTGTGTAACGTACCAGGAGATGTGACGTACCTGCCAGAAGGACGCACACGACATAAAGGCAGATAGGAATCAGAATAAAACGTCCGCGTAGCTCAATTGGTAGAGTGACTTATTCCGGAATGAGGGGATTCGGGTTGGAATCCTGGCGTGGACAGAAATGACGGAGAAATTTACTTCGTTATACTTGCGTAAATATGGTTCGCTTTCGATGAAATTTTACTATGAAATATACATTGGAGACGAACCCTATTGAAAATGGACGAAATGGGGTCAAAGGTCACGACATAGGATCGGGATCGATTCCATCGCCCTTATCCCATACTATTAAAGGAGCAATTCCTGCATGTATGTACATTTTAATTTGAAAACGGCTCTAAAGATTTTGATGAAAGTCGTTAACCTACCGGTTTCTGGTACTAGAAATTGATTTAGCTTGGTCTCGACTTTAGGAAAATTCGTTTAGGGGCCTAAAAACCACCCCGAATTAACACGTTTTTAGTGTAATGGCGTCGTCCCATTAAAGTTACCCATGCTTAGAAATCTTATGACGTCATAATCTCGCGATTGAGACGTCATAAGATTTCTAAGCAGCAGCCGTCCTTCCCAAATTTAGGGCCACTGGTTCCAGGGAAGGGAGAGAGCCAGTGCTTTAAGACAAATACAACATCCATGACTCACCGGGACTCGTTTCGAGTGTATGATCGGAAGCCAGCACTTAGTACTTTTGATAATACAGTGTATTTTTCCACTGCGCTTTAGGGGCGGATTTTGATTGTTTGTACGTATATTTGGAGGTTTAGCAACCACTGAGAGCAACGTAAGGTTAAGAGCAGTCGCCCGCCCCTAATTTGGGGCCACTCTTTCCGGAGAGGGCATAGAGCCGTGCTGTAATCCAGACACACCATCCATACGTAACTGGGATTCGAACCTGGACCCATCTCGAACGAATCGTTAGAAAACACACATAAGCAACGAAGGCAATCAGTATTATCCTTCTATATCATTTTTTCATTAACTTAGAGAAGCAATATCTTTATTTAGCTGAGCTTTCAGGATTATTCAAATATTTTTACGAGGTTTGCCTCCAGTTAGGTGAATTAGCCGTTGAACGTCAATCAGGAATAGATGATTTGCTGGAAGATGTAGAAACCATGTTCGTCCACTTCTTCAAGATGCTGAAAAATGCGGTAGGAAATGAGAAGATCAACGCGCAGAAACATCGAGACGGAAGCAAGGCTGTGAAGCTGGCATATTACTCGAAATACAGGCTTCAGAAAAGGATTGGTTTCATTTCATTTCATTTATTTCGTTATGGGGTTACATTAGACCATGTTACATTTCAAAAATTGTTTTATAATATAATATTAAGAAAAAAATATATCATATGAATAATTTTGTACAGGGTAACCAGAGAACAGGAAATTGAGGAAAAGGCTATATATACACAGTGTGGCAAGGAATATTTAAGACTGGGTCTGTAAAATGAAATAGAAACAAGAAATTATAATTTGTTTTGGTTTGTTATTCAAAATAAGTCCCTCCGGCTTCAATACACTTGTTACAGCGATTTAATAATGATTCGAATGCCTGTTCCAGTTCACTTTACGGAATTGCCTCCAAAGCACGCGCCGAAGCTGTTTGTATGGTCGAAATATCATCAAAATAACATCCTTTTAGCGTCATTTTAAGTTTTGGGAATAAAGAAAAGTCGCAGGGTGCTAAATCAGGCGAATACGGTGGATGATTCAACACACAGACGTTATTTTTAACCAAAAATCTACGAACAAGAAGTGAGGTGTGACTGGGTGCATTATCGTGCAACAACCACCGACTGTTTCCATCCCGATATTCTGGACGAATGCGACAAATTCTGCCCATCAAACGCTTCAAAACATTTAAACAAAACTCACCAGTAATTGTTTGTCCACTTGAAACAAATTCTTTGTGGATAATACCCTTACTATCGAAGAATATAATGAGCATTGTTTTGATTTTCTATGGAACTTTTCTTGTTTTTTTTGTTTGTGGTGAGTTTTTTGACTTCCATTCCGCACTTTGTCGCTTTGTTTTAGGATCATATTGAAAACACCATGTTTCATCACCTGTAACAATCGATTTTAAGAAGTTTGGATCATTTTCAACGGCTGAAAGGATGTCTCTGCAATGTGCACTTCTCCTTGATTTTTGTTCATTGGTTAACGTGTGTGGAACAAATTTAGCGCAGACTTTTGTTTTGCCCAAATCTTCATGCAGGATGGTTCGAATCGTTTCTTTGTTTATGTTTAAAGACTCTTCCAGCATTCTTAGTGACGCACATCGATTGTTTGCCACGAAATCGCGCACTTTTTCAATAATCTCAGGTGTCCTAGATGAACTTGGTCTTCCGGTATGCTTATCATCTTCTAGCGTATCTCTTCCGTCCAAAAAACGTTTGTGTCTCAAGAAAACATTTGATCTACTTAAACAAAACTCACCGTAAACTTGTTTCATCGATTGGTACGTTTCCGAGGCACTTTTACCAAGGTTTACGTTAAATTTAATAACAGCCCTTTGTTTGAGTTACTTTAACAACTGCGCAGTACTTTTGGCAGAAAGCAAGCAAATGGTCTTGGTTTATAACGCATTCGCGATTACACTGGTGGCGCCACCGTAGGCTTAAATCTAGCGCCAGTCTTAGAAATTCTTTGACGCACTGTGTATATGAGGCCTGAGTGAATCCGAAATCCCCTAAAGCACGTATTCAAGTCAAACGTTCTGCACATATAAAAACATTTACGCATATGTGGTCTTATTAATAAGTTTTACCATGGAATTTTATATTTTAGTTTGATAGCAAATAATTTTAGTTGCTTTTAAAAATAATTATAATTATTAATATGTGTTAGTTGACAAGGTAGGTTATTCCATAACATCAATCCTTGGTAACCAATAAATCTTTGTTGGGTTATAGTGTTAGGCATTGGTAACAAAAATGCATTTCTGTCTCTTGTTTGACAGTCTGGACCCACAGTGTTAGGCTGAATTAAATGTTGATACCTATTATCTTTTATTATTTTATACATAAATCCTAATAATCTATATTGCCATAATTTTTCAATATCTAAAAATCCATAATAATGAATCCGTAGCCCCATATTCAAATTAATCCTCCTAAAATTATTTTGACAGTGCGAACCGATAATGGGGGTCAGTTTTGATGTGTACAATGTCGTCGTGTAGGAAAAAAGACGCAGAGCGAGCGTTATAGTCTGTCATAATTCATGATACACTTAATTTTGCTGACAGACCCTAGAGACATCAAAGCTGAAACAAAGAAGCAAGCAAAAGATGAAAAGTCTGATGTTCTGGAGACTCAAACCCAATGGAATAGTTGACCCTGATTGAGAAGGTTCCAGAGAAGTAGCTGTCCTTGGGTTAGTAACTCGCTGAGCTGAAGCAGGGAGAGAGAAAGAGATAGATAGATAGATAGATAGATAGAGAGAGAGAGAGAGAGAGAGAGAGAGAGAGAGAGAGAGAGAGAGAGAGAGAGAGAGAGAGAGAGAGAGAGACAACAAGAGGCTCAGATGAAGCCTGTTAGGAGAAGGTACAATTAAAAAACGTAACGTGATCATAACTATCTCCAGTACACAACGTCAAGCGTCATTATTTAGATAAAACAGAGGAACATGCAGAGGTCAATTGCCAAGTGGTTTGTTCACACTTTCGCCAAGCGTCATCACTGAGAAAACCGTTGACCACCAGCAAACCCCGGTATCCTGCTACTTCGCCAAGGAAGAAAGAGACAGACAGACAGACAGAGAGACAGAGCCTGAGGCAGACGGTGCAGAAAGTGGATCATCTGATGTTCTGCGCTCCAACCGAATTCGCGGCGGATGAAAGAAGTATCGCGGCAGAGATTCCACTGGGTTTGTGTGGCTGTACTTATGACACAAAACGAGTAAGAGTCAAACGGCACCTTACAATCTACGTGAAGCAACTGTGACGTATATTATAATTTAACTTTCATTTTTAGTTCCTTTTCCTATGTAAATTTGAGTTTTTTTCTCTTTTGTACTAAAATCTTCTCTCTCTCACATGAATGAGGTCGGCAACACTTTTGAGGTCAGAGAGAGTGACGTATGAATGTGATAAGAACGATAGATAAAAAAGACGAAACCGCAGTTGTTTAGGGTATGTGTGTGGAGATGTTGGATCGGTATTAAGATAGGTGTGAAATTTACAATTTGTAGTGCTATATTCTGGAGTTCATCAAATTTTGCTGGACCAATAAAAGGTTATCGTAAGTTTGATTTCTGTATATGTTTGGTCTGGACGCAAAACCTTAATCCCGTGCAACTATTGCACCGTATTCTCATTTAGTTCAACATTTCCTTAGTCATGGTTTTAGACATAGCGTAAAACCAATGTTGCTCACGAAAAAGGGTTACGTTATACAACAAATAATGGGTCCCAAATGATTTAAAAACATTCCCAGTGATAAGTGTGAAGTGCTACAAACAAAACAATAGTGGTGCCCAGTGGTCGGCTACAAGTGAAACTGCAGTAGATAATTGGCACCCTGTAAACTGTAAGTAATCTGCTTTAAATATTCTATTACCTGCATGACTTAATTGCGTGGACTATCCCAAAAGTATCGGAATTGATAGTAAATGTTGGAGCGATCGACATAAACGCTTAGCTGTTTCCGCGCAGTTAAAATCGCCGAGGAAAGACCTAACTGCGTGCTTTACCTGAACCTAACTAGGTTTTTTAACTGAACATAACTAAGTGCTTTAACTGTCTCAAACGTAGAAAACGGAAATTGGAAGTTATAACCACACCTTCTCTTTCATTAACGTGCTTATGCCATCGTCACTTCCTCTTTTAAAAATAAATGTGTATACAGAACCTGAGTGTATATCTAGATTTTGCTTAGGATTTGACAATTTCCAGTCAATGTGTTGACCCGTGCCAGCGAATAATTTATGTTGTTGCAGGCTCATTAAAGCGTGTATTCCTTCTTCTCCACTCATCAGGCCTATGATTAAGAAAATACACCACTTTAAGCGCAATTAGCAGGCGTAAGCCTGGGAGGTGCTGAGGTTAAAAATCGCTGACAGAACTAACGAAGAAATTGAAATGAAAGTTCGTTTCGATCTCTGATGAGCAATATTAAATACCGTACTTTTCGTGGTGTAATTCTCTGTAACACATAATCTGCAGACTGTGAAATTCGGGAGAAAAATCGCCGTATAATCCGCACCTGCGATGTTGATCCCGAACATACTTTTCCGAAAGAAAAATCGCGATTCACGAAATGACTCAGCAGTCCAAAAATAGGAATAAAGCGATCATATTAAGAAATAACTGTCAATTTTTAATTCCTTTGTGTTGCTTCCAAGTGAATAAACAGAAAACATATGATATTTATTAGCATTACGTCAGTTCTGTAGTGAGACCTGTGGCCCCCACAAGCCTGCATTGTGCTCAGCTTGCAACGGTCACCAAGAATAATTATCCTCTTAAATTCTTAATGCCTACCCCAGCTAGCTTTTCATCAGATGGAGGTAACAGTATTTAAAGTATTTGACGTGTAATTCATCATTGACAGTGTATCAACAAAATCAGTTCTAGAGGAAAGCACTGTTCCAGTCCTCAGGCACCTTCCCTTTGTTGAGGAATCTAGTTGAAACTACACTCACCCAGGTTTTCTCTAGATGTCTCAATGACGGAAAGATTTCTGAGGATTGGAACAATGCTATATTGATCCTACTACATAAAAAAGGTGACATTGAGGATCTCAGGAACTACAGGCCCATCAGCCTCTTATCAGTAGTTTATAAAATCTTCCTTAAGGTTCTTTCACATCTCTTGAAGGTAACTGTGGATGTTGCTCAACTGAGAGAATAACCTGGATTCAGGAGTAACTACAGAACTATAGATCATATCTATGTACTGACAGAACTAATTGAAAGAACGAGGGAATATGAACTACCATTATGTATGGCTTTCGTTGATTATGAAAAAAGGCCTTTGATTCCGTAAAACCATCAGCAGTTACAATGGCTTTGAAATCTGACGGTATTGAAGATGCATACATTAGCATTATTTATAACATCTATCAAAATGCAAGTGCAAAGGTTCGGTTATTTGATGATACAGCACCAATAAAAATAGGAAAGGGAATGAAACAAGGTGACACCATATCTCCCAAACTCTTTAATGCCATATTGCAATATGTCTTTCAATCATTGAACTGCGAAAACAAAGGGACTAAAAATGGTGAATATTTAACTCACCTTTGTTTTGCTGATGACGTCGTCATTTTTGCAACTATACCTTCAGAGCTCCAGAAACACCTTCAGAGCTGCAGAAATACCTTCAGAGCTGCAGAAATACCTTCAGAGCTGCAGGATTTTGCTGACAAAAGTAAAGAAGTGGGTTTAAAAATGAACTGTCAGAAGACAAAATTGATGTACAATGCTTGTACAAGAAATAAAGATTTATCAATTGATGAGAAAAAGCTGGAGATAACAGATTCCTATATTTATCTTAGGCAGCAGATATCCGGCGAGGGTCATATTGAGAAAGAAATTAATCGGCGTATAAAACTTGATTGGAGAGCTTTTGGCAGAAACAGTACAATTTTTAAAAGCAATATGCCGTTATGTCTTAAAACAAAAGTGTTTAATCAGTGCATCCTTCCAGTTCTTACGTACGGAGCAGAGAAGTAGATCTTAACTAAAGAAGATATACAAAGACTGCAGATAACTGAAAGAAGCTTGGGGAGATGCATGCTTAGAGCAATCAAGAAAAACAAGAAGAGGGACTCGTGGATCAAGAAAATGACAAGAGTGGAAGACATCCTGATCAGAATAAAATTCCTGAAGTTTCAGTGGGCTGAATACGTTGCCAGAGGAACGGACCACTGATGGACAACCGAAATCCTTGACTGGATTCCAAGAACCAGGAAAAGACCCAAAAGAAGACCACATGGGGGGATAGGTGGATGAAATTCGAAAGCACGCGGAAGTGACATGGAGGAAACTGGCTCAAGACAGACTGTTGTGGAAGAAACTTGGGGAGATCTTCACGCAACAGTTGATTGCTAATGGTTGACAATGATGATGATTGACAATGATGCATTTTTTAATTTGCTTAAATTCTTCGTCATATATGGTCGGCTTTCGGTTTAAATGAACGAATAAATACTTTCTCTTACAGAATTATATTTCACAATTTATATTAATTTCTCAAAAATATATTTAAAATAAAAATATTGAACTAAGTTATGAAATTTCCAAAAAATCCTTGTTTGATAAGTTAAAGTGAATCTGAGAGAGATATAACTGAATGTAGATTTTTCTGCATGTGCTATATTTGCCAAAACAGCCGTACATCGTGACTAAACACAGTAAAGGTTTTTAGTGTTCAAAAGCCACAACGCCAAATAGGAATATGCCTGGATTGACGGTAGGACTCACAGCAATTTGAATTAAACCTAAATTAGTGGTGACAAAGGAATAAGCCCTGCATTTAAAAGCATGTTCTTCTAATTAAACTCAAAACCCTGGCGAATTTGGGCTACACCTTCCATTGTAAACCAGCGAAAACGAAATCGACTTCTAAATAGAAATTTTTCTTTTCTATATCTGAATCTAAAGTAATTCGTTTCTAGATCCCAGAATCGGATTCCGTTGGAATTAAACTGCAAGCTCTTAAATAAAACACTTACCTTAAAATCCAATTACAGTCCTGCTTATTCATTTCGTGATAGGTAAATCGTGCACTAAATCTTAGGCGTTAAACTAAAATCCTCTATTTATGGGTCCCAATGGATAAATCCTAAAACAACTTGCTCTGCAGCTCTTGAACAATAAATTCTGAACAACCATTCCTTTCAGAACTACAATTACCAATCCTTTTTCCTTTCAAGTATTTTAAACGGCAGATCCAAAACAAACAAATCCTTCCTTCCAAAAGTTATGCGACTTGAAAAACTAAATCGTTCTTTACTCTTTCAGATATAATGTAAAATCCCTCTTTTACAGCTCATAGATAGGAAATTCTTGTTTATATTTCTTCCTTTCCCAAGTACAATAATAAATTTTACTGATTTCTTCCCTTCTAAATTATTTTTAGTAACATTTACATGAAAATATTTTTAAGATAGTGTGTATATTTATTGCCTGATTCGGAACAGCACTGCACTGCGCCGCTTGAATTTAATCAATGTCACACATTTGAAATTAAATTAATGCCACAAAAATTGTTAGCGAGCATGTTTCAGGGGGAACACTACAGAAACGTAGAAAAGTGTCACACGCAATTGCATTTTCACATAATCTTATATTGATGTGTGCGATCAAACGCTGAAATGTCAGCCATCCAAACTTATTGAATCTTCAGCAATTACAGTCGATCTCTTTTCCTATTTCCCTTGTTTTTATCAAAGAACCGAAGACACGATTTACCACACCTGCAACGTCGTAGAGCAGGAGTTAGAAATATTTCCGCTATCGTCCTCACTTATGTCTTTCACCGGTGTCTAATAAATTGGCTTTGAAAGTTAAGGAGACAAACTGAGGGAGAGACAAAGAGAAAGAATGAGAGAGAAAAACACCAAGAAAAAGTATAAATGACGGATGCTTACTCAGGCTTCGATTCCAAAAGTTGCTGAATTTAGAATGCTGAATTTGCTGAATTTCGATGCTGATGCAGATTTTATAATCAGTTCAAATATGATCAAATCAGATTGATCTGATTGAAAATCATATCTGATCAAATCTTATCATCTTATCTCATCGAAATCTTATCATCTTACTCATTCAAATCTTATCCTATCTCATTCAAATCTTACCAAATGATACAGGATAAATTTATCTTATCAAATTCATGTTATCTAAGAATTCATAAATCTAAAAATTCATCTTATCAAATTCATCTTATCTTACCTTATCTTATCTTGTCTTATCTTATCTTGTCTTATCTTATCTTGTCTTGTCTTGTCTTGTCTTATCTTGTCTTGTCTTACCTGATTCAATCTTATTCATCTGATCAAATGTTATTTTATCTTAAATCTTATCTGATTCAATCTTATTCACCTCATCAAATGTTTTCTTATCCTATCTTAAATCTTACCTGATTCAATCTTATTCATCTGATCAAATGTTATTTTATCTTAAATCTTATCTGATTCAATCTTATTCACTTCATCAAATGTTTTCTTATCCTATCTTAAATCTTACCTGATTCAATCTTATTCATCTGATCAAATATTATCTGCCTCAATCTTATTCATCTGATCAAATGTTATATTATCTTATCTTATCTTAAATCTTACCTATTAAATCTTATTCGTCTGATCAAATGTTATCTTATCTTACCTCAATTCTTTTCTGATTCAATCTTATTCATCGGATCAAATCTTAAATTATCTTATCTTAAACCTTACCTGATTCAATCTTATTCGTCTGATCAATGGTTATCTTATCTTAAATCTTATTTGATTCATCTTATTCATCTGATCAAATCTTTTCGTATCTAATCTTAAGTCTTACCTGATTCAATCTTATTTATCAGATCAAATCTCATCGTATCTGATTTTGAATGTGATTGATCTGATTTCCAAATCGGATTGATCAGCTTTTGATCTGATCAAATCAGATTTTAGATACTGATTCTAATTTAGATAAGCATTTAGATCTGAATACTAATTTCGCTGAATTTAGAATGGTGAATTGAGAATTTTCTTCCTCTTTCGCTTTAAGATGTGATAAAAAAAAATGAAGAAAAACGTGTGGTGTTTTACTATGATTTACTGAATATCCACCTGCGAAGCAATTTACACAACAGCTCGATAAGAAGGCCAAAATATTCTTGCACAAATTGAATGCATTTTTGAGGGAAACAAAGAACATCAAGAACTCTTCCTGCGTTATTCAGAACATTAACTTCTTTAAATGATAACATTCTGCAAGTTTTGCTGATTTGGAGATGTCTTTCTCAAACTTTACCTCTCAGATGGTTTTACATAAAAGCGCAGTTTAATTTGAGAACAAAAAAAGGAAGCTGCACTCCATTTGATAAATTGTTCTTCTTGCGAGTTTCTGGATTTGGACGATAAGAGCGACTGGATTAGTTACTTGTCTTCCAATTTTTAAAAATTTTTATTTTTAGGCTTTGTGCCGAATAACTCCTACGTTATCATCTCCAAACATGTGTGCCTTAGACGGAAGGTTAAGTGTTACCTTAACAACAAAAACGTTTGGTGTCCAAAATTAACGTGACGAACACAAAATCATGAATAACGCAAAATACATGCGACAGATTTTAATGACAGTTCGTGCGGACGTACATACAGGGGTTGGAACAGAATAAGGTAAACACCACGATCAGAAACGTGGCTTTTAATGCAGTAATACGTAAAGGTATTCACCACTTTTTGGTTGTAATAGCTTTGTTTAGAATGTCAAGGTTCTGTTTAAGTCAATTTAAAGTGTCTTATAGCAAACTTTCCTTCAGGATGGCGATGAAATGAGCAACCTAAACGAACTTCGAAAGAAAGCTAATTGTTGGTGGCCGGCTAGTTGGTGCCTCGGTGACAACAGTCGCCAGGGTAGTGTGGGTGTCGAGAGCTACTGTGTCAAGCGCCATGACAGCATACTGTGTTCATGACTTCGGAAGAGGGTAATTTTTGGTGGCCGGCTAGTTGGTGCCTCCGTGACAACAGTCGTCAAGGTAGTGTGGGTGTCGAGAGCTACTGTGTCGAACGTCATGACAGCATACTGTGTTCATGACTTCGGAAGAGGGTAATTTTGGTGGCCGGCTAGTTGGTGCCTCCGTGACAACAGTCGTCAAGGTAGTGTGGGTGTCGAGTGCTACTGTATCGAGCGTCACGACAGCATAATGTGTTCATGACTTCGGAGAGGCTAATTTTTGGGGGCCGGCTAGTTGGTGCCTCCGTGAGTGACAACAGTCGTCAGGGTAGTGTGGGTGTCGAGAGCTACTTTGTCGATCGTCATGAGAGCATACTGTGCTCATGACTTCGAAAGAGGCTAATTTTTGGTGGCCGGCTAGTTGGTGCCTCCGTGACAACAGTCGTCAGGGCAGTGTGGGTGTCGAGAGCTACTGTGTCGAGCATCATGACAGCATACCATGTTCGTGGCAAAACCTCGTCTGCGAAACACAAGAGCAGCCAGAAAACGACCGCGAGTGATAGAGACATTAGAGCATTAAAGAGGATTCTTACCCGTAATAAGAAGACCACGGCGCCGAAAAGCAGTGTGGAGCTCAATCTGCATTTTCAGATCCCAGGATCAACAGAAACAGTGCGCAGGGAGCTTCATAAACAAGATATTCTTGGCAGAGCTGCTATCGCAAAACCGCTGGTGACCCGGGTGAATGTACAACGGCGACGGCTATTGTGCCAGGAACATATAACGTGGACTTCCAATGCATGGAAACGTGTGATGTGATCGGATGAACCCACATTCACACTAATCCCCACCGCAAGGCGTGTTTACGTGTGGAGAACGCCGTCAGAAGCATAAAAAAGGCTGTCTGCTCCCAACAGTGCAGCCAGCATTTTGGTGGTTGTGTCATGCCCTGGGCGGCCATATCGTGGTTTTCAGCAGGTCTCCCGATCACCCACAAAGGACGGATGACTGGCAGGGCTTATGAAACCATTTTGGCTAACCAAGTCCTTCCAATGGCTCAGGCATTGCTTCCTGCAGGGGATGCCATCTATCAAGATGATAACATCCCAATTCACAGAGCTCGGAATGTTCAATCATGGTTTGTGGAACATGAGGACGAACTTTCACACCTTCCTTGGCCTACCCAATCACCAGACGTAAACATCATTGAACCGATGTGGTCTGTATTGAAAATCAGGATAAGATCCCGTTATCCTCCTCCTGTATCTCTCAAATACCTGGAGCAGTTTTTACATGAAGAATGGTCTAACATCCAACTAACCAATGTCCAGGATTTGTATGCGTCCATTCCAAGGAAGATTCAGGAGGTTTTGAATGCCAAAGGTGGTCCCACACCCTACTAGGTACGCAAAACAGTCTTTTCCTAGGTGTTCACATTATTTTGTCCAACCCCTGTATATCGATAACGCAGCAATACACAACAGAAAAGGAACGTTATTATCGCATGAGGAGAAAGCCTGGGCATTACAGCGTGGCAGTCCAAAACTGATGCACCAAATGGCGCGGATTTTAAAGGGCTAATAGGGAGTGTGGTTAACCCGAAAAACGGTACAGCTCTTAGTACAAGCCCTCATGCTGTTTGCAAGGCTCTGAATGAGAGTTTGGGGCAATAACTGCTACTCCTCCACCAAGATGCGTCGTAGTCGTAGTCGAGTTCTGGGAGAAAGCTGCCGGATTGCAACTGCTCTTCACAGGACATCCCAGCCGTGCTCCATCGCGTTCAGATCTGAAGATGTCGCTGACTGTTGTGAATACCCTCATTTTCCAAGTATTTTTCGAGTAATATAGGGATGAGCGTTATCATCCGTAAAAAGGAACCGGGAGCTAACAGCTCCTTTGAAAATCCGTACATAGGGCTCTAGGACGTCATCCCTGTAGCGTGGAGAAGTCGGGTGCCTCCTGGAAACACGTGCAGTGGCGTTCGTCCATCCAACATGATGCCAGCCCAAACCAGGAGTCCTCCACCACCGCAGTGGTCAATTCCCCTAAAGTTGAAGGGAAGATTTGGACTTCCCGCCTCTTTCCAAATGCACAAACATGTCGAAAATCCGTGTTTCGTTTGTACCAAGAACCATCACTGAAGAGAACTCAGGCCCATTGATCAGGGGTCCAGGAATGATGTTGTCGGGCCTAATTGAGATGGACCCTTCTGTGCGTTGCGGCGAGTGGGATGCAAACCATTGATTTTGTTTGCATGCAGACCGCTGTCGTAGAGTCTTCTGTAAATTGTTTGCCTCAATATCGCGGTTCCCTTTTCATGGGTGGAGATTCAATGGTGTTCCATATGTTACCCTATGAAACACCATTGAATCTCCACCCATTCCATCGCATTCCTAAGAGGAGGAGCCACAGCTTGAAATCATCTTTTTTCAGCACCCCAAAGGCATTCCAAAAATGCTTTTCGGGGAAGTAATGTGTCATTCAAGGAGAAATCTTTTAAGAAAAGCAACGAAATTTACACAAGAAAACTGAAAACCAAAGAAAGGTTCAGCTAGAGGTACATATCCTAACCAGTTCCGTAAGATAGACGAGTGCCAAGATAGACCAGTGCTAAGACAGAACCAGTAACGTAAGACAGAACCAGTAACGTAAGACAGACCAGTGCCAAGGCAGAACCAGTTCCGTAAGACAGACAAGCGGCAAGACAGAACCAGTTCCTTAAGACAGACCAGTACCAAGACAGAACCAGTTCCGTAAGACAGGACAGTGCCAAAACAGAGCAATGATGTTAGACAGAGCAGTGACAACACAGAACCAATTCCGTAAGACAGACTAGTGCAAAGACAGAACCAGTTTCGTAAGACAGACCAATGCCAAGACAGAACTAATTCCGTAAGACAGACCAGTGCCAAGACAGAGCAATGACGTAAGACAGAGCAGTGCGAAGACAGAACCAATTCCGTAAAACAGACCAATGCCAAGGCAGAACCAGTTCCGTAAGACAGACCAATGCCAAGACAGAGCAATGACGTAAGACAGAGCAGTGACAACACAAAACTAGTTCCGTAAGACAGACCAATGCCAAGACAGACCAATGCCAAGACACAGCAGTGCCAAGACAGACCAATGCCAAGACAGACCAATGCCAAGACACAGCCGTGCCAAGACAGACCAATGCCAAGACACAGCAGTGCCAAGAGAGACCAATGCCAAGACAGAACCATTTCTGTAAGGCAGACCAGTGCCAAGACAGAGCAATGACGTAAGACAGGCCAGTGTCACGACAGAACCAGTTCTGTAAGAGAGACCAGTGCCATGACAGAGCAATGACGTAAGACGCCAAGACAAAACCAGTTCCATAAGACAGACCAATGCCAAGACAGAATGAATTCCGTAAGACAGACCAGTGGCAAGACAGAACCAGTTCCCTAAGATTGACTAGTACCAAGGCAGAACCAATGATGTAAGACTGGCAAACCAAACCCATGCTTCATCGGGACACGAACCAGGACCAACTCGAACGAAGAGTCAGAGGCTAGTTCTTAGAACACTGTTCTTCAGCGGTCGCCATAAGACTACATCGCCCTTGCGTCTCATCGGAAAACCCGAACACTGACCACTGAGCCTTCCAAATTTTTGTTTTGTGAAGCTCTTTAGCAATTTGTACATCCGCTAGGCGGAAATTTTCTACCACAGTTTTTCGACATGAAGTTATATTTCTTGTGCGGCCACTTTATTTGGTCGATCCAGATGATATTAACCTTTAACTGATTCTTCTTCGTTTCAATAACGATATCCGTCCCTCAGCTATAGCATAGGAGGTCAAAGAATTTTTATAAAACTGTGAACACTTAAAAACGTATGTTTTCTCTACAATTTTAATCTTTAAGAAGTGTTTTACATTAAAAGTTTTCCCACCATTCCTGAATGATTTAGCAAATCAACTTAGCAGCTCTTGTGGCGCTGTGGTCTAAACGCTGGTTTCTGACAATTTTTGCGAAATGGGTTCAACGAATATTTACCATTTCGACGGAACTATTATTTTGTTATCACGATGATTTAATAATGCTTTTCGAAACTGAATTATACAAGTGAGAATTTTTAATAAACTGCACAAAATCCTGATGAGAAACGATCTCTCAAGTTTTTTACACAAACAGTACCTTGACTTATGTACCGCAACAAAATGTTAATTTTTAATACACTAATTGCATTTCTTTGAGAATCCTTTTTTGTTTAATGAATGAATAATTTTGATATTCGCTTCTAATTTACCAATGAATCAGTATCTTCACGAAGAAAATCAAACATTCAGAAGATTTAAGGATTTAATTAATGAAGTATTAATTAATTTCCGCTCTCGCTTTTGCGTTGCTGATCATGCTACAAGCGTCAGATTTTTACAAATTTGTATCAAATGCGGCTGTTAATTTTTAATCTAAAAAGCAACAGCGAAAAAGCAAATGTCGTAGTTCATTTTACATCATCACTAACTACTTTACATGGTTAACGAGTAATGCGAAACACCTGCAAGAAGCATGCGGCGTGAGTTTTTTTCATTTCTTCTGATCTTCAAAACGTTTAATGAATTTTTTTAAATTAATGAAGCAAGCATCATAATACTTATTAATTGCACTATGCTTCAAAACTTTGAAATGCTGTCATTCTAAAGCGATGGCTATTTCGTATTATTTTCTTTCGCCACCGGGAATGAGATCACATGCTTTGATGGAGATTTACGAGAGATATTTCGACCTATGGGCAAAAGAAGGGGGGACTACATTCTGTCTGCGCATTAACACGTTATTTAGTGACACTGTCGCTACCAAACCGCGTACAGAGCGCAAAGACACTGTCTTTTTAATTCTCTAAGAAGATGCCTATAAGAACCTTAATTTGGAAAGCCCGGCACAGCTCAGAGTACCTACAGAGTCGGTTTAAATAATGCAAGGCTTCCTCCAGAATAGGGGTCTTCAACCTGTGGCAAACAGAGTACATTTCAACGGTTCGCGAGAAATTCATAACACTTTATTGCGAGAACAAAAATAAATAAAAGGTGCGAATTACATATATTCTGCTATTATAAGGGAAAAAACAAAGTTATGGTTTTTGAGCGAGGAACTGTTAGTACTGAATGTAATATAAGTCTAAATGGCACAGTGATTGACCAGGTGAATGCGTTTGTGTATTTAGGAAGCATGTTTGACAGAGAGAACAAATTGGATGGTGAAATTAGCAGGAGAGGGAATTCTTCATTGAAAGTAATTGGTGCTCTGGGAGGTTTTCACAAGGAACGATGGGTTCTCAAGAGAGTTCCGCATGGCTGTGTATGAAAATGCATTTGCTCCTACTCTGATGTATGGCAGTGAAACTGGGTACTACAGAAGAAACATAGGAGACGTTTGTGTGCTGGAGAAATGCATTACTTGCGGGAGTGGGGTGTGGCACGACACGTTCTGATCGTGTGAGAAATGAAGATGTGTTGCAGTTGTCTAATGTGAAGCAAAATGTTGTAGGCAAGATGGAGACTAATATACTTCGGTGGTTTGGCCATGTTGAAAGAATTAGTGATGAGATGGTTACTAAGAACGTTTTTAGCCTTAGTAGCAGGAAAGAAAGGCAGAGGGAGGTCAAGGAAGTCATGGGAGGATCAGATTCAGCAGAGTCTGCATGAGAAAAAGATTATGAGTATGAAGTACAGAAGGTCTTGTGTACGTCGTGTGATGGATGTCAGTGAAGCCCGAGTTGTGTGTCAAGGTCGCTATAAATGGAGAAGTTTGATACGACAACAGTAAGTAAATAATCAGTTAGAAATTTATCTGGTAGTTTGTATTTCTTTTTGGATCTAACCTCTGAATTAAGAGAATAGCATAGTGATATGTATGCATGTATGTATGTACTAAAACATGCTGACTATGCATGAGAAAAAGAACACAAGGAGGGAGTTTAGTAACTCCAGCGTGATGATAATGGGCAGTTCAAAAGCAAACAGTTCGAAAAGTTTTGACAAAAAGGCAATGAAGATCTAAGGTGAAGAATAGCAGGCATCCTTAGGGAATTATAACATTTTAAGGCGAATACGGTTGTGATGAACAGAAACCCAACCGATTGTTGTTGACCATGAGGAGTAGAACTAATTAATACAGACATTTACCTTGGACCAGGAGCTTCAAACAAAGATCTTCGCGCTTTCCACGTTTATAAGTGAGTCACGGAAAAATTTTCATTGGCCGCCACCGGGAGTCGAACCCAGGGTCTTCCAGTTACGCGCCGGATATGCTTCCGCTACACCACAGCGGCCTCGAATTCCTCCAGACTCACACACAAACTGCCAAGCCAATTTGTCAAGTTGCTTCTTGGAGCCCCGCAGAATGCTGGGAATTCACCAAAGATGGTAAGCAGCAACTAAAGAAATAATTAGAAGGCGAATGAATAATTAATACAGACATTTAACGTGGACCAGGAACTTCAAACAAAGATCTTCGCTCTTTCCACGTTTATAAGTGAGTCACGGAAAATATCTCAGAGTGGAATCTGGAAGAATTCGAGGCCACTACGGTGTAGTGGAAGCATATCCGGTGCGTAACTGGAAGACCCTGGGTTCGACTCCCGGTGACGGCCAATGAGAATTTTTCCGTGACTTACTTATAAACGTAGAAAGAGCGAAGATAGTTGTTTGAAGTTGAAGGAGTAGAACTTTTGAAGTTGGGTGTTTTGAATCTCAGTAGTACATGCAAGCTGAATACGTCAAGTGAGCACATTTCTAAACAGGTGAAGTAGTTGATCACGGGCGAGTCGGATGGAAAGCTGTTGCGTGCTCCGTGAAGAAGCTGTAGATTACGGGTTACGCAAGAATGAAGATGAATGCACAGAGTGGAGCACGGCAGGTAGTTACTGGGTCATGAATAGGTTGGCAATTACAAATTTTGAAGATGACAATCCGTTTTTTTTTGGTGTAAATATGACAAGGATTATAAGTCAGATACTATCCGAAAACTTGAAAATTTCCTCGTCCTGGTGCGAGAGCCGAACCCGCGTCGCCCAGATAGCGCCAGGGTATACTAACCAGTACACCACCCAGAACGACCAAGCCTCAAGTTTCCGATTAATTTGAATATAACTATTATTTGAATAACCATACACTAAAGAGCAATTGAATTAGAGATACCTGTCTAGTAACGTGTAGCACCACCTTTCGTCCTGATGGCGGCAGCGATTCGTCTCGGCATGGACTCGACAAGACACCGGAAGTGTTGGGAAGCCATACGGATCCACGACCCCTGAACAAGCTCCCACAGTTCACGAAGATTTGATGGAGGGGGTCAGAGCCTCGAACATCTCTCTCGATGGCAACCCAGATGTGCTCTATGGGATTGAGGTCAGGTGACCTAGCTGGCCAAGGAAGCGAGGACACGTCGGTGGAGTGTTCATCCAACCATTCGGATACAATTCGGGAGCGATGGCGCGGTGCATTGTCTTGTTGCAGGATGAGGTCATCAGTGGTATGTTAAAGACGCACAAACGGGAGCAAATGATCGTCCAGGATATCCCGGTAACGTCGACCTGTGAGGGACGATGTCACACGTACCAGGAGTCCCATTTCAATCCACGTAAACAGTCCCCAGACGAGAATGCCACAACCACCTGCTTGAAGAGTACCCTGCTGGCAAGAAGGATCCATCGCTTCATGTGGTTTGCACCGTACTCGTATCCTGCCATCCGCATGTAATAACGTGAATCTCGACTCATCAGTCCAGGTCACATTTTTCCACATGTGTAGGGTCCAGTGGCGATGTTCTCGCGCTCATGCTAATCTTTGCACCCTGTGATGTGCGGTCAGCAGCGGTACCGTCATGCGACGATGGCTTCTGCACCCCATAGCGAGGAGATGGTTCTGGATGGTGTGGCTGCTTACGCATTTGTGTGCACCAGCGTTAAATTGCCGAGTGATTTATTGCACTGTGGCCCATCTATCCGCTGTTACAATGCGAGCTAGCCGACGATGACCCCACTCATCCACACGCTGTTGTCCACGGCAGTTGGCCCTTGCAGGATGGCTTTACCGGATTCAATGTAGTCACGGTGCACCCGTGACACAGTGGCTCGTGAAAATCTTAGTGCCTGCACGACTTCTGAGATGGACTGACCCATTCGTCGGGCCCCGACAATTTGCCCACGATCAAATGCGTCTTGCCCATACTGCGTCCAACTCTTACTGATTGCTGTCGCATCACTCCTTATATTGTCGGATCACTGTATACGTCATGTCGTTTCCGTTTACAGGGCCGCCCACAGCGCCACATTTGCATAACGCCAGCTACCTCTAATTCAATATTGCTCTTCAGTGTATATATTTTAATAACCATCACAGGATTTGAATTAATTCTAATTCTGTGATGGTTATATTCAAATTAATCGAAACTTGAGACTTGGTCGTAAGTTTCAATTAATTTGAAACTTGAGACTTGGTCAACCTTAATCATGAGTATTAATGAACAAGTAATCGCGGAATGAGGGATCATGCGTGAAAACTGAATTAGTGAGAGTAAATATGTAAGGGAGTGAGGGTGGCACATTGTGAATAAACGTGTAAGACGGTCCCAGTAACATTACAGTAGGAGCAGTTGGAAGAGACAGCAATGAAGACGACGAAGCCGTGTGCGTCTACAAAAGAAATTCTAAAATTGAAAGAAAATACATCGAAATAGAAAAATGAATATCCATACACCTTAGGTACATGGACTTTATATTCTCACATCTGCTCTGAGTTAAGCTGTGATAAATTATACAACTGAAAATTTTGAAGAGTACTAAAAATGTAGCCATGTCAGGTGCTTACTTCGGACTTCTTTGTTACATAGATATCATGTTAATTGCATCGTTTCTTTTTCCAAAAGTAAATGTTAGTATTCAAAACCACTCTGAAGTAATCGATATGTATCATAAACAAATGCATTCTTACTCTTCCTTCTCATGCAGCCCGCGAGTTCTATTCCATTTTTCTCATGGTTTCCGCTATTCAGAAAAGGCTGAAGACCCCTGCTTTAGGAAAATAGAGCTACTTTATGGAATTGACTTATCTTAGTAATAAAAATAATATTCTGCAAATAGACGTTCCATTTCTTATAGGAATTTCCCTCTACAGATGAGGTTTAGACCTGACAACATACTTACACGGTCGGATCAGCAGAATATGACCATCCTCGGAATCACAGTGTACTCGCCCAGGCGTGTCACAGAGTATACGTAAGAAGTTCGCCTCGCACGGAGATATAAGAGGTCGGCTAGGACAGATGAGCCATAGTGCGTCACGTGAGCACAATGGGCAGAGGTAGTAATCTGACGGACGTTCAAAAAGCGATGATCATCGGCCACCGCGCCAAGGGTGGAAGCATCTCAGAAGTATCAAACTTCGTGGGCTGTTCGCGAGGTGCTGTAGAAATGATGTACCAAGAAAATACCGCTGACATACCGGGTACGTACAGACGTCATAACTGTGGAGCCCCAAAAATCACAGACCCAAGAGGAGAACGGCGCCTCCCTTCGAGTGGTAAAGGGCAATCGACGCGCAACAGTGCAGCGATTGACCGCACAAATGAACGCCGGGGTAGCCAGGTACGTTTCATCCATAACAGTAGAACGAACCCTGTTACGCATAGATCTCCGCAATCGACGCAGCACCAAAACGTCCATGTTAACCCAGGTCCATCGGCAACGACGCCTGCAGTTCGCATGGGACTACAGTCATTGGACAGTGGAAGAGTTGAAAAAGGTTGCAGTCTCCGAAGAATCAAGGTTTCTACTCCACAGAAGTGACGGGCGGTGGAGGATACGGCGTCAGACACACGATAACCAACACTTTGACACGCTTGTTGGTTAAGTACAGGCCTGCGGTGGAAGTGCACATGCCTCAGGAATGTTTTCCTGGTATGATCCGGGACCGCTGGTACCACTGGATGAGTCCCTAAACACCAATGGCTACCTGTCCATCCTCGCAGACCACATGCGTCCCTTGATGTTGGACGTTTACCCTGGTAGTGATGGTGCCCGCCATGCCACATTGCTAAGGGGTGCGTGACTGGTTCCAGAAACACGACAGCGTTACGTCCGTTCTCCCTTGTTTGGCAAAATCGCCCGACCTCATTCGCATAGTGCACTTGTGGGACTATTTGGATCGGCAGGTTAGACGTGCCGACCCACAACGATGTCATCTCCAGGACCTCCGTGCTCTGCTGCAGTCCGCATGGGCACATGAGCCTCCACCAACCTTCCAGGTCCTCATTGCGTCCATGCCACGCCGTCTCGCCGCTGTCAGCTGCGCCAAGAGTGGCTATTCTTATTATTAGGTAGGTGGTCTTACTATTCTGATACCACTGTGTATGCTGCATATGTAAACGCTTTTCTTCTACACTTCAGTATAAACAAGATATCAGTCTTATCCCAAATATCTAAACTTCGAACTTCCTCATCTCCTCTGCAGCAACGAATGGCGCCACAAGCTGGTTTTGGTTTCGTGAAGCTGAAAAATGCTCGTGTAAACTTTCTTCAGAGAAGATGAAATGCGACGTGTGGAAACGGAATTTGATTTGAACGATTTAAGAAGTAAATCGCCCCATTTCAGACTCTCATCTTATTGCCCGGTTTTACGGGTTCAGCTGTAATGAATCAATATATTCGGTGGCTGATGGAGCCCTTCATTTCATTCAATGAACTTTATCATCTGATTCTTTAACAAGTTAGTCTTCGTTTTGTGTGACTGTTTTAAATCTAGGGTCAAAATTATGAACCTTTCAGTAGAGCCGCACAAATAGACATGATTAATTTAGTATCCACATGCCTGTAACGCCTATTTAATTACCTTCCAGTAGAGTCCCATCCGGCGGCCCAAGACTGGGAGTTTTCACCTTACCAATTTATAAAAAAAAAGAAGTCCGCCCTGATCAGTCCTGTTCATAACTCTAACTCTAAGTTGAAAATATCTAATAATCTAACCGTACAATATATTACGTATATAAAGGAGTACTACATTGCCTCCGTTCAACCTGATGATGGGGTAAATGTTACCCCGAAAGTGATAGTGAGGTATTTTAACTATAAATATCTTTCATATTTTATTAAATATCATACATAGACGGCGAGGTTCTCATTTTATTTGACGTATTGGGCGAAGTCATCCTTTTGCTGAAACAATCTAGTCGCATTCTGATGCATGTTTTTCATATTGGACAAAACTGTGTCCAAAAATGCGTACGTAAGGATCTGGCCGTGATTATGTGTTCACCGATAATGAGGTGAGGCTCAGAGATTTCCATGACCATAAAATCATTACCTGCGTACTATCACTGCAGGCCTGTTGCCGTCCAACTATACGCTGTAGCAGCACCTGTACAGCCGCGCGGCATTGAATCTTGACACATCCATGTACATGTTGGTGCTGGAAACTAGACTCGTCGGACCTCATGACTCGTTTCTACTCGTTCAATGCTCAGTCATACCTAGCTTCAAGCGGAGCTGTTGAAACGGTCGGTAAACAGCAGCAAATAAACAAACCGCCTACCGGCAGAGCACCACTTGGATTGAATATTTACTGACCTTTCTCTATGTCAACTGATTTTAGTCCACTGTAGACTGAGGTATTACCAGCTGGCTCTCGCCGTCGACAGGAATTGGAATGGGTCGAGATCCTATCCGATTCTCCATACATCCCTGACCTTTCCCTATCCTACTACGACCTGTTTCGCTCCATGCCCCACACCTCCTACAAGAGCTGCACTGTGCTTTAGAGATGGATTTAAAATCTGGCATTATTGAGCTTCTGTCCACGAAATCTGCCGAATGATAGCGCCGTGGGATTTCGGTTCTGGTAGATCTTTGCTAAAGGACTATGGAGAACAACGGCCTGTGCTTTGCAGGATTAGGTGAGCATGCATGTCTTTCTTGCATCATTAAACGTCCAACGCGCCTAGAGACCGAAAGGGGGCGCAGGTGAAGTTCACAGAGCAGTATATATACAATCCGAGGACCGGCCTTAGGTTAGTAGCGTGTTCGGAGTCAGAATGGGAAAAGCTGCCGATTTATCGGAGTTTGATAAAGGACAAATTGTGATGGCACGTAGACTCGGAACTACGATCTCCGAAACGGCGCAGCTTGTGGGTTATTTACGATGAGCCAGTCATCCAGCCGTCTGTCGTCGCAGCTCATTGATGCCAGAGGAGAGCGGTGACTGTCGCGCATTGTTCACAGCGACAGCAGGGCCACAGTGCGACAAAGCACCCGCAGTAACAACAGTGGTGATCAGAGAAATATGTCACAGCACACAGTTCATCGCAGCCTTCGGCGCATGGGCGTGCTTAGCCAAAGACCCAGCCGGGTCACCATGCCCACTGGACATCATCGCCAACAACGCATGAAATGTACCCAAGATCATCGAGATTGGACCTTTGATGATTGGAAGAAAGTGGCCTGGTCTGACGAATAAAGATTACTGGTGCATCACGTAGACGGTCGAGCGCCGATATGCCGAATACCAACGGAGGCTATGGCACTATAACGTAATTTGTCTTTCCGCTGTAACTTAGTTCTTACGTCAGTAATAACGTTATGTGTGCTAAAGTCAATGTAATTTTACAAGGCACCCGTACGCATTACAAGAAAGAAGTCAATTGCAGTACTTACAAATACGTTTATTTTGCTTGTATGGTTTGTACTCCACACTTACATCCGGTTTATTGGCGTAATCAATACAGTATCAGGGATTTAACATTCAATCGCAGTATAACAGCACGTCTATCATCAATAACATCAATCCCGTAAACAACCGCTGCATTGCCTTTTTTATCTATCGTTCTTATCCGGCCACACATACATCACTTTTGCTCTGACCTTAGTGTGTTGCCAACATCATTCTCATTTGAGGGAAAATACATAACGTTAAGGTTTGAAAATGTCTAAGAAACTCAAATTTACACAGAAAAAGGAACTCAAAAGGAAAGTTAAAATAGAATATACGTTACAGCACCTGGATGCACTGTTGTGTGAAAACAGGCCGGCGGCAGTGTTATGCTGTGGACGATGTTTTCTTGGGACACTTTAGGCCCCATTATCCCAACAGCACAATCTCTGCCAGCTGTCAGGTATCTGAGCATCGTTGCTGACCAAGTTCACCCATTCACAGCAACTGTTCTCCCTGCCGGTGATGGGCATCACCAACAGGATAATGCGCCATGCCATACTGCCAGAATCGTCAAGGTGTGGTTCGAGAAACATGCTGGTGACTTTCTGTTAATGCCCTGGCCTCCACATTCACCTGACATGAACCCAATCGAACATTTGTGGTTCGACTTGGAAAAGCGGTTTCGCGCTAAATCACCACCACCCCGAAATGTACGGGAACTGGAGGACCTGCTGTTGACATTATGGTGCCAGATACCCCAGGATAGCTATCCACACCTCATCGAATCGATGACTCGTCGAGTGGCCGCTGTCTTGCGGGCTAAAGGGAGACCTACAGCATATTAGGTAGGCGGTCATAATGTAGTGGTTCATCAGTGTACAGTCATTTTGTTAACTTTGCTTTTTTGAAAGCTGCACATCACAACATTGTCATTATCGTTTTTTCTATAGGATAAACCAAGCTTTTTTTTAAATTATTACTTGTGTCCTGTCAGAATAAATCAAAACATTCAAATACAGACTTTTGGACATAAATCCGAGCTAGACCTGAAGTTCGAACCTCGACTGAACACACGTGGTGCATTTGTACAACGGTGCAGGAGCGCACCCCTTTCAGAAACTGATGGCCCAAAATTACGGACGGGATTACACCCTTAGATGCTCACAGTGATTGCAATCCTCCCCTTCCCCTCCCCCCCCCCCCCAAAAAAAAACTCGAGCCCGAACCCATTTGGGCAGAAGCCAACGCTTCGACCACTACTTCACCGAGGATACTCATAGACTATAACTATTTTGTATAAGTCACTTCAAAATGTAGTATAGCGAAACTGTTCGTTAGTTCACACTTTCGAAATGAAAGACAAATTACCCTTTCTTACTTTATGAATGAGAAATACACCGCTCTTCCCCCCGAGGAAGGTGTACCGTAATGCAGCTTAAATGCCTGATTAGCCTTTCTTATTTTATGAATGAGAAACATGCACTCGCCGGAGGAAGCTGTACCGTAATACAGCTTAAATACCTGATTAGCCTTTCTTATTTTATGAATGCGAAATACGCACTCGCCCTAGAAAGTGCAGCTTAAATGCCTGATTAGCCTTTCTTACTTTATGAATGAGAAATACACACTCGCCTGAGGAAGCTGCATCGTAATACAGCTTAAATACCTGATTAGCCTTTCTTATTTTATGAATGAGAAATACACACTCGCCCGAGGAAATTATACGGCAATAGAGCTAAAATACCTGATCAGCCTTTCTTATTTTATAAATGAGAAATACACACTCGCCCGAGGAAGTTATACGGTAATACAGCTTAAATTCCTGATTAGCCTTTCTTATTTCATGAATGAGAAATACACACTCGCCGGAGGAAGTTGTACCGTAATACAGCTTAAATACCTGATTAGCCTTTCTTATTTTGTGGATGCGAAATACGCACTCGCCCTAGAAAGTGCAGCTTAAATGCCTGATTAGCCTTTCTTACTTTATGAATGAGAAATACACACTCGCCTGAGGACGTTATACCGTAATAGAGCTAAACTACCTGATTAGCCTTTCTTATTTTATGAATGAGAAATACACACTCGCCCGAGGAAATTATACGGCAATTGAGCTAAAATACCTGATCAGCCTTTCTTATTTTATGAATGAGAAATACACACTCGCCCGAGGAAGTTACACGGTAATACAGCTTAAATACCTGATTAGCCTTTCTTATTTTATGAATGAGAAATACAGACTCGCCTGAGGAAGTTCAGATCACATCAGATCAGATGTTGAGGATTTTAGGAAGGGAGTGTCTAACCCCAGTTCTTAAACAACCCTTAGAAATAGGAAGCTAGGAGATTTTTGCAAGAGTGCCCGATAGAGTAGTCACACGGAAGCGAGGTAGAAAGGGGAGGAATACTCCCTTATTTGTTACCGAGGGGCCGGTGCCCGCGGTCCAACGGCTTAACGTACCCGTCCGACGCATGGCGGGTATTTAGTGGTTCGAGCCTTCGTACCTGCCCGGGATCGAACCTGAGGTTATATCCATGGAAGTCACGAACGTTGACCACTAGGCCACCCGCGGCCCGCCTGAGGAAGTTATACAGTAATACAGCTTAAATACCTGATTAGCCTTTCTTATTTTATGAATGAGAAATACACACTCGCCTGAGGAAGTTGTGTCGTAATGCAGCTTAAATGTCTGATTTGGACTCGAATCCAGACTAGCAGGTTGTGGGAAAAGGATTACAACCACTAACTCAGTAGGATACCGAGGATGTGATACCCACTGGAGTTCAAAATTGTCCACAACGGGTTCTTCAGTAGAATAGTTTTGTAAATAAGACCGAAGTCATGTTTGAGTTAAAATCCCCGAAGGCCATGAAGAGAAAGCGGAGAAAAAAAAAGGAATCGCCTAAAAGCATTATTCTCGAATTCCAATATGAGATGTTTGACGTATTCATTCAAAAGTGTCCCTTCTTATCTGAGACATAAAAAACGAGTTTGAAAGTTTCGCAAGGCTAAAAGGCTTTCTTTGTTTGACGTAAAACAGCGCATTAAAGAAGACTTTTCGCCGTTCACGGGCTTTGGTCTCACCCAGTAGCTTTGTTTTATTCAGAACTAGGCCGTGGAAAGAGGTATATGGGAGACGTTTTGTGTTTTATTCCCGGCGCGGTGTTGAAAAATAGGTAATCTGCAGTCTTCTTTCTGGATAGTTCGTCCTGAATCTCTACAAAATGGATGCGAAGAAAAGGTAAGGAACTTCGGATGAGATGCGTTTGTTGATCTCCAAGATAACATTTCTTTATACCAGTGACTTCTTCCGCAAATAGCTTTTGTCATACTAATTCGGATAGTTTCCGTAAGTTACTGGCTTTCGTTTGAAAGAAAACACTCGGAGGTTCAAAGAACGTATACTTTGGAAGTTTAAGATGTAGTTCTTAAGTAAACTAGTTCGGCACAAACGATTCCGGAAAAGACGTCGGTAAAAATACTTTTCGTATTTGATCATGATTGTTAAGACTATTTTGTGCTAAGTGCGTTAAGTCTGCTGAACATTTTTTCTTTCAATGAATAGCAACGTTAAATATATTGACCCTGTGCCTTAACTTCGAAGGGCTTCTCAGAACGAATTCAGTAATCAAGTACGTTTCTAGATTTATATAAATTAGGCAGGTGTCTTATTTAAATATTAAAAACCAAACTGTTCTGGATTATAGGATTTTGAAAACTGTTTCGAACACTTCAGTGGTCCGTTCTTCTAGCAATATGTTTAGCCCATTGCCATTTCAGGGATTTTAGTTTGATGTCAACAACTCTTGTCATTTTCTTTACCCACAAGTTACTCTTCTTATCTTCCATGGCAGATCAAGCATGCACTCTCCATGCTTATTTGAATGTCCTCAGTCCCTGCATGTCTTTTTATTTAAGGTCCATATCTCTACTCCATACGTAAGAACAGGAAGGATGTATTGATTAAACACTTTTCTTTTAAGACGTAATGCTATGTTGCTCTTGAAAATAACAGCTTTATCTGTTTCATGTTTTTGTGTAGTTTCATAATTATTGGCCGATTCGGACACAAAGAAACAAACAGCAGTAACAGACGATGAAATACATTTTATTCCGATAAATATCGGCCCTCGGCCGCAATGTACTGTGCCCAACGTGTTTTCAGTGCAAAAATGCCACGGTGGCAAAAACTGGCATCACAATGGTCCCAGAAATCGCAAACGGCATGAATCACTCCATCCTTGTTAGCGAACCGTTTGCCCTTGAAGAAGTGGTCCAAATGGCAAAACATGTGAACGTTTGAAGGCGGCGGCCAAGTCAGGCGAATAAGCATGATGAGAGGAAATCTCGTACCCCAAGAATTGATTTTGCGCATGCTTCCAATAGACACATGCGGTCGTGCGCCATCCTGAAGCAGTACGGGATCCAAACGACTGACGAACGATATGTTTGCTTGTTGCATAATTTCTGGTGACTTTCGTCCAGCTGACGGCAGTACACGTCCGTTGTGATTGTTTGACCACGCGGCAAAACCTCATAATGAACCACAGTCTTGCCACTCCACCACAGGGAGATTAGAACCTTCTGTGGGTGCAACTCGGGCTTGGACATGTGTTTGGGTGGTTCCCCTTTTCTCGAGCCACTGAGCTGTTCGCTTCCTGTTGTCATAAAGCACCCATTTTTCATCAACCGTAGGGATCCGATGCAGAAAGGGAGACGTTTTTGGAGGGCAATGCATGTTTCTAGACGTCGTATTTGCTGCTGTTCGGTGAGTTCGTGTGAAATCCAGGTTTCTATTTTTTTCAACCTTGCCCATAGCTACCAGGTGTCTGGAAATTGTCACTGATGATACTAAAAGTTCGGCACTGAGCTCACGTACTGTGGACATTAGTTTTTCTTCCACTTTCCGACTTAACTGTACCGTGTCACACACAACCGGACGACCGGCTACTGGCTTATGGTCGATGGCAACATCACAGGGACGAAACTTGGAAAACAGTCTACGGACAGTTCTGTAACTCGTCGTGCCGACACCCCACGCTCTATTGATATTTGCGACCGTCACATTCCGGCCAAGTTTGAATTCGCGCAAAATCACTGATCTCAAGTCATATTGCTCCATCACGTCCCCAACTGCCGAAATCTGTCTGAAATACCGTTTTATACACGTGGACTGAACCGATTCACTTTGCAGGACCGTTTGGTAGTTTCTCCTACGAGACGGCCTTTGTAACCGGTTATGCAAATTCGCCTTGCCGGCATCGGCCAATAATTATGCAACAACCTAATATCACCGTTTAACAATATACTTGCAATATCTCTCCATGTATACAGCTTTATCTCTTTTCCTGTATCAACGTTTAACAATACACTATCAATCTCTTGACATCTCTCCATATCACCACTCTATCCACCAAATACACATTCCATACATTCAATGTTTCCATTTTTATGTTGCTTTGACTCATTCTCAGTGCTCAAAATTATAAAAGCTGTTCGGGGAAGCAATGTGCCATTCAGTTGGAAAATGTTTACCCAAGGAGTAACTAAATTTACATAAAAACAGACTCTCAAAAGAAAGCTTAAATAGAGGCATACGTCAATTTACTATTCTGGATAGTCCTTCAGTATTTGTGCTGCGTGCAGAAAAAGTTGACTCCACTTCCTTTTAACCCATCACGTGGCCACACTCGTAGTGGTCATTTCGCTTACATTGGATTCGTTTCCAGTTGGGCTTAATAATTTCCTCCATTAGCTGATTAGATTGTGCTTCGCTGCTGTTAGGCAGTTTTCCGTGTGCGCAGATGTTTTCAAGGGATCGGAGCAATGCTAACACAACGGAAATTGTAAACTGCAATTAGAAACTTCCCTCATTCCCTCCAGGAACAGTAGGAGCCTGTTCTATCGGCATTGAGCTAGTCTGGATTACTTTTCATATGTAATTAAGAATTCTAAGTCCTCAAATTACACCACTTGGACCAATCTAATATTCCGAAACAACGTAAGACGTGATGTGCATCCTAATATTTGCACATCCTATTTAACCACTCTTCGTGACATTTTAATGGAACAGAAATCTATGTTAATATATATCTATGTTACCTTTCGTTATTTATAGATGGAAGAAGAACGTAATAATTTCTTTGCCAACATCGGTAAATCGTGGATAAAAGGTGGAAATTAAACATGAAAAAAATCTTTGTAGCATTATTTAAATAGATGAATTCATTTCTTGTAAGAGGCATTTATTTTTAAATACACGAAGGTGACACAAAAATTCTTCGAAATATACGTAGTGCGATCAAAAAGTTCCGAGACTAGTTACGTAGCGCGCCAACAGATGGAAGCACGCGGATGCGCGAGCAGAGGTCGAGGGCAGTGATCTTCGTTAGTTATTGTGCTGAGTGGCGTCGTTCTGTGAACATCGGGAGCTGTGCTACACGATATTTGGTGACCACGCACAGAACACCTTTGCAATTTCGGTATGGTCTTCAAACTAAAGCAGCGAGCGAACATCAAATTCTGCGTCAAACTCTGTAAATCGGGAACGGAGACGCATGAAATGTTACGGCAGGCTTATGGCAATAAGCAATGAGTCGTGCGAGGTGTTTTGAGTGGCACACGCGCTACAAGAGCGCCAGAACGACACTAGAAGGCGATAAGAAGTCAGTACGACCGTCGACGAGCAACCCTCCCGAAAATGTGAATAAAGTTAGGGAACTGGTGCATGAGGATCGTGGAAGAACCATACAAGACATTGCTACCATCGTCAATGTGTCATACGGAACAGTGCGAAATTCTGAGGTCGTTTTTGAACACACATGCACCGCATTGCTGCAAAGTTTGTGCCAAATATTCTCAACCCCGAACAGAAGGCGCTCCGTGTCGAACTCTGTCAAGATCGACACGGAGCAGGTGGTGAATGAATTAACTGAATGAATTAACTTCGTCAGCAGGTGGTGAATGAATTAACGTTCGCGGGTCATCAATGGGGACAAGACTTGGTTTTACGCTTAGGACCCAAAGACTAAACATCTCCACAATCGACGACGCAGTGGAATAGCTAGGCATCTCCACGACCGAAGAAGACCCGACAGGTCCGGAGCGCAACCAAAGGCATGCTCATCGAGTTCTTCGACATTCGTGGGGTTGTGCACCGTGAATTCGTGCCCCAGGGCGAGACCGTCAACGTCCGTTTTTACTGAGATGTTCTGCGGCGGCTTATGGGGGACATTCGCAGCAAACGACCTGACATGTGGCGCAGGGGCGATTTCCTGCTCCATTACGACAATGCAGCAGCTCACAGAGAGTTAGCAACACACCAGTTTTGTAGCCGCAACAGCATGACTACCCTTCCTCACCAGCCTTACTCGCCAGATTTGGACCCACGTGACTTCTTTCTGTTCCCGAAGATGAAGCTGAAGCTCAAAGGTTGCCGTTTTGAAACCGTGGACGAGACCCAGAGCGAATCGCCGACGGTGCTTGACACGAGTCACGAACAGAGAGTCTCGCGCGCGCAGTTGTGTTGGCTCATCCACTTGCCACGTTCTGACGCCATTTTGTGAGGTTGTGCTAAAGGTTTGTGCTGTGCGTTAATAATGTTTAAGTTAATAGAACGGTTCGACGATTGCGAAGTCCGGTCTGTAATAAGGTTTCTGAATAGGAGAAATGTCAGACGAAGTGAGACTCATCAGAGAGTTTGCCAAATTTATCGACAAAACGCAATGACTGCAGGAATGGTGCGGAAGTGGGTTCGAATGTTTAATGAAGGACGACAAAGCGTTCATGACAAATTGCGCAGTGGTAGAGCTTCTCTGATCACGGATGATTTGGTGGAGAGAATGAATAAAAGCATTGGGCAGAACTGACGATCCAGAATTTATGATCTTTCAGAACATTTCCCTGAAGTTTCAAAATCATAACGGAAAAGCTTCAGTACCGCAAAGTGTGTGCACATTGGCAGTCCCTGCAATGGAAAACACACGGGCTCGCCTACTGCCAACAGACGATGTCAACGAGGAAGGTCATGTGCACTGCCTTTTGGTACACGAAAGGAATCTTGTTGGTAGAATTCTTGCCTCGAGGCACGACAGCAAAAGTGACTGTTTATTGCGAGATACTGAGAAAGTTGCGTCGAGAAATTGAGAACAAATAGTGCGGCATGCTGAGCAAGGAAGTTGTTTTTCTCCATGACATTGCTAGGCCTCATGCTGTGAATATGACGCAAAACCTGGTCAGCAAATTTGGGTGGAGGCAGCTGGTCCTACCTCCCTACAGCCCACACTTGGCGTGCAGTGACTATCATTTGATTCTCCACTTGAAGCGATTTCTTGGCGGTAAGCGGGATGACGACGATGACCTGAAGACGTGGCTCAAATCCCAGGTGGCAGACTTCTATATGCAGGGTATCCAAAAACTTGTGCCACGGTATAACAAATGCCTTAACATCCAGAGGGAACATGTTGAAAAGTAGATTAACGTATGTAGAATTAATCTCACATTAAAAATTAATTCTCGATATTTTTTGTTTTATATCCAGGTTCGTAAAACTAATACAACTATATTGGCTGTCCGACACTCTGCTCTCTCAGCTTTGTTATGGTTGATGTGCTTATCAAGAGAGAGAGGAGAAGTGAAGAATATATCCATATCGTATGCCACGTATCTTAAAAACGAACAGTGTTTAATACGCGTTTCAGAAAAAAATACAAGCCGACCTGGTCCGGTAATTTGCGTCGAGGATTCAAATCTCGGGAGTACCCTAACCTCCACGTGAGTTGCGCGTTCCGACTTATGGTATGCATAACAGGATTTGCTGTACGTTCCATCGATGAAGTAATGGTCCCAGCAGGGGTTTGCCCCTTAAAGCGGTGAAGAGTCCCACACCTCTGTGAAAGCCCTTTCGGCATATACCGCTACACGCAACTTTCGACCGTCGTTCCGCAACGAAAACGAATATCTTCCGGAGTCCTCTAGCAGAGAGAAACCTCCCCAAAGCAACTTTGCTCACGCGCTCTCCAAAACGAAGTCTTGATTTTGCTCCTGGCCATGCGGAAAATTTCCTTCCATACATTATCTAGGGGGAAATCCAACCACTTCCGGACCGACGGCTCAGGTGCGTCCGGTCCTCCTTGCCTCGAACGAGAGACAGAGAGTGTGTTTTGACTCCCTCCTTCCCTGCTGTAACCCGCCTAAAGTAAAGGTCAGATCACCTGGATTGGCTTTCTCCCACGACATCCTGTCTGCGTTCCTTTTTAAGATTTTATCTCCGACGAACTTTATCTCCGTGGACACTGGATACAAGACGGCTTAGGAAATATAATTGTACTTACATCTAGTAAAAGGAGTGGCTGTTTTTCATTAGATTTGCTGGTGCTGACTGGAACTTAAAAAATGCACACAACCTCAATTAACGCTAATGGTTGGTTCTAATCCGAGCTACAAAGAGTCTATAATCTTCTCAGGTGCTGAGAACAAAAGTCCGATGTTTCCTGTTAGTTGTTCACACACAGACTTTATGTCTCCTTGTCCTACTAAAGGAATGGAAAAGTTGAGTTTCGAACACAACAACACAAACTGCTCAAAGTCTTTCCTTTTCCTTTATTTCTCTCACCACTCACTTCGACGTGGTCATATTAACATGCTCAGAGATGGTTCATATTAAGTAATACGAGGAATGTTAAAATTCATCCTTACAATCGGGATGCTGGACTATGCGTTAGGCAACACGGCGTTGTGTCGAGCGCAAAATCCTCTGATTGTGTTCTCAGGTATTTTTGGCCATGCATCGTTGACCAGTATCCAAAATTCTTCAACATAGCATGGCAGTCGAGCAGAGGCGTTTAGTCGTCTGCCAATGACGCACCACACGTTCTCCACTGGGAAGACTATGAAGATCTTTGTGACCCGATCAGCACCTGGGAACCTTATAGGCACTACTTCTGATGTTGGCAACTGGCGGAAAGAGGTTACCTTCTGAAACTGAGCATCAGGAATGCCAGGGAAACGCGGAAACGAAACGAGCAGCAGCACCTCATCGACTTACATGGTGAAAAAATTTCTAAAATTCACGAGCCACTTTCCGTGATCCCTCTCGTGAATTAGCGAAGCATATTTCTAATACAACCTGTTCCGTGAAATGACCGAACGAAATCTGAATTTCACGGATCTTCCTACGACAGGAAAATTCAGAATTTTGAGAAACTTTTCTCCAATACCTTTTTTTATATTGGTGATAAATTTGCGTTTTTAAGATTTGTTAACGGATAATTATGAATATTCAGAAACCTTTCCACAATTCGATTCTTTCATTAATGCTAAACTTCCGTTTTTAAGATGTGTTAGCGGAAAAATTCTGAATTTTCAGAACCTTTCCACAATTCCTTTCTTGTATTGTCGGTAAATTTCCGTTTTTAAGATGTGTTAACGGAAAAATTCTGAATTTTCAGAAACCTTTCATCAGTTCCTTTCGTCTGTTAACAGAAAAAATCCGTTCTCAGTTTTTCCCTAACCTTATCACGAAAACATTCCAGTAATAGGAGAGATACGCGGAAATACTTGAGGTTTGGTTAACTTAACAATTTTAATCGTCTATCAAAAGAAGTGATTTTGAAGTTCTTTAGCGAGATCGGATATTGTGGATAGCACATCGCATGAATTTTAGTTATTGTGGTAGAGGACATTTTTTCTCCCCTTCACCATTTTGTGCACCATCCAATGAAAATTATGTTACTGTAAAAAACTAGGTATTTAAGTTATTGCACAATTGATTACAATATGTATCAGTGTGTGGAGTGGTTAAGACAAAAGCAATTGTAGCTATCAATAGGAAATTTTATATTTAGAAGTTTTGTGAAATAATATTATAAAGCAGCACCATACACTGCGCCATTTCTTAAAGATACATGGAAATTATTGTCAGTTAAAAAAAAAATCTCAAGTTCCAAAGCATTCTGTTGTTTCGAAACATCACGATGGTAAAAAAAAACTTAATTTGTGATAAGACCTCCTACAGAAAAAATAAAATTATTACAAAAGTATTAAAAAAATAATAAGCTCCAACAGAAAATAAACTGACTAAATCATTCGCATTGATGAAAAAAAATATCATCGCTCGATTAATTTTACCTTGAACGTGAGTGAAGTTCCTAAGACGTCCTGGATCTGTGGTTAAAATGCGCGGCTTGTGTTGACATAAACCAGTCCATCTGAGTTCGATCCCCAGCGCGAAAGGATTCTCTGGAGTAAGAGCTGAGAAATTCAGCGTCTTCGATTTCCGAAATTTCTATATGAATACGGGAAAACTTGAAATGGACTATTCTGAAATAAACGGAATTCCTGACTGCGGAAAATGTGCGAAAATACGGAAGTTAGAAAAAAAACCGAGCACTTTTAAAAACGGAAATTTCGTTAAAAGACGGACACTTCCCGACAACATTGCTGCAAGTTATTTTCAGGAGTTTTCCGAGAATTCACACTAGTTATTTTTAACGGTGAATGGTCGTGATGTTAGTGTACAAAACTACGCGTGTGGGTGGAGAAAGGCTGAAACAGATAGCACCCCGAGTCATGATTTCAAGAAAGTACAAAATATACATTATTAACTGAGTTTGTAGAATTGATTTTAAAGTTTGAATCATTGCAACTTCAACTTAAGATCACTTAATGGGTTAAAGCTTAATGAATTTGCTTTTCTATGAAACCTGATTGGTCATTCGTTCACATAATTGCTGAAAATCTTACCTAGTCATGCAGTCTCCTATTGAAACGTTGTAGAATAACAGCCAGAGTTTAATGACAACAGAAAGCTACTTATTGAAACCGACTTCCATTTGACTCGTCAGTAGCCAAGAATAATTCCATTTAGGCTCGTCAGCAGCCAAGAATAATTCCATTTAGGCTCGTCAGCAGCCAAGAATAATTGACAATTCATTGGTAACACGATATGCTGAATACAACTCAATTAGATGATGTCTCACAATATACCTGACACTTATCACGAAGTAAATTTCTGCATCATTTTCATGCCAGGAGAAGCATTCGAACCCCCAACTTTCGGCTCCGGAGCTCCGAGTGCTACCCAGTGTACTATACTGGCATATGCTCTCACTGCTATCTGCCTTTATCTCACGTGCGTCCTGCAGGACAGACACGTCACACAGTCCTTGAATAACAATCTGTTCATTCAATACAATCTGCTTTTGTAAGAACCGCTCGCCATTTGCTCATACCAAGATTACATAGACAAAGTCGCTCTTCCAACATAACACTTCACTACCTTGCACACTCAAAGTTTTTTGTAAATCCAAGCTCGATGTGCAAAGGAGGCAAGAACACGTTCTGAGGGTTAACAAGTGAACTGTTCACAAAATGTTTCTTACCTGGAGCAAGTGAAGTTTGTTTTGACCAATCCTTTTGAACATAGTGATTTCGTTTGCCCCTAGTATCTCACTCACATAAAAACAACAACACTTGATGTAACCCTAGTAAAAGTGTAATGGTCCTTAGATCTCCTCAGATATTCCTCTTACATTTCTAATACTAAAAGCAACTTCTGTGACGTAGTACAGAGGTGAATGACGTGTCATGACGACAAATATGCAGCAGTACATTCCGTCCGTGCAGCTTAGTTGGGAGAGCAACTTACTTCGGAGTGAGAGGGCGCGATTTCGCTCGCGTCACGGACAAATTTGTGTTTTCACACTTCATGTTGTCGTATTACTCCTTCATTTTTCATTTTTGCAGCATGTGCAATAGGTGCACAACTGTTATCTCAGAACACTTTATTTACGTTGGTTGCCCTTGAACCGCTGCCAGGTTGCCAATTTCAAACTCATCGGAAAAAACATTGTGGCGTTAAGTAAGAAAGATTTTAATGTGGAGAAACCTTCTTCTCACAAGACTTACTGCGCATTGTACTTCTTTGGTAAATACGGAAATCAGAGCCGCCATATTAGGGCCGCTCCGCTTTTCGTACTCACGAATATACACTGGCGGAAAGTGAAAAAGGAACACCAAGAAGGAATTGGCGGACGATCATGAAATTTACATATGTTAATGGGGTCGGGTTTACGTAGGTGTGATGTTAATTTCGGGACCAACCGGTGAGCGCTTACGCCACAGCACGGCATAATATGCAAATTATCGTCGGTGGTATTTAAGGAGTATGGCGAAGTGAATGTAATCAGTCGTCGGCGTACGGACACGTGCGAAGACCCTGAAGAAGCTGCAATGCCTGGACATGGAAAACGTGTACGAGTTCAGCAGTTATTGGACTTTGAGCGAGGTAGTCTAGTCGGACTCCGCGAGGCTGGGTGGTCGTATCGTCGTATTGCGGAGCGAATTGGACGGAAGTATCGGTGGTGCTACGATGGTGGCGCAGATGGTCCGAGGAACATTCCCACACGAGAAGACGTGGAAACGGGAGTCACAGACGGACTGATGAGCGGACCGATCGACGCATAAGAAGAGCGGCGTTGTCAAGCAGAACATCCACTGCGACGCAAATCCGAGCTGCCATTGCACCTGAGGTGACTGTGCGAACAATCCGCAACCGCCTACTGCATGCAGGACTACGTGCACGTGTGCCTCAGACTCCAGCCCACCATCAGGAACGGCTGCAGTGGTGTCGCCAACGTCTTCACTGGAGAACGCAATGACGATCGGTCGAGTTCAGCGATGAAAGCAGATTCTCCTTGGGAGCCTCCGATGGCCGTACGCGTGTTCGCAGACGCACAGGGGAGCGTCTCCACCCTTCTTGCATCCTCCAGCAACACACGAGGCTTACACCTGGTCTCCTTGTGTGGGGAGCGATCAGCTATCACTCCCGTACACAACTATTGTTTGTACCGGGTACGCTAAACAGCACCTCCTACATCAACAACATCATTCAGCCCGTTGCAGTGCCATTTGTAAGGTCGGTCCATCGTGGTGTTTTCCAGCAAGATAACGCACACCCACACGCGGCACGTGCAACGCAACATGCACTTCAGGGTGTGAGACAACTTCCATGGCCTGCACGTTCACCGGATTTGTCCCCCATTGAGCACGTGTGGGGTTTTATGGGACAACGACTTATCCGGTCTCCACGGCCAGCCACGACCATCCCCGATTTACGCGTCTTGGTTGAGGATGCTTGGAACTCCATACCCCAAACTTACATCCAATATCTTTACGACAGATTTCATGCCAGAATTGCGCGGTATGACGCAGTTCATGGCGGTTCAACCTCGTACTAACCATGTTACATGAAAATGTTATTTTTCAGTTTACCCGCAAATACAGCTGTATTTTGCCATAATGTTTTGATCATGCTATCCTCTGTATTCCGTTATTATGTTGTATAAATTTCGTTGATATCAGACGTCTCCTTTTTTTCCATTTTTCGCCAGTGTATATTGAAAATATTCAAGGTCCAACGTCAGCCGCAGTAACGTCAGCAACATTCACTGGCCCACGTAAAATCAATACATTCACCAATTTTTATTACCTTTTTAGTCGTTGGTCATATCTCACTGCGACTACGGCATTCGAAACATATTACACGGTCTTATCAGAATAATATGACCACACCAGGGATCACAGTGACAGAGTGACAATCACGGAGTGCACGTGACAAGATCGACCACACGTAGATATAAACGGCCGGTCAGGACAGATGAGCCGTAGTGCGTAAAGTGAGCACAATGGACAGAGGTAGTGATTTGACGGACGTTCAAAAAGGAATGATCATCGGCTACCGCGCAAAGGGTGGAAGCATCTGAGAAACAGCAGACTTCGTGGGCTTTTTGCGAGGTGCTGTAGTCAGGGTGTACCAAGAATGGACCGCTGGCACACCGAGTACCTCCCTACGTCATAACTGTGAAGCACCAATGGCCATAGACTTCAGAGAAGAAAGTCGCCTTCGTCGACTGGTAAAGGGCAATCGACGCGCAAAAGTGCAGCAATTGATCACGCAAATGAACGCTGGGGCACCCAGTTACGTGTCCCCGATAACAGTAGCGCGAACGCTGTTACGTATGTGTCTGCGGAGTAGACGCTGCGTCAAGGCTCCCATGTTAACCCAAGTCCATCGGCAACAACGACACTAATGTCATTGGAGAGTGAAAGAGTGGAAAAAGGCTGTCTTCTCCGAGGAATTGAGGCTTTTACTCAACAGAAGTGACGGGCGGTGGTGGATACGGCGTCAGGAACACAAGCACCAACACCCGAACATGCTTGTCGGTCAGGTACAGGCCGACGGTGTCAGTGTGCATGTCTGGAGGATGTTTTCCTGATATGACCTGGGACCGCTGGTATCACTGGGATGGGTCCCTGAACGCCAATGGCTACCTGCCCGTTTTCGCTGACCACATGCATCCCTTCATGTTGGAGACTTACCCTGGTGGTGATGGTGTCAACCAACAGGACAATGCGCCGTACCACGTCGCTAAGGGGATGCGTGGCTGGTTCCAGGAGCACGACAGCGATGTCTCCGTTCTCCCTTGGCCTGCGAAATCGTTTGACCTCAATCCCATTGAGCACTTATGGTACTGTTTGGATCGACAGGTTCTACGCTCCTTCCCGCAACCACGTCATCTCCGAGACGTACGTGCGCTGCTGCAGTCCGAATGTGCACGTGTGCGTCGGGCAACCTTCTAGTACCTCATTGCTTCGATGCCACGCCGTCTTGCCGCTGTCATCCGCGCCAAGGGTGGGGATTCCCATTGTTAGGTAGGTGGTCATATTATTATGATATGACTGAATGTTTATTTCTTCAGATTTCACCTTTTGAATACTCAACAAAGCAAGTACACAGGTGTTCAAACTTAAAAAATGATCTAAAAAACAACGTTTACAGCTGCCAATGTATGAAAAGTAATCTAAAATTTAAAGAACGTAACGAGCCAATTTCGCTTTGCAGGAGACTATCCGGAATTTACCTTTGCCGCAGGTAAGCTGGAGTATGCAAATTAGGATTGCGTTGAAAAGGCGCGTGAGTCTTCTCGCATCTTGCAGTTGTTCTAGCGAACTCTTGCTTTGACTTTATTGGCAAAACGATATGATTACGTCACAAAGACATCGTACGGCTGCTTTTTTTAGCGGTGAGTAGAGATTGGTAGAATAGAAACAGGTCATTGTTCCCAATCGGAAGTTTTCGGAGCATTGAGTATTCCACAAAATTTCTTGTCATGACTCTGGTGACAGTTTGAACACACAGAGAATTTTCGCCATCGACCGGAGCAAGGCCGTCCCATACACAGAGCTACTATGAACGATCACTATATAAGCAGTCTGCTAGATGGAACAGAGCGATATCCGCTAGGCAATTTCCAACCCAAGGCATGTTTAATTAACATTTCACCAATACAAAATATTTGGTCTCATTGTTGGTGAACATTTAATCAATATTTGGTTTCAGACTGGGACCCATGACTTTTGAGAGAATAATAGTACTACTTTTAACAGGAATTGTACATCAAGTATACTAAATATAATATAACTAAACTAGTGATCTGAATTTCTTGGCGTTGAATAGAAATCAGGATACACCTCGAACCAGGTACAAAATTTTATCGGAAAATCCAGATCCAGCAGTTTTAATTCTTCTGTGCCGCAAGTATGCTACCTGGGCTCTGTTCCCTACATACCAAGCATTTCCTATGAACTCAAGACCGCGCTCAGGAAGATGAACTTCGGTGTCAGCATGAGGTCTCTTGCTTCTTGATATACCATGTTTAAAAGAAATATTGAGAAACCCCTTCCTCTTCTCAACGAGGCAGGTGTTTTTGCCATCCCACTACAATATCCGGCCGGCTCCAAGCGATACTACATCGGAATGACCAAGCGTTCGTTCAGAATTAGACTCAACAAACATAAAGGAGACAAAAGGGACGGTAAAGTAACCACTGTCCTGTACAGAGAAGTCCAGTTCAAGCCCGCTGATCATATGTGGGATAATATAGAGAAATTAGCTTCCTACTTCCCGCCTAAATCTATTGCCATTCGCAAAACCTTTGAGTTCATCACCAACAGTGAGGCTTGCAATCATAGCGTTTCTTTAGAATTGCCACGAGTTTGGAACCTGTTCGTCAAATAACGCTGCGTTTTACTCTCGCGGTACAGCGAGCCCAACTAACATGACGCCTCGTTTCTGTGAATAAATAATTGCATTACCATCTATTCATTTAATTTCTAGTCGAGCCCCCGCTTTCAAAATTGTTGAAATGTTCTGTTCACAGTTTTCTGTCTACCTTCCTTGAAAAAGCCATCTGGTTGATGTGCAAAAGCTTGTGAACTTTGATTTTTATTCTACGCCAAAGAATTTGGATCGCTAGTATAGTTATACTATTCAATACTTTATTGAATAGTATAACTATACTTCAGTACTTTATTACAAATCCGACATCTCCGTAGTACGACATTATCAAATGATCGAAGATTAGTTGAGGGGCTACAGGGACTAGGGTTTCAAGAAATGTCTGTTTGTAAAAGCATTCGTGCGCAATGTCTGTGCGAAGGGAGACCAATTATTTGTGCAACTCTAAACACCACTGCCCGGCGAGTTTGATTCACATGAAGTCTTCAACATCACACTTGGAGTCCAGATCAGTGGGCGAATGCTCTTTTCACAGATGAATCGCGATTCAGTTGAAGTACTGATTTACGGCGTATTATCGTCTGTTACGCATCAGGGTTCCGCAACACTCCCCTAAGATCGGAGAAAGAGACCGCTTTGGTGGTAGTGGAGTACTGGTTTGAGCAGGAATTATGAAGAACTGGTGCACAGACATGCACACCTTTCAGGGTCGCACTGTTATTGCCCTGAGGTGCAGAGACGAAACAATAAACCCATTTATGGAGCCTTTCAGAGGAGCCGTCGGTCCAGGTCTTATTCTTTTGGAGGATATTGCTAACCTCATCGAGCTCATCTGATCGGCGCGTTTCTCGAAGACGAAGATATTTACTGAATAGAGTGTCCATGCAGATAAACTAGCCTCAATCTTATTCTGCTTGTATGGGGTGCTCGAGAGAGAGAGAGAGAGAGAGAGATAGGAAAACACACACGTTGGAGAAACAGAGAGAGAGAGAGAGAGAGAGAGAGAGAGAGAGAGAGAGAGAGAGAGAGAGAGAGATAAAGAGAATGAGATTGAAATAGAAAGAGTGTGAGAGAGAGAAAGAGAGAGTTTGTGAAAGAAAGATAGGGAGAAAGAGACTGTGAGTGAGATTGTGAAATAAAGAGAGAGAGAAAGAAAGACTGAGTGAGAGAGAGGGAGAAAGAAAGGGAGAGAGAAAGAAAGAGAGAGAGACAGACAGACAGACAGTGAGAGAGAGGGAGAAAGAGAGAGAGAGAGAGAGAGAGAGAGAGAGAGAGAGCTCGCCATCCCCCCGACAGAACATTTCAAGAACTCAGAAGAGCTCTTGTTAAAGAGTGGTCATTAATCGCTAAAAACCTCATCAGTAAAATAATATAAATAATGAATTTTTGCTTGTAATTACATAATTACATAAATAAATAGATAATAATTTTTTTATTAGAGAGAAAGAGAGAGAGAGAGAGAGAGAGAGAGAGAGAGAGAGAAACTGAAAGCGAGAGAGAGAATGAGAGAGAAAGAGAGAGAAAGAGAGAGAGAGATTGTGAAAGAAAGATAGGGAGAAAAAGATAATGAAAGAGAGAGAGTGAGTGAGATTGTGAAAGAAAGATAGATAGAGAGAGAGTGAGTGAGAGAGAGAAAGACAGAGAGAGAGAGAGAGAGAGAGACAGGGAAAAAGAAAATGAGAGAGAGAGAGACATCGCCAGCCCCCGCTAGAACCTTTCAAGAATTCAAAATAGTTCTTGTTAAAGAGTGGTCATTAATCGCTAAAAACCTCATCAGTAAAATAATATAAATAAATAATGAATTTTTACTTGTAATTACATAAGTAAATACATAATGACTTTTTTTATTAATTACGCAAGTAAAATAATATAAATAATACATTTTTACTTGTTTCTAAATCTGTTCACAGCTACTATACCACGAATCGGGACTTACTGAGATCGGTCTTTCCCAGAACTAATTATATAATGCAAAGTATAAATTACATGGAACCACAATACTGGAACTCATTGCCTCATGAGATTACTGATTAGATCAATTTGAATATTTTAAAGAAGAAATTAAAACTTCACCTATTACATAAAACTTAGAAGTGGGGGGGGTTGAGGGAGACGGCGTTAATTTGTTAATTTGTGAAGGTCGGGAAATTGTGAGCGACAAGGTGAACGTTATGGGTGGTGGTAAGGAGGAGGGGGGGACAGACCTTTGCATTTACATCTTTTTTTTTCCTTCCTTAATTACCTTACATGTTTGCTAACATACATTTAATAATTTGTGATTGCTGACTCTATGGTGCTTGACTAGCTGTGTGTATATAGAGAGACTGGGGCTATGTCAGGCCTTTGTTTGACCTTTTCCCCTGTCTTCCTAGCTGTTTGTATTATTATATGTAATAATGTCCATTATTTTCTATGCATTTCTATTAATACAGCTGAAATAAAATAAATAAATAAATAAATAAATAAATAAATGAATAAAATACCTTCATAAACAATATGATCTGTCACTGCTTAAGCTACAGGGGGATTGCACTACGTATTAAAATATCACAAGTCTTAAGCAAAAGATTTTAAATATCTTTCCATGGACTGCTCTTTCATGTACATTACAACATCACAAGATCATGATATTAACACGAATTAATTACAAGATTATGATTTTCTTGTGCTTGAATTACCCAAATAATATAATAATAAACCCCTTTGCCAAAACGTTCATAGATTTTCCTCAAAAACACTTCGCGTTATGTACGAATTTACAAATTATCCTTTAATTTTTATCATTATCGTGAATGAAAACTTCAGTATAAACGCTGCACGGTATTTATTTACTACTGTGGCATGGCCCCTCACGTGTTAGACAAAGATTTGACATGAAATGGGGATGTAATATGTCAAAAAATTGTTAAAACACTATAACGATTTACTTTTTATTTACGTATACACTACATTGCTAAAATTATCAAGAGAAAAGATCAAATTATTTCACTTTCGTAAGGTGTCGTACCACCTTTTTTTATCTTTTTCGGGCTATTATCTGTTTCTACTTGAAATACATTTCATTCCCTTTTGGCAAGTTTCTGAGAGAGAAGAAGGGAAGGAGAGGGACAAGAGGAAAAAAGTATAGAGAGAGAAAGGGAAAGACGGTGATTATAAGGAAGACAGAGACGGAAGAGAGGAGGAGGAGGACGATTGTATAAAACAAGGCTGATAGAGAAAATATGGCTAAGAAAGACAGGTGAATGACAGAAAAAGGATTGAGTTAAACATTTCGTGTATCAAAGAGCGAGAGGAAGAATAGGCTGAGATAAAAATATCGGATTGTAAGAAACAGAGAGAAAAAGAAAAAGGATGAAACGAATACTGATATCGAAAGAGCAAAATGTAAAGCAAATAATTTAAAGAGTTTGTTAGACAAGAACGCAGTATTCAAAGGGTTCAGCCGGTGGAAAACTGGGAGAAAAGACAGAAACAGAAAGAATACCTAACCTAAAATATGTAGAATGAAAGCCATGAGTTAAAATCGTGGACTCGGTGAAATCGATAAAAAATGAAAGACAGAATGAAATAATGCTTGTGTTTTGATAACAGAAGAGAGAAGATCTCAGAAAATGAGAGAGAGAATTAAGTGAAATCGTCGACTGAGTAAGAAAGATTGAAAATGAAAGAAAGTGACAAAAGAATAGGGAAACGTTGTAGGATAGGAGGATGACAGGACAAGTTATGATGACAGGACAAAAAAGAGGGAGAGAGAGATATGGTGCAATATTAAGCTAATGAAAGAGTAAGACAGACTTAGTTTCAAAGACTGACAGTAAAGTACAAAATAGTAAGAGAAAATCAAGGTAAGAGAAAATCAGGCACACACTCATGGGACACACAACCTTGTCCATATTTCACCTGAAGTCTTTATTTCTTCTCCCATTACTTATTTTCTCGTAGTGGCACCAACTTCGTGGGAGCAAATGTGGAGCAATTTTTCACTTAAAAGATGCTGCCTTCGCGGAGGAGCAAGAAACAGCACTGAAGAGAAGTGCCAAAATTAACGTCTCACCAAGCAGTGAAACTCAGTTCCACTACCCAAGACGTTACTTTCCCGTCATCTCGATCACCAGTTTCGCAGTTATGTGATGCAGTATTCTAAAACTAATGTTGACTGCAAAATGGGAGCTTGCAACCTTATTTTAAAAAAAAGAGAACGTTTGTTCACAACGGGAAAACTTTTCAACACGCATTATTTAAAATAAACGAGGAGTAGATTTGAGAGCGAATTAAGTGAACAGCCGAAACAATGATTGAAAACTTGAAAGGGAGTGGGATTTCAGAGAACACTACAAAGCGTTGAGGAAAACATACTTTTGAACTTTCACATCTTTATTTTCAGAATCTCGAGTATAAGAGGAAATTTCAGTTCCCGTGTTCCCCAGAATGCAACGATTCTGACGCATTTTCGTAATTCTCGTAACATTCCATTATCGCAAGCATTGAGGTAATGGACCAATAAAAACACGCGGAGGAACAATAAAAACACTCTCAATAACAACAATATTCAATTATTCATTTGTTGCATACTAAGAAGGGTTCACCAAGAAGCGTCTGACAACATAATGCAAGTTGAGAAAGAACTTTCTTCTCAAGCAATGCACATAAATCTCCGCTCAGATGTATGGCTGTAATGAAATACTATCAACTGCGTTGTGTGCAGGAAGAAAAGCCATAAAACTGACGGTACTTCAAGGATTTGCTTTTTCTGTGTTTAATAGACTCCAACGTCTTGTTTGGTACTTTTAATATGTCCTTGTGCAAAGAGAATTCATTCAGGTAATTTTGAAGTACTTGTACTTTAAAACCGCGGTTCCACTGCAGTCCAAACAATCAACTGAATCAGCAAATACTGGTGTAACGGATTTAGAAATAATTAGTAGATCAGATGACTGAGTTTACGGCGGGGCGTAATATAATCAAAACTTTTGAAAGAAATTAAATCTTTCACTTAAATAAGTGAAAGATTGGCAAAAGGCTCCCGTATTTCAGATTCAAGTATATCCTGTCGTACTTGAATCTGAAATACCATTATACATTGAAGTGCCAAAAGTCATGGGATAGCAGTATGCAAACTTTTAACTGGAGCTGCCGCCGTATAAAGGCTTCATTGCATTCTACGATTTTTATCACTTGAGAGGTGTAATCTCGGTTGTCAGGTTGAACAACCGCCAGTAGAATTATAGCAAGCTGACGCAAATAATCAAGAGTTTGAATGAGGCATGGTAGTGGCAGCCAGATGAATGGGACATTCAATCGGTCGAACATTCATCATTCCGTGATCCACGGTGTCACGTGTGTACCGAGAATACCTCATCGAAGGCATTATATCCCACCATAGAAAGCGCAGTAGCCGACCACAGTTGCTGAATGATCGTGACCTAGCTGCGCCTGACCAGGATTGCCCATGCTAACATACAAGCACCACTGGCTCAAACAACATCCACATTCAATGCAAGAGGTACCAGAGACATATCCATTAGGTCAGTGCAGCGCAATTTAGCGTACGTTGGGTATGAGAGCAGAAGACCCACCAGAGTGCCTTTGTTAACATCCCGATACCGAGCACAGCGACTCACCTGGGCTCGTGAACACGCCAAATGGACCCTGGAAGACTGGCAACATTTGGATGGGCACGATGAGTTACGCTACCAAATGTTACGAGCTAATGGTAGGATTCAGGTGTGCCGCATATCCAATGAGCACAATGCTCTGTTGACCCAAGCTGTCAACAAAGCACTGTGCTAGCTGATGATGGTTCTATACATGTGTGGGCTGTCCTTACATGGCACGATTTGGATCCTCTGGTCCTCGTAAACACGTGATTTACCAGTAATCGCTTTGTTGTTCTTCTGGGGGACCATTTGCAGCCTTTCATGGACTTCATGTACCCCAACAGCAATGGGATTTTCCAGGCGGACAGTGCACCATGTCATCAGGCCCAAGCTGTCCAAAATTGGTTTGAGGAGCATTCCGGACAGTTCCGACTGTTGGTATGGCCACCATGTTTGCTCGACATGAACCCAATAGAGCTCTTATGGGACGTGGTGGAAAGGTCCATTCGCACCCAAGATCCTGCACCTACAAATACCAGGGAACTGTGGACAGCTGTTCAGACGGCATGGCTCAACATCTCTTCAGAAGTTATCCTGTTACCTGTGGAATCGATGCCACATTGAGTTGCTGCACTTCGCCGGGCTAGAGGAGGTGCTACACGATACTAGGTACGTGTTCCATGACTTTTGGCGCTTCAGTGTATTGTCGCTCTCGACAACGCACAGCGAAAAAAGGCCTTCCTGGGTGGTACTGTTTCTCTTAAGGACATCTCTTTTCATACCGTGAAACCCAATCAGAAACCACAACTTAATCAAACCTTTTGATTTATGGGCTTTATTTTATCGAACGCTGTAGTAGTGGTCGAGTAGTTAGTGGCGTAAGTTTCTCCCAAGTCGTGTGAATGTGATATGGAAGGTACTTTGAGCTTACCGAACTGACTTTCCTCTTTCCTTGGAACAAGCGGCTCTAAATTAGAGACGGGAGCCTGCTTACATCTTTGCATTGCTCACGGTGGTCCTTAAACACGAAGGAAATGAAAATGCCTTAGAACAAGGGTGCTGAGCCTATGGCACTCGTACCCAAAGTGGCACGCAAAAAAGTTATTGGCACGCGACATGCAGTGCCACCCCTTGATTCTTTAAACCTCACCCCATAATAAATTAATTATCATTACTGTTAAATGAAGCAGCTCTTACTAAGAGATGTTGTCGAGTTTTGAATATCAGGGATAGTTTAGAGGTTTTCGGTCAGAAATGAGGAAGGGAATTTGTTTCAGCTTAATGCGTCTTCGGAGTGAAGTTTCCCAAAAGAGGGGTTCAAGCGAGACAACGAGCAGATGACAATTCGTAGGGTTCTTTTACGAAGGAGCGCAAAAATATTCTTCTTGTCCGTAACTCGAAGGGACATAAGGAAAGAGCGAAGGGTTTAACGACCACTGTTGCACGAGCGATCATTTGTTTTTTAGGACTAGGAGGAAGGAGGAACCTGCCATTTTACCTCCGCCCTTTGAGAGCGCCAATGGTGAGATGCATTGAAAGGAGACATCTCACGTCGTCTTGGCGCCCGATTGGAGATAGCACGAATATGTAACGTCGTATGAGACATTTTGAAATTTTCAGAGACCTAGTGTACACATTAGAATTTGGGTAATAACAAAAGTAAACACTTTGTACTGGCTTCACTGTACTTGTATTTTTTTATTTTGTTTTTGAGTGTGCAGTGGATAAATAATAAATGATAACTGTGTCCTCAAAATAAACATAGACAAACGAAATCATTTTTTAAAAGATTATCACCCAATTTGGGCAAACATTCTCAAAAAACGTTTGCCATCTCTGCTGTATGAGATGACTGCTGCAGTCCCCTCGTAATTAACAAAGTATATGCTAATCTTAAGCAAAAGACTTAATCTTATTACATTATTCTCTCAATTGTAAAAAAAGATTACACTTTATTGAATTTCAGATATAACGGTAAGGAAAGGTGCGTAAAACAGCATGAATAATTCTGTAGTAGAACGGCATCACATGTCGGAAAACGCTTCCGTCATATTTATCCATCGGATACAAGTTAAAAAGAAACATTATTTCAAGCTTCAAGAAGGCTGACTTTCCTCTCTGCCAACATTCGAGTCACGTCTGAATTCAAACGTCTGTTCTTGACGTCAGCTGATGGAAGTGAAACCTTTTGCGCGGTTAATTATTGGATTGGGCTCTGAACAAAGTGTGCTATCACCGCAGAGAAAACATTTTCACAGCTCATTACTTGAAGGAAACGGCAAATGTGTAACTTGCCACTGAGAAGTAAACGGTTATTTATTATGGTATTCAAAAGTTCGTGGTGACACTGCTCTAGTATGTTTGTTATCAACGTGAATCTCGGTACGTTCTGCGATCAATAAGCACAATATGCCGGAAGAAGAGATTCACACTTTAGAAATAAACCACAGAATTTTTTTTTCACGTATACGTAACGTTTCATTTATCTTACTAGTTTTGTACTCGCATTTTCGAACCAGTTGAACATGCATTTCCAAATAAGTATAAAACTTTCAGCGATTAAATTTTCAGACTTTTTCTTTTCTTGTTAATTATTTCATCATCATCACTCTCAACTATTACCATTCCACTGTTGAATGAAGGTCTCTCCAAGTTTCTCCCTCAACTGTTTGCCTTGAACCAGTTTCATCCGGGTCGCACTGGCATTCTTTCGAATTTAATGCGCCAATCTCCCACGTGGTCTTCTTTTAGGTGTTTTCCTGTCGCTTAGAATCCAGTCAAACATTTCGGTTGTCCATCTGTGACCCGTTCTTCTGGAAATGTGCCCAGCCAAATTGACATTTAAGGGATTTTACTCTGATCATAATAATGTCTTCCACTTTTGCAAGCTTTCAGATCCACGAGTTCCTCTTGTTGCCTTTTCTGGTTACACCAAGCATACATCTTTTCATGCTTCTTGCAGTTCTTTCCTGCGTTTTACTGCTATCACAGGTTTGCACGTGTGTATGGAGGTTTCCAGCACTCGATGGTTTTTTTCTTTTCGTTTAAGTGGCTTGAGTGCTTAACCTACTTCTGCGTTTCTGACACGTGTTAAGAAAACCATTCGTTCATAATTACTACAGACAATTAACGTGTATTAGGAACATCAAACAGTCATCGCTCTTTCCACGTTTATAAGTGAGTCACGGAAAAATTCTCATTGGTGTCCACCGGGAATCGAACCCAGGATTTTCCAGTTATGTGCCGCAGATGCTACCACTGCACCACATTGGCTTCGAATTCCTCCAGACTCACATACGACTAACTGCCAAGCCACTTGGCAGGTTGCTTCTTGGAACCCCGCACAATGCTATGGATTCACCAAAGATGGTAAGCAACAACTGAACAAATAAATAGAAGGCGAATGAATAATTAATACAGACAAGTGGTGCAGTGGTAGCATGTCCGGCGCGTAACTGGAAGACTTGGGTTCGATTCCCAGTGGCGGCCAATGAGAATTTTCCCCGGACTCACTTACAAACGTGGAAAAAGCGATGACTTCCGTTTGATGTTCCTAACCCACGTCAATTGTCTGTATTAATTATTCATTTGCCTTCTAGTTATTTGTTCATTTGCTACTTACCATTTTTGGTGACACCCCAGCATTGTGCGGGGCTCCAAGAAGCAACCTGCCAAGTGGCTTGGCATTTAGTCGTATGTGAGTCTGGAGGAATTCGAGGCCGCTGTGGTGCAGTGGTAGAACGTCTGGCGCACAACTAGAAGACCTGGGTTCGATTCCCGGTGGCGGCCAATGAGAAATTTCCCGTGACTCACTTATAAACGTGGAAAGAGCGATGACTTCCGTTTGACATTCGTTCATAGCTGCGCAAAAATATTTATCTCTATTTTAAGTGGCAGATTAATGTTTTAACGGACTTAATTCCTCAGCTTATATAAATCAAGAATTTATCTTTTCGTGTCTTCATGTACTACTATTTATTTAATCTTTTAACCTGCCAATGCTTTATGTATATTTTAGCTCATCAGCATAATAAAGTATTATGACTTCAGTTCTCTGCAGTTTTTGTATGCCTTTTTAGTTAAAATAAAATTATGTGCTCCTTACGTAAGAACTGGAAGGATGCATAAATCATTATGCCACCAGCAAAACGTAGGTGAGTTAAATAATCTCCATTTCTCTTTATCCCCCGTCTTATTTTCCTAGTTGAATACTTGTAAGACGTTTTACAATACTCAAGAAACACATATTGCGTATTAAATCCATTTATGTTTGAGATGTAATTAGCACAAAGATTGGTCAATGTTTCGCACTCTACTGGCAGACTTTTTCAGGGCAATGGTAGACATAAAAAAATGACGTTTTGCGATTTTGTACATAGAAAAATTCGGAAGATATTGTGTGATATTGTCTCACTCCCTTACCAATGTTTATTGATGCTGTTAATAATTTATATCCGATCATTTTTTATATTGGATGTGGAATTAATATTTCACCCAATACATAATATTTGGTCTTATTGTTACGAACTCTTAATCGATATTTGTTTTTACTCTGGGAACACTGACGGTCAATAGAATAACCGTAGTACCGTACTTTACAATTCGGACATCTCCGCAGTACATCATTTTCCAGTGACCAAAATCTAGTTGCGTAAAGTGCAATTCCCTTTTAACATAAGAAGTGAAATTTTTATTTAAAATAAAAAGATCTCTCTCTCTCTCTCAGCATATTTTCTTTTCTTCCTGTAAAGACGTTGAACAATAACCAAATATTGGAATGAAAGGAAACTTTAGGAAAACAAAGTGAAAATTTTCAACTTTAATGCAGTTGTAGCTTAGAATACCGTTTATTTGCTTTTTTTTCCCATAATGACTATTTTTTCCAGACATTGATTATTCAAAGACAAGGGCTGAATTGCATATAAAAATCTCTCCGAAGCAGATCTAAATTCAGCTGGGAATTTCTTGCCTTTCACAGAATAAATTCAGCAGTTTTTATGCTCTCTTCTTAACTTAAATTCAATTTTGCAGATGGTCTTAGCATTAAAAATTCAGTGGCCAGATTCTGCAAGTAATTTTTTATTCATTTTTATCTAATGTCGTTCGCATCAGACCATTTTGTCTCAGCACTTGAGATTTTCTTCTCTTAAAAAATAGAAGTTGTGAAATATTGACTCTAGAGTTTTGCAGCGAAGAGTGAACGAACTCTGTTTTTCTATGATCGGTAAATGAGATTAGATTACTTAAGGAATTTAACATTTGCTTCCCAACAGTGAGAATAACATCGTTGAATAGTTGACTTAGAAAAAGTATGTGATAAAAATTCTTGGTTAAATATCAATTAGCATGAAAAACGTTTCCCCGTTTTTAATGATTAGTGCACAGAAGGGGAGAAAAACCATCCAGCATTTTATATATTACATTTTCATTTCCAGTATTCCTTCTTATTAAAGTCTGGGGGTATAGAAGGTGAGTCGAAAGTTTCGAAATATTTGCATCACTTTATGTCTTCATACGTACCTTTACAACGAAAGCTGAGAAGCATTCAAAGTATAGACCATCGTGTTGCAGCGTCTTTAGCCATCTGTCTGCCAGTTCTTCGATTACGTGGCGGTACCAATGCTTGTCCTTCAAGGCGAAGAACTCCTTCACCTCAGCTGCCACCTCCTCCTGGTGGTTGAAGTGCCGCCCACGAAGGAATTGGGTCATCGACCGGAACAAGTAATAATCCGAAGGGGGCAAGATTCTGACAATATCCTGGGTGTGGTATCAGTTCCATGCTCTAAAGTTCCTGGAGTTTTTTAAGTTCCTGGAGTTTTTTCCGGGTCGTTCACACGGTATGAAGACGAATGTTGTCCTGCTGTAGGACCAGCGCCGGGTACTTCTCCTCCAAAACGGCATACATCTGCTCCAGTTATTCAGAGTAGAGGTTGGTGTTGATGGTCCGACCGTCTGGAACAAATTCGTAATGGATTATCTTCTCGAAAATCCACCAGACGTAGAGCATCACCTTGTGATCGAATCTCTTTTTGCAACAGGTTCAGGAATATGACCCAGGCTCTACCACTGCCGTTATGTGTTAGGATTACCGAAATCAGCCTACTTTTCATCGCACGTAACAATTCTCTTGATGAAACGTACATCGCGTGGGTCTTCTAGGAGTTTCGTGCACACTTCCGCTGAGTGGTTTGCTTCAGCTGGCGTCAGTTCGTGAGAGACAATGCCGCAGCTCCTGCAGACTTTGCCGAGGTCTTGAAGGTGACGAGCCACGGTGGTCTGTGATATGCCCAGCTCGCCTGATAATCTCCGAGTGCTCTTTGTAGGATTTGCCTCTACGGCCTGGCGCACGGCATCCGAATCCACGGTTCGCGGTCTACATGACTTTGGCTGATCCTCGAGTTTCTATCACCCGAGCAAAATTTCTTGTTATTTCGTTAAAAAATGTTTTTTATTTTTTTAATTTTCCATGTCCACGGAACCTTCCCCTTTCGTATCACAAATGTTTCATGTTGCTTGAACAGCGTTATGGTCCAGTTCAAACTCGTAAAGCAAAAGTTACCTAATTTGCCAGCTGTGGCTGTTTATCTTTTAGACGTTCCAACCACGGACAGAACGACGACATGCAATGTTGTTCACAGCAACCACTATATCCCTTTCGACTAACTATATATCACTTTCGACCGCTTTTGACCACTTTATAACACTTTCGACTGAATGCAGTGACCACTTTATAACACTTTCGACTAAATGCAGTGACCACTTTATAACACTTTCGACTAAATGCACCTTAACTAGTTTAAACACGTGACATACCCGCCACATTACATGCGTTTATGGAAATATTGAAAAACTTTTGACTCACCTTCTGTAGATTAAATAGTCAATTTTGCAGAACAAACTTGAACGTTCAGACATCGTTGGAGAACAACCGAAATTCCACCAATATCAAGGTACCTATTCCGTACAAACAGAACGTGTCACACACCACGACACCATTTCCAGAATCTTGAGTTGTGTTTACAAGACAAGATGGGTTCATTGCTTCATGAAACTATCGTCAGGACACGTTCCGTATCAACAAAAGTGCCCCAGACCATAACACCACCTCCAGAACCTTGAGTTGTATTTACAAGGCAAGCTGGGTCCATTACATTATGGAACTCTCGTCAGGACACGTTAAGTATCAACAGAAAGTGCCCCACACAATGACACCACCTCCAGAACCTTGATCTGTATTTACAAGGCAAGCTGGATCCATTGCATTACGGAACTCTCGTCAGGACACGTTAAGTATCAACAGAAAGTGCCCCACACAATGACACCACCTCCAGAACCTTGAGTTGTATTTACAAGGCAAACTGGGTCCATTGCATTATGGAACTCTCGTCAGGACACGTTAAGTATCAAAAGAAAGTGCCCCACACAGTGACACCACCTCCAGAACCTTGAGGTGTATTTACAAGGCAAGCTGGGTCCATTGCATTATGGAACTCTCGTCAGGACACGTTAAGTATCAAGAGAAAGTGCCTCACACAATGACACCACCTCCAGAACCTTGAGTTGTATTTACAAGGCAAGCTGGGTCCATTGCATTATGGAACTCTCGTCAGGACACGTTAAGTATCAAACGAAAGTGCCCCACACAGTGACACCACCTCCAGAACCTTGAGTTGTATTTCCAAGGCAAGCTGGGTCCATTGCATTATAGAACTCTCGTCAGAACACGTTAAGTATCTACAGAAAGTGCCCCCACAATGACACCACCTCCAGAACCTTGAGTTTTATTTACAAGGCAAGCTGGGTCCATTGCATTAGGGAACTCTCGTCAGGACACGTTAAGTATCAACAGAAAGTGCCCCACACAATGACACCACCTCCAGAACCTTGAGTTGTATTTACAAGGCAAGCTGGGTCCATTGCATTATGGAACTCTCGTCAGGACACGTTAAGTATCAACAGAAAGTGCCATACACAATGACACCACCTCCAGAACCTTGAGTTGTATTTACAAGGCAAGCTGGGTCTATTGCATTATGGAACTCTCGTCAGGACACGTTAAGTATCAACAGAAAGTGCCCCACACAATGACACCACCTCCAGAACCTTGAGTTGTATTTACAAGGCAAGCTGGGTCCATTGCATTATGGAACTCTCGTCAGGACACGTTAAGTATCAACAGAAAGTGCCCTACACAATGACACCACCTCCAGAACCTTGAGTTGTATTTACAAGGCAAGCTGGGTCCATTGCATTATGGAACTCTCGTCAGGACACGTTAAGTATCAACAGAAAGTTCCCCACACAATGACACCACCTCCAGAACCTTGAGTTGTATTTACAAGGCAAGCTGGGTGCATGGCTTCATGGAACTCTCGTCAGGACTCGTTAAGTACGAACAGAGAGTGCCCCACACCATGACACCCCCTCCAGAATCTTGGGTTTTATTTACAAGGCAAGCTGAATCCATGGCTACATGGAACCCTCGCCAGGACACGTTAAGTACTAACTGAAAGCCTCCCACACCATGACACCCCCTCCAGTACCTTGAGTTGTATTTACAAGGCGAGCTGGGTCCATTGCATTATGGAACTCTCGTCAGGACACGTTAAGTATCAACAGAAAGTGCCTCACACAATGACAACACCTCCAGAACCTTGAGTTGTATTTACAAGGCAAGCTGGGTCCATTGCATTATGGAACTCTCGTCAGGACACGTTAAGTATCAAAAGAAAGTGCCCCACACAGTGACACCACCTCCAGAACCTTGAGTTGTATTTACAAGGCAAGCTGGGTCCATTGCATTATGGAACTCTCGTCAGGACACGTTAAGTATCAACAGAAAGTGCCCCACACAATGACACCACCTCCAGAACCTTGAGTTGTATTTACAAGGCAAGCTGGGTCCATTGCAGTATGGAACTCTCGTCAGGACACGTTAAGTATCAACAGAAAGTGCCCCACACAATGACACCACCTCCAGAACCTTGAGTTGTATTTACAAGGCAAGCTGGGTCCATTGCATTATGGAACTCTCGTCAGGACACGTTAAGTATCAACAGAAAGTGCCCCACACAATGACACCACCTCCAGAACCTTGAGTTGTATTTACAAGGCAAGCTGGGTCCATTGCATTATGGAACTCTCGTCAGGACACGTTAAGTATCAACAGAAAGTGCCCCACACAATGACACCACCTCCAGAACCTTGAGTTGTATTTACAAGGCAAGCTGGGTGCATGGCTTTATGGAACTCTCGTCAGGAATCGTTAAGTACCAACAGAGAGTGCCCCACACTATGACAACCCCTCCAGAATCTTGGGTTTTATTTACAAGGCAAGCTGAATCCATGGCTACATGGAACCCTCGCCAGGACACGTTAAGTACTAACTGAAAGCCTCCCACACCATGACACCCCCTCCAAGACCTTGAATTGTATTTACAAGGCAAGCTGGATCCACTGCTTCGTGGAACTCTCGTCAGGACACGTTACGTACTAACAGAAAGCCTCCCACACAATGACATCACCTCCAGAACCTTGAGTTGTATTTACAAGACAAGCTTGGTGCATGGCTTCATGGAACCCTCGTCAGGACACGTTAAGTAGCAACAGAAAGCACCCCACACCCTGACACTTCCTCCAGAACATTGAGTTATGTTTAAAAGACAAGCTGGATCCATTGTTTCATGGAACTCTTGTCAAGATACGTTAAGTACCAACCGAAAGTGCCCCACACCATGACACCACCTCCAGAACCTTGAGTTGTATTTACAAGGCAAGCTGGGTCCACTGCTTCATGGAACTCTTGTCAGGACACGTTACGTACCAACAGAAAGCCTCCCACACAATGACATCTCCTCCAGAACCTTGAGTTGTATTTACAAGACAAGGTGCATGGCTTCATGGAAACCTCGTCAGGACTCGTTAAGTATCAACAGAGAGTGCCGCACTCCATGACACCACCTCCAGAATCTTGGGTTTTATTTACAAGGCAAGCTGAATCCATGGCTGCATGGAACCCTCCCCAGGACACGTTAAGTACCAACTGAAAGCCTCCCACACCATGACACCCACTCCAGGACCTTGAGTTGTGTTTACAAGGCAAGCTGGGTCAATTGCTTTATGGAACCCTCTTCAGGACACGTTAAGTACCAAGATAAAGTGCCCCACACCATGACACCACCTCCAGAACCTTGAATTGTATGTACAAGGCAAGCTCGGTTCATGGCTTCATGGAACTCTCGTCAGGACACGTTAAGTACCAACAGAAAGTGCCTTACACCATGACACCCTCTCCAGAACCTTAAGTTTTGTTTATAAGGCAAGCTGGGTCCATTGCATTTTGGGGTTACATCTAAACTCTCTACCTACGGTTGGTACAGAGCAAGGTGTACTGCATTTCGTCGAACAATATTACAATTTCCCAATCTTCTAGTGTCCAGTCACGGTGTTCCTTTCACCACTTTATGAACACTTTTGGGTTCTTAGCAGAAATCTGTGGTCTCCTTACAGGCACTCTATTGCCTAAACTTATCGTCCTCATTAAATGCTTCGGTCAGTTACTGCACACAGAAAGTTCTGTTTTCCAGCACAAGTTATAACGCAGTAAATTTCTCCGTCATTTTTGTCCACGCCAGGCATCGAACCCGGGTTACCTCATTCCGGAATAAGTCGCTCTCCCAAATGAGCTACGCGGACGTATGCTGTCGCTGCTATCTGCCTTTATCTCATATGCGTCCTGTGGTGCAGGGACGTTTCATCCCCCGAAGAAAAAGGGCAGTGGGCATGGCCCAAGGGTCAGCCGGTACCATGTGTCGCTGTAGGCAGTCATCCGCTGAAGAACGTACATTGGGTAGGATAAATCCCAGTCAGTTTGGTGTGTGGAACATCAGTTTTGGTGTGTCACACACATTTATTTTTCGAAGCGCTGAAGATGGGATTCTCTTATTTTTCCTGTATCGCGGTGTAGAAAGAACATCACACCATTGCGAGAACTTCAACGGCCAGGTCATTCTTGAAGTTCGGGCGCCAATATAACAAAGTAAATTTCTCCGTCATTTTTGTCCACGCCGAGCATCGAACCCGGGTTACCTAATTCTGGAATAAGTCGCTCTCCCAACTGAGCTACGCGGACGTATGCTCTCGCTGCTATCTGCCTCTATCTCATGTGCGTCCTGCGGTGCAGGCACGTCACAAAGTCTTTTACGATGACGGCGATCTCGTTCGTGAACGATTGACGTTGTGCCACAGTTGAACGTCATAGACAAACAATGTCGGTTATATTTCCACTGATTGAAGACCCGGGATATCTCACATTTTGATAAACCAGTAAGTCCTGCTGTTTTCTAAATCGTCGCTGTAGCCAAACGGGCATCCACAATAAGTCCTTTATCGAACTCCAAAAGACCCTTTGTTTTTCCCATTGGGATCTACACTACTGACGATTACTGACGAGCAGAAGTCTTAAATAGTTCAACCAGACAGGCACTCACAATAAGACCTTTATCGAACTCCGAAAGATCCTTTGTTTTTCCCATTGGGATCAACACTACTGACGATTACTGATGAGCAGAAGTCTTAAATAGTCCAGCCAGACAGGCACTCACGATAAGACCTTTATCGAACTCCGAAAGATCCTTTGTTTTCCCCATTGCGATCAACACTACTGACGATTACTGACGAGCAGAAGTCTTAAATAGTTCAACCAGACAGGCACTCACAATAAGACCTTTATCGAACTCCGAAAGATCCTTTGTTTTTCCCATTGCGATCAACACTACTGACGATTACTGACGAGCAGGAGTCTTAAATTGTTCAACCAGACAGGCACTCACAATAAGACCTTTATCGAACTCCGAAAGATCCTTTGTTTTTCCCATTGGGATCAACACTACTGACGATTACTGATGAGCAGAAGTCTTAAATAGTTCAACCAGACAGGCACTCACAATAAGACCTTTATCGAACTCCGAAAGATCCTTTGTTTTTCCCATTGGGATCAACACTACTGACAATTACTGATGAGCAGAAGTCTTAAATAGTCCAGCCAGACAGGCACTCACAATAAGACCTTTATCGATCTCCGAAAGACCCTTTGTTCTTCCCATTGGGATCTACACTACTGACGATTACTGACGAGCAGCAGTCTTAAATAGTCCAGCCAGACAGGCACTCACAATAAGACCTTTATCGATCTCCGAAAGACCCTTTGTTCTTCCCATTGTGATCAACACTACTGACGATTACTGACGAGCAGCAGTCTTAAATAGTCCAGCCAGACAGGCACTCACAATAAGACCTTTATCGAACTCCGAAAGACCCTTTGTTTTTCCCATTGGGATCTACACTACTGACGATTACTGACGAGCAGCAGTCTTAAATACTTCAACCAGACAGGCACTCACAATAAGACCTTTATCGAACTCCGAAAGACCCTTTGTTTTTCCCATTGGTATCTACACTACTGACGATTACTGACGAGCAGCAGTCTTAAATAGTCCAGCCAGACAGGCACTCACAATAAGACCTTTATCGAACTCCAAAAGACCCTTTGTTTTTCCCATTGTGATCAACACTACTGACGATTACTGACGAGCAGAAGTCTTAAATAGTTCAACCAGACAGGCACTCACAATAAGACCTTTATCGAACTCCGAAAGATCCTTTGTTTTTCCCATTGTGATCAACACTACTGACGATTACTGACGAGCAGAAGTCTTAAATAGTTCAACCAGACAGGCACTCACAATAAGACCTTTATCGAACTCCGAAAGATCCTTTGTTTTTCCCATTGTGATCAACACTACTGACGATTACTGACGAGCAGCAGTCTTAAATAGTCCAGCCAGACAGGCACTCACAATAAGACCTTTATCGAACTCCAAAAGACCCTTTGTTTTTCCCATTGGGATCTACACTACTGACGATTACTGACGAGCAGCAGTCTTAAATAGTCCAGCCAGACAGGCACTCACAATAAGACCTTTATCGAACTCCGAAAGAGCCTTTGTTTTTCCTATTGGGATCTACACTACTGACGATTACTGACGAGCAGCAGTCTTAAATAGTTCAACCAGAGCGGCACTCACAATAAGACTTTTATCGAACTGCGAAAGACCCTTTGTTTTTCCCATTGGGATCTACACTACTGACGATTACTGACGAGCAGCAGTCTTAAATAGTCCAGCCAGACAGGCACTCACAATAAGACCTTTATCGAACTCCGAAAGACCCTTTGTTTTTCCCATTGTGATCAACACTACTGACGATTACTGATGAGCAGCAGTCTTAAATAGTCCAGCCAGACAGGCACTCACAATAAGACCTTTATCGAACTCCGAAAGACCCTTTGTTTTTCCCATTGTGATCAACACTACTGACGATTACTGATGAGCAGCAGTCTTAAATAGTCCAGCCAGACAGGCACTCACAATAAGACCTTTATCGAACTCCGAAAGACCCTTTGTTTTTCGCATTGTGATCAACACTACTGACGATTACTGACGAGCAGCAGTCTTAAATAACTACCTACAACATGGGGTGGCCGCCCCGGTGGCGCAGTGGTCTAAGCGATGGCCTCTGATCATTCGTCCGAACTGGGTCCGGGTTCGAATCCCGGTGAGGCATGGATGTTGTGTTTGTCTTACGGTACTGGCTCTCTCCCTTCCCTGGAACCAGTGACCCTAAATTAGGGACGGGCGTCTGCTTGTAGTCCATCGAGTTGCTCACGGTGGTCGTTAAACCTCCAATCAGAAAAAAAAAACATGGAGCTGACGCACGTTACCAGGTGTTTTGCATATACACTGCACAAGTGATGTTTACGTACATTTTCATAAATTTTTCTAATTCAGTGGCCGATGTGTGTACCTCAGTAGCAAACCGAATGTATCTCAGCGAGAAATTGCAATTTTTGAATGTTCGAATTCCAGCCACAGATGAGTGTTAGACTTGACTACGTACATCTGTAATAAACGTAAGCGCATTTCCTCTTCCATACTTAAGTACGAACAGGCTACATATGTAAACTGATACTTAAGAAATACACTGATTGGCCACTTTATTATGACCACCCCCTCAGTACTTCGTTGGGTCACCTTTTGCCTTTAATACTGCGTCGATTCTTCGTGGCATGGACTCCACGAGATGTTGATAGGTGGTTTGTGGAATCTGAGACCATGCTTGATGAATAGCACTTTCCAGGAGTGTGAGATTGCAGGGTTGTGGATCCAGCTCTCTGATGATTCGTTCTATTTCATCCCACAGATTCTCAGTGGGGTTAAGATCTGGAGATTGTGGGGGGCCACCTAAGCAAAGTAAACTCACCTGCATGTTCCTGAAACCAATCCTGTACAATACGTGCACTATGGCAGGACGCATTATCTTGTTGAAAGTAGCCATCGCCATTATTATAAACCATCCACCTGGCAGGATGCACTTGGTCCGCAACGATGTTTAGATATGATGTGCCAGTCAGACGTTGTTCAACACGAATTAAAGGGCCCCAAGCATGCCAGGAAAACATTCCCCAAACCATAACGTTGCCTCACCAGCTTGAAGGGTTGTAGCAATGCGTTTAGGGTACATTGTTTCGTGCTGTTTCCGCCAAATTCTCACTCGGCCATCGGCATGGTGCAACTGAAAACGTGATTCAGCGGACCACACAATTTGTTTCCAATTATCGACTGTCCAATCCTTGTGCTCCTCTGCGAACTGGAGACATTTTCTTTTGTTAACTGCAGACAGCCAAGGTGTTCGAACAGGCCTTCGGCTGCCATATCCCATCTGATGCAGTATACGGCGAACAGTGTGTGCAGAGATCATTTGAGGGAATTTTTGATTAATATGGTCTGTAATTTGCTGCACTGTTGCCCTTCTGTTGTCTGTTACCTGTTTGGACACTCTGCGTTCCGCCCGAGCAGTCACTAGTCGATGACGACCACCCTTTGCACGTAGAGACCCAGTTTTTTGGCTGACAGTCCAGTCTTTAAACACTTTAACAACAGCTGCTCTGGAACATTTCACGAATGCGGCGGTTTCGGTGATACTCGCTCCATGGCTCCGATCTCCTACAATAATCGCACATTGAAAGTCCGTCAAATCGCATTTCTTACCCATCTCGTCACCCAAAAATTACTTCTACTACTGTCGCAAGCACTAAGCTTTCCCCTTTTATACTTGCCTCGCTCTCTGACTGCAACAGCGTGCAGCCATATCTCATTTGCCTAAAACTGTCAGGTGGTCATAATAAAGTGGCCACTTAGTGTATAAACGCATGTAAACCAATTCTTAAGAAATATGAACATATGTAAACCAATACTTAAGAAATATAGAGTATGTAAAATAATACTTAAGGAGTATGAACGTATATAAACTAATACTTAAGAAGTATAAATGTATGTAAATTAATGCTTAGGAAATATAAAGTATGTAAACTAATACTTAAGAAATATAAATGCATGTAAACTGATATTAAGAAATATAAACGTTTGTAAACATAATGATGAAGAAATATAAACTTATACAAACTATTACTTAAAAAATATAAACGTACGTAAAGTAACACTTAAAAAATATAAACTTACATAAACTAATACTTAAGAATGTAAACCATCTTTCTTATTACCGTTGTACTAACGATATGCGCCAGAAGCTGAGTCATCTGCTTTTGGAAATCTAAAAAGTCTGTTTATGTAGACATTTCACTGAAAAAAAAAGACTACGTATTATAGTCTCTAAGGCCAGTAAAGTGAAAACGAAATTTGATATAAATTATTAGAGAAATTAATCAGCCCATTTGAGTCTTAAAAGATGATTTAAAATAGAGATTCTGGCCTATCATGAAGACTTATTTATTTACTGGGGATTTTCTAGGAAGTTGTGTCTTATAATTGCATATTGAAAAAAATTGAAATTCAATTTCTTTTTGAAATAATGCGCTTTTATTACAACCACGAATTCCGTGGTGTCACTCTTCACTGTGGACAAGAAGAAAGAGAAAACATTTTAATTAGCGGACTTAGTATAATTAGAGTTACTATGTTCTTTTGGGAAAAGAACTGTGCCAACCGGAAGACACGTAAATCAACATTTTGCAGTTTTATTTTATTTCTGTTTTTGCCCTAAAGATTTTTTTCCTTAAAAGTAATGCCCATTTAAAAGATTAAATCAAAACATTTTGCGCTATCAAAGTTTCTTGATATTTCTTTTAACAGTGATGTATGTACCTAGAATTTCCCCCCGTGGCTTCATTAAATTATCAGATGCTAATTAATGCTTTTCTTATTTCTTGAAACCGTGTGTTTTACGCCAAGTCGCTAATCTAGATATTTTTTAGATAAGAAACAACTATATTTCAAATCAGTTGTGCACAGTGTTTCTTTTAAACGAGATGCAAATGCTTTCGAATAAATGAATATCTAATGATGCCATTGATTATTCAAAGACACTGGGAAAAAGATTGTTAGATAAAAAGGAAATCCTATTTACACAGCATATTTGATTAATAATGAACAAGGATATTTCATAAAAAGCGTTTTCGTCGGCAAAAAAATTATTTAAAAATATTTATCTTTCAGAAAACACACTTATGTGGATTAAAGCTAACATCTTTCACTGATGCATCGTTGAAGCGTTTTCAAAATATTCAATCTTTGTTATTAATTGAAGTGGAAGTTATTCAGATGAAAAAAGAAAATGGTGTGTGAGATGAAGCGTACATGATTTACTCACATTTACATTTATTTTGCTGGCTGCAAATGTGATTTTACGAAAGTTTCTTTTGGGTGTTTTTATTTCTCAACTTTTCGTGTTGTGAAATTAATATGGCCAAAAGAACCGTCTTCTTAGACAACATGACCGAAGTTTGAACTCTAGGTTGGGCGGGAGGGGAGGGGGGGCACATCTACCGCTTCCTAATATTTCCACACTGAAACGGTAGTGTGTTAAATTTGTGTTTACCGATGGTTTAATTGCGCACGTTTTAATTATTTTGAATATGAATACTGCAGACCTAACCCAATTCAACCGAGTTTAAAATTCAGATTTTGATGAAATGAGCGTTTATTCCCTATATTGTTATGACGCTGCTGCAGATTAAATTTTGGGACCGCTCAGTAACTCTTTATTTTTAATGTTTTTAGTTAACTAGCCTGCAGCCTGTCCTAGGACAGACTGCTTTTAAGCTTTAAATAAATATTCATATATAGGGGATGTTTCCCGAATCAGGACGGGGTGTCATTTTTAATTGAAGCAGACTGAAAACATATCAAATAGACGCAGGATTTCTGTAAGGAAATATAGTAAGAACTCATTCATGTAAGAGCTGAAAAATGCTTCTAGATGCGATTTTGCTCATTTTGACATCTCAAAATTTTAGTTTTTATTGTAGGTTAGAGCGTTTTAAATACATGTATATCTGGATATTTATAATAACGTTGATTCCTTTTTACGATATTATTTTGCAATGCGAAGGAAATGAAATAAAACGCAACATAACACCTACGTAACAGAACAAACGTCGCAGACAGTTGTTCGAGCATGTGCGTGTTGCCACAGATGAAGTCGTTTGTCTTACTAACTTTATTTTATCTTCCGGTACTTCTCCTTGATTTTACGTCCCGTGCGATAATGGTGAGCTTAGTTCCGATTTCGGTCAACGGATAAAAGCAGATGGCGCTGCAAATAATGAATGACGTCAGAGCGTTAGGGACAGACTATTATATAAGTTTTATTATGTCTATTATATAAGTTTTATTATGTGAATTTATCAGTCTATATTATATAAGTTTTATCAGTCTATTATATAAGTTTTATTATGTGTGAAGAAAAATCTGTTTTGCAAAGAGCATCATTATATAACGTGAATCTGAAACACTGCTTTAATTGAGGCGCTTATTTGATGCTTCTGATAGCTTTAATTAACTAAGTAGATGTAAAAGTCCTTAACTAAGAATACAAATCTCACTTTAAAAATACGAATAGAGATTCGGTGAAAACTAATGTAGTTATAAATTCAAAGTTTTATTCCATCTCAGGCATGTAATTTAGCATCACATCGAAAACACTTCATTTGCATCAGTTAATCTCATAATATCAGTTAATCTCCAAGTCACATTAGCATGAAAAAAATCCTGATGATCAAACAAGTTTGATAATCAAAGCGAAGGACTAAGCAATAAGATCAAGCTCTAACTATCTAGTCTAAGTTTGCATATCAAAGCTCTTTTCAAATCGATTACTAACGTGTTCTTGATAAATTCTAACGATAGCCCTGATACAACGTAAGTATCCTACTTATCTCTGTTTTTCTCATACGTTATTCTACTCATGACCTCAATTCTGGTTGCCACAAAACATTCACTCGAGAAAGAAAATGTTGCGTTTAGAAACGGTTTAAGGAGAACGAACCAAGTTTTACATAGATGGAAAATTATACACTATTATAGTATACATCACATAACAGTTATGCTGAGAAACTTATGTAAAGCTATACGAGGGGATACCGATAAATTCTTGCCCTCACCAAGAAGGAAATGAGATTTCATTGTCCAGAGTGGTGTAATGGTTAGCATATTGTAGCGGAAATTGGGAGATGAGGGTTCGATTCCTGTATCAAGACGATATAATTTTCAAATTTCTGTGGTTATGCTACATGGAAAGAACAGCTTGATTTAAGTCAGTATTAATTTTTGTCATATTTCAAGTCTTCATTTTTTTATTTCAGTCGTTAGGTGACGCGGTATCCAACGAGCTCCCACTTTGTTGCATCTAAAACGTTAACAATGCCATTGACACTTCATGGACTAATGTTCAGCTCACCTGCTTTGGTTGCATCTAAAACGTTAACAATGCCATTGACACTTCATGGACTAATGTTCAGCTTACCTGCTTTGGTTGCATCTAAAACGTTAACAATGCCATTGACACTTCATGGACTAATGTTCAGCTTACCTGCTTTGGTTGCATCTAAAACGTTAACAATGCCATTGACACTTCATGGACTAATGTTCAGCTCACCTGCTTTGGTTGCATCTAAAACGTTAACAATGCCATTGACACTTCATGGACTAATGTTCAGCTTACCTGCTTTGGTTGCATCTAAAACGTTAACAATGCCATTGACACTTCATGGACTAATGTTCAGCTTACCTGCTTCGGTTGCATCTAAAACGTTAACAATGCCATTGACACTTCATGGACTAATGTTCAGCTCACCTGCTTTGGTTGCATCTAAAACGTTAACAATGTCATTGACACTTCATGGACTAATGTTCAGCTTACCTGCTTTGGTTGCATCTAAAACGTTAACAATGCCATTGACACTTCATGGACTAATGTTCAGCTTACCTGCTTTGGTTGCATCTAAAACGTTAACAATGCCATTGACACTTCATGGACTAATGTTCAGCTTACCTGCTTTGGTTGCATCTAAAACGTTAACAATGCCATTGACACTTCATGGACTAATGTTCAGCTCACCTGCTTTGGTTGCATCTAAAACGTTAACAATGCCATTGACACTTCATGGACTAATGTTCAGCTCACCTGCTTTGGTTGCATCTAAAACGTTAACAATGCCATTGACACTTCATGGACTAATGTTCAGCTTACCTGCTTCGGTTGCATCTAAAACGTTAACAATGCCATTGACACTTCATGGACTAATGTTCAGCTTACCTGCTTCGGTTGCATCTAAAACGTTAACAATGCCATTGACACTTCATGGACTAATGTTCAGCTTACCTGATTTGGTTGCATCTAAAACGTTAACAATGCCATTGACACTTCATGGACTAATGTTCAGCTTACCTGCTTTGATTCTCTGAGTTGTTCTTCGATTTTCTCTGATGAGCTCATCGACTGTTTGTCTGCGTTTTTTTTTCCTATTGAAGGCTTAACGACCACTGTGAGCAACTCAATAGGATGTAAGCAGTCGCCCGTCCCGAATTTAATGTCACTGGTTCCAGGGAAGGGAGATAGCCAACGCCGTAAGACAAACACAAGATCCATACCTCACCGGGATTCGAACCCAGATCCTTCTCGGACGAATGGTCTTAAGCCAGTGTTTAGGCCACTGCGCTACCGGGACGGCTTTGTCTGTTCAAACCGCAGATTGCGATTACGTGCATCCCACTCCGTGGCTAATCATTTGCTGCAAACATTACGCCACTGTCATTTGATTTTCTATGCCAACGACAGTGGTTATGACCAGAATTCCAGAACCATAAATGGCCAATAATTTAACGTGAATTTCTTCGAGAGGTACATTTTCATGGCATAAAACTCTATAAATAATCGTTGTTTGATACTAAATCGACACAGTTGAAAAAGAGTCATGCATTTTAAACACACTTAAATACGAACAAATTGATGTACGGAGTTCTATTAAGCAATAAAATGAAGCTAATGGGATACCGAATCGTTTGCCGTCTGCCTGGTTGCTAGGAAACAAGTCATAACACTATCTCGGATACATTATTTATTGGACACGCCTCGTAACATGTCGCCTCAGTGGCGCATTGCTCTAAGTGCTGGCCTCTGACAATTTGTCCGGCATAGGCCTGAGTTTGAGTCTCCGGTGAGGCCCGGGTGTTTTTTTTTTTGTTTTTTTTTTGTCTTATGGCACTGCCACTCTCCCTTCTGTGGAGCAAGTGGTAATAAATTTAGGCCGGTCGGCTGCCTAAATTCATAGAGTAGCTCACGGTGGTCGTTTAACACCGCGTTATAAAAATGGCAACATGTCACATATTTTCCAATTCAACTACACGATTATCATGTTGTGTAAAAGATGGAAATTACGCCTTCAGCCGTGAACCAATTACTCTGAAGTGCCAAAAGTCATGGAATAGCAGTATGCAAATTTTTAACTGGAGTTGCACTCATATAGAGGCTTCATTGCACGCTACGATTTTTTCAGTTGCGAGGCGCAATATCGTGATTCGGGTTGAACAAACGCCTGTAGGATTATGGCAAGCGGACGTGAATTATCGGAGTTTGAACGAGCCACGGTAGTGGGAGCTAGACAGATGGCACATTCAATTTCTGAAGTTGTGCGAACATTCAACATTACTCGACCTACGGTGTCACGTGTGCACCAAGAATACCTCATGAAAGGCGTTACCACCCACTCTGGACAGCGCAGTGACCGACCACGAGTGCTGAATAACCGTGGCCAGCGGTTTCTGACCAGGATTGTCCATGTTAACAGACAAGCGACACTGTCTCAAATAACATCCACATTCAATGCCGGAGGTGTCAGAGACATATCTTTAAGGTCAGTGCAACGAAATTTAGCGTCCATGGAATATGGGAGCAGAAGACTTCCCAGAGTGCCTTTGTTAACACCCCGACATCCGACACAGCGATTCGCCTGTGCTCGTGAACACGGTAATTGGACCTTGGAAGACTGGCAACATGTGGCGTAGTCCGATGAGTCACGCTACCAGGTGTTACGAGCCGATGGTAGGGTTCGGGTGTGGCGCAGACCCCATGAGCCCATGGACCCAAGATGTCAACAAAGCACTGTGCAAGCTGGTGGTAGTTCCACACATGTGTGGGGTGTCTTTAGGTGGCACGGTTTGGATCCTCTGTTCCCCGTAAACACGGGATTTACCAGTAATCGCTTTGTTGTTCTTCTGGGGGACCATTTGCAGCCCTTCATGGACTTCATGTACCCCAACAACAATGAAATTTTCCAGGTGGACAATGCACCATGTCATCGGGACCAAGCCGTCCAAAACTGGTTCGAGGAGCATTCCGGACAGTTCCGACTGTTGGTATGGCTACCACGTTCGCCCGACATGAACCCAATAGAGCACTTATGGGGCGTAGTGGAAAGGTCCATTCGCACCCTGCACCTACAAATACCAGGGAACTGTGGATGGCCGGTCAGACGGCATGGCTCAATATCTCTCCCGAAGTCTTCAGGCCACTTGTGGAATCAATGCCACGTCGATTTGCTGCACTTCGCCAGGCTAGAAGAGATCCTACACGATACCAGGTACGTATCCCATTATTTTTGGCACTTCAGTGTGGTTTTTGATATCAAACATTTTTTGAAGGTTTTTTTTTAGAATTTTTTTCTCAACGAAGTCTAAATGAAAGGCATATCCCTGAACGAGTACGCTTTTCAGAGTGTTATTAAAATTGTCTTATCAGTTTAACAATATAAGAAAGGAAATAGAAAGTCAATTTTCAAATTATTTATTGTACTTCCTATAGTCTTCTTCTTCGTGATTTTGCATAAGTTAAATTTCTAAACGCTTCCGGATGTTACTCTAACAAACGTCTCACGCCCAAAGCATAATCAGAATCGATTCCTCGTTGTAACACATTTTGTATACCAGAATATGATCACGGCTTCTGATATCTTACACTCTATCTGATTTCGTAGTGGTTAAAAAGGAGGGAGAAGTAGATTCGTGTTAAGCAGTACGTTTCCTGCTTCTCTTTGTTCCACTGTGACGCCATCATGGCCGTAAGTAAGGCTGTGCCAAAAGCACATGGAGCCACGTCGCGTAAGTTCTATAAGCTGCGGATATTTTGGGTTAAATTATTATTTCGAATAAACAATTTTTTACGGAAAAATTGGGCAAACACTCAAATATTTTTTAAAGCAGAGGAAAAAGTGTAACTGGGGCAAAAACGAGAAAATGACAATATTTCTCTTCTACTGTTTAAACATTTTTGATAACTCTAATTTAAAAGAAGTATTTAAAATCGTAAAACTATACTAGTGATCTGAAATCTACTTCATACATACCCAATGTTTCCTGTCTCAAAAGGATAAATTTTGATCTAGGCATAAGGTCTCTGCCATCCTCATAAACCATTATTACGAGAAATACTGACAAACCCCACCTAGCTGCCCCGGTGGCGCAGTGGTCTAAGCGATAGCTTCTGATCATTCGTCCAAGATGGGTCTGGGTTTCAATCAGAGATGTAAACGGGTCCCGGGTGAACAGGTCGACAATTTCTTAAGGGTTAAGGTGTTCCTCACCCGATTTGGACCCGGTTTTATTCCCGTTTTATTTTGAAAAGAGAAAAATATATTCCAAAGAAAAATGCGCGTTGTGGAATTTTGCAGTCGATACTGGTGCCCACGGAGTGAAATAATGATTTGCCATGTAAAAATATTGTCGTCTCTTTCTTAAAGCAACGAAGATTTCCACCGACCGACTTCAGACAATACACCGACACCATGTCGTAAAAAGATACTTCCTTTGCGTTCTTTTATAGTGCGATTGTCCAGGGCAAGGTACAGGCAAACGCTATTCGCCTGCTTCTGAGCTAATTTACTCTCTCCGTGCAAAGTTCACTGTATGACTAAGAGTTACTTTTCACATTGCATCTTTTACATTGAGCAATCAGAGGTGTTTGATTGATGTGCTAGCATCCCGTTCCCATGACATGTCATGTCGAAATTAACTGCTTAATTCTTAATATGGATGGATTTAATATTAAGGAGGTTGAGACAGGCGTCGAAGCCAACAAACACGTGCTTGTTGATAACCACAAGGGGAAGAGTGAATGCTGGAAATTGATTCGTTTCATTAAGGAACCGATGAATAATTCTGTATTGTTTGGTCCTGCATGTTGTTCAAAATGTGGAAAGTGTATAATTACAAAGAATGATGTCGACGGTGTAATAAGAGATAGGAAAGCAATTGAAAACAACCAAAGCCTAAAGATAGCAAAGAGACATCTCAGTAAATGAAGGAAACAGATTATGGCACTGAGAAAAGATGGTCCTGTAACAAGAAATAGAGGCGAAATTTTGACAAGAGTGAAAGATTTCTACCCCAAATTATGTGAAAGGGATGATACATGTACTCCAGACATCATGAAAGGTACCAGTACCAGAGTTCTTCCAGTTCTCCCAGAAGAAGCTGCACACGCAATAAAGAACATAAAGCGGGGAAAAGCTCCAGGAGAAGATGGAATTACTGCAGACATCATACAAGAAGCAAGTGAAGAAATCGAAACAGTACTCGCCCAAATTTTCACTCGATGCCTTAATGAAGAGAAGATTCCTGAGGATTGGAACAACGCTACAATGATCTTGCTACATTAAAAAGGTGGCATTGAGGATCTCAGGAACTACAGACCTATCAGCCTCCTATCAGTGGTTTATAAAATCTTCACTAAAGTTCTTTCACACCGCTTGAAGATAACCCTGAACATATCTCAACCGAGAGAACAAGCTGGATTCAGGAGTGGCTATAGCACAATAGATCATATCCACGTACTGAGAGAACTAATTGAAAGAGCGAGGGAATATGAACTTCCATTATGCATGGCTTTCATCGATTACGAAAAAGCCTTTGATTCGGTGAAACCATCAGCAGTTACAATGGCTCTGAAATCCTGCGGTATTGAAGATGCATACATTAATATTATTAATAACATCTATGAAAATGCAAGTGCAAAGATTCGGCTGTTTGAAAAACAACACACATAAAAATTGGAAAGGGAGTGAGACAAGGTGACAGCATATCTCCGAAGCTCTTTAACGCCACATTGGAAAATGTCTTTCAATCACTGAACTGGGAAAACAAAGGGATAAAGATTAATGGAGATTATCTAACCCACCATCGTTTTGCAGATGACGTAGTCATTTTTGCAACTACCACATCAGAGCTGCAGAGTATGATCCAAGAACTTGCTGACAAAAGTAAAGAAGTGGGATTAAAAATGAACTTTAAGAAGACAAAAGTGATGTTCAATGCTTTTACAAGAAATGAAGATTTATCGATTGATGGAGAAAAGCTGGAGATAACAGACACGTACGTTTATCTTGGACAGCAGATATCAAGTGAGGGTCACATTGATGAAAAAAATTAAGCGGCACACAAAACTTGCCTGGAGAGCTTTTGGAAGAAACAGCATACTTTTCAAGAGCAATATGCCATTATATCTTAAAAGAAAAGTGTTTGATTAATGCATCCTTCCAGTGCTTACGTATGGTGAAGAGACGTGGACCTTAACTAAAAGAGACATACAAAGGCTGCAGCCAACTCAAAGTAGCATGGAGAGGTGCATGCTTGGTGTAACCAGGAGAGATAAGAAGAGGAACTCGTGGATCCGCAAAATGACAAGAGTGGAAGACATCATGATCAGAGTTAAATCCCTGAAATGGCAATGGGCTGGAGATACTGCCAGAAGGACAGATCATCGATGGACAGTCGAAATTTTAGATTGGATTCCAAGGAACAGGAAAAAGACCCAGAAGAAGACCACATGGAAGATGGGTGGATGAAATTCGAAAGTATGCAGGAGTGACATGGAGGAGACTGGCACAAGACAGAACGTTGTGGAGGAAACTTGCGGAGACCTTCGTCCAGCAGTGGATTGATAATGGTTGACAATGATGATGATGATATATATATATATATATATATATATATATATATATATATATATAAATTGAGTTTCGAATTTATATATCCAGGCAGATTTGTTCGGGTCAGTTACGGGTCCGCATCGGGTCGGGTCCGAAAATTTTTGACCCGTTTTCAACTCTGGTTTGAATCCCGATGAGGCATGGATGTTGTGTTTGTCTTACGGCACTAGCTCTCTCCCCACCCTGGAGCGAGTGGCCCTAAATTAGAGACCGGCGACTGCTTTATAGCGCACTGAGTTGCTCACGGTGGTCATTAAAGCCCTAATAAAAAAATAAAAAACATCAATCCCATTCGCGCAAGAGGATGAACTTCGGTGAGTGGTCTTAACTCAAGAACGCGTTCAGCAGGTTGAACTTCGGTGTTAGCATAAGGTCTGCGGCATCTTTATATACCGTGCTTAAGACGAATATTGACAAGCCTCCTCTTCTCAACGATGAGAGTAAAATCAACGAACATAAAAAGACAAAAAGGATGGTAAATTAACTACTGGCCGATCCAGAGAAGTCACGTTGAAATCCACTGCTCACTGCGCGTGACCATTACTAACAGTGAGGCTTGCAATGAGAGAGTTTCTCTAGTGTTGCCACGAATTAAGGGCAGTTATTCAAATAACGCCTTTTTTTCCCTTCCGGGATACCGAGTGCCAACATGACGCCTCTTGTCTTGAATGAATAATTACGGCTCCTTTTTTTTTTTTTCTTTTGGAGGTTTAATGACCACCGTGAGGTACTCAATGGGCTATGAGCAGTCGCCCGTCCCTAATTTAGGGTCATTGGTTCCAGGGAAGGGAGAGAGCCACTGCCGTAAGACAAACACAACATCCATGCCTCCCCGGAATTCGAACCCGGACCCCTTTCGGACGAATGATCAGAGGCCATCGCTTAGACCACTTCGCCACAGGGGCGGCAATTACGGCTTCTGATACATCGATTCATTTGTTGTCTAGTCAAGTTACCACGCTCAAATCGTTGAAGCATTCTATTGTTCACAGTTTGCTATCTATCTACCCTAAAAATGTATTTGGTTAATGTACGAAATGTCGTGAACTTTGATTTCCGTTTTACGTTAATAAATTCATATTATTAATTTAGTTTTGCTACTTTAAGTATAGTGGGTGTACTACAGTTCCTCGTTATTGATATGACAGGACATACTTCTGCCATGCAGAATAAATCTTCCGCCTTACATTGCTAGAATGACAAGAAATTAGAAATTTATCTGTAAAATGGCATGTGTTAGATAAACACTTATCTTAAACAGAAATACATTTTGTTCGACATGCAACATCGTTTATCGTTAACTTTCTCCATTTCTTACTTTTACTTAATTCCGTCAGTTTGAAGAGCTTCGACTTTTGGTTAATTAGGTGTCAAATTCTTATAAACGCCCAAATGTTGAAAAATAGCAACGGGAATTTGTTGCAGAAGATTTCTGCCAGAAATTTTATCACATCACCACGTTTATGCACAGTTTATTTTCTATACAAAGACTGCAATTCATTTCCAAGTTTAGAAACCTTTTCAAACTATTCAATTGTTTGCTCAATTAAACAACTGGGTCTCAGTGTTCGAATCCATGAAGGCGATGATGTGTCTGTATGACTTAAGTTCTGATGTATGATTGCGTTAAGTTTTGCCGATGTGTCTGTGTTTAACGGTTATATATGTCTGAGTTTAAAGTTACGAGGGGATGCTGAAAAGGTCTCGGCCTAACTCACATTCTGTAATTAAATATATGTATCTGTCGTGCACATTGTTGTAAAGAACGCCCTAAAGCATAGACGTGGAACCGGGAGTCACAGACGGACTGAAGAACGGACCGATCGACGCATAAGAAGAATGGCGTTGTCAAGCAGAACATCCACTGCGACGCAAATCCGAGCTGTCGTTGCACTTGAGGTAACTGTGCGAACAATCCGCAACCGTCTACTGGATGCAGGACTACGTGCACGTGTGCCTCTGGCATGTGTACCTCTGACTATAGCCCACCGTCAGGAACGGCTGTAGTGGTGTCGCCAACGTCTGCACTGGAGAACGCAATGGCGATCTGTCGTGTTCAGCGATGAAAGCAGATTCTGCTTGGAAGCCTTCGATGGCCGTATGCGTGTTCGCTGACGCACAGGGGAGTGTCTCCACCCTTCTTGCATCCGCCAGCGACACACAGGGCCTACGCATGGTCTCCTGGTGTGGGGAGCGATCAGCTATCACTCCCGTACACAACTAGTGTTTGTACCGGGTACGTTAAACAGCGTCTCCTACATCAACTACATCATTCATCCCGTTGTTGTGCCATTTTTAAGGTTGGTCCATCGTGGTGTTTTCCAGCAAGATAACGCACGCCCACACACGGCACGTGCAACGCAACATGCACTTCAGGGCGTGAGACAACTTCCATGGCCTGCACGTACACCGGATTTGTCCCCCAATTAAGCACGTGTGGGATTTTATGGGACAACGACTTATCCGGTCGCCACAGCCAGCCACGACCATCCCCGATTTACGCGTCCAGGTTGCGGATGCTTGGAACTCAATACCCCAAACTTACATCCAACATCTGTACGACAGACTCCATGCCAGAATTGCACAGTGTGACGCAGGTCATGGCGGTTCAACCTCGTACTAACCATGTTACATGGAAATGTTATTTTTCAGTTTACCAACAAATACAGCTGTATTTTGCCATAATGTTTTGATCACGTTATCCTCTGTATTCCGTTATTATGCTGTATAAATTTCGTTGGTATCAGACGTCTCTTTCTTGGTGTTCTTTTTTCACTTTCCGCCAGTGTATATTTTAAGTACAGTTTTTCCTTGAGATTTTGAATAACTATTTATTATGGTGCGGAAACAGCCTATGTTTACACCTTTAGGGTGTTCCTCACCACTTCCTGAAATTGTAGCATTAGTTTGTGACTGCAGCTCAAAAGAGTGGTTCTTTTGTATTGTAAACTGCTAATTTTCAGACTAATAGCTCTCTTTTTTGCAGATGTTTGACTTCCTGAAGTGAATTGTGTTAATGCAAAGTGTTGAATTTTCGAATGTGGAACTGTCATGAAATTTCTGTTCCTGCAGAAGAAAACTGCAAAGGAAATCTATGAGTGTATGACACGAACATTAAGTGAAAAGTGCCCTTTATATTCCACTGTAAAGAAATGGTGTGCCAACTTTCAGCGTGGAAATTTTGAGACCAAGATCTGGAAGTCCTTCAACAGTGACGACACCCGAAATTGTTGATCGTGTTCATGACTTGATTTTGTCACATCGGCGAATCTCGGCTAAAACAAAAGCTGAGACACTAGAGATATCCAGAGAACGTGCTGGGTTCATAATTTATGAGCACTTAGATATGCAGAAGATGTCAGCAAAGTGGGTGCCAAAAAGTTTGTGAACGCCGATTAGAAACTCAAATTGATTTTGCAGCATTTTGAGCGATCTGGTAATAATTATTTGCAGCGACGTTTTACTGTTGATGAGACGTGGTTACATAATTACGATCCAGAGACCAAACAACAGTCCATGCAATGGCGGCACTCAGGTTCTCCACGGCCAAAGAAATTCAAGACTCAAAGGTCTGCAAGAAAAGATTACGGCAACGGTTTTTTTGGAATTCGGAAGGCGTTTTACTGACTAACTATCTCTTGAAGGACTAAACAATAAATGTTGAATACCATTCCAACTTTCTGTGCTGATTAAAGGAGGTGTTGAAGACAAAATGGTGAGGAAAACTGCGGAAAAGCATTTTCTCTTTGCAGCACAATGCGCCGGCTCACAAGGCTGGAAAGACAATGGGTGTTTTGAGGGATCTGGGTGGGATTTAAGTGCATAGACCATCCATCCTACTCACCAGACATCAGTCACCTCTGTCTCAGCACGATGAACTAAAATCTTTCACCTAACACACATGCCGTAGTTAAAAATGATGTTTATTTACAGTAAAACACATGTACAGATAAAAGCCGAAGAACTTAAAAAGAAGGCGAGATATTTCGAGTTTTTTCCAAGCTCATTTTCAAGCCGAAAGTGTCATCGGTATTTAAATCGAAGTAGATGTGACTATCATGCACTGGCTGTTCAACCACCTCACCCATCACTTTCCTTTTTTTCCCTTTTCCCCAGATGAACAAAGAAGTACATCCCTTAATGGACAAAATAGTAACTTAAAAAACCACACATACCAATTCATACAGATAGATAAAAACAGTAATAGAAAAAAACACCCAAAGGTTAATATCTTCGCTAAAAAATCGGGGTTTTTTTAAATTCTTAAGACAATGTTTTTTTGTTGTTCTTTTTGGAAGACTTAAAGAAACTCCAGAAACGCTGTGCCAAGTGTGCTGAACTTCGAGGTGAATATGCGGAACAGTCTGTAAGCTTCATGGCTCTAGCTCCAAACAACTGAAGGATTAATATGAAACGTCAGACATTTTGATTTCACTGCACTTGATTCCGGGTTTAATGCGTGAGACAACTTCCATGGCCTGCACGTACACCGGATTTGTCCCCCCAATTAAGCACGTGGGGATTTTATGGGACAACGACTTATCCGGTCGCCACAGCCAGCCACGACCATCCCCGATTTACGCGTCCAGGTTGCGGATGCTTGGAACTCAATACCCCAAACTTACATCCAACATCTGTACGACAGACTCCATGCCATAATTGCACAGTGTGACGCAGGTCATGGCGGTTCAACCTCGTACTAACCATGTTACATGGAAATGTTATTTTTCAGTTTACCAACAAATACAGCTGTATTTTGCCATAATGTTTTGATCACGTTATCCTCTGTATTCCGTTATTATGCTGTATAAATTTCGTTGGTATCAGACGTCTCTTTCTTGGTGTTCTTTTTTCACTTTCCGCCAGTGTATATTTTAAGTACAGTTTTTCCTTGAGATTTTGAATAACTATTTATTATGGTGCGGAAACAGCCTATGTTTACACCTTTAGGGTGTTCCTCACCACTTCCTGAAATTGTAGCATTAGTTTGTGACTGCAGCTCAAAAGAGTGGTTCTTTTGTATTGTAAACTGCTAATTTTCAGACTAAGAGCTCTCTTTTTTGCAGATGTTTGACTTCCTGAAGTGAATTGTGTTAATGCAAAGTGTTGAATTTTCGAATGTGGAACTGTCATGAAATTTCTGTTCCTGCAGAAGAAAACTGCAAAGGAAATCTATGAGTGTATGACACGAACATTAAGTGAAAAGTGCCCTTTATATTCCACTGTAAAGAAATGGTGTGCCAACTTTCAGCGTGGAGATTTTGAGACCAAGATCTGGAAGTCCTTCAACAGTGACGACACCCGAAATTGTTGATCGTGTTCATGACTTGATTTTGTCACATCGGCGAATCTCGGCTAAAACAAAAGCTGAGACACTAGAGATATCCAGAGAACGTGCTGGGTTCATAATTTATGAGCACTTAGATATGCAGAAGATGTCAGCAAAGTGGGTGCCAAAAAGTTTGTGAACGCCGATTAGAAACTCAAATTGATTTTGCAGCATTTTGAGCGATCTGGTAATAATTATTTGCAGCGACGTTTTACTGTTGATGAGACGTGGTTACATAATTACGATCCAGAGACCAAACAACAGTCCATGCAATGGCGGCACTCAGGTTCTCCACGGCCAAAGAAATTCAAGACTCAAAGGTCTGCAAGAAACGATCACGGCAACGGTTTTTTTGGAATTCGGAAGGCGTTTTACTGACTAACTATCTCTTGAAGGACTAAACAATAAATGTTGAATACCATTCCAACTTTCTGTGCTGATTAAAGGAGGTGTTGAAGACAAAATGGTGAGGAAAACTGCGGAAAAGCATTTTCTCTTTGCAGCACAATGCGCCGGCTCACAAGGCTGGAAAGACAATGGGTGTTTTGAGGGATCTGGGTGGGATTTAAGTGCATAGACCATCCATCCTACTCACCAGACATCAGTCACCTCTGTCTCAGCACGATGAACTAAAATCTTTCACCTAACACACATGCCGTAGTTAAAAATGATGTTTATTTACAGTAAAACACATGTACAGATCAAAGCCGAAGAACTTAAAAAGAAGGCGAGATATCTCGAGTTTTTTCCAAGCTCATTTTCAAGCCGAAAGTTTCATCGGTATATAAATCGAAGTAGACGTGACTATCATGCAGTGGCTGTTCAACCACCTCACCCATCACTTTCCTTTTTTCCCCCTTTTCCACAGATGAACAAAGAAGTACATCCCTTAATGGCCAAAATAGTAACTTAAAAAACCACACATACCAATTCATACAGATAGATAAAAACAGTAATAGAAAAAAACACCCAAAGGTTAATATCTTCGCTAAAAAATCGGGTTTTTTTTAATTCTTAAGACAGTGTTTTTTTTGTTGTTCTTTTTGGAAGACTTAAAGAAACTCCAGAAACGCTGTGCCAAGTGTGCTGAACTTCGAGGTGAATATGCGGAACAGTCTGTAAGCTTCATGGCTCTAGCTCCAAACAACTGAAGGATTAATATGAAACGTCAGACATTTTGATTTCACTGCACTAGTCGAACAAACGCGCTAAGTTAGATTACTAGCAAATGAGTACATAGACTATATTGACAAAAGTCACCGGACACCTAGAAGAGAAACACAACATAGCATTTATTGACATACATTAGTACGGTGTCGGTCCACCTTTTGCCTTAATGCATGCGTTGACCCTTCCAGACATGCTTCCGACAAGGTTTTGAAACACAGCGATAGGTATGCGCTTCCACTCAGTACCTAATGTTGTCGCTAACTGTTGCTTAGCAGTAGGCTTTGGTTCCAAACATCTTATGCGGCGCTCTAATTCATCCCATAGGTGCTCTGTGGGATTAAGATCAGGGCTCTGTGATGGCCAGTCGTCTCCCTCTTATGTTTTCTTATGATAAATTATAATAAAGCAATTTTGAAACCTTGCTTTATGGCTCGGTACATTATCCTGCTGGTACCAAACAGGCTCGGTTCCAAAGTATTGCCACAGAGTTTGTAGGGCATAATTGTCCAGAATATCGAGGTAGACGAGCTGGTTGACAGGTTTGTCCACGATAACCAATGGATCGGGACCATACCACGAAAAACACCCTCACACGAGTGCACTTCCAGCTCTAAACTTGACCGTACGAACAGAAGTCTGTGGAAAATAGCGTTCCCCATGCTGCCACCATACCCACACATGGCCATCAGACTGATGGATCGTGTATCTGGATTCATCAGTCCATAGGACCCGTTTCCATTGATCTACAGTTCACGATAAATGTTGATAAATGTTTTTTACACCATGCTAAACAACGAGTAGCATTCCGAGTGGAGATGAAAGGCTTATGAGAAGCCGCACGAACACAGTAACCCATGGAATGAAGTTCTCTCCGTATGGTACATGTACATACCGAGGTTCCAGCATTTTTACTCACCTGTGCACTGAGGTCTTGTGCAGTACTCCGTCGATTAGCTGTAACGATTCTCCTGAGGTTTTGACATCCTGTATCTCTGATTTTCTTTGGTCTGCCGGTACGCCATGTGTACAATGTGCTTCATGGTGTGCCTGAAGCACATTGTACGCCATGTGCTTCAGGCACACCATGTGTCTTCCACATATTCAGTGCATCCAAAACAGTTGACTTGGGTATGTTTAAATGCCTCTCGGTTTCTCTTATGGACGACCCACGATATAACACCCAACAATATTTCCTTTCTCAAAGTCAGTTCTCTCCCTCCGCGACATTTTCACTCAATCTCACATTGCGATATGATCGCGGTCAGCTGCAGGTTTGTTTGCATTGCGTTTGCAGCTCTACTGCGCATCTTACAACGCAGCGGATCCGTTCATTTGCTTTTGAAGGGGTGTTTGGCGATTTTTGTCAATATAGTTTATATCAAGTTGAAACGCATGGAATAATTAATACTGATTTAAATCAAGCTGTTCTTTCCGTGTAACATAACCACAGAAAGTTAAACGGAAATTGAACCCGAATCTCCCTTTTGCGCTCGATTATGCTAAACAATACATTCCCCCAAGACAATGAAATCCAAACAACTGAAGCATGTGAAATCAAAATGCCTGACGCTTCAGATTAATGCTTCAGTTGTTTGATTTTCATTGTCGTTGGTGGTGTAATAATTAGCATACTAGAGCACAATTCGAGAAATGTGGGTTCGATTCAGTACTATAACATTTTCAAATTTTTGTGGTTATGTTATATGGAAAGAACAGCGCGATTTAAGTCAGTATTAATTATTCCATACGTTTCAACTTAATGTGTGACAAAGGTTGCTTGCTCTCTATGAAACATATGGAAGTGATTTTCTCGAAAGCACTGTGACTGGTGATGAGAGTTGGGTTCATCATCATGACTCAGAAATGAAAAATCATTTGCTAGAAAACCGACAACCATCTTCTCTTTGAGCGAAAACATTTTAACAAAAGTTTTAACCGGTAAGTGTATGCATGCTCCCTGTGTTCTGGCACTACAGAGGTATTACTCATCAGGAGGACATGGTCAAAGGTACGACTAACAACTCTGAGAGTTGCATGCATACCTTAAATATGTTAAAGCAAAGAACGAATCGCGTGCGTAGGGCAAAAAAAAAAAAAAAAAAAAAAAAAAGCCAATGATTCTGCAACACGACAAGGCTAAACCCCACGTCAGTGCGTTCACTTCAAAGGACATACAGGAAATAGGGTTTGAAGTTCTTGAACACCCTATCTATGTACATCCCAGATTTGGTGGCGTCCTCCTTCTTATTATTTTCTGCTCTTAAGACACATCTGAAAGGAATTCAGTTCACCTGTGACGAAGATGTGCATACGAGGAAATGGTTTCGAGGAAAGACGATTTTTACAGAGACGGATTTAAAAAACTTATTATACGTTGGCACATCTGTGTCGAGCGTGAGGGAGACTATGTAGGGAAAAAATATGTGAATTAGGCCAGTTCCACACAAGCGGAGTTTCCCCGCAGAAGCAATAAATGTCCCGGCTGTCTTACCGCTTGTTTTAAAGCGGACTATAGAATTATACCGAGATTTTCAGACACGCGGAAGCGGTAGAAATTTCGACGCGGTAGCCGCTCAGCTTCCGAGAGGTTCGCTACAAACCGGACGGCGAAAATACCGTCCAAATTAAGAGAAACGTAGCTGTAAGGCAAGATGTTCACACAGGCGGCCTGCCGATTGTCAGGTAGTTCAATAAAACAATCCCTCCTGTGAGAGGGGTGGGAAAACACGTTATATACAAGATATTATCAGAAAAGATCGTGATCCGATTCCTCTCGAATCTAGGTACGGTGTACTATACTGTGCAAATTAATTGGGACAAAGTAAAAAATCACTCTTTTTTCCCAAACTATGCCTTTATGTCATTCTATGGCTTGATATACACTGATAAATACCTGTATTAGTATGAAGTTTGTCCTCCTTTAGCAGAAATGACCTCTCGAATTCCTTTTGGCATTGACTCCACTAATTGAGTGGACATATTTTTGACTTCATAATCGTGGAACCACACTTTTATAGCATTTGTTATCATGCGTTCTTTGGTTGTACAGTCCATTTTACCTAAACGTCTCTTCAAAATATTCCACAAGTTTTCTATGGGATTTAAGTCTGGTGAATTTCCAGGACAATCAAGCAAATTAATTTATTTTCCAGCATGAAATTCTTGACAAATTTCGAATTGTGACATGGGGCCAAGCCATGTTGAAACGTCCCGTCAAAAGTTTGCAAGAATGGAACAATCCTACGTTGTAATATTTCTACGTACTTGGCTGAATTCATCATACCTTGAACAGGAACTAAGCATCCACTGTCATTTGATGTGAAAAAACCCCAAAACATCTGTTTCAGAGGGCGTTTTACAGTTTGTTTGATATGCTCAGGTCTAAAGGGTTCACAGTTGCTTCATCTAACGACATTTGCTTGGCAACCCTGCACAAATAAATGAGTTTCATCACTGAAAATTACCTTTTCCCAGTCGTCAGCAGTCCATGATTTATATTTTTTGGCCCATGCTAAACGTTTTATCTTCATTTTCGCATTCAAATATTGTTTTTTCGTTGGTCTTCTTGCCTTCCGGCCAACTTCCAGAAGCCTACGGCGTACAGTTGAATCACTAACATCACAACCACTAGCCAATAAATCTCTTTGAAGGTCGGTGCTTGTTTTTTTTTTGGATTCACTTTACTATTTCTGATTGGATATTTATCGGTTCGTGGAGTTGTTTTTCGTTTTCTTCCACATTTACCTCTCCTTTTTGGAGACGATGATCCAGATGCATTGTATCGCATAAGCAGTCTTGATACACTTGATTTGCCTACACCAACTGCAGAAGCGATATCTCTCACTGTCATAGAAGTGTGATTCTTCAGAGCAATTATTTTTGCACGCTTCCTTGTGGAAATATCCATTTTTCAATACACGAAAGCAACACGTACTCACAGAGAGCAAAAACTAACATCCACCTGTCACACACGAAAGCTCGCACCTGAAGCTGAAGTGCCTATTTCCTGTTTAAAACCGGTCAAACCACATTCTTACTATCAAGTTCTAACAGTCGCACCACCTCACAGCTGATAAAACCGGTTTACGTGGGTTTCGACATCAACTGGCGATCACATTACAATTCTGAGAATAAAATAACTTGTCCCAATTAATTTACACGGTATAGTATATGTAATTCCTTTAGAAGCAATAAGTGAGGATGCTGAAAACCAAATATATATCGGATCTACACGCAGAAATCTTAAATTGCGAGTTAATGAGGACAAATACTTGTAATTTAAAGACACAGTTGTCTACAACTGCTTTAGCAAGATTGTGCCTACAGGGTAACCATTTACCCATATGGCAAAATGCAACAACCCGCAGCACTCCGAATGTCAGGGTCCTGTTATTGACTGAAAGTCTAATGATACATAGACACAGGTCAAATTATTGCAACGACGATTCCCCAATTGCAATCCCGTTACTTTGGTCTATGCGAGAATCAGGCCCCCTCAGACTATTAACAACGAATAGCTTTTAAGCACATGCGCAAACGATTAATGCTAACTTACATACACTGTCACTTCTATTGCTTAGCGCAGTAATCATTCCTTCTGAAGACGAGTTCAGAGTGAACTTGAAAGTACTCATGGTTTTAACATCATTGTGCTTTAGCTGCATATATAGTATTCATATTTTTAATTCGTGTACAAGACAGTAGTGTGTGTGTTCATCGCTACTTACATGCACGGATAAATGTTTGTGTTTATCCGAACAAAGTGCTGTTGAACAAAGAAGTGCCGCCCCGGTGGCCTAAGCGATGGCCTCTGATCATTCGTCCGAAAGGGGTCCGGGTTCGAATCCCGGTGAGGCATTTTTTTATTTATTTTTTTATTGGAGGTTTAGCGACCACCGTGAGCAACTAAATGGGCTATAAGCAGTCGCCCGTCCCTAATTTAGGGTCACTGGTTCCAGGGAAGGGAGAGAACCAGTGCCGTAAGACAAACACAACACCCATGCCTCACCGGGATTCGAACCCGGGCCCCTTCCGGACGAATGATCAGAAGCCATCGCTTAGACCACTGCGCCACCGGGGCTGCCCGGTGAGGCATGGATGTTGTGTTTGTCTTACGGCACTGGCTATCTCTCCCTTCCTTGGAACCAGTGACCCTAAATTAGGAACGGGCGACTGCTTATAGCCAATTGAGTTGCTCAAGGTGGTCGTTAAACCTCCAATAAAAAAACAACAAAGAAGCTCCGATACTTCCCGCTCATCCTTCAGCCACTTTTTCCTCCGTTCTAGCAATGAAAGAACTTATGTGAAAGCTAGCCAAAAACTGCACTACAGGACTGTTTTATTGCTTCGGCAGAAAAAATCCGTGTGTGTGAAACGGGTCTTAAAATAGAAATTCTGAGCTTTGTTTCAATTTGATACCTTGGCACGGGGACTTAGTGTAAATATGGAGACATTACTTTCTGAACATTCTCGGGCCGCGGATGGTCTAGTGGTCAGCGTTCGTGACTGCTACGGAGAAGTCTCAGGTTCGATTCCAGGCAGGTACGAACTCTCGAACCACTAAATATCCGCCGTGTGCCGGATGGGCACGTTTAGCCGTCGTAACCCAGGTACTGTCCCCACGGATATAAATACAGGCGGCCGCCCCCGGGGCGCAGTGGTCTAAGCGATGGCTTGTGATCATTCGTCCGAAAAGGGTCCGGGTTCAAATCCTGGTGAGGCATGGATGTTGTGTTTGTCTTACGGCACTGGTTCTCTCCCTTGTCTGGAACCAGTGGACCTAAATTAGGGACGGGCGACTGCTTATAAACCATTGAGTTGCTCACGGTGTTCGTTAAACCTCCAATCAAAAAAAAAAAAAAAAAATACGGGCGTCTTCCTCCCCCTTTCTACCTGGCTTCCGTGTCACTTTCCTGCCTGGCACTCTAGTCCAAATCACCTAGCTTCGTATTTCTAAGGGTTGTTTAAGACCTGGGGTCAGACACTCCCTTCCTAAAATTCTCTACATATGATCTGATCTGAAATCTCAAGACTCTCTTTGTTTTTAACCATGGCTTTGCATAAAAGAAAGCGACGACCCGGTGGCGCAGTGGTCTAAGCAATGACTTCTAATCATGATTTCGACAGGGGTTCGGGTTCGAATCCCGGTGAGGCATGGATGTTACGTTTGCTTTACAGCACTGGCTCTGGAACCAGTGGCTCTAAATTAGGGACGGGCGAGTGCTTATAGCCCATTGAGTTGCTCACGGTGGTCTTTAAACTTTCAATTAAAAATAATACGATTGCTGGTGATTAACACTGACAAATATGGTGTCTTCCGCGTTTTTAATGCATGAAAGGATTTTTATAAAAACTTGACAGAGAGTGGTTCTTGTTATGATTCGTTAAAAGAAATAGTTTCTGCTGATTAACTGACATTAATTTTGGAGCAGTTTTTTTAATCAGCAATCACCTTCATTTAGAGAAACGGGAAAAACAAAAGAACTGAAAGAATAACTTTTTTATAAACTTTGAAAACATTAATTTTCTCATCGCTTTCTTTCTGCTGATTCCAGAAAAGAATTATTCAAGTGATGGAGATATAACTACAAAACTGAAGCGGGAAGACAGGTTTTTTTTTTTCTGTTTTTCTGATTTTCCCTAAAGAGGAAATAAAGAAATATTGCCTGGACGTAAAAACATCTCAGGCACAGAGTAAAGTTTAATGGAAATTAATAAGCTTATGATTTCTTATTGAAGTAGTTAAAGTCAAATGAAAATTAAAACAGTAATACCGTCAGAATTTTTTGCGAAAGAAAAGGAAAAAACTTTGAAGAGGGGGATGTGAAACATCGATGATAAAATTTTATCTTGCAAATGTAAGAGTTTTGCCCTTAAGACATATTTAACTCTTAATATAATTTTTTACAAAAGCGAAAATATGAATTAAGAATGTTAAACCGGCTGAAAAAGAAGCAATTCTTTGTGAATTTGCAATTAGATCGGAAGAATTGAATAATGCGATCAAATAAGTGATTTCAAAAGGAAGGAACGTAAATGTGAAGGTAAACATTCTTGGTCCTTCTTAGTAACTTTAACAGACTTTTATTGCATTAGTTATGTTATTCTGGATTAAGACGACGTTCTCTTTCAACGTAAAAAACATATGAACATTTTCCAAAAGCTGAATTTAAAAATATATGTGGTAAGAGCTGTTATGTCTGTGCAATGTGAAATCTTCAGTTGCACATCGTAAATGTGCCTAAACAAGAGCCTCCCCCCCCCCGATTCGTCGACTAATAGCCTTGTCGGTTTGAGTTCCGGATTAGGCATGAAAATTATGTTCGTTCGATGGCTCTGTCCTTTCCCTGGTACCGCTGTCCCTAAATCAGGGACGAGTGACTGCTTTAGCCCTTAGAGTTGCTCATGGTGGTCGTTAAACTCCAAAATAAAACAAAAAATTCAGAAAAAGTAAAGATCATGCAGGAAGTTATAACAATAATTCAGGATAAACATTCGCGCAATTCGTGAGTTATAGAGTCATTCTGAGAGCATCACTCTGTAACTCACATTGCGTCTAATAAGATTAAGTCATACTCCGAGTTCTTAACAAACTTGAAGATTTCTAAAGACTCAGTTGGTACTCAAGATCAGGTGCTTGTACGCTGGACCTTAAAATTAAATGACAATTTATAAATTCGTACATAACTAAGGGTGTGTGTGACTGGGTCCAGGAACATGAAAATTCGTACATAACTAAGGGGGTGCGTGACTGGTTCCACGAAATTCATTCAAATGTGGTAAAGAGGCTTATTGATACATTACTTATGAAACTCAGGTAGGACAAAATCGTGATCATACATACAATATAAGTGGGAAACGAATTTCCCTGAACAAATAATTCTTCACAAATATATGGAAGGCCATGCAAATGCAATTGTTAGCAGAAATGTGTCTTATTTTCTCTGTTCCCATATAGCAACCCCTTCAGAAAACTTGAAAAATGCAGGGTCGTATCAGAATAATATGACCACCTACCTAATAGGAATAACCACTCCTCGCCCGGGTGACAGCGGCGAGAAGGCGTGGCATGGACGCAATGAGACCCGGAAGGTTGCCCGAGGCAGTCTTGCCCATTCGGACCGTAGCAGAGCACGGATGTCCTGAAGATGACGTGGTTGTGGGTCGGCACTGTCGATTCAAATAGTACAATGGGATTGAGGTCGGGCGATTTCGCAGGCCAAAGAAGAACGGGAACATCGCTGTCATGTTACTGGAACCAGTCACACAACCCCTTATCGACATGGCAGGGCGCATTGTCCTGTTGGTAGACACCATCACCACCAGGATAAACGTCCAACATGAAGGAATGCATGTGGTCAGCGCGGTTGGACATGTAGCAATTCAGGGACCCACTCAGTGTGATATATATATATATATATATATATATATATATATATATATATATACCAGGTCATACCAGGGAAACATTCGCGAGAGTGCACACGGGCAAAGTCGCCCTGTACGTGACGGACAAGCGTGTCCGGGTGTTGTCTCTCGTGTGTCTGACGTCATATCCGCCACCGTCCGTCACTTCTGTGAAGAAGAAACCTCGATTCGTCGGAGAATGCCACCTTTTCCCTCTCTTTCAATGAAGGTAGTCCCATGCGAAGTACAGGCATCGTTGCCGATGGACCTGGGTTAACACTGGCGCCTTGATGCAGCGTCGATTTCGAAGACTCATGCATAACAGGGTTCGTTCTATTGTTACCGGGGACACGTACCTGGGTGCCCCAGCGTTCAGTTACGTGGTCAGCTGCTGCACTGTCGCGCGTCGATTGCTCTTTACCAGTCAGCGGAGGCGACGTTTTCCTCTTGGGTGGATGGACTTTGGAGCACCACAGTTATGACGTCGGGAGGTACTGTGTGTGCCAGTGGTCCTTTCTTAGTACAACCTTACTACAGCACCTGGTGAACAGCCCAGGAAGTCTACTGTTTCTGAGATGCTTATACGCTTGGCGTGGTAGCCGATGGTCAATTCCTTTTTGAACGTCTGTCAAATCACTGCCTCTGCGCATTGTACTCTCGTAACGCACTGTCCCTGGCCGGGTACATTCTGTTTTCGGGGGTGGTCATATTATTGTGATACGACCGTGTATTTAAATGTTTTTTTTTCAATATATCTGGCATTTTAATGTGGAGTATAAAAAAATATTTTTCTCACCTTCAAAAACCATGCACCTCGAGTAACAAATCCTCCTGCTGTTCATGAGGATACTGATAAGATTTTGAGTCATTAATGGCGATTCCTCAGTATAAACTGTTCTGAGTTCTTGAAATTCGGTGAGGGCGATATCGAGCTTCCCAATGTATCAACCCAGATCTTCCTATACCTACTTAAGGACTTTGGTCGGTGGTTTAAGAGGCCACTCCATTCGGTAAATATTTTCTTATTCGTCGATCGATGAAGTTGAGTACTTTTGCCTATAATTATAAAATCAGGACCGAAGGCTTCCCTGGATGGCCTAACATATGGACGCCGACTCTCATCTGTGTATCTGAGGGCAATAGCAGAGCCACTCGGAAAGATATGAAGGTCTGCGCATCTATTTATTATGAATCCTGTCCAGACTGTCTTGTTACCACCACCAGAGTACTTCCTTTTTCTGATGTCAGAGAGGCTGCTCCAGATCCAGATGTGGACACGCCGCAAATCATTACGTAACGATGAATCGCGATTAATCAGTGAAAAGAACATTCGCCTGTTGGTCTGGTTTCCAAGTATGACTCCACGCTAAACGAGCTCGCCTAACCGCGGAAGTTAGTGTAACGCAAATAACCCCTCTCCTTGCATAAAGGCATCCCTTCACGAAGCTTCTACAAACAGCGCGCATTGAAACCCTCAATACTGTTGCAAGCGTTCTTGCAAAAATCTGTAGCCAAAGAGAGTTGATTGCTGTTGGAAGCTAACAAGAGAGTTGCTTGTTGTGGGAAGCTCAAATAAGAGTTGCTTGTTGTGGGAAGCTCAAAAGAGAGTTGCTCGTTGTGGGAAGCTCGAAAGAAAGTTGCTTGTTGTGGGAAGTTCAAAAGAGAGTTGCTTGTTGTGGGAAGCTCAAAAGAGAGTTGCTTGTTGCGGGAAGCTCAAAAGAGAGTTGCTTGTTGCGGGAAGCTCAAAAGAGAGTTGCTTGTTGCGGGAAGCTGAAAAGAAAGTTGCTCGTTGTGGGAAGCTCAAAAGAAAGTTGCTTGTTGTGGGAAGTTCAAAACAGAGTTGCTTGTTGTGGGAAGCTCAAAAGAAAGTTGCTCGTTGTGGGAAGCTCAAAAGAGGGTTGCTTGTTGTGGGAAGCTCAAAAGAGAGTTGCTTGTTGCGGGAAGCTCAAAAGAGAGTTACTTGTTGCGGGAAGCTCAAAAGAGAGTTGCTTGTTGTGGGAAGCTCAAAAGAGAGTTGCTTGTTGCGGGAAGCTCAAAAGAGAGTTGCTTGTTGTGGGAAGCTGAAAAGAGAATTGCTTAGCCAACATTTCTCTGTTCCGTATGACAGTCAGATTCACATAGTGATCGTTCCTTAGTAATTGTGTCTCTGAGATTTTTCAGATACATTGCGCAATGTAACAGTAATGTTTCAGAAACCTTACGGTTACGTTAAAATGTCTTCAAACGTTACATAACTGAAACATAACCGATACGTTACACTGAAAGGTCTTTCTAACTTCAACATACCAACTTCATGCTACTGCTACGTATTTGAAAAGATATTTGTAACTTCGTTACATTACTGTTACGTATTTGAAAGATATTTGTGACATTATATTACTGTTACGTATTTACTACGTTGAACATTATAGTTTTAATAAACTTTGTAAAATCACAATAAAAAATATTACACTCGACAGCTGTTTGAAATGCATCAACAGTCGTATTACGAGTTGTTCATGTGTTCACAGGTTCAACGCAGTCCGCTGTCCATTGGGAACATTGGCGGCGTTTATGTATTGATAACAAAAGAAATAAAAATCGGTCCCAAACGAGGGTGTCAAATTTCTATTATACATGTGGAATAGACTATATTTCAGCGAAAAACAGAAAGAAAATCAAATTCGTCATTTCTCTAAACACCTACGAATATGAAATTTCTAAGCTTCAAGTAAAAGCAAAAACATGCTGGTATAGTATACTAAGACAACAACACAGCCATCTACTTAGATTTTATAAAATGCTTTTTAGAGTTTAAAAATTATAATAATCAAAACAATTACTTACTTTCATATGATCTTGAATTGAATCACACACACAAAATGGATGAAATGTTAAATCAACTAACTAGCTAACTCGAGTACGACAGTATCACCAAAGAATATAAGAATATATTCCAGTAGCACGTGGAAATACGACTACAAGAGTGCTTCGGTGAAATGGCATAAATGCGCATGCGCGTCAACGCCGTTGCCAAACCAAAAATCTTAAATATCGCCGGAATGTAACATCAAGGTAGCAATTATGTACAATGGAAACTATAAAACACTAGTATCGGTGAATGCTATTTTTCAAGTAACCGTAATGTACTAAGAGTTATGTTCCAAAATATGTAGATGTTGCTGAAACGTAATTGTAAGATATATCTGAACGTGTAATGAAAATGAGAGATTGTAACAATATTGATACATGTCTGAAACGTTTTGTGCTGTATGGGTAGCGTCACTGGCTCCAGGGAAGGGAAAGAACCAGTGCTCTAAGAGAAGCACACTACTTATGCCTCGACTGGGACTCGAACCCAGGCCTACACAGACGAACGGCGAGTAGCTTACGCCACCGTAGCTGCCACGTGTCGCTCTGTGTACGTGGATGATCACGCCTTACTGCGTGATCCGACAGTTTAGTCTCGTCCTAGCAATACAAACGTTCTGTTAAGGTACTTAAGGGCCGCCCCGGTGGCGCAGTGGTCTAAGGCGTTGGCCTCTGATCATTCGTCCGTAAGGGGTCCGGGTTCGAATCCCGGTGAGGCATGGATGTTGTGTTTGTCTTACGGCACTGGCTCTCTCCCTTCCCTGGAACCAGTGACCCTAAATTAGGGACGGGCGACTGCTTATAGCCCATTGAGTTGCTCACGGTGGTCGTTAAAATTCCAATCAAAAAAAAAAAAAAAAAAAAAAGGTACTTGAGGAACCAGCATGCTTTCAAATAAATATGTTCTTTTTGCATGATCATCTAAAACAATTGTTTTGCCCTGCTTGCCTTTCAGAGATCTCAAGAGAAGAGGTGTGCAAAGCTCTAAAATCTCTTCAGAATGGTAAGTGCTCGCTCCGGGAGTTGATGCCATAACTGCTGAGATGTTGAAATATGGTGGTGACGCTATAATTGACTGGTTAATTGAAATTTCCCAGTTGTGCTGGGACCTAGGAATGGTCCCTCGGGATTGAAAGGATGCTATCATTCTTCCCTTGTATAAAGGAAAGGTGAGAAGACTGACCGCAAGAACTATCGTGATATTAGCCTACTGAGTGTGTCAGAGAGTGTTTCGTAAGGTCATTATTGAAAAAGTACGGGTCTTACATCAGAGAAAGTGTGGGATGTTCAGAGTGATTTTATGTCTGGTAAAGGCTGCACTAACCAAATGTTTGCATTACGCATGATGATTGAAAAGTATCTGGCTATTGGTAAGAAAGGTTTCGCTGCCTTCATAGACTTAAAGAAAGCTTACGACCGAGTAAATAGGACGCTTCTGTGGAAGGTATTGAATGAATATGGTATTACTACTTAATAGTGTAAAAGCCATGTGTGCTGGTAGTAGGGCTTGTGTACGAGTGAATGGTGTTTTATTAAAATGGTTTTCTATTGGTGCAGGAGTCAGGCAAGGTTGTGCAATGTCACCCTGGCTGTTTAATATATTTATGGATGCACTCATGTGTAATGCCAAAATAGATAATACTGGTTTATGTCTTGGTGATATGCGTGTGTGCAGATTGTTGTATGCTGATGACACTGTCCTGTTGGCAGAGAGCAAAAGTCAGCTGCAGAGCATGCTGTCCCGGATGTACAAAGTTTGCATGAAATTCAAACTCAGTATAAATAAGGGAAAAACAAAAGCTATGGTTTTTGAGCGAGGAACTGGTAGTACTGAAGGTAGCATAAGTCTAAATGACACAGTGATTGACCAGGTGAATAAGTTCGTGTGGAGACTGATATGCTTTGGTGGTTTGGGCATGTTGAAAGAATGAGTGATGAGGTGCTTACTAAGAAAATTTTTCCAGCCCAAATGGCAGGAAGGAAAAGCAGAGGAAGGCCAAGGAAATCATGGGAGGATCGGATTCAGGGGTGTCTGCATGAGAAAAAGATCATGAGTATGAAGTATAGAAGATCTTGTGTGCGTCGTGTGATGGATGTCAGTGAAGCTTGAATTGTGTACCGAGATCGCTGTAAGTGGAGGAGTTTAATATGGCAACAGTAAGTAAATAATCAGATAAAAATTATCTGGTAGCTTGTCTTTTCTTTGTGGAGCTAACCTCTGAATCTCAAAGAACAACTTAGTGATATGTATGTATGTATGTATGCTTGCCTTTCTTTAACCACAACAGGTGCTTTAGTGCCTCTAACCCTAGAGAAAAAGTGCCTTAGCATCGCTAAGCCTACAGAAAAAGTGCCTTAACGTTGCTATGGCTCTTCTATATCACTGTACATAAGAGTGCAATGAAATATTATTGAGTTAATACAAAGTGTAATGAAATACTATTACGCAAGGGTGCAGTGAAACAATGTTGCACAAAAGTTAAATGAAATGTTGTTGTGCAAGGGTGCAATGGAACAATGCTGCGCAAAAGTGAAATGAAGTAGTGTTGCGTGAGGTTACGCCACAGAAAAACGTGAGATTAAATATCGAAAACGGTTTCTCCAACAATGATTGAAAACTTCGAAAATTATTTTTTTTTGCAAATCTGAATTTAAAAAAGGGCTCCGAGATACATGCGTTCACGAGTCTCTGTAGGTGTTAGCCACATTTCAAACCTCTACGTACAGCGGATTCTTCGGTAGGCGACCGACAGACGGACAAGCAGGCAGACGTAATTTTATTATTATAGAAGCCTGTTCCCTTCGTTTGTCAATTCCTATTGCGCGGAAGAAGTTAAAGCGTGTGACTTTCCGATTCCGGTAACCAATCATATTTACGATCAGTTTGACAATCCCAGTATATTCTTCAACATTTAAACATGAGACTAAATTAATTTTAGGTACTAGCTCCCCTTTTCCTCGCTCTCGTTCAAATATCTAATTATATTTCGCCTTCCATATGCGCGGAATCAAACTTCATTCCATGCGTAGATAGATTTCCGTGATGCTAATAAGAAATGCGAGATTGAGAAACTGATGCATCTAATCAAACCTTTCTCTTACGTTTCTTGGCAGCGTTACGAAATATGAGAATCTTCGTGATAAAGGAACTCATTTGTGTATTGGCAAAAAACACATAGCTACGCTAATTAAGTACTGAAATAAATTCATTAAGACGATCGTCTTTCTATGTCGCTCTAGAAGGGAAGCAATTAAAATCTTACGAAAGAAGCTGGTGTTTGGTGAGAGCTACGGAACTTGGCTTGATAAATTTTGAGTTAATTTGCAACTTCCTTAATTCTGTTTTTTACCGATGATTTTTTCCCTTACTTCCTAGGAAACAATGAAAAAATGTGTATTCATGTGACTTTTCTCCACCGCTTTGTTTATTTCACTTCTCTAAAATACTGAACACAATGAAGACGTGTTAGGTCCTATATAAACTCTGAATTTCAGTTTCTTCGTAAACACTGCGCAAAGAAACATACATATCTTTTTTCTCAGACGGGAACAACTTTTAAGAACATAATCTTTTTCAGCATCATTGAAGAAGTGCTTCTTTCGTCAGACGGTGTGGTATCCATTACGCTTTTCTTAAATCACGAAAAAGGAAATTGAACTCCAAATTACTCTTCGAAATTTGGTTATAACTGAACACTGGAATGTAGGATTCTCTGACTACGTTCAGGAATAAATATTGTAAATACGTTTTAATATTCACATGTATTCTTAAATTCCCTTTAAGAATGAATGTGAAACTGTTTGCGCCATTTTAAGCAGCGTACGCGAGACAAGAAAAGATTCCTACCCAGGCTGGCGCCTAACAGCAAAGAAATAGAAATCGAGGCAAACAAGTGAACAATGCTGAGTACACATTAAGAACAGCGGTACGCGTTAATGTGTATATTCTACTGTGAGTGTGCTGGTGTTGTCGGCAAATGTTTGTCGTTATGTACTGGTACATAGAAGGAACAGGTATGATTGAGATCAAAAGGGGTTTCCGGATGCTTTTGACAATACAGTGTATATAAAAAATGGCTTTGCCGCCCAGTAGTGCAATGATCTTAGCGATGGCTTTTAATCATTCGTCCGAGATGGGTCCGGGTTCGAATCCCGGTGAGGCATGGATGTTGTGTTTGTTTTACGACACTGGCTCTATTCCTTCCCTGGAACCAGTTACCCTAAATTAGGGACGGGCGACTGCTTATAATCCACTGAGTTGCTCACGGTGGTGGTTAAATCTCCAATCAGAAAAAAAAAGGCTTTAGCTTCTTTTTCAACATCAACGCTTTTTTCCACATCTCCACCAAATTAGACTTTTTCGTATTCAGTGCCATCATTTAATGTTGCTCTGACTCCCTGTCAGCGTTACCAAACTGTACAAGCTGTTTTTAGAAGTAATGTGTCGTTTAATTAGAATATATTTAACCAAGAAGTAATAAAAGTTACATAAGAGGAACTGAAACTCAAATGTAAGGATTTCGCGAGTTTCTGATGCTTACTCAGAATATTATAAATTTGATTTTGTTATGAGCGGAATAGATCCCCCTGAAAGAGCGTTTTATAGAACAGGAAGAAACTTATCAGAAAGGAGATTGTATTAAACTACGAAAATGTGGAAATAAAGTTATGAAATTTTATGGAATAGAATGCAAGTGAACTTTAATCTTTTGTGATCATTCCTAAATGTGGAGGCAAAGCTCATGAGACTACTTCAAAACTTTTACAAATTATTTTCTCCGACATGCCAGCAACATATTAAGCGTCATTTTTTCGCAGTCGCAGAAATGACAGGAAAAATAAAACAACTAGGGATAAAAAGAGTGAAAGGCCCATGGCTCAGAGCATTTTTAACTTTCACGTTTTACGAATTTCCAATTTCTGAGCCCTCGAAACAGAAAGAACGGCTCTTCCGCTTCCATGTTGAGAACAATGCCACTCATGCAAGCAAAACCTTCAGTGATTGACACAAAAAATGCAAAAATATGAAGCAGATTTCCGAGAGACTCTGATGTGGTGGCAACACCTTTGGACCCCTGCTTTAGGTATTTCCTTGGATGTTCGGAATAGCTGCAGGGCGCCTTTTCGAAACTTTGATTGATGAAAGGGCAAAACCGACTCTGAAGTCACACAAGAGAAAGGCTGGGAAAAAAGCAGTGGCATGCGTTGGAACCAGAAAGTACGGAAGTGTTCAAACAGAAAGTAAGGAGCAAAAACGTAAAAAATTACATTCACGGTATCTAAAGAAAAAGTCAGAGGACGGAAAAAGTGCTGTAAATCTATATGAAAAAAATTCTTCCAATTCCCTTTCTACTTCAAAGAGCTGTATAGATTTCTGAAGGAAAACCTATCTTGGTGAAATGTTTTGTTTTGACACCTGCAAGAACAGGAGAGGAAAAATAAGATGCTTCTAAAAAAAGAGAAAACGTTTCTCCTTTTTCCATAAACTTTAAAACATTGTGAACATATTATCTATATTCAGTGCTACAAAACGAATGATTTCAGAATTAATAACACTAACATAGAAATTAAGGAAGAAATATTCCTCAGAAATACGTGGAAGCATACCAAAATATTCAAAGCAATCAGAAATATGTACTGAATTGTCTGTGGTTTACTGGTCTTCTTGTAACATCGCCTCAGAAAATTTGGAAGTTACATCGCCCTGGATTTGGAATCAAACCAGCATCTCCCGATTTTCGTTTGAGTATGCCCTTACACCACCAAGCACAATGAAGTTCCAAACATCTAGAGCTAAGAAATTACAGCTTAGGAATCTGAAACTCAGATTGTTTCGATAGCCGAAGAAATCAGCCTCATCGTAGCGTCGTTCACACCACTCATATCCAGGCGCGTGGATGTCGTTGACCCGACTCACACCCAGGCGTGTGGATACCGTTGACCCCATTCACATCCTGGAGCTTGGTTGCCGTTGACCACACTCACATCCAACCGCGTGCATGTCGTTGACTCCATTCACATCCAGGCGCGCGGATGTCGTTGGCCCCACTCACATTCAGGCGTGGATGTCTTTGATCAACCCCACTCACATCCAGGCGTGGATGTCTTTAATCAACCCCACTCACATCCAGGCGTGGATGTCTTTAATCAACCCCACTCACATCCAGGCGTGGATGTCTTTAATCAACCCCACTCACATCCAGGCGTGGATGTCTTTAATCAACCCCACTCACATCCACGCTTGCATGTGACAGGTGTCAACGACGCTACAATGAGGCTGCTCGCTTCGACCGGTGAAAAAAGCTGGGCTATAAGCAATCGCCTGTTCCTAATTTAGGGCCACTGGCTTCAGGGAAGGTAGAGAGTCAATTCTGCAAGACAGACACAACATCTATACTTCACCGGCATTCGAACCCGGAGCCTTCTAGGACGAATGATCCGAAGGCATCGCTTAAAACACTGCGACATCGGGATGGCAAGCTATAAATGCTTAGACGTAGATGATTGGAACTTTATTGTAGTGGTTCACGACCAACTACAAGGACAGTAATGAACCTGCTATACAGCAAGGTCCACTATCTCGCTGACCCTGCTGTACATGAAACCTTTAACCTCGATGAGCCACTACCTTGAAATCTGTTCACATCTCAGCCGCTGTTTCTAAGTAGAAATCAAACGAAAGCTCTCACTCTATATAAATATATTACGTATTTGCCCAGGCATGCCTTCTGGGCCCTTGGTAATGGCGGGCCCCAATGCTATAGCCTTTATAGACCCCCTTAATCCAGCCATGACAATCGCGCAATTACGGCCTGGCAGACCACATAAAATGATACAGCGGGACCACCGAGTGCTCAAGCGTTCGGTAGAACACAAATTCGCCTGTTATCTGTTGTAACACTCACTACTGACTTCAGCTCTAGAGGAACCGTTATGGGAAGCAACACCAGCACCATAACGCTACCTCGAAAGTTGAAAGGAAATGGGTCCCCATGGCCAAACAGCCACTCAAACCTAACATCTGCGAGTTTAACAACGAGCGTTGGTAGGAGTGGCAAACAGCTCAACGCCAGTGGATTCCGATGCAGTCTAACCTCAGCGCCAGTGTATTCTTGAGCAGTCGAAGCTCAACGCCAGTGTATTCTTGAGCAGTCGAAGCTCAACGCCAGTGGATTTTGAGCAGTCGTAGCTGAACGCCAGTGGATTTTGAGCAGTCGTAGCTCAACGCCACTGGATTCTGCAGCAGTCGAAGCTGATGGATCCTGGAGCAGTCCTACCTCAACTCCAGTGGATTTAGGAGCAGTCGAAGCTCAACGCCAGTGGATTCTTGAGCATTCGAAGCTCAACGACAGTGGATACTGGAGCAGTCGAAGCTCAACGTCAGTGGATTTTGAGCAGTCGTAGCTCAACGCCACTGGATTCTGCAGCAGTCGAAGCTGATGGATCCTGGAGCAGTCCTACCTCAACTCCAGTGTATTTAGGAGCAGTCGAAGCTCAACTCCAGTGGATTCTAGAGGAATTCTCTGGAGCGATGAGTAAGCGCTCTACCATGTGGACGTCCAATTGGAGAGTCTGGGCGTGTGTTCCAATTGTGTTGTGACAACTGTAGAGCTTTTTGCGGAGGCATCATGCTCTCTGACTTTTTTTTCATGTTTTGGGCTGACTCTTCTTGTTCCAGCGCCCAGGAACATTAACGCTGGTACCTATGATGACATTCTGGATAATTCTGTGCTCCCCACATTATGGGAACAATTTGAAGAAGGCCCTTTCTTTTGCCAACACAATAATACCCCGGCCACAAAACGAGGTTCGTGCAGGAACGATTTGATGAGACGAGTGTCGAAAAACGTGACCGTCCTGCACAGCACCTCGATCTGAACCTTATAGAACACTTTGGGATGAACTGGAACGACGACTACGAGGCAGGCCAAAACCAGCAACATCGGTGACCGACCTTACTAGTTCTCTTGTGGCAGAATAAAAAACAATTCCTGAAGCAAGGTACGAAATTCTAGTGGAAAGACTTTCCGGAAGAGTGGTGGCTACGATATAAGCATATGGTTGACCCACTCGATATTAATATAATTTATTTTCTATTGCCGGGAATTCGTGCATACGCAAGTGCCCGGGTGCTTTTGATCAGTTAGAGCATGTACATATGCGTCATTGTGGCATCTGTTGTTGTACAGATGGAATGTGCTGAAGCTCGCTATATCGTATAATAATAATGACTATGACTATAAACTTCACTGATTTCGAAGAAATTGCTACTCATAAGAATAGTAATGTTTTAAAGTAGCTTTCATATTCTTCAGTATCACTCTCAATTATTTTTTTCCATTTCGAGTTTTGACGAACCCATTAAGCTACACAAAGGGCTACAAACGAACGCCTGTCCTAAATTTGGGGCCGATGCCCCGGAAGTCGCAGTGGTTTAAGCGATGACTTCTGATCATTCGTCCGACAGGGGTCCGGGTTCGAATCCCGTTGAGGCATGTATGTTGTGTTTGTCTTACGGCACTGGCTCTCTCCCTTCCCTGGAACCAGTGACCCTAAATTAAGGACGGGCGACTTCTTATATCCCATTGAGTTGCTCACGGCCGCCCCGGTGGCGTAGTGGTTTAAGCGATGGCTTCTGATCATTTGTCCGACAGGAGTCCGGGTTCGAATCCCGGTGACGGATGTATTTTCTGTTTGTCTTACGGCACTGGCTCTCTCCCTCCACTGGTACCAGTGACCCTAAATTAGGGACGGGCAACTTCTTATAGCCCATTGAGTTGCTCAAGGCCGCCCCGGTGGCGCAGTGGTTTAAGCGATGGCTTCTGCTCATTCGTCCGACTGGTGTCCAGGTTCGAATGCCGGTGAGGCATGTATTTTGTGCTTGTCTTACGGCACTGGCTCTCTCCCTTCCCTGGAACCATTGACCCTAAATTAGGGACGGGCGACTTCTTATAGCCCATTGAGTTGCTCACGGCCGCCACGGTGGCGCATTGGTTTAAGCGATGGCTTCTGATCATTCGTCCGGGATGGGTCCGGGTTCGAATCTTAGTGAGGCATGGGTATTGTTTAAATCTTACGGCACTGGCTCTCCCCATTCTCTAGAACCAGTTGCCCAAAATTAGGGACGGGCGACTGCTTATAGTCCACTGTGTTGCTTACGGTGTTCGTTAAACCTCCAATAAAAAAGGATCTCTCTCTCTCTCTCTCTCTCTCTTCCGTCTAAGACGGGTTCAGTCTTCCATTGAGCAGATTCCACCAATCTTCTCTGTTCCTTGCTTTTCGAAAACGTTCGCTATGTGTTCTGAAGCCCGAGATGTTCTTTATTAATTTTAGCCAGGTAAGTGTTAGTCTTCCAGGTCTTCTTTGTTCTGTTGTGAAAGTATTTATACGGTCGAGTCACATTATTTTGATCACCTCCTACTTTTGACGTCAACAGGGCATAGCCAATGAAAGAAGGCACCTGTCGTGAGCTGGCTTGGAGGGTATATATGGTGTGCTGTAGGCTTTCTAAAAACATATCACTCGTTGATGTTATGGATAAAAAGGAAATGATTTATCAGATTTGCTAAAAGTAATGATTACCGCCCTTTGGGCCAAGGGTGGCAGTATTTCTGAAACAGCGCAGTTTGTGAACTGTTCGCGTACTTTTGTGGTTAAAGCGTATCGCGATTGGAGAAATGGCACCATTGCGAATAAGCGATGTGGAAACTGCGGAGCACCACGTGCCATTGATGTGAGAGGTGAACGTCGGCTACGAAGGTGCGTGAGAGCCGATCAACACGCTGCAGTGGAGCATCTCACGGGCCGAATGAACCAGGGGACTACCGGAAGTGTGTCTAAAATGACAGTTCAGCGAACCCTGCTGCGCATGGGGCTCCGATGCAGACGGATGTCACTGCACCTATGCCAACGAAGGTGCACCCGCCGAAAATTTGCACGGCAGTATCGGAATTGGACCTCCGCTGATTGGCAAAAGATTGCCTTCTCCGATGAGTCACCTTTTCTGCTTCAACGAACGGATGGACGTTGCATATAAGGCTAGAAACATCGGAGAACAAACACTCTTCAACCATTGCTATAAAAATAGAAGCTGTTGAGGACAGCGTTGTGGTCCGGGGAATGTTTTCGTGGCATTCGCTAGGTCCATTTATACCTGTGGAAGACACTATGGACCGAATTCCTTATGAATACATCCTTGCAGACTACGTACACGCTTACATGCTGATTGTCTTCCCTGGGGCGGATGGGGTTTTCCAGCACGACAATGCGACGTGTCACACAGCTAAAAATTTCCGAGCGTGGTTGGAACAGCACGATGAAGACTTCAAAGTACTTCCCTGGACCCTAATTTTTCAGCCTAAGACCTAATTGAGCGACCAACTCGATGCGTTGTTTGTTCTATGGATCCTTTACCACGCACCCTCCAGCAGCTGCCAGATGCACTGCAGTCAGTATGGCTCCACATACCTATGAACCCATTCCAGCACCTTATTGAGTTACTCCCAGCCTGTCTAGCTGCTGTCCGCGCTGCACACGGTGGTTACTCTGGATATTAGCTGGTGGTCACAATAATGCGAATCGACCGTATATTAAGATGTTAGGTAGTCTTTTTGTGTTCATGCGTGCAAGGTGACCGAACCATCTCAGTTGCTTTTTCCTAATTTTTTTCAATATTGTCACTTGATGTGACAGTTCTTTTCTGACTGTGCTATTTGTTTTCTTTTCTGTCCGACTTGTTTTATTTATTTTTCTTAAGCATTTCATTTCAAACGCTAACAATTTTTTCTCCCCTCGTGCCTTAATTGTCCATGCTTCTGCTGTATAGATGACTGTTGGTATAATATTTGATTCATATAATTCCAGTTAGGCTTGTTTGGATATCTTATTTGCTTTCCATATTTTCTGTAATCTCCCGATCGCGGTCTATCCTATTGCTATTCTGTGTTTCATGGTTTCTATTGCATCTATTGTTCCTGTTAGTTTTGACCCAAGGTAAATAAAGCTCTCAACTATTTGTTCGCCATTTACGGTGACTGCGATGTTACTTGTGTCTCTACCTATTTTCATAACTTTTGCAGATTTATTACAAAGTCATATTCTTGCAGGTTTCATTAAGTTTATTTATCAACGTCTGTCGTTCATTAGGGGTTCTTGCAGTAAGAATGATATCATCTGCATATTTGAAATTATTATTTTTTAGACCATTCATACCGGAGTCTTAACAAATGTTGTGCACACTGTCCATTTTTCGGAAAAGTGTGGAGTAACGGAGAAAACGTACCTTATTTCCGTTCAATATACTTCCCTCTGCTGCTAATGACAGCTTGTCAATGGTGAGGTAGGTCCCGGATGTCCCGTTGTGCGCCATCTTTGTTCAGCTTGTCGTATTACTCGGGTCACGTCCAATGACAGTTCGTCCAGCGATTGGTAGCGGATGCCATGGAGCCGGCTTTTTAACTTTGGGAAAAGATCAAAGTCGAGTGGACTGGGATCAGGGCTGTATTGTGGGTGGGATAATGTTTCCCAATCATATTTCGACAAAAGTCTCCGTACCGACGCTGCACCGTGACACGATGCATTGTCATGAAGAAGTATCGCCCCCGCTTCCAACAAGTTGGGGCGATTTTGACGAGTTTCCGATCTCAACTTTGTTCTCTCAAAGTCACGATAATATTGTGCGTTGACCTTTTGTCCTACCGGCACTCGATCACAGACCACAAAACCCCGGGCATGGTACCTCAAAATCCCCATTTGCTTCCCTTTGTATTGTTGCATTGTTCCGGACGACACTTCGAAGGGTGTGGGGCACTTGGATGCCTCCATTTCGCTGATTGTGACTTCCGTGACACGATGCATTGTCATGAAGAAGTATCGTGACACGATGAATTGTCATGAAGAAGTATCGCCCCCCGCTTCCAACAAGTTGGGGCGATTTTGACGAGTTTCCGATCTCAACTTTGTCCTCTCAAAGTCACGATAATATTGTGCGTTGACCTTTTGTCCTACCGGCACTCGATCACAGACCACAAAACTCCGGGCATCGTACCTCAAAATCACCATTTGCTTCCCTTTGTATTGTTGCATTGTTCCCGACGACACTTCGAGGGGCGTGGGGCACTTGGATGCCCCCATTCCGCTGATTGTGACTTCAGTTCCGTCTCAGAATCACGGGTCCTAGTCTCATCAATTGCGACAATTCTGTTCGGGAAGGTGTTGTCTTCCCTTTCGAATCTGTGGTGGTGATCCTGTGCGATACTCACTTTGGCTGCCTTCTGCTCGGGGGTGAGTTGGTGAGGCACCCAGGGCGCGGCGATTTTTCTTTTTCCCAGTGAGTCGGCCAAAATCCGGTGAACAGACATGGTGGACAAATTTGCCTGATGAGCAATCTCCTCGACTGTCAAACGGCGATTCTCTTCGAGTAGCACTGCAACAATGGTGACAGATGTCTTGTCTGTCGCCGTTTGAGGTCGGCCTGAGCGGTGATCATCTGTAATGCTGCTTGGCCCCCTTCCACCCGAAAGCACGATGACCAGCGAGAAATTGTGTTTCGATCAAGAGTTCCTTCCCCACAAACTTCTGGCAAGGTAGTGTGGATCTGTGTCTGAGTTTTTTCCGCAGAGTTTCAATTTTCACGTAGGAGCGCTGGTCTAACGCGTGACTCGACCTGAGGAGCTGCTCGCTTCTATTGACAAACCCTCTCACGTAGACACAGAAAATGATAGCGCGTCGTTCTGACACCACTGCGCTGTTGAGGGTCTGACCTTGACATGATGCAAGGATTTTCCCGATTGAATTATACGCTTCCGTTTGAGACTAACATGTGCAGAACTTTTGTTAGGACTCTCGTGTTAATTCCTGCTTCGTTATCTATTGCATTCTTTACAACTTCTTCCAGGTATATGTTATATAGAAAAAATGCGTATATGAGGTCCGATCAAAAAGTTCCGAGACTAGACCGATATACAACAAAGTACTTACGTTACTTAAATCTGGCTATGATCTCCCTCAAAGTGGTCTCCTTGGACAACGATACACCGCTGACAGCGTTTTTGCCATTGTTGGAACACTCCCTGGAAGTCGTGTTCTCGAATCGTTTCAAGCACCGTCTGCGATTCGCGCTGAATCTCGCCCTCGGTTTCAAAACGACAAACCTTGAGCTTCAGCTTCATCTTCGGGAACAGAAAGAAGTCGCGTAGGACCAAATCCGGCGAGTAAGGCGTTTGAGGAAAGATAGTCATGCTGTTGCGGCTGCAAAACTGGCGTGTTGCTAACGCTCTGTGAGCTGTTGCATTGTCGTGATGAAGCAGGAAACACCCCTGCGCCACATTTCAGGTCGTTTGTGGCGAATGTCCTCCCCTAAGACGCCGCATAACATCGCCGTATGACACATTGACGATGGTAGAAATGTGTTGAATGGTTCTCCGACGATCCTCGTGCACCAGTTCCCTAATTTTGTCCGCATTTTCAGGGTTTTTTCTCGTGGACGGTCGCCCTGGCCTCTCGTCGTCTTCCAGTGCCGTTCTGCCGCTCTTGAAGCGCGAGTGCCACTCAAAACACCTCGCACGACTCATTGCTTCATTTCCATTAGCCTGCCGCAACATTTCATCCATCTCCGTTCCCAATTTGCCGAGTTCGACGCAGAATTTGATGTTCGCTCGCTGCTCTAGTTTGCAGTCCATACCAAAATCGCAGCTGTGTTCCGCACGTGGTCACCAAATATCGTGTAGCACTGCTCCCAATGTTCACAAAACGACCCCACTCGGAACAAGGACTCATGAAGGTCACTGCCCTCGACCGCTGCTCGCGCATCCGCGTACTTCCATCTGTCGGGCCGTTACGTACCTAGTCTCGGAACTTTTTTTTTTTTTTTGATTGGAGGTTTAACGACCACCGTGAGCAACTCAATGGGCTATAAGCAGTCGCCCGTCCCTAATTTAGGGTCACTGGTTCCAGGGAAGGGAGAGAGCCAGTGCCGTAAGACAAACACAACATCCATGTCTGACCGGGATTCGAACCCGGACCCCTTACGGACGAATGATCAGAGGCTAGCGCCTTAGACCACTGCGCCACCGGGGCGGCGGAACTTTTTGATTGCACTACGTATAACAAATGTTTTGTCATAGCCTTTCGGGAAATATTGACTATATTTCTGGATCACAGCTTTCTTCGTGGAGAATTGAAATTTAAAAAAAAAAGAAACTTCATGTTTTGGCCTTCATCTAAAATTAAAATCAGCGTGACACCGTAAATATTGTTGCTTGGAGTGAGATTGGAAACTGTGCTTATAATTTTAAACACTTCATTTATGTAAACAGAATGCGAGACGCATTCAGTAAATAAAAATAAGCGGGGTATATTTCACCTCAGACTAACCATAATTTTTTTTATTTTACATTTAAAGGATGCTACATCTTTTCATGAAGCTTTATCTGCATATTAGGGAAATGGGTTTCTGTCGCAAAGAAATGGGAGGCATTAAAGTCTCCCTACGTTGCAATCAGCCCATTGTGAGCTGCCCCACATTAGGGCGAAGTGGAACATTATCCGGTAATGAGCTTTTGCTGAAGATCACACGGAGTCTATTTTTACGATTCTCATTTGAAGGAAAAAGATCCCTTCCCTTCAGGTACATTTCAGAGTACCAAAGACATCATACAGTGAAAGCGAACAGAATATGGGAGTTTAATGAGATAGATTTCATGTGGATCTCCATTAAAAAAGAAAGGAAAAAAATGGGGAACGCATTATCCACTGAAAAAGGTGAAAATACTCGATATATAAGGAATGCAGCACATTAGCAGGAAATAAACTCGAATTATGTTAGGAATACTGTTCCAGACATCAACAAGAGTGAATTTTATGTAGGGGCATCAAAAGGAATTCCTCCAGACTGCATTTTCTTCTCACAAAATTACTATAAGTCAACATTTTCGGAGTTTATAGCGAATGAGAAAAATATGTGCAATGCCTACAAAAAATTAAAAAGTTCATAGGACTCAGATTTTTTTTTTTGATTGGAGGTTTAACGACCACCGTGAGCAACTCAATGGGCTATAAGCAGTCGCCCGTCCCTAATTTAGGGTCACTGGTTTCAGGGAAGGGAGAGAGCCAGTGCCGTAAGACAAACACAACATCCATGCCTCACCGGGATTCGAACCCGGACCCGATTCGGACGAATGATCAGAGGCCATCGCTTAGACCACTGCGCCACCGGGGCGGTTCACTCTGATATATAAAAAAAAGCGTGTGGGGACTGTCATAATAAGTGGCCTTTAGCATTTATAACAAGTGTGACGTATACATCTAAGTGCCGCCCCGGTGGCGCAATTGTCTCAGCGCAGGCTTACGATCATTCGTCCGAGAAGAGTCTAGGTTCGGATCCCGGTGAGGCATGGATGTTGTGTTTGTCTTATGGCGTTAGCTCTCTCCCTTCCCAGGAACCAGTTACCCTAAATTAGCAACGGGCGTCTGCTTATATCCCATTGAGTCGCTCACGGTGGTCGTTAAACGTACAATAAAAAAATCAAATACCTCTAAATCAGTCTTCCTTTTCAGTTTCTGTGTTCCCATGAAAATTTGGTTTCTCCTGGTTAAATAATTTCTGACTTAACGCCACAGAAACTCTCCCGACGAGCTTGTAAAAGTTGGCAGCCTGACGGTGAGTCAAAGTGCAATCAAACGCAAATAAAACGTGTTCTGAGATAATAAATAGCTCTGGGTAGATTGTATAAGCAAAGCAGATTGTAAATGCAGATGGTACGAGCAGATATAGGAAGCAGAGCGATATTATCAGAGCTGTTATACTGAGCGATGTTACGGGAAGCAGTGTTCTGAGTACGTTGTGTAAAGTGAGTCTGTTGTCAAACATATTGCATTAAGAATTCTGTCTATTCATCTTGTTGTTCAAACGACGTCTTCATTGTATAGCGTAAAAGCCATTTGTCGTTGACGGTAATAGGACCAGCACCCTTCAGCTCCGAAGCCGAATGCTTTACCAATTAAGCTACACCAACGAAGTTTGTCGCTTCAACTTTGTCGCCTTGACACGTGCGTTACCTCTGAGATAGGTACGTAACATATATCCCCCCTTCCCCGAGAGAAAAGGATGGTACAGAATCGTAGGTTTCCGGGTGAGCTGGCAAACCATGCTTTAAGGAGAGATCATTGTAGAAGAAGGAATTTCTGGATAATTCCAGACGATGGGTGGAATAGACATCACACATATTTTCGAAGAACCCAACTGCCAGGACATTCATTTTAGCTTCGGACGCTAATAGAGTGAAACAAGTTATTTGCCGGTGACGGTATTCGAATCGCCATCCTTCTGCTCCGGAGCCGAATGCTTTCCCAATTAAGGTACACCGACGAAGTTTGTAACTGCAATTTTTGCTGACTTGACATGTGCGTCACCCCTAAGATCAGTCGCTGCGCTCTCCGCCCTTTTTATTTCGTCATGGCCCTTTTCAGCGACCTTACGGCCAGGTTCACACTCCCAGGCATGGTCGTCCACGTACTCTTTTGCACTTCCTACCGAAGCACAAATCTCTTCCCTCCAGCCCTCTCGATGATCTTAGATGATCTTATGAATAGATCCACCTTTCATTGCACGTAACAGTTCTCTTGATGAAACGTACATCGCACAGGTTTTCTAGGAGTTTCGTGCACACTTCCACTCGGCGGTTTGCTTCAGCTGGCGTCAGTTCGTGAGAGACAATACAGCTCCTGCAGACCTTGCCGAGGTCCTGAAAATGACGAACCACGGTGGTTTGGGATATTCCCAGCTCTCTTCACAATCTCCGAGTGCTGGTTGTCGGCTTTGCCTCTATGTCCTGGCGCACGGCCTCCGAATCGATGGTTCGCGGCCTACCTGACCTTGGCTGATCGTCGAGGTTTCTGTCACTTGAGCGGAATTTCTTGAACCATCTGGTTGCGGTGCTGTGGTCCATGGAACCTTCCCCTTTTGCATGAGAAATGTTTCGTGTTGCTTGAGCAGCGTTATGCCCGAGTTCAAACTCGTTAAACAAACGTTTCCTAAGTAGCCGGCTGTGGCTGTTCATCTTTTAGGCATCCCAATCCCAGACAGAACGACTACATGCAATGCTGTTCACAGCAACGACTATCACTTTATATACCTTTCGACTGACTGCAGTGCGTGACGTGAGCTAGTTTAAACAATTGACATACCCGCATCAGCCCATGCGTTTATGCAAATATTGCAAATCTTTCGACTCACCCTGTGTATTTGTACAGCACGTTTCAGAGTTACCGGATTATTTTTACAAATGGTAAGAATTAGTTACGTTATTGTGGTCCACTAATCTCAGACGATGGATTCTGATAATTCGTCCGAGATGTTCCCAAGTTCGGGTCTTAGATTAACCCTTTAACGACCATGACCCAAAAAACGTTTATCACTACAAATACCATAGCACCCGAAACTGTCTGTTGGTTCACTTGTTTTTATTTAATAACAACAATAGCGCCTGATAGTGACTCCTGCTGATTCCTCATAGGTCGAGAAAACTTAAAGAACAGACAAGGGTAAGAATTCTAACTCACTCTAGGCAGGCGTTTCTGGTGGCTATGCCGTTTGTATGTACCTGTGTTTTGGGCGTTATGGTCGTTAAAGGGTAAAGCACAGTTTTATTTTATTTACTTGATTTTGTTGTTTAGCGACCACAATGAGTATCTCTTAGGGCTATGGGCAGTCGCCCGTCCCTTAGTCCCTAATATGAGGCCAGTGGTTTGGGGAGGGGTGGCAGTATCCCGGAGAGGACGCATCAGCCATATCGTATATCGGGCTCGAGGCCGGGTCCGATCGAACGAGCGGTCAGGACCCAACGCTTAAGTCCAATGCGCCGCCGGGGGAGGCTCCCGTGGGGTTCAAAATCGCTTTATTTGTTTCTAAGAACGTAAAAGGAGACGGTCAGTACATAGGCGTCTCAGAGAAAATCATACATACTGGTAAAGGACGACGATATGTACGCTGCAGTAAGAAATGGTGACGAACATCAAATGCTGCAGACAGAGTATGTAGATGAATACAGGAAAATACACAAGAGGTAACAAGATGGCACAGAATACTAGCAGCATAAATACAAACCGTTGAAATACAAACATGAGAGACTTTGCAGCGAGAAATGCACAATTCACAACAAAATGCGGTACATGGATTTACTCCATGTACCGCACACAGGAATGCAAAAGAAATACATAGACACACAGGAATGCAAAAGAAATACACTGAAGTGCCAGAAAAACTGGTACAGACGAGCTTATGCAAAATACATAGGAACGTCTCCTATCGCGTACTTGGTTGCGTCCTCCAGTGCGTATATAAAGCGATAGACATCCTTACCATCTGTCATAGCTGTTTTCGTCAAGAGAATGGCAAGTATTAACGATTTAAGCGCTTTTCAACGCGGTGTCATAGTTGGCGCTTGTGAATCGGGCATAGTATTTCGGAGGTAGAAACGAAGTTCGGATTTTCATGGACGATCATTGCAAGGGTGTATCGTGACTACAAGAATTCCGGCAAAACCTCCAACCTACGATACCAGTGTGGCCGTAAAAAGACATTGGGTGAACGTGACCATCGTCGGCTGTCAAGAATCGTTTCATCCGATAGGCGTGCAACAATCTCGCAGGTATCATCGGAATTCAATGCTGGAGCCTCAACAAGCATCAGCGTCCGGACTGGGCAACGTACCCTGCACGATATGGGCTTTGGGAGCCGACGTCCAACTCGAGTTTCCTTGATGGGTGCACGACACAGAGCTATGCGCCTCGCTTGGGCACGGCAACACCGCCACTGGACACTTTACGACTGGAAAAAAGTAGCCTGGTCTGACGAGTCGCGTTTCCAACTGTATCGGGCAGATGGAAGGATTCGTGTGCGGCACAAATCCCATGGATCCCGGTTAACAGGGAACTGTACCGGCTGGTGGTTGTCCTTAATGGTATGGGGTGTGTTTAGCTGGACTTCACTGGGACCTCTGGTACGTCTACAAACGTATGTGACCTGCTAACGCTGTGTACGCATCCTTTCTGACGAGGTACACCCGTTCATGCCCTGCATGCATTCATGCTGAAGGGTTGGGCCTGTTCCAACAAGACAATGCATTATTCTCCGTCCGAAATATCTATCATTGCGATAGATATTTCGGACGGAGAACTCTGTAAGGGTGGAGAAAAACTGGCTACGGACGCCTATAGCAAGATCACCATGCGTAGAATAGCGAAATGCATGATAAAAAGAACAGTCACATGCTCTCCAACTGTGAAACAGTGTAGAAGAATGACAGTTTGTCTCTTGCAGAAGGAACAAGTCATCCCCAAATGGTGAGATGTCCTCCAGGACAAGGGCATTCGCTAGGGGGATGGCAACCCCCATACAGTTCATCGTCAGAATCCTGAAGAGGCGCATCTGTCGCAGAGTGGAAGCCAGCTCGAGCAGCTTTAGCAATCGTCTGAAACCAGTTAGCACCAGGTTGCTCCCACGGGACATAACCTGGTTGTTTACTATGCCGACGCAGTAACGTCTCGAGTGTTGCAGCGTGTTGAAGAACCTGAGGAATAACGCCCTCATACTGCTTTAGGAAGATTTCTGTGGCACATTTAGTGGTCTTTCGAATGCAAAACCGGTACCAATCTTCAATGGAGAGGGGTTCCCAGAGATCAAAACATTCAGACACTTGGGAAGCAAAAACTGCAAACAGAGGAGGTGGTACAACAGAGGAGGACCCACCAGATTCGGAAGCTGAGGGATGAGGAGATAAAGCGCCCGGTGTCTTCATCTTCTTGCGCCAAGTAGTAGGGCGAGTGGTGATACTACGTTTTCCTTGCACAGAAGAGGCTCGTGATGTAGATTGAGAGTCAGAAGAAAGTTCAACCTCACCTCCGGGGTCTGAAGCACCGACGGAAAAGTGAGAGAGAGATCGGTAGTGAGTGCAACCTGTCGAGAGATGACACGAGGAGTAGGAGCCGAGGCAAGAGCAGGAAAATTAGTACTCGAGGAAAAATCAACAGCAGAAGACGTGCGTTGACCAAAGGCTTTAGATATACTTTGGGAATAACTCGGCCTTCGCCGGGACAGACGGTGAAGAACGAGTGCAAAACCGGTGTGACTGGAGGTGACCGGGAAGCTGCAGGAGTCGGAGGCACCATTTGAGGACAGTGAGCGCGGTAATGTCCAAATTCCTTGCAAAGAGCACAATGTTCTGAGGTGAGCAAGTCAATAAGATGGCGACACTGTCCACACCAAACGTTGAGATTGCGAGTGAACGCAAAAGGTGTTCTTCAGACGGGAAAATTAGACGAACACTCTGCGAACGTTTTTATTTGCAGGATCGTTTGGAGCTGCAGAGTGCGTGGTTACACGACCGTCCACCTTTCCACTCTTACTGAGGGCCCACAAATCATCGCATCCGAAATCTCCGGGGGGATCGGATGCAGGGAAACTGCACAGGTCTTCGAGCGATCGGTTCAGAAATGAGCTGATGATCCGCCAGGGCAAGTCCAAGATTCAAAACTGTGTGAGTGAATTCTCGTGTCAGGTGATTAATGGCTCCAGGTGGAAGAAATTCTAGGAGAGCATCACCATACACCTTCAGTGTGGTGTTAGGAAGAGAATCAAAACATACAACCAACTCGAGGGTAGAGTGAAAATGCTGAGCAGCCGGTGAAGAATCCGGGATGTCCAACTGGAAGGAATCACCTTGAATCCTGACGTGGGCATCCGGTAATGGGGTACTGGTTGCAGGCGGAGTTGGGGAAGCACCAGAGACGACGCCAGAATATGAGCGAGGAGGCAGCCCTCTACTTGACAGCAGAAGCACAGCATTGGAAGACGGATCTGCAGCGGTAGTACACAGCTCCCTTGAAGGGAGAGAAGCGACGCCATCAGAGACATCCACAAAGTCTTCCCCAGTATCGGAAACAATTGACGCACCAGCACGTCAGGGAAGGCAAAGTCAGATATCCAAAGAGTTGAAGAAGAAGACGTACTAGCATCAGGAGGAGGACGCAGATCCTCAGCTGGAGCTACGGAAGCTGATTGATCTGCTTCGGGAGAGAGAGATAAGAACGTGGAAGAAGGATCAGAGACGTGGGCGTTAACGACGCCCTTATCGGAAGTCGCCATGCCTGATGGCGAAGCCTAACTCGGCCAAACGACCAACCCGGTCGAGAAAATAAACTGCAGATTACTTAACAAAATAATCACTCACTGGCTTGGGAGATGAGGCTCCCGTGGAGGCTTGCTTGGTGCGTGTATCTTATGGCTGTCGCCCTCTCCTTTTCCTGTAACGAGTGTCCCTAAGTGAGGAGTGAGTGACTTTTTATAGTTCACAGGGTTCTGCATGGTATTCGATAATTTCCCACCTTCAACGAAAGAAAAGAAAGCCGCCCTGGTGGCGCAATTGCCTCAGCGCTGGCTTATAATTATTCGTCCGAGAAGGTTGCCGCCCCGGTGGCGCAATTGCCTCAGTGCAGGCTTATAATAATTCGTTGCCGCCCCGGTGGCGTAGTGGTCTAAGGCGTTGGCCTCTGATCATTCGTCCGTAAGGGGTCCGGGTTCGAATCCCGGTGAGGCATGGATGCTGTGTTTGTCTTACGGCACTGGCTCTCTCCCTTCCCTGGAACCAGTGACCCTAAATTAGGGACGGGCTACTGCTTATAGCCCATTGAGTTGCTCACGGTGGTCGTTAAACCTCCAATCAAAAAAAAAAAAAAATAATAATTCGTCCGAGAAGGGTGCCGCCCCAGTGGCGCAAATACCTCAGCGGAGGCTTATAATCATTCGTCCGAGAAAGGTGCCGCCCCGGCGGCGCAATTGCCTCCGCACTGTCTTATAATAATTCGTCCGAGAAGGGTGCCACCCCAGTGGCGCAATTGCCTCAGCGCAGGCTTATAATAATCCGTCCGAGAAGGGTAGCGCAATTACCTCAGCGCTGACTTATAATTATTCGTCCGAGAAGGGTGCCTCACCGCTGGCGCAATTGCCTCGGCGTAGGTTTATAATCATTCGTCCGAGAAGGGTGCCACCCCGGTGGCGCAATTGCCTCAGCGCTAGCTTATAACCATTCGTCCGAGAAGGGCGCCGCCCTGGTGGCGCAATTACCTCAGCGCTGGCTTATAATCATTCGTCTTAGAAGGGTGTCGCCCCGGTGTCGCAGTGGTCTAAGCAATGGCCTCTGATCATTCGTCCGAAAAGCGTCCGGGTTCGAATCCCGGTGAGGTATGGATGTTGTGTTTGTCTCACGGCACTGGCTCTATCCCTTCCCTGGAACCAGTGGCCCTAAATTAGGGACGAGCGACTGCTTATAGCCCATTGAGTTGCCCACGGTGGTCGTTAAACCTTGAAAACGAAAACCCCAAAAGAATTAAACAAAACTAATTAGATAGATTAAAAAACTCTGAAATGATTTAACATTTTTTTTGATAGCTATTTCAGTTTTTTTGAATTTTAATTTTCATGTGTTTCTACGTATTGTTTTCTCGACACACATATTTCCCTTTCATCTGAGTTCCGGTGGTTGTTATATCGAAACCTTTACTGAGCGGCTGTTTATAGAAGTTCACTGTTTAATGCCGGCATGAAAAGTAATTTTGATTTTTTTTCTCTGCACAGGATGAAATTAAGCATATACAAGCATATAAAAAGGCAGCAAGAAACTCGCATGAGAGCACATTCCAGATTTTTATCTGGAATGTGCTGTCATGCGAGATTCCAGATTTTTATCTCCAAGTACACTTACCTACTTGACAGCAGTGTTTCCAAATTTCGCTGGATAAAGGACTCGAACATTTGTCATGCGTGTGTAACTGACTGGTTTGACTGTTCAATGAAAAAGTCAACTGCATCTGAGTTTTTTTGTTACTTCATAATTATGTTAAACTGAGTTTTCTGCGAGGGCAATGAATAAGGCGAAATATCAACTACTGAGAAGGAGCGGTGAATAAGTGTTTCCACCAGTGATACTACGTCGTACTCAGTTTTAAAATAACGAAGTCAAATTTATTTTACAAAAAATGTTAACAAATCCTGATAGTGCAATGATTTTTTTTATATTTCCATCCATTCTGCAACACCAGAGCCTAAGCATAGCGCTATTTCTTTACATAGTGACAGCAAATCATACAGTGTGATAAAACGATAAGTGATATATACTTGTATATATATACTGTATAGGATGTAAGGTCAGGTGATGCGTAACATCACAGCCTCTCCTTGACAAATGTCAACCCCGCCTTCTCGTGGTGCATCCTGTTCCCACTAAAGGGGCTCTGACGACCGCAAATAGCGGTATAACTATACCATCGGGATCAGAGGAAATGCTATCCCACACTCACCAACCCGCTTGGCCAGCGTGGTGAGTTATGGCCAAACACCTCCAAAATGACTCTACAACTTAAATCTTGGCCCTCAGTCTCCGGCAGCTGGAATGTACCTGGCCAAGGCAGCTGCCAGTGCGACATGAAGGCAGAGGGTGCTAAGAATCCCCGGAGGACCGGACTAGGCTGCCATTTGATGCTGACCTTGGCTACCTACAACGGACGCTCCCTATCTTCTGATTCAAGGCTTCTTGAATTGGAAGAGGAACTACAAAGGATCAAGTGGGACATCGTCGGGCTAAGTGAGGTAAGGAGAAAAGGAGAAGATCTCATTGAACTGAAAAGTGGACATCTCTTCTATTATCGTGGGACAGATACTGGCAGAACTAGTGGTGTTGGATTTATAATAAACAAGAAACTGAAGGATAAAGTGGTAGAAGTTGAAAGTTCCTCTGACAGAGCTGCACGACTCGTTATCCAACTATCGAGAAGATACCAGGCTCAGATTATTCAAACTTATGCACCCACCACAAGTCATCCTGAAGAAGAAATTGAAGAATTTTATGAGGAAATTCGTCATCTAAATAATAAAGGTAAGCAGCACTTGAAGATAATTATGGGAGATTTCAATGCAAAAATAGGGCACCGGCAACAGAATGAAACTTCAGTAGGTAAATTCGGTCACGGCAACAGAAACCAGCGTGGAAATACTCTCGTTGAGTTTGCAGAGGCAGAAGGATTTTTCATCTTGAATTCCTTTTTCAAGAAAAAGCCACACAGGAAATGGACATGGAGACATCCAGTTGGGACGACAAGTGAAATTGATTTTATTATGTGTAACAAAAAATTCGTCATCGAAGACTGCAGTGTGCTGAACAAGTTCAACACAGGTAGTGACCATAGATTGGTGAGATGTAAGATGCACCTCAACACTAAACTGGAACGTGGCAAGCTCATAAGACAAACAGAATGTATTGACATAACCAACCTTAAAAAACACCATAATACTTTCAAGTTGGAACTGAAGAACAGATTCTCTGCTTTAGAAGGCCTAACATCGGAAGAAGTGGATATTTCGGAAGTTAACAGAAAAGTAACCAAAGCTCTTATGGAAACAGCAACAAAACTAGCTGGGTCTAAGAACAAGTTGCATGTAAACAAATTATCAGGAAAAACCAAAATGTTGATGCAAAAAAGAAGAGAGATGAGGACAACTAAAGAAGATGTGACTTCCAAAGTGGAATATATAGAGCTATGCAAGACAGCACGAAAAAGTATCACTGAAGACGTAAGGAAATTCAACTGTGAGCTAGTGAGGAAAGCAATTGAAAACAACCAAAGCCTAAAGATAGCAAAGGGACATCTCAGTAAGGGAAGAAAACAGATTATGGCTCTGAGAAAAGAAGATGGTTCTATAACAAGAAATAGAGGCGAAATTTTGACAAGAGTGAAAGATTTCTACTCCAAATTATATGAAAGGGATGATACATGTACTCCAGACATCATGAAAGGTACCAGAGTTCTTCCAGTCCTCCCAGCAGAAGTTGCTCATGCAATCAAGAACATGAAGCGGGGGAAAGCTCCAGGAGAAGATGGAATTACTATAGACATCATACAAGAAGCAAGTGGAGAAATTGAAACAGTACTCGCCCAAATTTTCACTCGATGCCTTAATGAAGGGAAGATTCCTGAGGATTGGAACAATGCTACAATGATCCTGCTACATAAAAAAGGTGACATTGAGGATCTCAGGAACTACAGACCTATCAGCCTCCTATCAGTGGTTTATAAAATCTTCACTAAAGTTCTTTCACACCGCTTGAAGGTAACACTGGACATGGCTCAACCGAGAGAACAAGCTGGATTCAGGAGTGGCTACAGCACAATAGATCATATCCACGTACTGAGAGAACTAATTGAGAGAGCGAGGGAATATGAACTTCCATTGTGCATGGCTTTTATCGATTATGAAAAAGCCTTTGATTCGGGTGAAACCATCAGCAGTTACCACGGCTCTGAAATCCTGCGGTATTGAAGATGCATACATTAATATTATTAATAACATCTATGAAAATGCAAGTGCAAAGATTCGGCTGTTTGAAAATACAACACACATAAAAATTGGAAAGGGAGTGAGACAAGGTGACACCATATCTCCGAAGCTCTTTAATGCCTCATTGGAAAATGTCTTTCAATCACTGAACTGGGAAAACAAAGGGATAAAGATTAATGGAGATTATCTAACCCACCTTCGTTTTGCTGATGACGTAGTCATTTTTGCAACTACCCCATCAGAGCTGCAGAGTATGATCCAGGAACTTGCTGACAAGAGTAAAGAAGTGGGATTCAAAATGAACTTTCAGAAGACAAAAGTGATGTTCAATGCTTTTACAAGAAATGAAGATTTATCGATTGATGGAGAACAACTGGAGATAACAGATACGTATGTTTATCTTGGACAGCAGATATCAAGTGAGGGTCACATTGATGAAGAAATTAATCGGCGTACAAAACTTGCCTGGAGAGCTTTTGGAAGAAACAGCATAATTTTCAAGAGCAATATGCCATTATGTCTTAAAAGAAAAGTGTTTGATCAATGCATCCTTCCAGTGCTTACGTATGGTGCAGAGACGTGGACCTTAACTAAAAGAGACATACAAAGGCTGCAGACAACTCAAAGAAGCATGGAGAGGTGCATGCTTGGTATAACCAGGAGAGATAAGAAGAGGAACTCGTGGATCCGAAAAATGACGAGAGTAGAAGACATCATGATCAGAGTTAAATCCCTGAAATGGCAATGGGCTGGACATACTGCCAGAAGGACAGACCATAGATGGACAGCCGAAATTTTAGATTGGATTCCAAGGGACAGGAAAAGACCCAGAAAAAGACCACATGGAAGATGGGTGGATGAAATTCGTAAATATGCGGGAGTGACATGGAGGAGACTGGCACAAGACAGACCGTTGTGGAGGAAACTTGGGGAGACCTTCGTCCAGCAGTGGATTGATAATGGTTGACAATGATGATGATGATGATGATATACTGTATAAGCTGAAAAAGTTTCAACGTAAATAAACAATAGCGGATAAATTTTGAAGATGAGAACCCATTTTTTTGGTGTAAGTATGACAAGTATGGTAAGTCGGATAATATCCGAAAACTAAAAAATTTCGTCATCCTGGGGCGAGAATCGAACCCGCGTCTCCCAAAGAACGTCTGGGTATGATGCTAACCACCACTCCCCCCCCCCCCCCAGAACGACCAAGTCACAAGTTTCCGGTTAATTTAAATATAACCATCACAGGATTCACTAGTCGAAGCAAACGGCATTCATTAATCATTCATTAATGAATGCATTATTATTTCATTAATAATTGCACTCATTAACCGGAAACTTAGTCGTTCTGGGTGGTGTAGTGGTTAGGATACCCAGGCGCTATCTGGGAGACGAGAATTCGATTCCCGCTCAAGGACGACGAAGTTTTCAAGTTTTCGGATAATATCTGACTTACCATTCTTGCCATATTTTCACCAAAAAACGGATTGTCACCTTTAAAATTTGTATTCTATAGTGTTATCCCGTATTCCCTTCATGAAACAATAGGGGTTTTAAAAAAAAAGTTTATGGTTAACGTGTGGTATAACGAAGTAAATTTCTCCGTCATTTTTATCCGCGCCGGGGTTCGAACCCGGGTCCACTTATTCCGGAATAAGTTGCTCTACCAATTAAGCTACGCGGACGTTTTATTCTGATTCCTATCTGCCTTTATGACGTGTGCGTCCTTCGGGCAGGTACGTCACATCTCCTGGTACCTTACATCATCTCCCCCTTATTTTTTTTTTCGAAGTGCTGGAGAAAGGATTCTCTTATTTTTCCTATATCGCCATTATAACGAAGTAAATTTCTCCGTCATTTTTATCCGCGCCGGGGTTCGAACCCGGGTCCACTCATTCCGGAATAAGTTGCTCTACCAATTAAGCTACGCGGACATTGATTCTAATTGCTATCTGCCTTTATGTCGTGTGCGTCCTTCTGGCAGGTACGTCACATCTCCTGGTACGTTACAGTGGTTATTATTACATTCATAAACATATACCGATGCGCCCTGTTTTTTCCTGGAGGGATAAGAGGACTTCGACTTTTGAAAAACTGCTCAGCAGGATAATAATAATAGATATTAAGAAATCGTATTAAATTTAAGTCCCTGCTTTCTCAAAATATGTGCTCATCCCATAACTGAAAGTTAGACGGAACCACCTTTTTGTTTGTTTGAGAGTTTTCGTAAATATATCACACTGTAAAATGAAAAATGGTCATGATAAAAAGTTGAGAGTAACACGTGATTGACATACCTTAGTGAAAACATAACGTTATGAAAACGTTCTTCAAATCGAAGACCGAATTGTGAAAACAATAAATACAGCTCAGACGACGCAAGTCTCATAGAAAAGGAAAATCTGTAATCTCTGTACTGCAAGATTCTGAGTAACAGCAGAAATAAGGCGGTTGACTAGATTTCTGCAAGTCATATTGCGACTTCCGTCACGATTTTTTGCCATTAAGATAAAAATACGTGATCAAACTGAGTATTGTCGCACAAGAACAGAAGGCGAAGAAGCGGTAGACATTTATGGAATCGTGATGGTTTGAGTAAACACATGGGATTAGCTAAGCTCAAAAGAAAACATCTTTCGTAACCCAACTCTCGTCATTTTGTTAGGAAAACTGGTGTCAAAGAGCAGGGATGGGTAGCTGTGTTGTTTTTTGATAACCGCAAAATGCGCTGAGTTCTTATTTCCGCGGGAGCGACGTTTCTTTCTTCATAATACTGCTGAGTCGACTTTTTCCCCCCTGAAGAAATTGCCTTGCCGGGAGCAATTCAGTAAGGAAGAACTGAACAAATGAAATAAAAAACTTTAATATAAAGGGAGGACGTTCCTCATAGAAATACAGAACATAAAGTATTAGGTAAACCAATAAGTTTTAAAGCGTTTTAAGACAACGCAACATGTAATTTGAGAGAATACAACAATACCTTCATTATCTATCACCTTAGCCTTCATTATCTATCATCTTCCGCAATCGGTCGGGCAGCTGATGGATTCCAGCCATGAAGAATAATTCTTCGTGTGACGCGATGAAGGCGTCAAGCCATTTGTGCACTTCGTCACATGTCCGGAACCGTACAGCAGACAAACCATGTTGCATGCATCGATCGGAAGAAATAATAGAGTAAATGGGCTATGTCTGGACTAGACGACGGGTGCTCTAAAACTTCCTAGCCAAGCGTCAATAACGTTTCTTTGACTGATTTCGCGACATGCGGCCTAGCGTTGTCATGCAGTAATTTCACGGGACGCAATATTTTTTTTGTGAATAGACGTTTCCGACAGATATCCTGGTTCAACCGCAGCAATTGTTGCTTGTAGTGATCAGCAGTAACAGTTCCAATCTGTTCCAGTAGTTCATAATAGAGCACACCCTTTATACCCCACCAGATGCACAGCAGAACTTTCTTGGAGTGAATATTGCGTTTCGGGGTCGACGTCGTTGATTCGACACTGAAAACGAAGTGCTTTATGCGTTTGGAATTGCCGTACCATATCCACTTTTCATCACCCGTTATGATTCCCTACAGAAAGACTTCATGTGTTGTTTATTCAACAGATTCAAACACTTCATGACACGCTCATCCTTGTTCCTCTGGCTCAGGTCATGTGGCCCCCATTTTCCTTCCTTCTGAATCTTTCCCATTGCGCGTGAACGATTGGAAATGGTTTGTTGAATTACCCCGAGTTATTCAGCTAGTTCCTTTTGAGTTTGAGACGAATTTTCATCCAGAAATACTTCCAGTCCCTCATGTGCAACCTTCTGCTGGGCGCCCCTAGGTTCTCCATCGCTAACATCAAAATCATCTGCTTTAAACCAACTAAACCAAAACTCACACGTGCTTTTCGATACAATACTCTCCTCCAGAACAGAACAGATCAATGCACATGTTTTTGCAGCACTTTTCCCTTAATGAAATTTGTAAGAAGTGCAGTGTCGACTAAATGCAGTAATCGCTTGCCATCTTTCACCTACCGATGTGCAAGTGCGTTCGACTGTTGTGCAAACTTCTGTGTCACATTTTATACTCTGGACCAGTTACGGTCTCCTGACAACAACGCGGGGGAATGTTGGATATGTAAATTAGCGGTATACGTCACTCAAAAAACGTTTTAAAACTTATTTGTACGTATAATACTTTTTGAAATAGCACTTTCTCTCAAATCCGCAAAATGCAGGCATCATGAACTCTGGATTTTTTTGCTGGATTCAAATGCCTGTTGTACACTAATTCATTTGTTACGTCACCAATGACGAAATCAGGAATGCCTAAAAATAAGACTTACAAGGTGTGATCAAAAAGTATTTAAACAGGATTTATTAAACAAAAAAGTAAAAGACTTCAAACTTAAACGCCTACGAAGTAGGCCTTTTGAAGCCACATATCCAGACCACCGCTGTTTCGACTGTTCGAAACGTTTTTAAAGTCATCCTTTGAAATAGCGGACAGCTTCTTTGTCACATACCGTTGTATCTCCTCAATATCTTGAAATCTCTTTCCTTTCAAGTAGTATTTGATTTTTGAGAAGAAAAAGAAATTGCACGGAGCGAGACCTGGCGAATTGGGTGGCTGTCGGACTTGTGCAATGTGGTTCTTAGCAAGGAACTCTGCACAAGTTGCAATGAATCAGCAGGATCGTTGCCATGGTGGAGTTTCCACTCGCCAATCTCATACAATGCTGGGATTTTGCGTCGATCTGCGTACCTCAAACGCCGGAAAACATAACAGTAATACTCCTTGCTGATTGGTTGCCTGATGGTGCGTATTCAGGATGCACAATTCCCTCATGCTCTGTTGTCCTTTTTTGGGGGGTTTGGGAGAGTTTGGGGTCTTTCACTGTGAAAACTGGGCCTTGGTTTCGGGGTCATACCCATAAACCAACGATTCATCACCAGTTGTGAACTGCAAGCATTGCTGGATGAAGGTTCGTCTCAAACGCAGAAGAAACGAGCTGAACAACTGGGGATAACTGAACAAGCTATTTTCAATCGTTTACGCGCAATGGGAAAGCTTCAGAAGGAAGGAAAATGGGTGCCACATGAACTGAGATAGAGGAACAAGGATGAGCGTGTCATGAAGTGTTTGAATCTGTTGAATAAACAACACAGAAATTCCTTCCTGTGGAAAATCGTTACGGTTAATGAAAAGTGGATATGGTGCGACGATTTCAAACGCAAAAAAAATACTGGGTAGCAACGACTTCGACACCGAAACGCAATATTCACTCCAAGAAAGTTCTGCTGTGCATCTGTTGGGATATCAATTGTGTGCTCTATTGTGAACTATTGGAACACGGCCAAACTGTTACTGCTGATCGCTACAAGCAACAATTGCTGCGGTTGAACCAGGAAATCTGTCGGGAACGTCCATTCACAGGCAAAGGATTGCCTCCCGTGAAATTACTGTATGACAACGCTAGGCCGCACGTCGCGAAATCGGTCAAGGAAACGCTATTGACGTTTGGCTGGGACGTTTTGGAGCACCTGGCATATAGTCCGGACATAGCTCCTTCATAGTTTTATTTGTTCCGATCGATGCAGCATGATTTGTCTGCTGTACGGTTCCGGACATGTGACGAAATACAAAAATGGCTTGACGACTTCATCGCATCACACGACGAAATATTCTAAGTGGCTGGAATCCGTCAGCTGCCCGACCGATGGCGGAAGGTGATAGATAATGACGGCGCATAGTTTTATCCGTAAAGGTATTGTAGTTTTCTCTCAAATTACATATTGCGTTGTCTTAAAACGCTTTAAAACTTATTTGTACACGTAATATTATCCCAAACAGACTTTCTGTAACGCTAAGAATGAACAAGTTTGCAAGTGTCGCCATGTTTTAGACTATGGACCCAACGTTTTAACATTTACATTAATGATATTTTTACAGTATCAAAAAACATACACCTAACACTATACTGACGATATCACAATTCTATTCCGAGTCTAGGATAGTGCACAGATAATTAACATCTCTAATAATAATATAAGTAGCCAAAATATCACGACTGGCTGACGTCTAATGAACTTATTGTAAATACAGTTAAAACTAAGGCTATTTTTTTACAAGACAGAACGCAAACCAATATCAGGATATAACTATTAACTATAAAATTGTCATAGTGAATTATTTCACCTATTTATGAGTAACTTCGACATATAGAACAAAATATCTTGAAACATGGGAGTAGTTAGCCAAGTATTTAATAATCTTACGGATAAAACCCTTAAGGTGGTTCCACCTAAAATCTCTACGTTATGTTTCCAATGGTAAAATTTCTTTACATATTTTCCTCGCAATTGATGTATTCCCAAGGATGGAAATTTGCAGATCGATAAAACTAACTTTAAGTTACAGCATGGAATACTTAACACTTACTAAAATATAATCATAATTATATTAAAAGCCAATAATTTTTCTTTGAGTAATGTTCAGACCTGTTAATAGATGGCGCGACCTGTACATGAATGACGTCAGTAGACAAACAAATGTTGGACTGCTTAATTATAGTTATGTTTTAGCAAGTATTGAGTATCCCATGCTATAATTTAAAGTTAGTTTTATCGATGTACAAATTTTCATCCTTGGGCATACATTAATTGCGAAGAAAATATGTAAAGAAGTTTTACCATTGGAATCATAAGGCAGAGATTTTAGGTGAAACCTCCTTAAATTGTCATACTACATTCTTATGCAGGCACACTATATAGATTTCATTTTTTAGCTGAATAAATATCATCGTGCAACAAGACGGATTTCTTTTAATACTAAGCACACTTTAATTATTATCTATCCTGCTGGGGACAAACAACAGGAACTAACATTAAGAAACTCTAACTACTCCAAATTAAATTTATTAGATTATTAGACCTTAAACTAAAAACTAATACTAAAAACATACCTTATCTAAATATTTATAATTACATGCGAGTAGATATTAATAAACAAAATATTTTGAATATAAAACAACTAAATCAATGTACTTTGGAATTAAACATGTTTAAAAGGGTGAAATAGCATATCAATATTTATATCATAGATATAACTTTTGATATCCATAATTATGAAACTAGAAATAGATTTCAGGTAAAGTCGTACTTGCCTAGGACGCAACAAATGAAACAGAGTATCAACTATCAGGGATCAGCTTTTTGGAATCTTTTACCGGAAGAACTAAAACACGTTAATAATTATAAATTGTTTAAAAAAAGACTAAAAACATACTTGCATAATTTATAAAAAAACAACAACTCGAATTACTATACACTGAGTGGTCACTTTATTATGACCACCCCCTCAGTACTTCGTTGTGCCACCTTTTGCCTTTAATACTGCGTCGATGTTTCGTGGCATGGACTCCACGAGATGTTGATAGGTGGTTTGTGTAATCTGAGACCATGCTTGATGAATAGCACTTTCCAGGAGTGTAAGATTGCAGGGTTGTGGATCCAGCTGTCTGATGGCTCGTTCAACTTCATCCTACAAATTCTCAATGGGGTTGAGATCTGGAGATTGTGGATGCCACCTAAGCAAAGTAAACTCACCGGCATGTTCCTGAAACCAATCCTGTACAATACGAGCACTATGGCAGAACGCATTATCTTGTTGAAAGTAGCCATCGCCATTGAGATAAACCATCTACATGACAGGATGCACTTGGTCCTCAACGATGTTTAGATATGATGTGCCAGTCAGACGTTGATCAACACGAATTAAAGGGTCCAAAGCATGCCAGGAAAACATTCCCCAAACCATAACGTTGCCTCCACTAGGTTGAAGGGTTGAAGCAATGCATTTGGGGTCCATGCTTTCGTGCTGTTTCCGCCAAATTCTCACTCGGCCATCGGCATGGTGCAACTAAAAACGTGATTCAGCGAACCACATAATTTGTTTCCAATTATCGACTGTCCAATACTTGTGCTCCTCTTGCAAACTGGAGACGTTTTCTCTTGTTAACTGCAGACAGCAAAAGTGTTCGAACAGGCCTACGGCTGCCATATCCCATCTGATCTAGTGTACGGCGAACAGTGCGTGCAGAGATTATTTGAGGGAATTCTTGATTAAGATGGTCTGTAATTTGATGCACTGTTGCCCTTCTGTTGTCTGTTACCAGTCTGGGCACTCTTTGTTCCGCCCGAGCAGTCACTATTCGATGACGACCACACGTTGCACGTAGAGACCCAGTTTTTTTGGCTGACAGTCCAGTCTTTAAACACTTTAACAACAGCTGCTCTGGAACATTTCGCGAATGCGGCGGTTTTGGTGATACTCGCTTCATGGCTTCGAGCTCCTACAATCATCCCACGTTGAAAGTCCGTCAAATCGCATTTTTAACCCATCTGGTCACCCAAAAATCACCTCTACTATTGTCGCAAGCATTAAGCTTTTCCTTTTTATACTAGCCTCGCCCTCTAGCGGCAACAGCGTGCAGCCATAGCTCATTTGCCTAAAACTGTCAGGTAGTCATAATAAAGTGGCCACTCAGTGTATAACATTTCAATCCCTTTCTAACTACTACTAATATCTACTACGAACTGCTGATCTACTGCATGACCTGCCTACTATTTACTTTAACTCTTTGACAATTTTTACATAACTTGTAACTATGGAGTTGGTGCGAATGAAATGTCCGGCAAAGGACCAGCACACGTGGACCGACGAGAACAGAAAAGTAGGACTACTTACCTAAGCAAAATAATCCCCCTCGGCAAAGACACAGAGTTTCCATCTGTCCGGCAAGGTCATGATCCGGGAACTAAAAAAGGCTTGTGGCTGGGACCCGAAGAAGTCATCAACTGCACATTGAACCTCGTTGTCTGTCGTGAACTGTTTCCCGGACAGGAAGTGATCCAGGCGACGAAGCAGATGATAGTCTGTCGGAGACAAGTCCGGGAAATAGGCAGGGTAAGGCTGTGCTGCATAGCCCAAGGCACTTAGTGCGACATGAAGGCGGACGTTGTCCTGGAGTAGAAGTTGACAAAAGTCGGTTGTTTCTGCAGCACTTTCCGGTGCATCTGGTGTAATCCTGTAATTCAGCACAGTAACGTTCTGCAGTGATGGTTTGGCCTCTTGCCAAGAAACTCCGATGAATTATCCCGGCAGTGGACCACCAGACAAGGAACATCATCTTTTTGGTGTGCAGGGGTGGGTTAGGGGTGAGTTGAGGTGGGTTAGTTGTGCTGTTCCTTGCTTAACCATTGCGTAGATCACTGCCAATTATCATAAAGGACCCACTTCTCGTCGCAGGTGACGATTCGATGCTGTAGAAGTTTCTGTTTATTCCTGGCAAGCAGCGACGAGCAGACTTCCAAACGCCTAGTCCTGTTGGCAGTTGTCAACTCATGCGGCAGCCACATGTCCAACTTTTTGACCTTACCCAGCGCAGCCAGAAGCCGAACAACTATCGTGTGGTAAACTCCTACCTCTTCTACTATCTCAAGACAGGTTTTTCCGGGGTCCGCTTCAACCACACGTGACAGAACATCGTCAGAAACAGAAACAGGTCGATGACCACGTACTTCGTTTTGCAGGTCCGTATCTCCGCTTCGGAACTTCACAAACCATTGCCAGAAATGTTCGTTCGTTGGCTGTATTTTCCCCAAAACGCACGCTTTGTTAACGTTTCGAGCGGAAATCCCTGCAGAATGGCCCAGGTTAAATTCATAAAGGAAGATGACTCTCAAATCCGGCGTCCGCATGTTTCCTTTGCAAGCCCCGTTACGTCCAAACAAACCAAGCCTGAACCTTGTTCTTCACAGACTTGTTAGCTATTTATAGTAACTCTGTGTCGTAATACCCGCAGAACCTGTGGGTGGTTCCATTCCGCTCGGATGGGTGCCTGTCTCCACTGCTCGTTCATGCCGGACATTTAATTCGCACCAATCTAATATGTATAAAGTAAGGTGATCAGGGATTTAGTCTGTTCATCTAAGACCTCTTCCCTGATTTTCCTGGCTGTTATAATAATTACTTTTGTTACACTCAAATGCAAATATAAACTTTATGTAAGGTATGATGTAACAGTTAAAACAATTAATACAGACATTTGACGTGGACAAGGAACATCGAACCCAGGGTCTCCTGGGTTCGATTCCCGGTGGCGGCAAATGAGAATTTTTCCGTGTCTCACTTATAAACGTGGAAAGAGCGAGAGCCTCTGTTTGATGTTCCTTGTCCACGTCAAATGTCTGCATTAATTATTAATTCGCCTTCTAATTATTTGTTCAGTTCCTGCTTACCATCTTTGGTGAATCACTAGCATTGTGCGGGGCTCCAAGAAGCAACCTGCCAAATAAGCTTGGCAGTTAGAGTGTGTGAGTCTGGAGGAATTCGAGGCCGCTGTGGTGCAGTGGAAGCATATCCGGCGAGTAACTGGAAGGCCTGGGTTCGATTCCCGGTGGTGGCCAATGAGAATTTTTCCGTGACTCACTTATAAACGTGGAAAGAGCGAGAGCCTCTGTTTGATGTTCATTGTCCACGTCAAATGTCTGTATTAATTATTCATTCACCTCCTAGTTATTTGTTCAGTTGCTGCTTACCATCTTTGGTGAATCACCAGCATTGTGCGGGGCTTCAAGAAGCAACCTGCCAAATAAGCTTGGCAGTTAAAGTGTGTGAGTCTGGAGGAATTCGAGGCCGCTGTGGTGCAGTGGAAGCATATCCGGCGCGTAACTGGAACACTGGGTTCGATTCCCGGTGGCGGCCAATGAGAATTTTTCCGTGTCTGACTTATAAAAGCGTGCAGCCATAGCTCATTTGCCTAAAACTGTCAGGTAGTCATAATAAAGTGGCCACTCAGTGTATAACATTTCAATCCCTTTCTAACTACTACTAATATCTACTACGAACTGCTGATCTACTGCATGACCTGCCTACTATTTACTTTAACTCTTTGACAATTTTTACATAACTTGTAACTATGGAGTTGGTGCGAATGAAATGTCCGGCAAAGGACCAGCACACGTGGACCGACGAGAACAGAAAAGTAGGACTACTTACCTAAGCAAAAATAATCCCCCTCGGCAAAGACACAGAGTTTCCATCTGTCCGGCAAGGTCATGATCCGGGAACTAAAAAGGCTTGTGGCTGGGACCCGAAGAAGTCATCAACTGCACATTGAACCTCGTTGTCTGTCGTGAACTGTTTCCCGGACAGGAAGTGATCCAGGCGACGAAGCAGATGATAGTCTGTCGGAGACAAGTCCGGGAAATAGGCAGGGTAAGGCTGTGCTGCATAGCCCAAGGCACTTAGTGCGACATGAAGGCGGACGTTGTCCTGGAGTAGAAGTTGACAAAAGTCGGTTGTTTCTGCAGCACTTTCCGGTGCATCTGGTGTAATCCTGTAATTCAGCACAGTAACGTTCTGCAGTGATGGTTTGGCCTCTTGCCAAGAAACTCCGATGAATTATCCCGGCAGTGGACCACCAGACAAGGAACATCATCTTTTTGGTGTGCAGGGGTGGGTTAGGGGTGAGTTGAGGTGGGTTAGTTGTGCTGTTCCTTGCTTAACCATTGCGTAGATCACTGCCAATTATCATAAAGGACCCACTTCTCGTCGCAGGTGACGATTCGATGCTGTAGAAGTTTCTGTTTATTCCTGGCAAGCAGCGACGAGCAGACTTCCAAACGCCTAGTCCTGTTGGCAGTTGTCAACTCATGCGGCAGCCACATGTCCAACTTTTTGACCTTACCCAGCGCAGCCAGAAGCCGAACAACTATCGTGTGGTAAACTCCTACCTCTTCTACTATCTCAAGACAGGTTTTCCGGGGTCCGCTTCAACCACACGTGACAGAACATCGTCAGAAACAGAAACAGGTCGATGACCACGTACTTCGTTTTGCAGGTCCGTATCTCCGCTTCGGAACTTCACAAACCATTGCCAGAAATGTTCGTTCGTTGGCTGTATTTTCCCCAAAACGCACGCTTTGTTAACGTTTCGAGCGGAAATCCCTGCAGAATGGCCCAGGTTAAATTCATAAAGGAAGATGACTCTCAAATCCGGCGTCCGCATGTTTCCTTTGCAAGCCCCGTTACGTCCAAACAAACCAAGCCTGAACCTTGTTCTTCACAGACTTGTTAGCTATTTATAGTAACTCTGTGTCGTAATACCCGCAGAACCTGTGGGTGGTTCCATTCCGCTCGGATGGGTGCCTGTCTCCACTGCTCGTTCATGCCGGACATTTCATTCGCACCAATCTAATATGTATAAAGTAAGGTGATCAGGGATTTAGTCTGTTCATCTAAGACCTCTTCCCTGATTTTCCTGGCTGTTATAATAATTACTTTTGTTACACTCAAATGCAAATATAAACTTTAAGTAAGGTATGATGTAACAGTTAAAACAATTAATACAGACATTTGACGTGGACAAGGAACATCGAACCCAGGGTCTCCTGGGTTCGATTCCCAGTGGCGGCCAATGAGAATTTTTCCGTGTCTCACTTATAAACGTGGAAAGAGCGAGAGCCTCTGTTTGATGTTCCTTGTCCACGTCAAATGTCTGCATTAATTATTAATTCGCCTTCTAATTATTTGTTCAGTTCCTGCTTACCATCTTTGGTGAATCACTAGCATTGTGCGGGGGCTCCAAGAAGCAACCTGCCAAATAAGCTTGGCAGTTAGAGTGTGTGAGTCTGGAGGAATTCGAGGCCGCTGTGGTGCAGTGGAAGCATATCCGGCGAGTAACTGGAAGGCCTGGGTTCGATTCCCGGTGGTGGCCAATGAGAATTTTTCCGTGACTCACTTATAAACGTGGAAAGAGCGAGAGCCTCTGTTTGATGTTCTTTGATGTTCATTGTCCACGTCAAATGTCTGTATTAATTATTCATTCACCTCCTAGTTATTTGTTCAGTTGCTGCTTACCATCTTTGGTGAATCACCAGCATTGTGCGGGGCTTCAAGAAGCAACCTGCCAAATAAGCTTGGCAGTTAAAGTGTGTGAGTCTGGAGGAATTCGAGGCCGCTGTGGTGCAGTGGAAGCATATCCGGCGCGTAACTGGAACACTGGGTTCGATTCCCGGTGGCGGCCAATGAGAATTTTTCCGTGTCTGACTTATAAACGTGGAAAGAGCGAAAACCTCTGTTTGATGTTCCTTGTCCACGTCAAATGCCTGTATTAGTTATTAATTCGCCTTCTAATTATTTGTTCAGTTGCTGCTTACCATCTTTGGTGAATCACCAGCATTGTGCGGGGCTTCAAGAAGCAACCTGCCAAATAAGCTTGGCAGTTAAAGTGTGTGAGTCTGGAGGAATTCGAGGCCGCGGTGGTGCAGTGGAAGCATATCCGGCGCGTAACTGGAAAGCACTGGGTTCGATTCCCGGTGGCGGCCAATGAGAATTTTTCCGTGTCTCACTTATAAACGACCTCTGTTTGATGTTCCTTGTCCACGTCAAATGTCTGTATTAATTATTCATTCACCTTCTAGTTATTTGTTCAGTTGCTGCTTACCATCTTTGGTGAATCACCAGCATTGTGCGGGGCTTCAAGAAGCAACCTGCCAAATAAGCTTGGCAGTTAGAGTGTGTGAGTCTGGAGGAATTCGAGGCCGCTGTGGTGCAGTGGAAGCATATCCGGCGCGTAACTGGAACACTGGGTTCGATTCCCGGTGGCGGCCAATGAGAATTTTTCCGTGTCTCACTTATAAACGACCTCTGTTTGATGTTCCTTGTCCACGTCAAATGCCTGTATTAATTATTAATTCGCCTTCTAATTATTTGTTCAGTTGCTGCTTACCATCTTTGGTGAATCACCAGCATTGTGCGGGGCTTCAAGAAGCAACCTGCCAAATAAGCTTGGCAGTTAGAGTGTGTGAGTCTGGAGGAATTCGAGGCCGCTGTGGTGCAGTGGAAGCATATCCGGCGAGTAACTGGAAAGCCTGGTTTCGATTCCCGGTGGTGGCCAATGAGAATTTTTCCGTGACTCACTTATAAACGTGGAAAGAGCGAAAACCTCTGTTTGATGTTCATTGTCCACGTCAAATGTCTGTATTAATTATTCATTCGCCTTCTAATTATTTGTTCAGTTGCTGCTTACCATCTTTGGTGAATCACCAGCATTGTGCGGGGCTTCAAGAAGCAACCTGCCAAATAAGCTTGGCAGTTAGAGTGTGTGAGTCTGGAGGAATTCGAGGCCACGGTGGTGCAGTGGAAGCATATCCGGCGCGTAACTGGAACACTGGGTTCGATTCCCGGTGGCGGCCAATGAGAATTTTTCCGTGTCTCACTTATAAACGACCTCTGTTTGATGTTCCTTGTCCACGTCAAATGTCTGCATTAATTATTCATTCACCTCCTAGTTATTTGTTCAGTTGCTGCTTACCATCTTTGGTGAATCACCAGCATTGTGCGGGGCTCCAAGAAGCAACCTGCCAAATAAGCTTGGCAGTTAGAGTGTGTGAGTCTGGAGGAATTCGAGGCCGCTGTGGTGCAGTGGAAGCATATCCGGCGCGTAACTGGAAGACCCTGGGTTCGATTCCCGGTGGTGGCCAATGAGATTTTTCCGTGATTCACTTATAAACGTGGAAAGAGCGATAACCTCTGTTTGAAGTTAAAGCAATAAAATTGTTATTATTATTATTATTAAATGTGATGCAAATCATTGGTGGATTTTTTCCGACATGACAAATGTAACGAACAGCTTTACGTACGTGAGAACAAAGCACTATTGTAAAAAAAGAAAAACAAATCAAGGTGAGTAGGGGAGACTTGATTCTCGGAGCATGCGTATTAGCTTCGAAGGTCAACCTGTGCTAAACCGCTTTTTGCTGTGTCGCGCGATACCCAACTTATACAACCAGTCTGGATAATTTTTAATCGCACCTCGTACGTTTATGTTTGAGTTTTTGCCTACAAACTCAATTTGTTTATCTCGTTAGCGCGATTTGGCGCTTTTTTTGCAACACATTAAAGTTACTGTGAAACCTATCAAATTTATTTTATTTACTTCCGTAATCAAAATTGCTAAACTTAAAAAAGCATATGTTCAAATCAAATTACTGAAGACCAGGCAGACGCTTCAGTTATTGTTTTTCTGTTATTGAATCTAGACTTGCTGACTTTTAGCGATCTATCAGTGGGGAACACTGGATCAATTTGCGGACTTCACAGTTAGTTAACTGTTAACGCTGTATTCTTCCGCTTTGTTTAAGTTTCAACTCTTAACAGCGTATAGCAGTCGGGAAAGAAAAGAGTATATCGAGTTTGTGAAGAAAAAATTATTCGAAATTTTATTCCTCCATTTGATTCAATTTCTTAGAACGAAAAGCGAATGGATTTCCAAAGCAGGACACTTCTGTTCCCGACGGCTACGGTTAAATGTTAACGGTGCAATCTTCCGCTTTGTTTGTGTGTTGATTCTTTAACACAAGTATCAGTCGACAACGAAAGTATGTCATCGATACTGTGAGGAAAACTACGAAATTTTTTTTGACAAAACACATGTGCAAATAATTAGGATTATCGGTTTAGTGGTCTGAAAGGAGAAGCGTTGCGCATGTTTTGCAATACAGATCAGGTAAGAAGGGGAGCTTCGCTACTGTAAGCAGCATTACAAAGCAAAACTGGATTTTTTTAATTCAACCTGTAAATAACGAAAACGATAATTTTTATTAAATAAAAATAATAAATCAGAATGTGTGTTTGTGAGTGTGCGTGTGCTTATGGGCGCCAAAAGTCATACGAAAATCGTGGTAAACACATTAAAATTCTGTAGTTTTGTTTTTATTACTTTATCCGAGTTGCAGTTCCTTGATTCATATAAAAATTTCAAAAGGTTATTTATTTGCTCAAAGCAAAACTAGTTAACCTGTTAAGATTAAGATTAAGATTAAGGAAAACAACATTTAATTACAATGACTCTTTCTTGTCGACTAAGCCTGCTGTTCTTTACCCAGCATTTTCAGAAGGAATGTCACGTAAATATTCATAACGGATGTGACGTCATCAACGGTGTTGACAGTCACGTGGTTTTCTCAGTTGCTTTCACGCTTTTGATGGAAATGGTGTGGATGCTAAAAGAGGCAGTGTCGTTTACTTAGAACCGGGAACGATCCGGATCCTCAGCTCAAAGAGACACTACTGCCTCTTCTTTTTTAGGATGTCTTTTGTATAAAACAAGTTAATAAAATAATGCAATGCATTGATTATGATAGGCTTTCTAACATACCAGAAATCATTACTCAAGTTATGAGGATAATGGCTGTGGAATAAATCTCTGTCTTGTACCCTGACCTTTGACTCCATTTCGATGAGATTAAAGAGAATTAGTTAAGTATACCTCCGGAACAAGATACTGAAGTTTTGTCGCAATAGAAGCACTTTTAGTAAAGTTATGAGGATAATGGCTGTGGAATAAATCTTTCTTCTGTGCCCTGACCTTTGACCCCATTTCGATGATATTCAACAGAACCGGTTCAGCATAACTCCGGAGCAACATACTGAAGTTTTGTCGCAATAGAAGCATTTCTACGTAAGTCATGACGCATAATAGCGACGGAATGGATCCAGCTCCTATGTCCTGACCTTTGACCCCATTTCGTCCATTTTCAATAGGGTTCGTCCTCAGGTTGTCCCCTACCACATGCTAAAATTTCATTGAAATCGAACTATTTTTATGCGAGTTATGGTGCGGACAGACAGACAGACAGGCAAAGCTGGAGCATATACGCTTCTTTAACCTACGGTTGAAAAGCGTAAAAAAAGATCGTACTTATGTAATAACTTTGTCCGTCTGTACGTCCGTTTGTTGTCACCGCACCTATTTGTCAGATTCGAAAAATTCTTTTTGGATTGGGAAACCCGAAATGCCAGGATGATGATCCTTGAATTCCGAATTTTTTTTCGATACAAAGCTTCGCCGATAGAAGGCGTAAATGCAGATGACATCGAATTCTGAATACAGTTTATTCCATATACACTGCTGTTAATAGAAATTGCAACACTAAGAAAGAAACAAGTAATCACAACGAAATTTATGACAGTAACTAGCTTTACTACCTGGCTTTGCCCGGGATTTAGGCTTATTAATTTCATATTCCCTTATATGTCACTGAAAAAGTCGTGGAAATAATCGATGCTTGCAAGAAAGAAAAAGCTGATTTCACAAATTCGGTCATTACAAGTTATTTATTCATAGTGTGATTATTTCAGCACTTGGCCGTACACAACTTTTTTGGTTTCTCCTTCATCGGCGACAATATATCATTTTGTTGAATTCTTTGCTCTTGACATTCCAACATGCAGCTGTAGAATCAAACGGACAAAAAGCGTTACGAATTATTTAACACGCGTCCCAGGAGACAAAGCATTGGAACACTGACTGAACAAAATTCGTCAACAATTTGTTATCAACGATTAAATGCATCACGTGCTTCGTTTCAGACGTCTTTGGGGGCGAATCTCTGGGATAAAAAAGTTAAAAACGTATCTTTGCGAGTACTTTATGAAACTGGCTGAAATTTTAATGAACACCATAAATCGTTAATAGGAACATGACCTACAAATTTCGCCCGAATCGGTAAATAACTTTTTCAATTAGCCGTCAAAATTTTATTAACCGTTTCTGCGTATATATTTCTGTTTACCGATGAATTAAAAATTCCATGTTCGTTTTAAAAAGTTTTTACCGGATTCCGGTGAAATTTTGAAAGACTCCTCTTATTACCAATTTATGGTGTTGATAAAAATTCCAGCCCGTTTCGTTAAGATTTCGCAAAGTTCGTTTTTGCATTTTTTAATGCACAGTTCTCAAAGAACGGAAACACCTGTGGATGTGCCATGGTGATGAATGCAGTCACGTGCTTTCAGATAACGATGACGTAGCAAACGACTCTGACTTTATTGATTAGCCTATTAATTAATTCATAACTCGCGAACGGAACAACTTAGAGATCTTAAAATAGTTGCGTTGACCTAGAAATACCAGTATTACTAGGCTATGCAAATTTCACGATGTCACAGTTCGGCGTTCGAGAATTTTTGCTGCTTCAGACAAACAGACGTTTTGTGTTCTATATATACGATTAGTCATCGTACAAACTGCAAACGATCACAATTACATACCAAGGAAGGCCAAAAATTCAGTAATAAATAAATCCATAACGGGCGGTTATAACCGACCCCACACGCCGTGGGATCGAATGAAACAGAGTTTGGATGGTCGTCTGCGGGATTGCATTCCATTCTGCTTCTACACGCATCCACAATTCGTTTGTTGTGACAGGTGGCTGGCTATTCGAGCCAGTCGTTGAGAGATGACACCCCAGAACTTCTCTATAGGCGACAAATCTGGCGAGCGAGCAGGCCAGGCCAGGGCAGACGAGCGACTTGAAAGTACATCTTGGACGGTACGAACAACATGGGCTCGGGCATTGTCTTTTTGGAAGACGCCTCTGGTGATTTTCTGAAGGAAGGGTAGAAGTTGAGGCTGAGCTCAATGTACCTGTGATTCGTAGTAGGCTAGTGCGTGAATGAAACGCAATAGTGCCCCAGACAATAACGCTCGGCGTGGGACCGGTATGGCTGCACAATGCAGCCTTCCAGATGCCGTTCACCACGGTATCTGCGAACAAGGATTCGCCCGACGTGATGCATTAGATTGAATCTGGACTCGTCCGTAAACAGAATATGCTCCCATTCAGCACTCCAATTTCAACGTTTGCGGCACCACTGCAATCGCTGGCGCCTATGGTTCAGAGTCAAGCAAAGTCGCAGCAATGGACGGCGAACATTGATGCCTCTCTGCAGCATTCGGTGACGAACAGTGCTTGCAGACATCGGATAATGTGTGACCGTCCTTCATTCTTGCGCAAGTGTCGTGGATGGTGTTGTGCACGACGTCACTGCCATAAAGTACAAGTGCTTGTCTTCCCGCTCGGTCGCGCGATTTCGAGCTCCAGACCCTTCACGACGATGCGTAGAACCTTCTGCTGTCGATTGATATCATGTACGCATAACGGTAGTTGCGTTACGCCTTACGCGTGCAGCAATATCACGGTATGATGAACCACCTTTTCGGAGTCCAACAGTTCTACCTCTTTCAAACTCAGTCAAATGTACGTACGGTTGTCTCGTCCTCCTCGCGGCATGATTATATGTTAACAACTGCGTACAGTCGAGATTAGCGATACCAAGTTTAAAAACCTGCTCTTCGTACGCCTTCTTTTATATCCCCTTGTGTGACGTTTCCGATGGCGTTGCGTGCGCCTCACATTTGGATCTCCTATGGTGCCCTATTCACCCTGCAAATTTCGTGCAAATCCCAGCATTCCTTCATGGTGTTGCGATTTCTATTAACAGCAGTGTATTTGCTTTTAAATGTCCGATTGAATTTTTTTCCCCTTTCAGTGCTATTTACATTGAAGACTCTTTTAAGTACAATCTCTTCTTAAATTATGCATAGATTTTCCTCTAGGGGCATAAAGGTAATTAAGTTTCCACGATGTCTCTGCTTCTAAAACTCCGATTTGAAAAATATTAACTGCATCAGATATAGCCACTGATGGGAAATGTCTTGCGTATAATAAACCATTCTTCATCAATATTTTGCTAATACTTGATGAAGAATTATTTGGCCAACAGGAGTGTAAGTGTTTATTTCTGCTTCTGATATATTTGCAGCAAAATCTATGCTTCTAAAAACTTGATTTTTTTTTTCGTAGACTCGTACTACTGAACTAGGAAAACCTTTTAAATATCTAACCAAATTTTATTTTCTTGCTGGAGAGCGTTTCCTGTGGAAAATATTTCTCATATAGTTTCAAATGTTTTGAAGTTAAGGCATAGATTTTGCGCTAGGGGGCGAAAAGGTAAATTGCGTTTTCCCCGATATCTCTGCTTCTAAAACTGCTATTTCCAAATTTCTTTCTTTGTTGGAGAGCGCTTTCGGTGCGAAATATTTCTCATATAATTAAAAAAATCTTAATGCATAAGTCTACCAACAGAGGGCGTAAGTTCGCATTTCCATTTACAGCAATATCTGCGGAAATGCGATTGAAAAATTCTTAAAAACTCGATTGAAATAAGTCTTTTTCTGTTACATATTACTAACACTCAAAAATCTTTGTGGATGCTTTCTTCCCAAAATGAGGCACAATTTCACCGATAGAGGGCGCCATGTTTGATCTGTTTTTCTCAATATCTCTGCTTCTAAACGTGATCCTTTCGAAACCGGATGTCATTTACTTTGTGGAGCGTTTCGAGTTTGTATTTGAGGAGATATTTAGTTTATAGTTCTGTCGCTAAATGGTGTTTGTGTGTTTGCAGCTGCATTTCCGCTACTAAAAACCCTATTGAGAAATTTCTTCTTTTACTCTATGCCATTTGCTACAATAAATATGGGGAACATTATACTCTTTAAATGAAGCACATATTTTCCTCTAGGGGCGTAAATGTTAAAACCTTTTCTCGCTACCTCTGCTTTTCGAAGACGGATTTGAAAAGTTCTTTTTCCTTAAGATAGCTTTTTGCATAACGAATATTATTCCGGTGGAAAGCGTAGAGTTATATCATATTTCCTTCTATATTTCTTGTTTCTTTGTACATTTAAAGGTTCGATTTGAAAATCTCTTTGTGTCTGATACGTACCTTCTGCTATTTGAAACGTTTTGTACGCCATTTGTTAAGCTTCGTAGCCACTGGTTGAAATAAGTAGCTGTTTCTATTTCTGGATGTTCCATCGATTGTAGAAATCAATATCTAACCAGTTCCACTAACTTTGAATAACTTTAAAGATTATTCGCGTCAGAAAGGGTTCAGAAGATTTGCTCATTACAACCGAAAATTCGGTGCCATCTTTCCTGTTTTTTCTTTTCACTCTGCACGTGCTGCCTTCTTCTTCTTCGGTGCCTTGGGGGGGGGGGTGCGACGTCCATTTTTTTTGGGGGGGGGCGAAGGGGGTGTGCTGAAAGTACATTTTTTTTTTGCCTAAATTTGTTAGGCGGACTTTTTCACGTTTAATAGGCTTTCCCATTTTATTACATCATCATTGTCAAACATTATCCATCCACTGCTGGACGACGGTCTCTCCAAGTTTCTTCCACATTGGTCTGTCTTGTGCCAGTCTTCTCCGTGTTACTCCTGCATACTTTCGAATTTCATCCGCTCATCTCCCATGTGGTCTTCTGGGTCATTTCCTGGCCCTCGGAATCCAGTCTAAAATTTCAGCTGTCCATCGATGGTCCGTCCTTCTGGCAATATGTCCAGCCCATTGCCATTTCAGGAATTTTACTCTGATCATGATGTCTTCCACTCTTGTCATTTTTCTTATACATACATATCAGTAAGCTGTTTTCTGAGATTCAGAGGTTAGCTTCACAAAGAAATACAAACTACCAGATAAGTTTTCCTTACTGTTTCTGTATCAAACTTCTCCATTTACAGCGATCTTGACATACAACTCGGGCTTCACCGACATCCATCACACGCCGTACGCAAGACCTTCTGTGTTTCATACTCATAATCTTTTCCTCATGCAGACACACCTGAATCTGATCCTCCCACGACTTCCTTGACCTTCCTCTGCCTTTCCTTCCTGCCACTTGGGCTAAAAAGATTTTCTTAGTAAGCATCTCATCACTCATTCTTCCAACATGACCAAACAACCGAAGCATATTAGTCTCCACCTTGCTAAGAACATTTTGCTTCATATTACACAACTACAACACATCTTCATTCCTCACACAATCAAAACGTATCTTGTCACAAACCCCCCGTAAGTAACGCATTTCTCCAGCACACAAACAACTCCTATGTTTCTTCTGCAGTACCCAGGTTTATCTGCCATACATCAGTATAGGAACAACTACACTCCCATACATAGCCATGCGGGACTCTCTTGAGAACCCATCATTCCTGTAAACACCTCCCAAAGCCGCTATGACTTTCAAAAAAGAATATATTTGCCTAACTAATTTCACCATCCAATTTTTTCTCTTTGTCAAACATGCTTCCTAAATCCACAAATTCATTCACCTGGTCAATCACTGTGCCATTTAGACTTATATTACATTCAGTACAACCAGTTCCTCTCTCAAAATTGGTAGTACTGAATGTAATATGTCTAAATGTCACAGTGATTGACCAGGTGAATGAGTTTGTGTATTTTATTTGAGATATTCTGGGCACAACTCTAATTTTTCTAATTTTTCCCTCCCCATTAACGAATAATAAAATTTATTCGTTTACAGAGACGGAAGGGTACGTTTCAGTGTGCGTTTCTTTTTTAGCACATCTTTTGTATTGTAACAAAAGATCGTGCTGATGTTACCTGTTTGTCCGTCTGTCCATCCATCCATCTATGGACAGATTTCTGCAACTACACTGGTGTGCTAAATTTAAGGACGAAGAGGAGAAATTAGCATAACGGCGAAACGAGCAAGCAGAACGGACCTAAAGACCACTCAGGAGATAGACTAGGGTCCGGTACTGTAGGGCATGCGCATATATGCAGCATGACGTAGGGGGGGGAGTGTCGGAAGGGTATAAAGCACACGGGCGGTGTACGCTCAGCAATGCGGTGAAAGTTATTGCACCGTTTACATCGGTTTGAACGACGTCCAGTTGCTACCACCGTGGGATATGGCCAACAGGCAATCCAGTAGACGACATCTGGATGACTTTACTCGAGGTCGCGTTATTGGGAAGTTGGAAGAAGGTTGAAGTGTGACTAGTGTGGCCGAGGAGTTCGGGATCACTCACAGCATCGTTTCACGAGCTTGGAGAGCATTTCAAATGACAGGAACAGCTGTCCGAGAGTTTAGCAGTGGTCGTCCATGAGCAACCACGGCGGCGGACGACAGGTATATTGTCGTACAGGGGAGAAGAGACAGATGGAAGACAGCGGGAGAAATCGCAAGGCACACACAACAGACAACTGGACGTCAGTTATCGCGTTTTGCCGTGGCCAGACGCCTGCACAAAGATGGTCTATTTGCGCGACGACCAGTACGGTGTGTGCCATGAACACCTGCTCATCGGAGACGGTGGTTTCTGTGGTGTCAGGGACACAAGAACTGGACACATCAGCAATGGGGTCGAGTTATCTTTACGGATGAGAGCCGATTTAGTCTGACGAGCGATTCTGGACGTATACACATCTGAAGAGAGCAGGGAACACGCAATCATACCTCCAACATCATCGAAAGGGACCGGTTTAGAGGTGGCGGAGTTTTCGTTTGGAGCCGTATCATGCTTGGTAGCCGTACTGACCTCCACATCTTCTAAGGAGGTTCTGTCACTGGTGTCAGCTATTGTACCGAGGTTCTCCTGCCTGACATGAGTCTGTTTAGAGGTGCTGTGGGTCCTGAGTTCCTCTTCATGGACGACAACGTTACACCTCACCATACAGTGGCTATCGCAGAGCTGTTGTAGAGTGAAGATATTCAACGCATGGATTGTCCCGCAAGGTCCGCGGACCTAAACCCAATCGAACACGTGTGAGACCTTCTCGGGAGACGCTTGGCAGCACGTCACCAGCCGCCAGCAACGATTCCGCAGCTGCGATTGGCGCTAAAAGAAGAATGGGCCGCGATTCCTCATCAGCTCCTTGAGAACCTCGTCCTCAGCATGGACAGACGTTGTAAATCATGCAACGCAGTTAGGGGTGATCATATCCCCTACTAAAGACTGGATTTTTCTTGGCAGCCGTCTGTCACATGGACGTTTCTGTCTTCTGTCCAGTTGTGCTCGAAGCTACCTTTTCAATAAAGTGCCTTTGTATCCTGTGGATTCCTTGTTTGGACGGTTTTGCTCACTTGTTCCATATTGTTACATCTTGGGGATCTTATTGTATGATTTGGGTCGATGTGGAGCACTTCTGCACGACGTTATATTCGAAAAACCGTCTCGTCCATAATTTGTGCACCACAGTGTATTAGTCATATTTGAAAAATTATTTTTGCATGGAAAAGTTTGAAATGTGTGAATGATGATCTCATTCATTACGTTTTTTTTTTTTTACAACCCACAATTTCACCGCTAGAGGACGTAAATGCAGATGATATCGAATTCAAAATACATTTTGTTCCATACATTAGCTTCTAAACATTAGATTGAAAAAACTATTTTGTCTTTCGATTATATTTACGAGTCCCATTTTCAAGGTACTTATATATCTTCGGCTAACTTTCCACTATTTTTCCGAAAATCTATGAGGTACTCATCGATTTTCCTCTAACAGGCGTAAAAGTAAATTGCGTTTTCCCCTATATCTATGCTTCTAAAACTCCGATTTGAAAAATCATTTCTGCAGAGGATACATCTCCCAATGGGAAATATTTTGCATATAATTTCTGATTTTTTTGTAAAAAACAGTTTTGCTAGCAGGGAACGTAAGTCTTAATTTCCGCTTCTGATGTATTTGCAACAAAATGTGAGCTTCTAAAATCTGGATTGAAAAATATTCGTTCGTGGACCGATACTACTCACGTCAATAAATCTTTTCGGAATATTTTCTTCTTAAAATAATGCACGGTTTGTCCTCCAGGGGGCGTAGATGTATAACTTATATTTGTCAATGTCCCTTCTTCTAAAAGTCCGATGTGAAAAAATTCCTTCTTCTTTGTTGGATAGTATTTCCGGTGCAAAATGCTTTTCATATAATTCCAATTTTTTAAAGTAATTCATAGACTTTTCCGCTAGGGGGCGTTAAGGTAAATTCCATTTTCTCCGGTACATTTGCTTCTAAAACTCCGATTTGAGAAATTCTTCGTGCATCGCATTCAGCTCCTCATTGGAAATGTTTTGCATATAATTTCTATTTTTTTTTTTTTTTATTTGAGGTTTAACGACCACCGTGAGCAACTCAATGGGCTATAAGCAGTCGCCCGTCCCTAATTTAGGGTCACTGGTTCCAGGGAAGGGAGAGAGCCAGTGCCGTAAGACAAACACAACGTCCATGCCTGACCGGGATTCGAACCCGGACCCCTTACGGACGAATGATCAGAGGCCAACGCCTTAGACCACTGCGCCACCGGGGCGGCAATTTCTATTATGTGGGAAACAATGAGTTTGCAAACAATTGGTTTGCCACCATGGGACGTAAGTATTTATTTCTGCTTCTGATGTATTTGCAGCAAAATCAGAGATTCTGAAAACTCGATTGAAAAAATTCTTCCGTAGACCGCTATCGCTCACATCGAAAAACCATTTGAGAATACTTTATTTTAGAAATAATGTATTTTTCTTCCGCCAGGCGGCATAGAATTAAATCTTATTTTTGTTGATATCTTTGCCGATTTTAAAAATTATTTTTTTTGTTGGAGAGCGTTTCCGCTGCAAAACGTTCTTGTATAATTTCAAATTTTCACGTTTACAACAATATCTGTGGGACAAAAACCCAATTGAAGAACTACTTTCCTCGGTCATATGCTACTAACTATGCAAACTCTGTGTACGTATTTTCACCACTAGGGGAAGCAAATTCCTTAATCTATTTTTCTCAATATCTCTGTTTCTACATGTGCGATTTAAATAATTGTTTCAACACCGGATGCCCTTTACCTGGTAGAAAACTTTAGGCTACTATATGAGGAATTTTGTAGTTCAGAGTTCTATCGGTAGGTTGGGTTTGTGCACTTCATTTTGCAGCTGTATCGGCGCTTCTAAAAATGCAATTGAGAAACTTTTTCTTTCCTCTAAGCCATTAGCTACAATAGAAATGTGGAGCATTATCCTCTTTAAATAATGCAAAGATTTCCCATTGGGATACCTGTCGGTCGAAACCTTTTCCTCGCTATCTCTGCTTCCGGAAGACGTCTTTGCAAAGTTCTTTTTTCTTAGCATAGCTTTTTCAATGAAAAACGTTTTCGGTCTATTTTCAACTTTTCCCTTATGCAAAATTCTTCTGTTAGCAGACTTATACTTATATCATGTTTCCTTCTATATTTCTTCCCTTTACTGTCGATTTGAAAATTTCTTTGTCTCTGATGTGCCCTATTTGTTAATTTGTGCCCTATTTGTTAATTTGTGCCCTATTTGTTAATTTTCTTAACATGCATTTCAGCAGCTGGTGGAACAAAGTGGGTGTTTTTATTATCGGATGTTTTATGGATTGTAGAAACCGGTTGATTGTCTTACAAACCGGATCGATTGACTTTGAATAGCTTTGATAAATTTAATTTAATGTTTCAAATTCCAAGTCATCTGTTCGTTTGAAGTTTGATATTTGAATACGGTTTGTCGATAAACGTAGCTATATCTAATATACATACATCTATAATAGTTTTTATGACAGTGTTTAGCTATTGCTGATTTCTTTAGTGAACAGCTCCCTATGTAAATCTTGTACTTATTCAGTCGTTGACAGAATTCCTTAAGTGTTTGTCCAATATAAGAAAGACTACATTCGCATGGGTACAACAATAGTATCTGACGGAAAAAAAAGTTTTTCAATCGGGTTTCTAATCCCTCAGATATTGCTGTAGACTGAATCGTGAGCTTACGCCCTCTGGTTGCAGACTTGTGCGTTAAGAAAAACATGAATTTATATGAAAAACATTTCGCACCGGAAACGCTCTCCAACACAGAAATAATTTTTCAAAACGGACTCTTAGAAACTGAGGTATCGATTGAAATAAGATGTGACTTTACGTCCCCTGGTGGGAAAACCATCCATTATTTTAGGAAGAAATAATTCTCAAAAGGTTTTTTCATATGAGAGGTATCGGTCCAAAAAAACTAAATTTAGTCGGGTTTTCAGGATCCCAGATTTTGCTACAAATACACCAGAAGAAGAAATTAGCACCTATGCCTCCCCTCGTGGCCAAACCATCTTGACCAAACATTAGAAAGTATCTGAGAAATAGTTTCCATCAGGTCTTGTATGCGATACAGGAATAATTTTTCAAATCGGAGTTTTAGAAGCAGAAATAACGCAGAAAACGCAAATTTACCTTTGTGCCCTCTAGTGGAAAGTCTCTGATTTACTTGAAAATTTTGAATTTACAGGAAAAACATTTCGCATCGGAAACACTATCCAATAAAAAGGAAGTTTTCAAATCGAATTACTAGAAGTAGAGATATTGAGAAAAATAAGATATACATCTATGCCCCCTGGCGTGGAAACTATGCATTACTTTAAGAAGAAAATATTCCTAAAAAGGTTTGTCGACGTGAGTAGTATCGGTCAGCAAACGACTTTTTTTGCAATCGAGATTTTAGAGGCTCATATTTTGCTGCAAATACATCAGAAGCGGAAATTAAGACTTACGGCTCCTGGTGGCCAAACCATTAAAAAAAAATTGAAACTATGTGCAATGAATTTCCCATTAGGAGCTGTATCCGGTGAAGAAAGAATTTTTCAAATCGGAGATTTAGAAGCAGAGATATAGAAAGAAGGGGGGTACATTTACGCCCCCTAGCGGAAAGTCTATGTATTACTTGAAAATTTTGAAATTATATGACAAACATATCACACTGGAATCACTATCCAACAAAGAAGAAATTTTTCAAATCGGACTCCTCAAAGTAGAGATATTGACAAAAATAAGATATACATCTACGCCCCCTGGTGTAGAAACCATCCATTATTTTAAGAGGAAAATGTTTCAAATCGGTTTGTCGACATTAGTACTATCGGTCTACAAACGACGTTTTTTCAATCTAGAATTTAGAAGCTCATATTTTGCTCCAAACACATCAGAAGCGGAAATTAAGTTTTATGCCCCCTGGTGTCCAAACCATTTTTTTACAAAAATTAGAAATGATGGGCAAACGACTTCCCATCAGGAGCTGTATCCGGTGCAGAAATGTTTTTTCAAATCGGAGGTTTAGAAGCAGAGATATAGGGAGAAACGCAATTTACTTCTACGCCCCCTAGCGGAAAGTCTATGAATTACTTGAACACAGTGAAAAAATTATCCAACAAAGAAGAAAACTTTCAAATTGGACTCCTACAAGTAGAGATATTGATGAAAATAAGATATAAATCTACGCCCCCTGGCGGAGAAACTGCTGAATATTTTAAGAAGACAATATTCCAAAAAAGTTTATCGATGTGAGTGGCATCAGTCCACGAAATAATTTTTTCAATCGATATTTTAAAAGTTTAGATTTTATGGCAAATACATCAGAAGCAAAAATTAACGCTTACGCCCCCTGGTGGCCAAAGTATTCTTTACCAAAAATGTGAAATTATATGGAAACGATTTTCCATCAGGAGGTGTATCCACTGAAGAAAATTATTGTCACATCGGAGTTTTAGAAGAAGAATTTTTGGCAAAAATGTAATTTACTTTTACGCCCACTAGCGGAAAATCTATGAGTAATTTCAAAAGGTAACTATATCTAAAATACTCTTCGACATAAGTAGAATCGAAAGATAAAATATTTTTTTCAATCGGATGTTTAGAACCAAATTGGTGGAAAAAAACGTATTTTTGAATTCGACGTCATCTGCATTTACGCCCTCTAGCGGTGAAAGTGTACATCGTAAAAAAAAAAAAAACTAAATAAAGGATCATCATTCGCATATTTCAAGCTTCCCAATGCAAAAAGAATTTTCCAAATCGGACTAAGAGTTGCAGAGATATCGTGGGTACTGACGGACGGACAAACCGGTAACATAAGCACGATCATTTTTTTACAAAAGACGTGCTAAAAACGCCTTTTTAATTTAGACATTTTTATTCTACCACGAACGTGCGCCGCTATGCAGTTGTACACAGTGCTTGAAATATTGTGCTGTTGAAATTCGCTGTCTTCCGTTACGTGTCATTGACTTCTGTAAATTTATTGCTTGGTCACGATTTGAAATCGTAGCCAAACGTGACGTCAAGTGAGATACGCGGCTAAATTTCTAGAATGACTGAATTCTGGATATTTTATGTGAAATGGCAATATTGCGCATTGTGATTCGCCAATAAGCCTGCAAGTGGCGCAACCTTTTATTCCAGGCACGAGGTAACGTAGTTCGTTGGCTGCAACGAACTATGTTACCTCACTCTGTGCTGAATTTTGTGTATTTCACAGTGAAGCACACCTAAGAATCTTTATTTCCCGATAGCACGAAAAATCAAGCTTAAAACGAAATAGAGTTATAGATAGCGGCCTTGTTTTAAACCAAGTATTTCTTCTCTCGCCTTTCGTAATCCAGACAGGCAGACGAAAGATCTACCTCTTGAGACATCTGTAAGAAAAGCAAGTTTAAACCAGATGCTATGAGCCTGTCTTCTAACGCTGCTGCGGGTGTCGCAAGACATGATATTCTACCCTATTTTATTCTTCACGTCGCCTAACTTGAGGAAAGGTTCGGGAAGAAGAAGGAGAACGAGATTACGAGGGATTGTTTTCTCCCTCTTTGGGATCTCAAATGTGCCTAGAATAATGTATTGCGTGAGTCGGGCAGTCAAATAATGAGCCGTTCGGGAATCGCAAGCCGTGTTCTCGGTCCTCAAAGAGGGCGCTCGGGGAGATCATTTCCACGTGGCATGTCTTAAATTATCTTTCGTACTTACTTTAATGAAAATCCGATGTTTGTGACTTCGCGGAAGCCAGGCTGTTACTTCTTCAAGGAATTTCTTTGATATCTTCTGCTGACAATTTAATAACGTCGTTGAGGCTTATTTACTAAACAAGACTGATTTCTTAGATTTTTAGAGACATTTAGGCAATGAGGGTGCAACCAATGAAATATATTGTAAATGGCACTGTGAAATATTTGAATGAAAGTAGAATTTAAAGGACATTTACATGTGTGAGTGCTTAAAGAAAAAATATTTCCGTATTTCCTGTGGAACACCTCAACAGAAGTTAGCTTTTTAAAAAACTGATCTGCGATGCGTATAGCGAAATTTCGCGGGAAAATGTAAAAACAACGGCAAACACACGTTATATACGTTGTATACGTATACATGCACTATACTGACAAAAGTCACCGGACACCACTTCAAAAGCAAATGAACGGATCCGCTGCGTTGTTAAGCTGCAAAACAGTGTAAAAACATATTTTGCAGCTGCAAACGGTATAAAAACAAGCCTGCGGCTGACCGCGACCATATCGCACTGTGAGGTTGAGTGAAAATGTAGCGGCTGGAGAGAACTGACAGAAAGGAAAGATTGTTGGGTATTATATTAGTGGGTTGTCCCAAAAAGAAACAGAGAGGCGTTTAAACATACCCAAGTCAACTGTTTTGGATGTACTGAATAAGTGGGAGACACATGGAGTGCCTGAAGCAGCAAAACCTACAGGTAGACCAAAGAAAATCAGTGATAGAGGACGTTGAAGTCTCAGGAGAGTCGTTACAGCTAATTAACGGACTACTGCACAAGACTTCAGTGTACAGGTGAGTAAAAATTCTGGAACCTCGGTATGTACATGTACCATTCGCAGAAAACTAAACTTATTTCCATGGGTTACCGTGGTCGTGCGGCTGCCCATAAGCCTTTCATCTTCACTCGGGGTGCTACTCGTCGTTTAGCATGGTGTAAAGGACCTTTATCGTGGACCGTAGATCAATGGAAACGGGTCCTATGGACTGATGAATCCAGATACACGATCCATCAGTCTCATGGCCGTGTGTGAGTATGGCGGCAGCCGGAGGAACGTTATTTACCACAGTATCTACGGTCAATGTTTGGAGCTGGCAGTGTAGTGGTGTGGGGATGTTTTTCATGGTATGGCCCAGGCCCATTGGTTATCGTGGAAAAACCTAATAACCAGCACGTCTACATCGATATTTTGAACAATTATGCCCTATCAACTCTGTGGCGATACTATGGAACCGAGCATTGTTGGTAACAGCAGGATAATGCACCGAGCCATAAAGCAAGGACTGTTACGGCGTGGTTTGATGATATTTCCGAATCGTGTGTAGACTGGCCAGCACAGAGCCGTAATCGTAATCCCATAGAGCACTTATGGGAGGAATTAGAGTGCCGCACAAGAAGTTTGGAAGCAAGGCCTAGTACTAAGCAACAGTTAGCGGCAGCATTACGTACTGAATGGAAGCGCATACCTATTGCTATGTTCCAAAACCTTGTCGAAAGAATGTCTCGAAGAGTCAGTGCATGCATTAAGGCCAAAGGTGGACCGATACCGTACTAATGTATGTCAATGAATGCTATGTTGTGTTTCTCTTCTAGGTGTTTGGTGACTTTTGTCAATATAGTGTCTATAAAAAATATGAGGTTCCCAATAACGGTTACGTAACACGCGACGCATATGTTTAAGAGCTGACATCACTGTAAGTATGTTGTGAAAGATGCATTGCCGGAAGGTGAAAAGGAACACCATTAAAAATTGCACCTGCGTCTATGAGATTTATGTAGTAGCAACAACTTGTTAAAAAAGTAAAGTGATCACACGTGTGAAATGATTCAATGTTTATTTTCCTTTTTAATGCGTATTACACTGTAGACAAGGTACATTTTAGTAAGGTGCTGCACCTCCTCCAGCAGCAACACAAGCCAATCTGGCATGAAATCGGTCGTACAAATGCTGGATATAATGCTGGGGGATAGCATTCCATGTGCTTTCAGCTTGGGTGCATAATTCAGAGATGGTCACTACCTCCCAGGGTCCGCGGAAGATTCTTTGTCCGATCCAGTCCCAGACATGCTCGATTGGAGACAAGTCCGCACAGCGTGCTGGCCAAGGGATTTGATGCACAGACTGAAGAGCATATTGAGTTGCCCGGGAGAAGTGTGGGCGGGCGTTATCCTGCTGGAATATCGTATCGGGGATCGCACTCAAAAATAGTAGGACAACCGGCTGCACGATGTCGTTGACGTACGTACTGCTATTCAGTGTACTTCGTACAAACACCACACTCGTACGAGAGTGATGGCCACTCTGTGTCGTTAGCGGATACACGATGGCAGAAGCCGCTCACCTTGTCGCCTTCGGACGCGTACACGACCGTCAGATGCTCCCAAGCAGAATCGGATTTCATCACTGAAGACCACTGACCGCCATTCTTCACTCCATTGAACTCGTTCTTGACACCACCGGTAATGTGCTCGATGGTGACCAGGGGTCAGTGGTAACCGTGCCAGTGGTGGCACGCGTGCCTGTAGTCCTGCTTCCAAAAAGGATTCCGTATCGTTCTAATCTGTTACTACGTTCAGTACAGTTTTCATTCTCTTTTGCGCTGTTTCCGTGAAATTCCCTGGCCAAGGAAAACCTGAATTCAGGTTTACCTTGGCCTCTCATACCGGTAATTTCACGGAAACAGCGCTAAAGAGCATGAAAAGTGCACTGAACGTAGTTACGGATTACAATTTTTTCCCTCAGGAATCTATAGACAAACGAAAGGAGCACCGATATGTTCTCTCAAATCGGGTATTTTATCTGAAGCGATACTTAGGCCATTAGAAGACAGGGTGTTTAGTACATTTGATAAAACACCATTTGCATGGGTAAGGTATGTTTTTGACATACTTCTCATCTGGCCACATGGGAAAATGGGCTTTGAACGACTTTTAATCAAAATGAACGCCTTAAGCAGGAACATAAATTTCGAGATGGAAATCGAGTATGAAAGGAAAATCCCGTTCCTGGACGTAATAGTAAGCAGAAGAGAAGATACGAAGATAGATACAGAAGTGTATTACAAGCCCATGGCGATCGATGATTTTATAAATCTCAAATCTCATGTACCGTGGTTGTACAAAACAGCAGTATTCCGGGCAAGATTCCATAGAGCATTCTTAGTGAGCTCTAATGAAACTAGTTACATGAAAGAAATCGAGAACATAATGAACAGGGGAATAGCAGCGGGGTACAGTCGTAGAAATATGAATGAAATCTTAAATCAAGTGAGAAGGTCAAGGGAGATAACGGACACAGAGAAGAAAACAACCAGAAGATTGAAATTTGTGGGTGCGATCCCATATATACCAGGATTTGCGTTCTTCTTCTTCAAGAACTTATTGAAGAAATTTGGTTATGACGTTGGAATGCGAACAACGCCTTCCATCAACGGCTTACTAAAGAACTTAGAAGGTTCGGGAAACAAAGAAAAAGAATGGGAAAAAGCAGGAATATATTCTATTCCACTACAATACTCTAACGGCACCAGAAAACTCTATATTGGACTAACTAAGAGATCGATTGGAATAAGGATAAAAGAACACAAGAGAAATTTGAAAAATAAACAACAGGTTTCAGCCCTCACAAGAAGTGTAATACTAGAGAATACAGTTTCAGATTGAGATAGAAGGAAATGCGTCGCTAGGTACACTACGAAATTGGAATCAGCAATAAGGAAATCAATCGAAATTTTATCAACGCGTAACGCATGAAATGACGGAGTATTATTGGAAATCTCACCTTTGTGGAAAACGTTTTTTAATACTGGAGGTAATTTATAGATTCATATGGCTCTGTTGTTACTTTGATTTATTTCATCATCATCATCATTGTCAACCATTATCAATCCACTGCTGGACGAAGGTCTCCCCAAGTTTCCTCCACAACGGTCTGTCTTGTGCCAGTCTCCTCCATGTCACTCCCGCATACTTTCGAGTTTCATCCACCCATCTTTAATGTGGTCTTCTTGTGGGTCTTTTCCTGTCCCTTGGAATCCAATCTAAAATTTCGGCTGTCCATCGATGATCTGTCCTTCTGGCAGTATGTCCAGCCCATTGCCATTTCAGGGATTTAACTCTGATCATGATGTCTTCCACTCTTGTCATTTTTCGGATCCACGAGTTCCTCTTCTTATCTCTCCTGGTTACACCAAGCATGCACCTCTCCATGTTACTTTGAGTTGTCTGCAGCCTTTGTATGTCTCTTTTAGTTAAGGTCCACGTCTCTGCACCATACGTAAGCACTGGAAGGATGCATTGATCAAACACGTTTCTTTTAAGACATAATGGCATATTACTCTTGAAAATTATGCAGTTTCTTCCAAAAGCTCTCCAGGCAAGCTTTGTACGCCGATTAATTTCTTCATCAATGTGACCCTCACTTGATATCTGCTGTCCAAGATAAACGTACGTGTCTGTTATCTCCAGCTTTTCTCCATCAATCGATAAATCTTCATTTCCTGCAAAAGCATTGAACATCACTTTTGTCTTCTAAAAGTTCATTTTTAATCCCACTTCTTTACTCTTGTCAACAAGTTCCTGGATCATACTCTGCAGCTCTGATGGGGTAGTTGCAAAAATGACTATGTCATCAGCAAAACGAAGGTGGGTTAGATAATCTCCATTAATCTTTATCCCTTTATTTTCCCAGTTCAGTGATTGAAAGACATTTTCCAATGTGGCATTAAAGAGCTTCGGAGATATGGTGTCACCTTGTCTCACTCCTTTTCCAATTTTTATGTGTGTTGTATTTTCAAACAGCCGAATCTTTGCACTTGCATTTTCATAGATATTATTAATAATATTAATGTACGCATCTTCAATACCGCATGATTTCAGGGCCATTGTAACTGCTGATGGTTTCACCGAATCAAAGGCTTTTTCATAATCGATAAAAGCCATGCACAATGGAAGTTCATATTCCCCGCTCTTTCAATTAGTTCTCTCAGTACGTGGATATGATCTATTGTGCTGTAGCCATTCCTGAATCCAGCTTGTTCTCTCGGTTGAGCCATGTCCAATGTCACCTTCAAACGGTGTGAAAGAACTTTAGTGAAGATTTTACAAACCACTGATAGGAGGCTGATAGGTCTGTAGTTCCTGAGATCATCAATGTCACCTTTTTTATGTAGGAAGATCATTGTAGCGTTGTTCCAATCCTCAGGAATCTTCCCTTCATTAAGGCATCGAGCGAAAATTTGGGCGAGTACTGTTTCGATTTCTCCACTTGCTTCTTGTATGATGTCTACAGTAATTACATCTTCGCCTGGAGGTTTTCCCTGCTTCGTGTTCTTGATTGTATGTGCTACTTCTGCTGGGAGGACTGGAAGAACTCTGGTACTGGTACCTTTCATGATGTCTGGAGTACATGTATCATCCCTTTCATATAATTTGGAGTAGAAATCTTTCACTCTTGTCAAAATTTCGCCTCTATTTCTTGTTACAGAACCATCTTCTTTTCTCAGTGCCATAATCTGTTTTCTTCCCTTACTGAGATGTCCCTTTGCTATCTTTTAGGCTTTGGTTGTTTTCAATTGCTTTCCTCACTAGCTCACAGTTGAATTTCCTTACGTCTTCAGTGATACTTTTTCGTACTGTCTTGCGTAGCTCTATATATTCCACTTTGGAAGTCCCATCTTCTTCAGTTGTCCTGATCTCTCTTTTCTTTTGCATCAACATTTTGGTTTTTCCTGATAATTTGTTCACATGCAACTTCTTCTTAGACCCAGCTAATTTTGTTGCTGTTTCCATAAGAGCTTTGGTTACTTTTCTGTTAACTTCAGAAATATCCACTTCTTCCGATGTTAGGCCTTCTAAAGCAGACGATCTGTTCTTTCGTTCCAACTTGAAGGTATTATGGTGTTTTTTAAGGTTCGTTATGTCAATACATTTTGTTTGTGTTATGAGCTTGCGACGTTCGAGTTTAGTGTTGAGGTGCATCTTACATCTCACCAATCTATGGTCACTACCTGTGTTGAACTTGTTTAGCACACTGCAGCCTTCTATGACGAATTTTTTGTTACACATAATAAAATCAATTTCACTTGTCGTCCCATTTGGATGTCTCCATGTCCATCTCCTGTGTGGCTTTTTCTTGAAAACGAAGTTCAAGATGAAAAACCCTTCTGCCTCTGCAAACTCTACGAGAGTATTTCCACGCTGGTTTCTGTTGCCGTGACCGAAATTACCTACTGAAGTTTCATTCTGTTGCCGTTGCCCCATTTTTGCATTGAAATCTCCCATAATTATCTTCAAGTGCTGCTTACCTTTATTATTTAGATCACGAATTTCCTCATAAAGTTCTATAATTTCTTCTTCAGAAGGACTTGGGGTAGGTGCATAAGTTTGAATAATCTGAACCTGGTATCTTTTCGAGAGTTGGATAACGAGTCGTGCAGCTCTGTCAGAGGAACTTTCAACTTCTACAACTTTATCCTTCAGTTTCTTGTTTATTATAAATCCAACACCACTAGTTCTTCCAATATCTGTCCCACGATAGTAGAAGAGATGTCCACTTTTCAGTTCAATGAGATCTTCTCCTTTTCTAATTACCTCACTTAGCCCGACGATGTCCCATTGATCCTTTGTAGTTCCTCTTCCAATTCAAGAAGCCTTGAATCAGAAGATAGGGAGCGTCCATTATACGTAGCCAAGGTCAGCATCAGATGGCAGCCTAGTCCGCGTGTAGGCAAGAGTGTATACTATGAGCAATTTATCGCACACGTGAGTTGCCTTATGACATTTTATGCAGTATATATTATTTAGTCCGTTTATCACCTGAGTGATAAGCACTTCACTTCTGTCGAGGATGTCCACACAAGTATTTATCAACTCGAAACAGCCCTCTTTTTTCCGCGGTGGCATTCGGCAGCTCCCTGACCGATGGCTCAAATGTATCAAACACGACGGGGATTATTTCCCTGATTAGGTACGTATTCGATTTGCTATAATTCGTTGTCGACGTGTCGTGCCTGTGGCCGAGAATTAAGTTGCACACCTATTAGAATATACGTCACATATCAATAACTCGTGTTCTGCTTATCGGATCTACAAAATTCGAATTGAAATCTTAATATCACGGCAAGTTGAGTTTGTATATTAATTTAATTAAGCACAATTCAAATATTTATTTGTAAGCTTTAATTATTTTTTACTTTTTGAATTTAAATAATTTTTCGGGTTTAGTGCTGATTGTATTTTATACATTTTGAAAAAATATCAATCTCTTTACCGCCCTAACCTAGAATAAAAACTGAAATCTTGAGATGTCAATGTGAGCAAAATTGCATCTAAAAACAGATGTCGCCCCAACAGCACATTGTCGATAATTTATATAGTCCCAATTGTAATGTCAGAGGTCGCGTTATTTTGTAGAAAAAGCTTCGGTATGAAGTTTCAAACTAAACGCCGAATAGGCCAGTCTAAAACAAGCCGTGGACGGAATAAGTGTGCAGGAGAAGTCATTTAAGCTTTTACTATATCTTCTTACAAAAAGACGGCGTCTATTTGATTTATTTTCAATCTACACTGCTGGCCACCCAAAATGCAACACCAAGAAGGAAGCATCCCATTGGCCTGAAATTCGCAGCACTCGTCGGCCGCGAGAGGACATGCAAACGATTAGCATTGCAGTGCCTATTAAAAATTATGTGCGCCCGGCACGCCACCGAGAAGCGCTATAAGAAGGGTGCACAGGTGGCGGGGTGTAAGTAGTGGAAGTGTGTTGTGCTGCCGGACGTGTACGTGATGCCTCGTTGCAGAATACCGCAGTCATTCCAGCACGTTTCGGAGTTCGACAGAGGACGAATAGTGGCTTATCGCGACAGCGGTTTATCGTACCGAGACATCGGCGCCCGTGTGGGACGACATCCATCCACAGTGAGGCGAGTATGGATTCGGTGGGTGCAGGAGAGACGGACGGACCGACGTGAGCGATTTCCTCAGCCGCGGCACATCACCGAACGAGAGGACCGGCATGTTGTGCGGCGGGCATTGACGTCTCCCACCGCCACATCACAAACGTTAGCGCAGGAATTAGGGTGTGTTGCGCAACAACCTGTGTCATTACGTACCGTTCGTCGTCGTCTGCAGGAGCAGGGACTTATAGCACGGCGCGCATTGTTCCTATTACCATTGACGTTACACCACCGGCGAGTGCGGCGGCAGTGGGCCATTGAGCGCCGCACCTGGACTACGGAATGGCACGACATTGTCTTCTCCGACGAATCCCGCTTCTGCCTGCAACACCACGATGGTCGGATCCGCGTGTGGCGGCACAGCGGCGAGAGACTGTATGACGCCTGCATTATGCATCGCCATACCGGTCCGTCGCCTGGCGTTGTGGTTGTAGGGCGCAATTGGATATGACACCCGCACCCCTCTGGTACGCATCGCCGGTACACTCAACAGCCACCGCTACATCTCTGGCGTTTTGGAGCCTGTAGTCCTCCCTTACCTGCAGTCCCTGCCAGCGGCCACGTTTCAACAGGACAATGCGCGCCCGCACGTGGCACGCATCGTGCAACAATTCTTCACGGCCCACCAGGTGTCAGTGGCCCTCCTGTTCTCCCGATATATCGCCCATCGAACACGTCTGGTCGCTGATCGGCAACCGAGTGGCCCGGCAAGCACAACCCGCGGCTACGCGGGATGAACTGTGCCAACGTGTGGTAGCAGCCTGGACCGACATACCCCAAGCCCACATCCAAAACCTCTTTCGTTCAATGCCGCGGCGTGTAGCGGCCGTTATTGCGAGCCATGGGGGTCACACGAACTATTGATGTCTACGTGTTCCGCAAGTCGCACGGGTCTGTAAGCTCAATCGTTTCATCTTTGTATTTGTTGTTAGGTGTCCAGTAAATCTGGCTTTGCTATCTCGTGTCCTTCTTGGTGGTGCATTTCGGGTGGCAAGCGGTGTACTTCAATTAAAAATGTCACCCCGTCTTAGGACGGGAAACGTCCCCTATTTATTAATATTTATTTAAGGCTTAAAAACGACCGTCCTAAAATGGGATAGTTTAGGATAATATTAGAACTTTGTCTGATATTAGAATCTTTGTCTTACTGATCATTGTGTTATTCTCGTTGCAGGTTGTTAAAATGCTGATCGTGGTTGTTCTGGTGTTCGCTACTTTATGGCTGCCGTACAGAGTTCTGGTTGTGTACAACTCCTTTGCACAAGATCGTTACATGGAGTTGTGGTTCCTCATGTTCTGCAAGACCATGATATTCATCAACAGCGCCATTAATCCAATCCTCTACAATGCCATGTCGATCAAATTCCGTCGAGCTTTCAAACGAATGCTCTCTTGCGGCAAGATGGAGAAGAAGTCACGTGGCCCTTACGTCAGCGTGGCTGGATCCATGGTAAGACGCCAACACCAAACAGTGTCGTCGCAGGTCACGTCCTGCACAGTGGAGCAGCTCCAGCAACTCCTCTGATGACCAGTTCAGACAACTCATTTCTTTCTTCTCTATGTTCGTGCGTATTGTGGTTATTTGGACGTAAATATATGAATAATAAAAAGAGTATTTTGTGTCGCTTTTTGTATAAGCATCTCTTACGTCTTCTAAACAAAACAATTAAAAGCTGATGTTTGGATCAGCACGTGTTTCCCTCTTTTTGAACAGTTTCACAGAACAGCGCATGTAATCATCAAAAATAAATTTCTAAAATTCTGTATATCGTTACAAAGATTACTGTCTTTTGAGACTAATTGGTATCTTATAATATGTTTTAATAAAAGGAAAGATGTTCGTGAGCGTTAATTACATGGTTTCATTTCAAACGAAGTATTTTGCAGTTTTTAATGACACAAGAACAATTAAGAAAAAAGAACACTCGTTATATTCATGACTGGGATTACTTCTCCTTCGTTCAGAAGGAACAATAATAAGTTCAATATTGGAAAACATGTTGTTTTGTTGATAACTGCGATATTTTAAAGGCTCTTCTGAACACGTGCAATGCATTTTTTAACTACAAAATATGCGCATGCTTTTGAAGAGATAAGCAGATTATTTCAGGGTTCTTATTACATTTCAAGAAGAGCTTCTCCAAAGTAATGCGGAATTCAAATCTTAGACGTTGCTACCGAACGTAATGAACACTTTTCTCAACAAAATGGGATCAACTTTATCAACACGCTATAATTTTCAAGAAAGAAATGGAAATTTCCAGAGCATCGGTTGACGTCATGTCTGTAAAATTAAAATATTTAATTGTTCTTTATTTTCTTTTATCTCTGCTGAAATAGAAGAATAAGACAAGGAGATGCTATCTCGCCAAAGCTATTTTCATGAACGTTGGAACACATAAAAAGCAAATTAAATTGGTTAGAAAAGGGGATCAACATAAATGGAGCAAGGTTGAACAATATATGATCTGCAGACGACATAGTCCTCATTTCAGAAAATAAAAAAGAGTTAAAAGAAATGGTAGAACTAACAGATTTTTCAAAAGAAATTTGATTAGAAATCTTTATTGATAAAACAGAAATAATGACAAAATAACTTAATGATAGCGAAGCACAAGAAAATATTAGAATAAACGATAAAGAAATAGAATATGTAGACGAATACATATACCAAGGAAAACTAATTACCACAAAGAAACAGGGAATTATGGAAGAAATTGACAGAACAATAAAAATGGGATGGACAGCTTTTGGGAACTTAAAGAAGATTCTATGTAGTAAAATAAAGCCTGAAGACAGAGCAAAACTTTTCAATCAATGTATAATGCCCATTATGAAGCATGGTGCAGAAACCTGGTCTATCAAAGAAAAACATCTTAGTCAAACTGCAAAAACCACAACACAAAATGAAAAGATCTCTACTAAATGTAAGACTTTAAACTAAAGTAAAGAACATGGATGTAAGATCCAGAACAAAATTTGTCGACATAGGTAAAGAGATACTCAATTTAAAATGGAAATGGGCTGGCCATATAGCAAGAATGGAAAATAATAGATGGATTGAAATAAAAACGTAATGGAGACCATATAAAGGAAATAGTGGAGTAGGAAGAACAGAGGGATTATTGATGGATGATATGAACAAAACTGTAGGAAAGCAGTGAAATAGACAAGACCAAGACAGGAACATTTGGAAATAGATGAGGGAAACCTGTAGCCTCAGTTGGCTATAAAAAGGGTTAGAAGAAGAAGAAGATAATCTCTGCTACTTTGGCTGGAAATTAAGTACCACAAAACAACATGGTTATAACTATTTCTATCGGACCAAAACAAATTTATTTATTGTAAGCACATCCCTACAGACGGAAAATCTAGTTACAGGAATTGCTATATTTATATTTACAGCGATAACTACCAAGTGATATTTACAATGCTGCAAAACATGCTTTACGAAAATTTTTTTACTTACATTAAAAATATCCGGACATTCTTCAAGTGAGTTGTGAAGCCTATATATTTTACATAACGGAGAATGTTTTCCAGCATCAGTTCTGCAAAATGGCACTGCAAGTAGTTCACACTTTGTTCTCGGTAAATATGTGACACGAAAACTTAATTGGTTTACAATTTGAGTATCATCAATCTCCCCATTGATGATGCCGTACAGGAACTTGAGTTGGAGAGCCTTCCTTCTCGATTGCAGAGAGGTCATTTTGAAGAATGTCAGAAGGTCAGCAGTCAGGATGTCCACTATATAAACACCGGTCGATTTATAAAAAAGGTGTCAAAGAAACTTTTTCTGAATTTTCTCAATTTCATTTACTAGAAATACTTGGCTAGCACTCCAAATGATCGCCGCATATTCCAGTGAAGATCTAACCGTAGTCCCAAAAATGCGAATAAGTGTCTGAGTATTCGAGTAATACTTGGAATGTCGCATGATAAATCCAAATTTTCTGTACGCTGGACGTACAATTCTTTTGATATGACTTTTAAAGTCCAAGTACGAAAAATGTTCAATTGATCTGGAAATGAGAGTGTTCGATAGCTGATCCACCCATTAATTTGGCATACACTGCTGTCCGTTGTAAATGCAGCACCAGAAAAGGCCTGAGATTTGGAAGTAAGATTACATTCCGTCTGATACTAGATGTAAGTGATCAGAAGTACAGACCTGTTAGTGATGAGGTTCACACAATACTTAGTACCTTCTGTACCCACCACGGGCGGCGATAACGTGTCATACACGACGTGACATCGACTGGAAGAGATTGTGGATGTACAAAGCTTCGAGCCCTTGCTCAGTGGCAGACAAAGCAGGCGAACGCGTTAGCCAAGGAAGACGGGAAGACGTGGCACATCTCCGGCATCCAGGAGCTACAGGGTGACTCACTCGGGACTAAACACTTATTTTTTTTAATTAACTTACGATTGCAAAGGCACATTTGAATGAAATGAATGCAAAACATACTTTAAAAAGGAAAGTCTCATAGAAGATGCTGCAAGTGCCCACCACCAGCGTCCAGGCAGACATTCACCCGACGCTCCATTTTGGCGAATGTGCGATGTAGCGTAGCGACGTCGGTAGCAGCAATTTCACGTGTGATGTTGTCTTTCAGTTCCCCAATTGACCTTGACTGGTTGGCATAAACCTTTCTTTTTAAAAGTCCCCAGTGAAAGAAATCTTTAGGTGTCAGGTCGAGAGACCTAGGCAGCCACAAGTCTTTGGAGATAAACCTGTCCCAGAAAAATCTGCGATTTCTGCCATGTTCTTATTGGTGGTGTGGCACGTTGCACCGTCCTGTTGAAAGTACAAAGTAAATATTAATAAATAAGGAAGAGTGGGTTATATAACACACCAAGTTTTCAACAATTCTCGTTGAAAACTTGATGTGTTATACACAGTCGTATCAGAATAATATGACCACCTACCTAATAATGGGAACAACCACCCTTGGCCGGAATGAAAGCGGAGAGACGTCGTAGCATGGACGCAATGATGTACTGGAAGGTTGCCCGAGGCACACGTGCCCATTCGGACTGCAGCAGAGCACAGAAGTCCCGGAGATGACGTGGTTGTGGGTCGACACGTCGAACCTGTCGATCCAAATAGTCCCACAAGTGAATAAGGTCGGGTGATTTCGGCGGCCAACTGAGAACGGAGACATTGCTGTGCTGTTCTTGGACCCAGCCACGCAACCCTTTAGCCACAAGGAACGGCGCATTGTCCTGTTCGTGGATACCTTCACCATCAGGATAAACGCCCAGCATGGAGGGATGCATGTGGTCAGCGAGGATGCACAGAAAGCCATTGATGTTCAGGGACCCATCCAGTGGTACCAGCACTCTCAGGTCATACCAGGAAAACATCTCCAGGCACACACACTGTTACCTCCGGTCTGTACTTGACCGACAAGCGTGTCCGGGTGTTGGTTCTCGTATGTCTGACGTCATATCCTCCACCGCCAGTCACTTCCGTGGAGTAGAAGCCTCGATTCGTCGGAGAAGGCAACCTTTTTCTACTCTTCCACTGTCCAATGACGGTAGTTTCATGCGAACAGCAGGGGTCGTTGCCGATGCACCTGGGTTGACATGTGCACCTTGACGCAGCGTCGACTCCGGAGACCCATACGTAACAGGGTTCGCTATGCTGTTATCGGTAACAGGTACCTGGATGCCCGAGTTTTCATTTGTGTGGTCAATCGCTGCACTGTTGCGCGTCGATTGACCTTTACCAGTCGACTGATGCGACATTCTCCTCTCAAGTCGATGGTCTTTGGGACTCCACAGTTATGACGTCGAGAGGTACTCGGTGTGCCAGCGGTCTTTTCTTGGTACACCCATACTACAACACCTCACGAACAGCCCACAGAATCTGCTGTTTCTGAGATTCTTTCACCGTTGGCGCGATAGCCGATGATCATTCCTTTTTGAACGTACGTCAAATCACTACCTCTTCCCGTTGTGGTCAAGTCACGCACTATGGCTCATCTGTCCCGGACAGTCGCTTATATCTCCGTGTGGTCGATGTTTTCACGTTCATTCTGTGACGCTCCTGGGCTGGTACACTGTGATTCCGGGGGTGGTCATATTGTTCTGCTACGACCGTGTAAGTGTATTAGATTTGCATTATTCATGCCTGTAAACCAATGATTTCAATGTCAAATTAAGACACAAAAAAGCGGTTGTGGATGGGGCAACAAGTCTCCCAGTCTCTCCCTCCCCCTAGACGCTTTGGTAGCTGGTCAAGATTGCAACCTGGGTCCCGGGCGGGACTCTGGTGCTCTGCTGGATTGCGCTCGCAACACACTCTCACTGTGTTACAATGAGCTGTCTAGGTCGCTGCGATGCCCTATGGGCGGTGCAGGCAGAATCAATATCGATATCGTAGTATGAATATCAATATCAGTATCGTAGGCGTTACACTGCTTACCACGTTATTCATTACATATCAGCCGTTGTCTAAGCGTCTGCAAACTGCACACTGTGGTTGCAAAGACCAAATCCTTGACATAAATCTACTGAAAGAAGACCACTAGGGTGACATCGGGTGACCGGGCTGACCACGTTGTTGGTATGATGCTATTGCGGAAGGATGAACCAGAGTTTAAACTAGCTGTATTAGATTTCAGTTGGTTCACATGCTGTAAGCACCAGGGCTTAACTTGAGAGAGGATTTGGTGCTGAGTTTGTGTGTTCGTCCGCTGCGAGCATGCATAATGCTGTATTTCATCCTTCGAAAATCAATTCGGAAACATAATAGGTTAATTTAACAAACCGCTTATGAAAACATCACTTAAAACGTAACCATTTTTACTTTATGTAAGATATCTTGCTGAATAGATGTTAAACGAAGCGTAAATGCGATGCAACTAATTGTGCTGGACAGCTCACTTTAAATTAAGGTTTTACGGCCAGACGAAAAATAAACAGAAGTCCAACTTAGGTCAACTTTTTATTGGTCCAGCAACATTAGACGAAATCCAAAACACACCACTTCATATATCTTAGTCAAGAAGTCCAACTTACGTCAACGTTTCATTGGTCCAGCACCATTAGACGAAATCCAAAACACACCACTTCTCATATCTTAGTCAAGAAGTCCAACTTACGTCAACGTTTTACTGGTCTAGCACCATTAGACGAAATACAAAACACACCACTTCTCATATCTTAGTCAAGAAGTCCAACTTACGTCAACGTTTTATTGGTCCAGCACCATTAGACGAAATCCAAAACACACCACTTCTCATATCTTAGTCGGGAAGTCCAACTTACGTCAACGTTTTATTGGTCCAGCACCATTAGACGAAATCCAAAACACCACCACTTCTCATATCTTAGTAAAGAAGTTCAACTTACATCAATGTTTCATTGGTCCAGCACCATTAGACAAAATCCAAAATACACCACTTCACATATCTTAGTCAAAAAGTTTTCCATCAAAATTCAGTAACGATCTAACATCTCTACACACAAATCAGTCTCTGCATCGTCTTTGTATCTATCGTTCTTATCACATACATACGTCACTCTTGTTCAGACCTCGTTTGTTGCCATCATTATTCTCGTTTGAGGGAAAAGACATAACATTAAGGTTTGAAAATGTCTAAGAGAACGAACTCAAATTTACATAGAAAAAGAAACTCAAAAGGAAAGTTATAATAGAATATACGTTACACACTTCCATAAGCAAATTGGAATGCTTCAAGTGTTGCAGAAACTGTTGAAATACTCCAACCTGTTTATGGAAGTAATGCTGTTTCTCCTATGCATGCCTTGTTGACGGTTTAAAAACTTCGTAGGGGATGTGAGGACTTTGAAGGAGATCCAGTGAGTGGTGATAAGGATTAAACTTTCGAAATCTGAAAATAGTGAGGATGGTTCGTGGGCTATCGTCCAGAGATAGCTCAGGGATTCTAAAAACATGTTGGAGGAAAAGCACGGCTTTAAATACGAAAAGGATTCAGCGCTTTATACGTGTGTAATAGTGTAATTTAAAAATAATGCTTAATTTTAATATTTTTTTCAAATCTTTCAAAAATTTGGAACCTTGCATTCAGAGGCTCAGTTGGGCCAGAAATCTTTGTTTGGTACGATGTCAATGCGTACGCTGATCAGTGACGTGGCATGAACGTTATGTATAGACATAAAAAAACACATTTTAGCAGAATTCCTGATTTCGATTTTTTTATTTTTCTGTTACTTTGTCTTAAAATATTAGGCTTCGACATCAAAATCTTCAGCGGAGCTTTTTCAATTAAAGTAAAACACAAGGCAGCTCACCTTGGTGCACGATACATCAATAAAATCAATCCATGGTTTGAAACCTGAGTTGATGAACCGTAACTTTAGTTATGCTCAAGATATAAGTTAAAACCTGATAATAATAAAAACACTTCATGAAAACCTTCGGGTCCAACCTGGATCCCGTCTTCAGATGAGAATTACAAATGCATACATAAGACAGAGTAACACATTAATTTATAGGAAGACGGGATGCAGGGTGGACCCGAAAGTTCTCATGAAGTGTTTTTAATTATCAACAATTCTTAACTGGTATCTTGAGCAAAATTAAAGGTATGGTTCATCAACTCAGGTTTCAAACCACGGATTGATTTTATTGACGTATCGTGCACCTTGTGTTTCACTTTAATGTATTTAGCTGCACGAAAATATTTATAGGGCTTTTTCAATTGTTATTAAAAATAATTTTAGATAGTATCTTGTGTTTGCGTATATTGCGGGAAAAGGTTTCTATTCCCACAATTTGATGGCACGAAAATTATGAAACCAAAAGGATTAGTCCCTTTAGGCATTTATCCAAACCAAGTTCATACGAAGCTTTGAACAATTTGCAGCTTGTTTTACTGCTTAATCCAGTGGGGAGAGTAAAAACAAAACATTTAATTCCCTTTTTTACCTAAATCAAAACGAGTGGGATATGTTTCTTTGAGCGAAATCAGGGTCTTTTCTGGAAACTCGATGTTTGTTGTTTCACAATTTTTTGAGCCCATAAACGTTTCATATACAATAGTTATAGGGGATGATTATGATTTGAAAACTACCAAACCCTTTTTTTGGGGGGTGGGGGTCTACCTTCCTTAAAAAAAGCTATTTGGTTCAGTGCGAAAGCTTGGAACTTTTCATTTTGGTTTTACGCCAATACATTCGGATTGCTAGTATAGTTCTACTGTTTAAAATCCGAATTTTGACAATTTTTGAGTTTTCCATTTTTTTTTCGTTAGGAAAGGGTAAACAATTTCTGACAGTTAAAACGTAATTGTCTTTCCGCTGTAACTTAGTCCTTATGTTAGTAATTACGTTATGTGCGCTAAAGTCAATGTGATATTAGAAGGTACTCATACGCATTACAAGAAAGAAGTAAATTACAGTATTTACAAATACGTTTATTTTGCTTGCATGGTTTGCACTTCACACTCATATCCGGTTTATTGGCATACTCAATACAGTATCAGTGATTTAACATCCAATCGCAGTACGTATAACAGCACGTCTATCATCAATAACATCAATTCCCGTACACAACCACTCCATTGCATTTTTATCTATCGTTCTTATCCGGCCACACGTACGCCACTCTTGTTCCGACCCCAGTGTGTTGCTAACATTATTCACGTTTGAGGGAAATGACATAACGTAAAGGTTTGAGAAATGTCGAAGAGAACGAATTCAAATTTACATAAAAAAAAACTCAGAAGGAAAGTTAAAATAGAATATACGTTACACAGTTTGATTACAAAATAATAGACACTGGCAACAAAACAGCTTTGGAGATTTGAAACTCTACAGATCTTGTCGTTTTGGTACATAGAAGCGTTGAAACATGTAATAAGTTTGTATGTTTAACCTGCATATATTTAATGACAATGTTAAGCGACTCAGGTTTGAGATTGGTCTTTCGTTGTTTATACATTCGGATTTTTCTACACAACTTAGGGAATCGAAAGACATTAATTTTGCATCACCCGTTTCCTCATCCTATTTTTAGAGTTTTTTAAAATTATCTTGCAGCATTTTAGTGCTGCAGAAAGGCAAAAAATACACAAGAATGTAGCCTTACAATTTTCAACTGAATAAGAAAGGAACCTCTGGAATATTACGCACTAGAGGCAGGTACTCACCGTAAAAAGAAAACGAGATTTTTATTGGTTGATGCAACAGCCTATTTCGCATTTCGGCAAGTTGTTCAACAACAGATAACGAAGGCCGTAAACCGAGTGCGAATAAACAGTGGGGACAGAGAGAACGGAATCCGGGTCTCTGATTGGTTGACTACCCAAATCCTAAATGCAACAGAAATTTCGCATAAAAAGCTTTTTCTGATTCTTTATTTTATGCCTGATGCCCGACTTTAATGAAAGCCTGAATCACATTTAAACAAAAATTTTCACTTTCCTGAATCACATTTAAACACAATTTTCACTCCATTTCACACCATTTGTTTAATCTAAAGATTTATCTAAAAATGCGGAATTTATTAAGCTACTGTTTTGCAGAATAAATAGGTAAGGAGCACTATAAACGAGATCCTAGGTTTAAAATCCAAGGAACACCAAGTTGAAATATTATATTTCTGTCAGATATACTATTCAAACTAAGTTTTATGTGGATCCAAATGACTAAATTTCACATTAAGTACTTATAAGTCATAGCAATATTCTTAAACAACTTTCACACAGATCTTTCAAAATATCTTTAAAGGGGGGGGGGGGGCAGCCCACACAAAAACCGCCCGAAGCAGGTTTAATACAATTTATTTAGAATCACCTTATCACGCAACACTATTAAGAGACCCATGCTGAAGTGATTCTTTGAAAATGAGAGAAAAGGAAAAAAAAATAACCGTGAAAGAAAATGAACGTACGAAAACAATATAGCCACAGGAAGAGAAACAATTTCCAACACATGAAAAGTGAAAATTTGACTCTGGATCCTACTATGAATTTGTGACTTATTCAACATTATTTTATTCCAATATTTTATTAAGAATATCATTCCTTTTTCTATAAATTATTGCTTTTAGTGCTATCCACTTCTTAAAAGTTTTATTTGCACCATATTTCCTATTTTCAAATTTTAGAACTCTTCGAAAATTACATTTTACTGCTAATTTTATTTGCTCCGAATTTCGGCATTTCTGATTAAATGGCATTAAATTTCTGTTCTTCCGCAGATTATATTTTGTAATTGCTATTAGACAATGAAATGCATTCATTTTTAAATCACTGTACTTTAAAGGTGCATGATGTAATAGTTGTTTTCTGTCAAAACCCTCCTTTAAATGTAAGTAATTCTTTAACCATATCCAATTTTTTTGCAAAATCACATTCAACAAAGATGTGTTCCGTGTTCTCCAAGAGGCCACAGTGTTTACAACACGGATTAATTGACAGATGTATTTTATATTTACGATTAGAAATAATGTGTAAAATTTCAAATTTAGATCGCGGATGTACGTACTTAATTTAATATGAAAAAAATTGTTTCCCAATGGAATTTATAAAGGGAGTATTTATTATGATTTCTAATTTTGTCTGATTTTTTAAATTTAAAGCCTTATATTAGGGGTATGCAAAAGTTTCCGCCGTTTTAAGGAGAAAGGAAACAGGAACAATCAGGAAACCAGTACATATTTATTCAACGAAATATTGACCGTTAGCATCATTGACATTTTGCCATTTTTCAGGCAACAAACGAATATCCCTCTTATAGGACTCGGGTTTTGAGCTGAAGAACGTAATGACGAAATTTTCCACCTCTGAAACTGTGGTGAAACGCTGTTGGGGATAGGGTATGTTGCATAGAGCGAAACAGATGAAAGTATAAGGGTGCAGTGTTCAGGGAGTAAGTCGGGTGCGGTAAAATATCCCAGTGTAACTGTTCAAGGTTTGATTTCGTGGTGACACCGACATGTGCTCTGGCTACATTATCATGTAGCAGGATGACTGGGCGTCGTCCTTTACCTCCCCATGGATGTTTTTGCTCGATTGCGGTGTTCAGTTTCATCAACTTATCGCTATACCGTTTTGCAGTGATTGTTTAGCCCGGTTTCAACAGTTCGAAGTACAGCATTCAATGCATATCCCACCACTCACACAACAGCACCTTTTCCCCGTGGATATCCTGTTTTGCAGTGGATATTGATGGCTTGGGTCGACCCAGGATCGCTTGCATACAAAGTTGTTGAAATAGACCCATTTTTCATTCCCGGTGACAGCCTTCCACAAGAAATTCTTTCCTTGAAACCTTTTCAGCAACGACATGCAGATGCCCGATCGTTGACCAATATTACTCTCCGTTAAAGTATGCGAAACCCACTTTACCAATCTTGTGCATCTTCCCCAAGGCCTGTAGACACCGTACCACCGTCGATTCAGCCACTTTCAAACGTTTCGCCATTTGCGTTTTCGATTGTATGGCATCCTCTTGCAACAGCGATTCCAGCTCCTCGTCTGCGAATTCCTGCGATCTACTTGCACGTAACTTGTCTTTCAAGCTTAGATCACCTTTCTTAAACCTGGCAAACCATTCTAGACACGTCCGCTAACCCATAACCATTTCGCCATACGCCTGACATATTGAACCGTATGCTTCACTCCCACGTTTCCCTAAACTAAACATGAATAACAAACAGTGCCACAAATAAACCATATCGATCGCCATGCTTGGCTTCATGTATGAACTGACAGCACGGGTCGCTGGCCGGTCAGACCCCTACAGCGCTCGCTAGCAGGGGCGGCGGAAACTTTTGCATAACCCTAACAGATTTATCTTAATTTATCGTCATGAATAATATTTTCTTGAATAGATTCTTCATTTATTTTTTCCCATAGCTTATGAAGATCAATATATTTTCCTCCCGCTAAAAAAGGAAAAGGTCGTTCTGGGCTCAAGGAACAGAAACATTTTAGATCATAACCAAACTGAAACTTTAAAATCTTAAAAGCCTCAAACAGAGGTCATCGCTCTTTCCACGTTTATAAGTGAGCTAGTCACGGAAAATTCTCATTGGCCGCCATTCCCGATGGCGGCTAATGAGAATTTTTCTGTGACTCACTTATAAATGTAGAAAGAGCGATTACCTCTGTTTGATGCTCCTAGTCCACGTCAAATGTCTGTATTAATCTTAAACGCCTGATGTTTTTCGTTTTGGAAAAATTTTCTAAGTGTCAAAAATCTTAGTATTTTACCTGCGAGTGTTAGACATTTAATTTCTAACCCCCCAAACTCAACATCCTTAAATAAAATTTCACTTTTTATTTTGTCAACCCCTCCCCCACACACACACACCCCTTCTCTCGCAAATAAATCTGAAGGCTAATCTTTCGCCTGTTTTTGCAATAGTAACCGGTAATGGTGTGGTCCTGAAATAGTAACAAAATTTTGAAAAATACAGAGAATTTATAATTTTAGCTTTTGAAAATAAGGAAAATATTTTCTTTTCAGGTTTTTTATTATATTTTTCCATGTTAGTTCAACAGTTTTTCCATTTCTTAGAAAGGCATGGATCTGAAGTCTCAAATGGTACTTCCAAAATTTGAATTTGTGCATTAGTAATTTTAGAAAGGTTTTATTTTAAACTCTTCCAGTTTCCAAAAAAAAAACCCTTACTTTTTTCTACATTCAAACTTGAGCCCAAAATAAAACTAAAGTTTTTGTATGTCTCTTCAATTTTTCAAATTGAATTTTCATCTTTAGCAAACAAAACCACATCATTCGCAGAGGAAAGTGACTTTACTGAATTAGCCTGTCCAGGAACTGAAATTCCAGTTATATTTTTTTCATTATTTAATACAATAAGGAAATAATTTATAACTAACATATATATATATATATATATATATATATATATATATATATATATATATATATTCTATAAAGAAGATACCTAAGCAAAAAAATACATATATAATTTTGACTCACACCTAGTACAACATAGAAAAGGTTATGTATCTACCTGTGTGAGTAAAAGGAGAAAAGATAAAAAAATAAAATAAAACAACTGAATGTATATATATATATCCAAAGTGGAATATATAGAGCTATGCAAGACAGTAAGAAAAAGTATCACTGAAGACGTAAGAAAATTCAACTGTGAACTAGTGAGGAAAGCAATTGAAAACAACCAAAGCCTAAAGATAGCAAAGGGACATCTCAGTAAGGGAAGAAAACAGATTATGGCACTGAGAAAAGAAGATGGTTCTGTAACAAGAAATAGAGGCGAAATTTTGACAAGAGTGAAAGATTTCTACTCCAAATTATATGAAAGGGATGATACATGCACTCCAGACATCATGAAAGATACCAGTACCAGAGTTCCTCCAGTCCTTCCAGCAGAAGTTGCACATGCAATCAAGAACATGAAGCGGGGAAAAGCTCCAGGAGAAGATGGAATTACTGTAGACAACATACAAGAAGCAAGTGGAGAAATCGAAACAGTACTCGCCCAAATTTTCACTCGATGCCTTAATGAAGGAAAGATTCCTGAGGATTGGAACACCGCTACAATGATTCTGCTACATAAGAAAGGTGACATTGAGGATCTCGGAAACTACAGACCTATCAGCCTCCTATCAGTAGTTTATAAAATCTTCACTAAAGTTCTTTCACACCGCTTGAAGGTAACACTGGACATGGCTCAACCGAGAGAACAAGCTGGATTCAGGAGTGGCTACAGCACAATAGATCATATCCACGTGCTGAGAGAACTAATTGAAAGAGCGAGGGAATATGAACTTCCATTGTGCATGGCTTTTATCGATTATGAAAAAGCCTTTGATTCGGTGAAACCATCAGCAGTTACAATGGCTCTGAAAACCTGCGGTATTGAAGATGCATACATTAATATTATTAATAACATCTATGAAAATGCAAGTGCAAAGATTCGGCTGTTTGAAAATACAACACACGTAAAAATTGGAAAGGGAGTGAGACAAGGTGACACCATATCTCCGAAGCTCTTTAATGCCACATTGGAGGGTGTTTTTCAGTCACTGAGCTGGGAAAACAAGGGGATAAAGATTAATGGAGATTATCTAACCCACCTTCGTTTTGCTGATGATGTAGTCATTTTTGCAACTACCCCATCAGAGCTGCAGAGTATGATCCAGGAACTTGCTGACAAGAGTAAAGAAGTGGGATTAAAAATGAACTTTCAGAAGACAAAAGTGATGTTCAATGCTTTTACAAGAAATGAAGATTTATCGATTGATGGAGAAAAGCTGGAGATAACAGACACGTACGTTTATCTTGGACAGCAGATATCAAGTGAGGGTCACATTGGTGAAGAAATTAATCGTCGTACAAAACTTGCCTGGAGAGCTTTTGGAAGAAACAGCATAATTTTCAAGAGCAATATGCCATTATGTCTTAAAAGAAAAGTGTTTGATCAATGCATCCTTCCAGTGCTTACATATGGTGCAGAGACGTGGACCTTAACTAAAAGAGACATACAAAGGCTGCAGACAACTCAAAGAGCCATGGAGAGGTGCATACTTGGTGTAACCAGGAGAGATAAGAAGAGGAACTCGTGGATCCGAAAAATGACAAGAGTGGAAGACATCATGATCAGAGTTAAATCCCTGAAATGGCAATGGGCTGGACATACTGCCAGAAGGACAGATCATCGATGGACAGCCGAAATTTTAGATTGGATTCCAAGGGACAGGAAAAGACCCAGAAGAAGACCACATGGGAGATGGGTGGATGAAATTCGAAAGTATGCAGGGGTGACATGGAGGAGACTGGCACAAGACAGACCGTTGTGGAGGAAACTTGGGGAGACCTTCGTCCAGCAGTGGATTGATAATGGTTGACAATGATGATGATGATGATGATATATATATACAGTGGGCAACCCTGACGAACTCCTCGAGAGACTTTAATTTCTTTAGAAAATTTGTTATCTACGATTAAATGCGTGTTTATGTTTTGGTATATATTTTCTATTACATTTATAAATTTTGTAAGGAAGCCATTAGATTAGCTAATAATAATTAAATATTTGTTCTCTATTTATTAGATCAAAAGCCTTTTTTTGGGATAACGAAATCAAAGCCATCTTAATTTTTCTACTATTTATGTATTAAAAAATTTCCTGCAGCGCTAATATGTTAAATTGGATATCACATTCCGGAACTGAGCACATTTGACCATCATCCATTACATGTTTTAAGACTGGGCGGATCTGATTTATAATAATTTTAGAGAAAATTTTATAATCAAAATTATGGATCGCAATCGGGCGCCAATTTTGTGGGTCTTGATAAATGCCATCCTCAAACAATAATTTTGTAAGGCCTTTTTGCATTGAATGGGTGTCCTTTTTCCATTAAAAATTTCATTATAAAAAAAATGGAATTTAGGTATCAGTTTTTTTTTATTTTTTGTAGAATTCAGTTTTAATCCATCAAGACCAGTGGAAGCACCATTTGGCAAGGAGAACAAAGCATTCCTTACTTCTGTGTAGGTTATTGGTTTTAAAAATTCATCCACCTCTTCAAATGCTTTTACTTCTTTGGTGTTCTCACTCGGCAAGGATAAGTTCAACACACCGCACAATCTCACATGAGTACGGGCTTCATGATACGAATTTGGGTTCGAATTCTCGCTTTCAGTTGAAGCTAAAATACACAAATATGTGAATGTGGTTTTAAATAACTGTTCAACAGCCAGGTACTTAGTTTAACCTATGAAACTGCCGCATGAAGCTTTTCTTCGTATGATTCTTTCTTCTTTTCAGACAGCAAATTTTTGCACGCAGTTGGGGCATGCATACAACGTCCGCACTCTATTGACCCTGTTAGTCAAACGGAATTATTTGTGACGACATTTGCTCGTATCCTCGACACCGATGTGTATGGCTATAAGTTGTCTCTTATGGCGAATAATCTGCACAATCAAAAGTACTAGACGAAACCCGTCGGAATAGACGGTTAGTTTTGTTTTTGTCTTTTTGAAAAGAATAAACTCATATGACACAACAAATGCAAACTTTATTTGATTGACATATTCATTCAACCCCTTCAGTAAAGACGATAGTCCAGGTTCGTGATTTTTTTGGCTGAAGGTTTAACGACCACCGTGAGTAACTCAATGGGCTGTAAGCAGTCGCCCGTCCCTAATTTAGGGTTACTGTTCCAGGGAAGGGAGAGAGCCAATTCCGTAAGACAAACACAACGTCCATGGCTCACAGGAATTTGAACCCGTACCCTTCACGAACGATTCATCGTAAGCCAGCGCTTAGACCACCGCGCCACCGGGGCGGCCAGGCTCGTGATGAGCATCACGACTGCACCCTTTTTTTTTTTTTTTTTTTTTTTTGATTTTAGGTTTAACGACCACCGTGAGCAACTCAATGGGCTATAAGCAGTCGCCCGTCCCTAATTTAGGGTCACTGGTTCCAGGGAAGGGAGTGCCGTAAGACAAACACAACATCCATGCCTCACCGCGATTCGAACCCGGACCCCTTTCGGACGAATGATCAGAGGCCATCGCCTAGACCACTGCGCCACCGGGGCGGCGCACCATTTTTCAGCCGTAAAATGTGAGGCGGAAGTTCACTCATCTCAATCGTGTGCAAAAAATCACCTGGATAGCGCACTCTTTCACTTTCATCTTCAGTCACAACTGTGTTTGTAAATGTTGTTGGAATGAGATTCGCGTTGCGAATACTCTTCATTCTCTTTTGTCTGAGACATAGTTGCGACCCATTGATCGTTCACGCCTTCCAGTAAAGCTTTTATGTTTTTTTCTTTCTGCAGGAGAGACATTTTGTTAAGGTTAAGTATGCAATGAAGTATTTACTTACTTAAGGACTGATCACAGAACACCATGCACACACAAAGTCTGACACTGAACTGAGCGCCTGATGTAGATAAGGGCCGCACGCTTCTCCCATAGACTTTACATGGGAACTTTGCCGCCCATCCACGCCCGAACCATTGCCCTAATCTCAGTTTTCTCTTCGACTAACACATCTACATGGTACGACCTATATTTTGATACCTCAACCATATATTTACGTTCAGCCGTTCTCTCAAAAAAGGACTCACCGTAAAAAACCTTATAGAATTATTATATACACTGAAGAGCAATTGAATTAGAGGCAGCTGGCGTTATGCAAATGTGGCGCTGTGGGCGGCCTTGTAAACGGAAACGACATGACGTATGCAGCGTTCCGACAATATAAGGAGTGATGCGACGGGAATTAGTAAGAGTCAGACGCAGTATGGGTAAAACGAAGGATCTAAGGGCATTTGATCGTGGGCAAATTGTCGGGGCCCGACGAATGGGTAACTCCATCTCGGAAGTCGTGCAGGCACTAGGATTTTCATTAGCTACTGTGCCACGGGTGCACCGTGAGTACATCGAATCCGGTAAAACCATCCCTGCAAGGTCCAACTGCCGTGGACAACAGCTTGTGGATGAGCGGGGTAGTCGTCAGCTAGCTCGCATTGTAACAACGGATAGACGGGCCACAGTGCAAGAAATCACTCGGAAATTTAACGCTGGCGCACAAAAACGTGTAAGCAGCCACACCATCCAGAACCATCTCCTCGCTATGGGGTACAGAAGCCATCATCCCACGAGGGTACCGCTGCTGACCGTACATCACAGGGTGCAAAGATTAGCATGGTCGCGGGAACATCGCCACTGCACCCTAGACATGTGGAAAAATGTTGCCTGGACTGATGAGTCGAGATTCACGTTGGTACATGCGGATGGCATGATACGAGTACGGCGCAAACCACATGAATGGATAGATCCTTCTTGCCAGCAGGGTACTCTTAAAGCTGGTGGGGGTGGCATTCTCGTCTGGAGACTGTTTACGTGGACTAAAATGGGACCCCTGGTACGTGTGACATCGTCTCTCACAGGTCAACGTTACCGGGATATCCTGGACGACCATTTGCTCCCGTTTGTGCGTCTTCAACATCCCACTGGGAACCTCTCATCTTGCAACAAGACAATGCACCTTGCCATCGCTCCAGAATTGTATCCGAATGGTGGGATGAACACTCTACCGACGTAACCTCGCTTCCTTGGCCAGCTAGGTCACCTGACCTCAATCCCATCGAGCACATCTGGAATGCCATCGAGAGAGATGTTCGAGGCTCTGACCCTCTTCCATTTAATCTTCGTGAAGTGTGGGAGCTTGTTCAGGGGTCGTGGATCCGTATGGCTTCCCAACGCTTCCGGTGTCTTGTCGAGTCCATGCCGAGACGAATCGCCGCCGTCATCAGGACGAAAGGTGGTGCTACGCGTTACTAGACAGGTATCTCTAATTCAATTGCTCGGCAGTGTAGGTTCCAGCGGACTTGCTTAAGAGATCAGAGAGAATGAAGGAGTTTTTAGGTGTTTTCAGTTTATGGTTAAGGTGGTTCCACCTAAAATCTATCGGTCCCGGACGATTCGTCCAACGACGATTGGTCCAATGCCGATTCGCCCAATGCCAATTCGTTCAAAGGGACAATTGGTCCAATGTCCGATTCGTCCAATGGTACGATTGGTCCAATGCCGATTCGTCCAATTGTACGATTGGTCCAACGCCGATTCGTCCAATGCTATCATCGTACCAACGGTAAACTTTTTTTTTCCAGAAAGGAATAATAATTTAAATTATTCTCTTTATATCCTTTTAAAATATAATTTCCGTATATTTAGTAATTGTAAACATTTTACATAAACCTGGTAAAAGGCACTCAATGGAGCATTTCTCAGCTGTTTGCAAAGCATTTAGGCCGCGGGCATTTTTTGAAGATTTTAATTTACAACCTAGATATTCGGTATTTGTAAATATGGTATGAAACCTAATAAAAGGCACTCATCCTATCATTTCTCAGGTCTTTACGAGGTACCTAGGCCCCGGGCTTTTTTAGAAGATTTTGAGTTACAACCTAGATATTTGGTACTTGTAAACATTCTATAAAACCTTATAAAAGGCACTCATCGTATCATTCCTCAGGTCTTTACGAGACACCTAGGCCCCGGGCTGTTTTAGAAGATTTTAAGTTACAACCTAGATATTTGGTATTTGTAAACATTTTATAAACAATTAGAAAAAGCACTCAACGAATCATTTCTCAGCTATCTACCAGGCACCTAGGTCGCGGGCCTTTTTAAAAGATTTTAAGTTACAACCCAGATATTTGTAAACATTTTATAAAACTTTATAAAAAGCATTAATCGTATCATTTCATAGGCCTTTGCAAGGCACTTAGGCCGCGGGCCATTTTAGAAGATTTTAAGTAACAGCCTAGATGTTTGGTATTTGTAAGCATTTTATAAAGCTTTATAAAAAGCACTCATCGTATCATTTCTGAGGTCTTTGCTAGGCACCTAGGCCGCGGGCCTATGAATTAATATTTTGTGCTTAAGTGAAAGCGCAATATTATTAACTTGATTTAATATGTAAACGTTATGAATATGACATCGGTAGAATAAAAAGTCCTAAAAAGGCCTAGGCCTAGAGCCTATGAATTAACATTTCGTGCCTAAGTAAAAGCTCAATATTATTAACTTGATTTGATATGTAAACATTATGAATCTGACATCGGTAGAATTAAAACTGTTAAAAAAGCCTAAGCCTAGGGCCTATGAATTAATATTTCGTGTTTAAATAAAAGCGCGATACTATTAACTTGATTTAATATGTAAACGTTATGAATATGACATCACTGGAATAAAAACTGTTGAAAAGGCCTCTTTCCAAACCCCGAACAGTTGTTTCCATTGGGCAGTTGGCGGAAAACCCTCACTGCATTCCACAAACAGAAACGGAACACTAGTATTTTATATTATTTCATGCAAAAGAGAAACATTGAAGTTGATAGAACGGCTCGTACATCAGTAACTTCATACGGCAGCAAGGACAGTATAACAAGAAAACCCGATTTCAAAAAAAAAAAAAAAAAAGAAATCTCTAACCACAATATTACGCATGAAATGTAACATTATTTTACATTCTTTGGACTACCGGTACTTTCTTATAACATCGGAGATAGAATCAGAACAGATGAGACTTTTATAGCACGAGTAGCACTTCAGACAGATAGGACGGAATTGGACCAATCGTCCATTGGACGAATCGGCATTGGACCAATCGTACCATTGGACGAATCGTACCTTAGGACCAATTGTCCATTGAACGAATCGTCCCTTTGGACGAATCGGCATTGGACCAGTCGGCATTGGACGAATCGGCATTCGACCAGTCGGCATTGGACGAATCGGCATTGGACCAATCGTCGTTGGACGAATCGTACAAGACCCAAAATCTATGCCTTATGTTTCAATGGTAAAACTTCTTTACAAATTTTCTTCGCAATTAATGTATTTCCAAGGATGAAAGCTTGTACATCGATAAAACTAACTTTAAGTTATAGCATGAGACACTAAATTCTTGCTAAAACATAACCATAATTAAGCAATCCAACATTTGTTTGTCTATTGACATCATCAATGTACAGGACGTGCCATTTATCAACAGATCTGAACATTACTCAAAGAAAAATGATTGATTTTAATAGAATTATGGTTGTGTTTTAGCAAGTATTAAATATCCTTTGCTATAACTTAGTTAGTTTTATCGATGTGCAAATTTTCATCCTTGGGAATACATTAATTGCGAAGAAAATACGTAAGGAAGTTTTAAAATTGGAAACATAAGGCAGAGATTTTAGGTGGAGCCACCTTAAATAACTGAGCTTTTATGCGTTGTAAGTTATCCACAAAGATAATATCTCTTAGTTGCCATTCTACGTCAAGGAGAGTCAAAGTTACGTTGGTTATCCGCAAAATAACATTATGTAGTGTAGATGAACATTCTAAGAACCAGTGAACTCATTGAGGTGAGTTGCAAACGTTGAGTTATTTCTAACGTCTAACAATTGAAAGGATTTTCTTGAAGTCATCCTTACCGGAGGAACGGATTCACGAAGTTCCAAAACATCATAGAAACTAAGTAAGTTTCACGAGACTTCAAAGCACAGAATTAATAGACTCTCTGAACACTGTCGCGAAAAGTTGTTTCATTTCCGATGTGCAACGTATGAATTTAGTTTATCCGTGTCATCCATGGAATCATAATAACATACATTTTTTCCTTTTCAATTTCCTGTGCTGTAATCAAGAGCTTCCGACGGCGTCAGTCTAGTAATCTCAGAAGGAACAATTGAAATCCTGATGGGCGCGAGTTGCAGAAAACTTTTCAAATAGAAGCAATATTTTAATTCGAAAAGCCTTTCAGCACGATAAGATATATTTAATAGTACAGTCTGTACTAAAAAATAGACATTTATAAGGCACAACAACTTACAAGATCTTTCAAAGCACCATGTGCTCCATCGTCAGGTATTTCAATATACATAAACAAAACAACGGATAAAAGCAAGAAGCATTTTCAAATTACGCGAGCACGTGATAACAATAACGATGTTTACATTAGATATAGTAGAATTTTTGTCATGCGTTAAAGGGTTTCAACAAATGATACTATGAATTGCTATTACATATGCGAAGAAAATATATACACAGAGGATAATTAATAAGTTGACATTATTAGTCAAACTGTAAATGAATTATTAGGAGTTAAGTGTTGCTGGATAGGAGTATGCTGTTCTGGCCGCATTAAAATGGCCCAAGGCACTGGAACGAAACGTGGAGTTTCTTCATTACAGCAGTCAGAGTTGTGCGATAATATACATAAACTCTCCGCGAATCGAAGAGATCGCTTTGTACGATTTGAGCTCAGCACACTGGCATTGGTCCAGTCTGGTCGGTAGATACCTCTATTAACTAATCGTGCAAGAGAAGTAGCATCAGAGTTATTAGTAATTGAGTACTTGTGCTCAATTACTAATAACTCTGATGAGCTCAAATCGTACAAAGCGATCTCTTCGATTCGCGGAGAGTTTATGTATATTATCGCACAACTCTGACTGCTGTAATGAAGAAACTCCACGTTTCGTTCCAGTGCCTTGGGCCATGTTAATGCGGCCAGAACAGCATACTCTATCCAGCAACACTTAACTCCTAATAATTCATTTACAGTTTGACTAATAATGTCAACTTATTAATTATCCTCTGTGTATATATTTTCTTCGCATATGTAATAGCAATTCATAGTATCATTTGTTGAAACCCTTTAACGCATGACAAAAATTCTACTATATCTAATGTAAACATCGTTATTGTTATCACGTGCTCGCGTAATTTGAAAATGCTTCTTGCTTTTATCCGTTGTTTTGTTTATGTATATTGAAATACCTGACGATGGAGCACATGGTGCTTTGAAAGATCTTGTAAGTTGTTGTGCCTTATAAATGTCTATTTTTTAGTACAGACTGTACTATTAAATATATCTTATCGTGCTGAAAGGCTTTTCGAATTAAAATATTGTTTAGCGCACGAAGAATCCTTATTAAAATAGAAGCAATTTTTCACATTTATGGAAGAGAAGCGATTTCATTGGGATCAACATTTACTTTCTTTGCAGACTAATATCAGTTGTGGAAATGATGCGCGCTGTAAAAAGGATAGTTTAAAACCTACGCATCTCAATTTGAACACGAAGCGTCCTTACGGAAGATGACAAGTTATTTGCAACTGCATTTCAAAATAAAATGGTTTCATAAAAGTTCCGGATCTTTAAAAGAATATCGATTTCTCCATTTGGTTCGTAGTACAGAATGGAATGCAAATTTAACATCTCTTCCCTAATAAACTAGAAACATTCAAGAAACCTATAAAAATGGCGCTTGCACAATGTAATGTATGTGTAAACTGTAAATGCATCCATAATAAAATGGCAGAATGAGTGTAAAGCCTATCCTTCTGCTTAAACGACTCAAATGCTATTTTGCATAAGTAGTTCTTAATCATTTTCTGAACTTGATATGACATACAGCATCACTGTTGTTTGAGAAAATCTTAATACGCATGCGTAAAATTGCTACTTCAATGAAAATCGCAAAAAAGGTTACCATAAATACAGGAACTTCAAAGGAGAAGGATTATATTTATATTTAAAGCGCAATGATAAGTCTTTATAAAAGTCTCAAACCCTCTACGTTTAAGGTATTCGAAATTTAAATTTTAAACTGTGCGATCGAGCAGTGGGGAGTGAGCACTTCTCATAAGGCAGGTGAGGGATAAAAATGGAGATCGTTATAGAAAACTCAATTTCTTCAGCGTTCGACATAGGAAATTTCACACCATGAAAGAATGCACGAAATGAGACGAAACTTATTATACACGTAGCTCGACAAGTTCAAGGAAGAGTCAAATGAAAACCTTGAATAATTGTTTTTCACAATTTATTGAACAAAACTGGCACACACCTCTATCATTTGTCAATGCAATCTCCATTTTGTGCAATACAAAGTCCTCCAGCGCTTACAAAGTGAATAGATTCCTGTAGAAAATATTCTTTCGGTAGCGTGTACAGCTACTCATGCACCACTTGCTGCACCTCTTCATCGGACCTGAAAGTATTTCCTCCCATCGCATCTTTGAGTGGTCCAAAGATGTGGTTATCACTTGGAGCAAGATCTGGTGAATACGGGGTGTGTGAAAGACACTCGAAGTGCAGGTCTTGTACGGTTATAACCGTTGCGCGGGTAGAATGGAGCTGAGCATTTTCATGTAGCAATACGACACTAGTACTCAGAAGTCCACGTCGTTTGGATTTGATCGCAGGCCGAAGATGATTCCTGATAAGATCTGCATACGTGTCACTTGTTACAGTGTTCCCATTAGGCATACAGTGCTCCAAAATGACGATTCGTTTATCCCAAAAGAGAGTCAGCATAACCTTCCCTGCAGTTGGCTGCGTGAGGAACTTCTTTGGATTTGGTGAGGAGGGATGGTGCTATTCTTTTGTCTCTCTTTCTCTCTCTCTCTCTCTCTCTTGGTTTCTGGCTGATGATAGTAAACCCAAGTTTCATCTCCAGTAACAATTCTCTGTAGGAACTTTTCACATTCTGCTTCAAAGCGCCGCAAAAGTTCTTGACAGGCATCAACACATCGTTGTTTCAATTCGGGAATCAGCTGGCATGCCGCCAACCTTGCAGACGCTTCGTTGGACTGGAGCACATCACGAATGATGTGGTGCTCTGAACCATGACTGATGTTCCAAATTTCGGCTATTCATCCATCGTCACTCGGCGATTTCCCATCACAATACTTTCAACTGCGGTAATGGAGTCTGGTGTCACTACTGTGCGCTTGACCTGATCGAGGAGAAACTGTCACAAAACTCACGCTGTTTCGGAACTTCTTAGTTCATTCGTACACTTGCTGAGTGACAGACGGACATGCATCACCATGCTCCAACTTCATTCGACGGTGAATTTCAATAGGTTTCACTCCTTCACTACTCAAAAACCGGATGACAGAACGTTGCTCTTCTTTGGCTCATGTCGCAAGTGGGGCGGCCATCTTTACACTACTACTGTGACGTCACTAATCTTGTGTGCACCGTGCTGCCATCTGTAAGAAATTCTTTTAGTCATTGGTAACAATATTGCCGAGTTAAGGATAATGACACTGCATTTTGAATTTTTATCGAAATTTTAAGGTTTTCATTCAACTCATGTTTGTATGGGAAAAGGAATTTGATTTCTGAGGAACTACATAAACGCGATGGGCGAGGACACAGTATAACGTGAACTGAACAAGAAGGTTGTATGATCTCCATGCTGGGCAAAATGGCATCGCACTGAAAGGAAAATACCCGGACGATGTCTTGGAGTAACGCTGACCATGCGTCGTTGACCTGTGTCCACAATTCATCAACATTGCGATGGGGGTTATTAAGAGACACGAAATCGTCTGCCGATGACATCTCATACGTTCTATTGGGAAGTCGTATGGACAGGACAAATTCTGGACACCTTATCGGCACTGTCAGCGGATACTGGAAGTGTAGGAGAGGGCGTTATCTTGTTGAAACTTGGCATTAGGGATACCGTGGAGAGATGGAAACAAAATTGGCTGCTGTACCTCGCCGATGTATTGTCATGCTGTCATTGAAGCTGATAAACCTAAGAGAGGCGAAAGGCTGTGGAAACTGATATCTCCCCAAAGCAGGCTGAGGATCCCTATGAAGCTCATGGATGACGGCTGTTGAAACTGATGACGCACCAAACCAGGCTGAGGAACCCTATGAAGCTCGTGAGTGGTAGCTCTTGAAACTGATAACGCTTTGGCACCCTCTGACGCTCATGTCGCTCTGTGACGCTAGGTCGAGGCACCCTATAACGCTCAACGAATGACAGCTATTGAAACTGGTAAATCCCCAAACCAGGCAGAGAAGCTCTATGACGTTCATGGGTGGAAGCCGTTGAAACTGATAATGCAACAAACCAGGCTGAGGAACCCAATGACGCTCATGGATGCCAGCAAGATCAGCCAGGTGACCACGTTGTCTTTTGATACTCTATCACGATCGTCGGAGCGGAGACAGAAGCGAGACTCGTCGCTGAATACGTCATGGGGCCCATTCGTCCCACGACGCACACACACACATGTTCGGTAAGGCAGCACTAAAACCTTCCGCAAGAATGAACTGCACTTAGTAGCACTCGTCACAATGCCTGGCGTGCGCACAAATCTGCTTCAGCTAATCTGCGATTAACAGTTCGTGTCGATATAAGAATGTCCATACCTGCTAGTATACCTGGTCGAATAACACTCGCTGTGGATTGAGGGGCTTTTTCTGCTTGCCACAGAATGCCCTAATCGAAGTGTTCTTTGGTACACCTACTGGATTTGTTTTTTCTTTGGGGGTTCGACAACCACCGAGAGCAACTTGAAGGGCTATAGGCAGTCATCCGTCCCTAATTAAGGGACATTGGGTCCAGAGAAGGGAGAGAGCCAGTGCGGTAAGGCAAACGTAACATCAGTGATTCACCGGGATCCCACCTACGTGCATCAATCCCACTACATAACCTTCCTCGAACAACTGTCACTACATTCGGTCGGCAGTATTTGCATCCCGATGCGTTTTCGGCTCAATACGACACAGGAACTAAGTATTCGCACGTAGCCATATAAGAAAGTCTCTGATTAGGTTATGCGTGTGACGGTAGGAACTTTAAGAAAGTAAAAACATAATTTTTTTAAGACCGATTTTTATATTATATTATTCAAATGCTGGACCGACAAGTAGAAGTAATTTACACTGCAATACCTTTTGCCCAGGTGGCGCAGTGGTCTAAGCGATGGCTTCTGATCATTCGTCCGAGATGGGTCTGGGTTCGAATCCCGGTGAGGCAGGGATGTTGTGTTGTCTAACGGCAGTGGTTCTCTCCCTTCCCTGGAACCGGTGACCCTAAATTAGGGACGGGCGACTGTTTATAGCTCATCCAGTTGCTCATGATGGTCGTTAAACCTTCAATAAAAAAAACTCTTTTGCTTGTATTACAGCGGCAACACGTCGAGGTATACTATCAACCAATTTTCGGTAGGTCTCGACAGGAATGACTCTCCACTCGTCCAACAGATCTGCTGCCTGAGTGGAGGGCGAAAGCGGTCGTTGTGGTCGATTTCGTATCCGTCCTCCAGTTCATCCCAGAGGTATTTATATGGGATTAAGATCAGGACTCTGAGCAGGCCAGTCCAACAATTCCACCTCATGTTTAAGAAACCAGTCATGCACACGTCGTGCAATGTGGCAGGGAGCTCGTTCGTGTTGGAAGAGACAACGGTCATTTGCCTCTTTCAACACAACAACGATTATCTTTCTGGATAATTCTACCCTACCAACATTTGCCACATTGTTGGTAGGGCAGAATTATCCAGAAAGTCGAGGTGCACTTCAGAGTTCATGGCTTGTTCTATAATAACCAACGGGCCGAGTCCATCCTCAAAAAACAACTCCATACCATGATGGAGTCTCCGTTGAGCTTAACAGTTGAAGGAACACAGTCCAACGATACTCGTTCGCTGGAATATTACCAAATCCAAACACGTCCATCAGATTGGAAGAATGAAAAGCGTGACTCGTCACTCCAATGAACAGCTTTCCAGTCGCCCACAGTCCAAGAACGACGGGAAACACACCACTCCAAACGACGCTTCACATTCACAGTAGTGATGTGTGCCGCTTCTCTACCGTAATAACTTTGTGCAATTCCCTTCGGATACTTCTGATACTAACCGAGCCATTACAAGCATGTCCTACTTCAGAAACGATGGAAGCATCAGCGGAAGAACGGGATTTCTTAACAGTACTTACCGTGGCTCTTCTGTCACGTTCCAGCATTTTGTGCGGCCTTCCTGAAGGATTTATTTTTGCTTAGTTGCACCATCCTACTTCCATCTCTCTAGGACATCACTTACAGTTGATTTTGGTATGTTTGGTTTAGCTGCAATGTTCGATATCGAAACATTGCTTAAATGACATCCCATGACCAGCCCACGCTGGAACTCGGAAAGTTCACGTCCACTTGGCATATCCAGCTTCAAAGTTGCTGATAGCACGATTGAACATCTCAGCTTTATATACGTACATCCCTACTCACAGCGCACCTTCCTGCGCCTTCGTTCTTTCCACTTATGCAAATATTTTGTAGTGTCTGAATGCATTTGATAATATAGTCTATGCTGCTTGGTCCGAGCTACCCGAGATGAGCCTGACACCTAGCGGACTCGGGTTTATACCGATCGGCTCGACCAGTAGAGGTCACTAAGAGAAACACAGCTCTCATGCCACATCGAAGATTTGGTCTTTGCCCCATGCCGGAAGAGAGGTCGTTAGTCAAGGCTTGGATCACTGCTGCACCAAAAAGGCGTTTACATACAAAGCCTGTACCATAAAAACGAAGAGTCATTTTTTTTAGTTGGCAACAGTGCGAAGGAGAAAACCAGCTACGAAGACGACTAACTGAATTAAGAAAGTTTCTATTGCAACAGTGATTTGCCGTGGCAGATGGTTCTGGTTTTGTTATTGCGTACCTATTTAAAGTAGGCCTGCATTTCGCCATGCAGTTATGGAAGTGAGTGATTCACAGCTAAGAAGAGAAACGTGTTGTGCGATAAAATGTTTCTATTGTTTGGGTAAAACAGCTTCAGAAAGAGTTGATTTAATGAAAAAAAAACTTAAAAAGATAAATGTTTGGGTTAGTCAACAATTTTTAGATGGCACCATGATTTCAAAAAATCGTGTTTGTCACCAGAACTCGCTCTTTGGCCTGGTCGACCTAAAAGTGTTGTTACGGAGCGTATTGTTTTTTTTTTTGTTTTTTTTATTTTTTTATTGGAGGTTTAACGACCACCGTGAGCAACTCAATGGGCTATAAGCAGTCGCCCGTCCCTAATTTAGGGTCACTGGTTCCAGGGAAGGGAAAGAGCCAGTGCCGTAAGACAAACACAACATCCATGCCTCACCGGGATTCGAACCCGTACCCCGTTCGGACGAATGATCAGAGGCCATCGCTTAGACCACTGCGCCACCGGGGTGGCAGGGAGCGTATTGTTAACACTGCTTGGGCAATCCTGCAAGAAGATTGACGAATGACATGTAAAGACATAGCGGCGTCAACTAATATTTCAAAAACGTCGGCATTCCGCATTCTACGCGACAAATTACTGCTGCATCGTGTGTGTTCTAGATGGGTACCTCATTCCCTGACGAGAGAACAATTGTTAGGAAGAGTTCAGGCGTGTCATGAGGGGAAAGAAATGATTGCAAAGGATCCGAACTTTCTAAACACAATAATAACTACCGATGAAACATGGGTCCACTATTTCGACCCCCTCACAAGCACGCAACGAATGTCTGGAAACACACAGGCACTCCTCTACCGAAAAAAGTCCGCCAAACCAAATCAGCTGGGAAGACATTATGATAATGTTCTTTGATCATAAAGATGTAGTCAACCATCCCGTTCCTCCACAAATTACTGTCAATGCTGAATACTACATTTTCGTCTTGAAACGTGTGCGGTGATACATATCGATTATGCGACCGGAACTGTTGTGCAAGTAGACCCTACACCATGTTATCGCCCACCCGCATACGGCTGTTTGTGTTCAACAGTTTCTTACGAAATGGGGTATTGAAATCATGTCACAGCCTGCCTACAGTCCTGACCTCGCCTTGTGTGATTTCTGGTTGTTTCCAACGAAGAAGGAGAAGTTCCGTGCTGCAAAATTCAACACAGATGTTAACGTTTTAGTAGAAGTTCAATCTATACATACATATATTTGAATACTAAATTACGTGGGAGATAGGCAATGTATATTAGAACAAAGTCCTCTATAATACTGTTACTCATATACTACGTGGGTAACAGTATTATAGAGGACTTTGTCCTAATATACATTACAGATGTTGACGTCATTCAAGCTGTACAGGGGTCGCTAAAGCAGCTTCCACAAAATACCTTCGCCACATGCTTTGAAAAGTGGACTGAACGATGGGACCGTTGCATATCATCCGAGGGAAGATACTTTGGGAAATAATAACATATATTTTGCTGTACCTATATTTCTTCAAATTGTGTGATTTTATTCTTTTTTATAGTACAGCCGTTGTACTTAGCGATGATTCTTTCAATATCAGTTGCAGTGACATGAACGTTTGAAATGCTCATGATAATGTCATTCACAAACTGATAAAGCATATCTGCAATTGTTTTGTTTAAGTACAAAATCTGAGAAAAGTTTGAGTATGTAGACTCTGCAACTAGCATGAGTAGTCATTTAAATTATATTAAAGTATTAAAGAAATAAGTTATGACTAAACAAATGATAGCACTACAAAAACAAGAAACGCACTTATGCATGTAATTTCTATACAGATATTAATACTTAGAAAATAATGTAAATTGGAACTTTATTCTTCTGTCTAGCTTACAATTTTTTTTAAATTACATCTCTCATTTGCTTTTCGTTTAATTTCTGTGAAGTATTGCGTACAGTCTTCGCATTTGGTAGCAGTTAATTCATCAGTTCGTATTTCTTCTTTCTTTTCAGTTAAATCGTTCTTTGCCCAGCACATAAATACCATTCATTTTCTCCTGTATAGCACAAAATGCATTTGCAAAAATTAATCGTGATTATCAGTTAATACATTTCTTTCTTATCTGCCTGCATGGGTTCACATACCGCCAGTGCTAGGAGAAGCGTAGACGATGCGTATCTCTTTCCACACGTCTGAGCGTGGCTTCTGCTTTCTCAATCATCGTGTCGAGAAATCCTCTGTTCGTTTCAAAGTCCGCAGCACAGCTGGTCATGAACTTCAAAAGACGCCCGTGAGTAAGTCCATTTAAGTCCCTAATGCTGTCTGCTCCCTTATACCATGTTAGATCCTCCAAAAAGTACCGGAAATCGTTCTTTATAACAGAGTACGGCACGAGGTTTGCATATGTCGCCTTCCGATGGGAAAAGAGATTATATACACAATCCAAAATGCGCTGATGTACTGTAGCAAGAAGTTCGCGTAATAAATCGGACGAGACCATATGCGAATATTTCGTGTCTTCGTCCCGATTTGGAAGAACTTCTCTGTTGTCTTCTGAAGTTTGGCTCGCGTAAGCCATTAAATTTTTGATGGAGATTTGAGTTAAGAAATGCGTCACGTGACTGATGCATGACACTGCCTGATTTAGAGTGATGCTAAACCGATGTACTCTGAATGCAACCGAAGTTAAAACAAAGGCTGCGGCTTTCATGACCCCCTGCAGAACCTCCTGAGATCTACGGATGCATTCTCCACACAGTTGTTCGTGGTGGATGCTTTTCACAATAGGACATGAGAAATACATCCTGTCTCGATGTGCCTTTAAAATTTTGCTTATGGCCTGTATTGTCAATCGCACTGCTTCATTTTCTTGGACCTCTAATACCTTCCTACTGGGTCTGTTAAATACGAACCATGTTTTAATATTCCGTATGACTACTCTGATACCAATTTCGACTTCCTGCAACAGCCAGTTTTCATCAGTCGCGTTTTTAAGTAGCAATCCTGACTGGAAGCGTTTCATGTTTACGAGATAAGTTACTGTTTGACTGGTGACGTTTACACAATACCTGATAGTATTCTCGACGAAATCTCTGTCTTTTGCCCAAAATGAAGTGATTGGTGGAACATCATACTCGTCTGTCTCTTCTACGTAGACAAAATTGTCTTCTTGCTTCTTCTCTTCCATGGAAAACGTGATTTTCTGATCCTTACAAGATTCCAGAAGGCGACTTAAGTCTCGAAAATAGTTTATCATTAAGTGAGAACTGGTGTCTCCGCTAGCTCTGGTCTCATCGATTAAGTCAGTCAGAGGAGCAATACCGTGCGATATATTCCTCCACCATGACATTAGCGATAGCCATTCTAATATTACGATTTCCGTGATTTTGCTCCCAGAAATAACGGGATGAAAAAGATCCATTTTAATGTCACTCTGTGGTGAAGGCTCTATAAGTGGTCTCAGGAGATATCGGTTCAAGAGATAGCCAGTCAGCATAGCATCGTGATGTTTTCTAATCTGGTTTTCTTTAAATCTAAGTTCTGCCTTCTCTATGAAGCTGTGTGGTAGCGTACAGCCAAATTTCAATCTGTCGATCTTCGTTCTTCTCCAAATTTTAAAAGACTGTTTCCTCTGAAGGCACACGAAGCCATCCGCTGTCTCGATGTAGACCGGTTCACATTGGTGGTAGGTATGTAAGGTCGTAGATAAATGGGAGATTTCGTCTTGAAATGCCATTGGAATTATTCCCTGACTGAAAGAAGGCACATGTAAATTGTTTACAAAAAGTGATTCTCTTACAGCTTCTCTTCTTTGCTCTTCTTGAGTGAACCTCAATTTAGAGGAGAATACGCAACACTTCATTTGTTTTCTTTCTGATTTACATCCAGTCCAGTCTTCCATAGAGATAAAGCTCATCCACAAAAAATCCATATCGTTTATACTTTTCCTTTCTTCAAATAACCTGCAAGAGAAAACACAAGGCTTTCATTATAACAGAAATACATATCAAAACTCACGTAACCATAATTAACTGGCTCTACAGATTGAGCATCTCTTTTCCTAAATGCCCTGGGTCGAACGGTTTTAATATTTCGCGCACATAACTTCTGCAAGAAGTCCGCGTCTTATCTGTATTCAATACCGTAATTTATCTGCCTCTGTGCAATATATTTCTGCCGCCCCGGTGGCGCAGTGGTCTAAGCGATGGCCTCTGATCATTCGTCCGAACGGGGTCCGGGTTCGAATCCTGGTGAGGCATGGATGTTGTGTTTGTCTTACGGTACTGGCTCTCTCCCTTCCCTGGAACCAGTGACCCTAAATTAGGGACGGGCGACTGCTTATAGCCCATTGAGTTGCTCACGGTGGTCGTTAAACCTACAACAAAAAACAAAACAAAAAAATATATATATTTCTACAAAATATGCGCATTTTACTTTTTTTGTAAGGCTTATAATGTTTTCCGTTTAAAAAGTCACTATTTAAAACATTAATATCCTATTATCTGTCAGTTGAACTCGCGTGACTGTAATATTCGAAGTCTTAAGCAACGGATACCTAGCACACAGAATTCTTTAATTACTGAGATAAGTGGAACTACCCAACGGCCAGAAAAGAGTCTATTTCAAAATTATGGAAATCACTGTCCCTCATTATCCAAATGCTTCAGGTCAAATAGGCATCTAAGATAATCATCAACCACATAATAACGAGTATCTCTACTTTTCAAATGAAACCACAACTTCTTTACATACAGAAAGTTGTGAAATTACAAGGTAACACAACATTGAGCTATACACAATATCGCCACAGTTTCTTGGTGCTTGCCTCAACATTATATCTCTCATTCTTATCTGTCAACGCGCACACGTCACGCACTCTGGTATCAAGTTTGTTGCCAACTTTCATTCAGCGAGTGAGAAAACATAACGTTAAGGCTGAAAACGCCAAAAAGAGAATGAACTCAAATTTACATAGAGGAAGAAACTAAAAATGAAAGTTAAATTAGAGTATACGTCATAGGTTTTGCCTAAGAAATGAAACAAAAAACATAGCATCAGATTTAATAACACTTGAATCTAACGAAAATGTAATTTTAAAAAAGGGAATCAATGAGAAAGAACATAGGTAGCTTTCAAAGAACCAGGAAATGGATGCTCTAAGCATGAGGATGACCTCTGCTAGATGGCTCTTGTGACGTGCCTGCCAGCAGGACGCACACGACATAAAGGCAGATAGCAGTCAGAACGAACGTCCGCGTAGCTCAATTGGTAGAGTGACTTATTCCGGAATGAGGGGACCCAGGTTCATTTTTGTCCCGGCGTGGACAAAAATGACGGAAAAATTTACTTCGTTATAATGGCGCCCGAACTTTCCGGACGACCCGGCCGTTCAAAATCTCGCACTGGTGTGATGTTCTTTCCACACCGCGAGATAGCAAAAATAAGAGAACCCTTCTCCAGCGCTTCAAAAATAAATGCCGCCCCGGTGGCGCAGTGGTCTAAGCGATGGCCTCTGATCATTCGCCCAAAAGGGATCCGGGTTCGAATCCCGGTGAGGCATCAATGTTGTGTTTGTCTTACGGCACTGGCTCTCTCCCTTCTCTGGAACCAGTGACCCTAAATTAGGGACGGGCGACTGCTTATAGCCCATTGAGTTGCTCATGGTGGTCGTTAAACCTCCAATCAAAAAATATAAATAAATAAATAAATGTGTGGGACGTTGCATTCCACACACCAGATTTACTGGGAGTTCTCAAGTGCACGTTCTACAGCGGATGGCTGCCTACGACGATTCATCATGGTCACGGCTAAACCGTGGGCCATGCCCCGGCCCTCCTGCAGGGGCAGGGGGGAGATGTGACGTGCCTGCCAGGAGGACGCACACGACATAAAGTCAGATAGCAGTCAGAACGAACGTCCGCGTAGCTCAATTGGTAGAGTGACTTATTCCGTAATGAGGGGTACGGGTTCGAGCCCCGACGTGGACAAAAATGACGGATAAATTTACTTAGTTACACTCTTTAAAACGGCTTTTTCTTCCTTTGATATTTTAAACTGAATTAATTGCGTGTTTCTCCATGAATGTACACTACATTTATCCTTAAGTTATAGTCGGCTACACCCTTTAACCATGCCACGTATACTTTTATCCCGTTCTATTTACAACGCCATTTTCATCTTCGCTGTTATCACCACGAGCGCTTTAATTCAGAACCTTTTCAGCTATTCGCATCATTTCCCCGAACTACGTTTCCCACGTCGGTTTCATCTTTGCTGTTATCACGATTGCCTTCATTCAGAACCTTTTCAGCTATTTGCACCATAGCGCTGGAGTTTTCAACATCTGCATCATCTTCGCTTTTATCATCGTGATTTCCTTCACTCACAATCTTTTCATCTATTCTCACCATATCGCTGAATGGAGTCTTTCACGTCAGCTTCACCTTCGCTGTTATCATCTGGGGTGCTTTCATTCACAGCCTTTTCAGCATTTCCACCATATCGCTGAATTGAGGTTTTCAACTGAGTTTCATTTTCGCTGTTATCATCCCGATTGCTTTTTTTTTTTATTGGAGGTTTAACGACCACCGTGAGCAACTCAATGGGCTATAAGCAGTCGTCCGTCCCTAACTTAGGGTCACTGGTTCCAGGGAAGGGAGAGAGCCAGTGCCGTAAGACAAGCACAACATCCATGCCTGACCGGGATTCGAACCCGGACCCCTTACGGACGAATGATCAGAGGCCAGCGCCTTAGACCACTGCGCCACCGGGGCGGCCCCGATTGCTTTAATTCAGAACCGTTTCAACAGTTTTCATTTCATTTCATTTATTGATCTTGCTGCTACATATTAAAATTAATATTTCTCAATAGTTAAGCATAAACATAAAAATAACAGCAAAGAAGGGCAGGGAAAAGGCCTCGAGGAGATCTGACCAGCCTTGATCTCCCGAGGTTTAAGTCAAGACAAGAACATTGATGTAACAGGAACAGAGTCAAACAAGTTAGTAAAATCATGCAATGCATTGATTATGATACGCTTTCCAACATACTAGAAATCATAAAATGGCTGTAGAATAAATCGCACTCCTACGCCCTGACCTTTGATCCCATTTCGATGATATTCAACAGAACTGGTTCAGTGTACCTCCGAAATAACATGATAAAGTTTTGTGGCAATCGAAGCAATTTTTCGTAAGTTATGATGCATAAGGGCTATGGAATAGACCCCGCTTCTTTGTTATAACCTTTGATCAATTTCGCCCATTTTCAATAGATTCGTCCCCTGGCGAAGATCCCTACAACATACTAACATTTCATCCAAATTGAAACATTTTTACGTAAGTTATGATGCATAATGGCGATGGAAGTGATTCTGCTCCTATGTCCTGACCTTTGACCCTCATTTCTCCAATTTTCAATAGGGTTTGTCCCCAGATGATCCCCTACCGCATACTAATATTTAATCGAAATCGAACCTTTTTTTACGTTAGTTATGACGCATAAGAAAAGTGGAATGGATCCCGCTCCTATGTCCTTACCTTTGACCCCATTTCGTTCACTTTCAAAAAGGTTCCTTCCCAGGTGATTCCCTTCCACATACTAAAATTTCATCGAAATCGAACGATTTTTACGCGAGTTATCGTGCAGACGAACATACGCACACAACGCGTGACGTAATGAGGCAGATGGGAATCACGGCCATCTGCTAGCAAAAGTGTGACGTCATAAAACTTTAATAGGATCCACACATTTGTTTGACTGCTGACGTCATGAAAATACAGGTCGCGCCATCTTTTTTCTTCCCAATTAATGCGTTCCCAAGGATGAAAATGTGAACAACGATTAAAATAGCTTCATTTTATAACTTCGAATACTTAATATTTTCTAAAACATAACCATAATTATGCAATCCAACATTTGTTTGTCTACTGATGTCATCAAAGTACAGTTCGGCTATTCTTTTTCTGGTTTCAACACTACCAAAGGAAAAGTTATTGATTTTTAATATAATTTTGGTTATGTTTTAGAAAATATTCCAAGTTATTTTAAGAAGTTGTTTTAATCGATGTGCAAATTTTCATCCTTGGGAACACATTAATTGTGAAGGAAATGTGTACAAAAGTTTTTCCATTGGAAGTATAGGAAGCAAAATTACTTGACGTCCACCTTAATAATATGGAATAAGGGCGATGGAATGGATCGCAATCCTATGTCCTGACCTTTGACCGCATTTCGTCCATTTTCAATAGGGTTCGTCCCCAGGTGGTCCCCTACCACATACTGAAATTTCATCGAAATTGAACCATTTTTACGCACGTTATGGCGCATAAAGGCAATGGAATGCATCCCGCTTTTATGTCCTGACCTTTGACCCCAATTCACCCATTTTGAATAGGGCTCGTCTCCAGGTGGTCCCGTACCACATTGTAAAATTTTATTGAAATCGAACCATATTTACGCAAGTTATGACGTATAAGTGCATTGGAATGGATCCCGCTCCTACGTCGTGACCTTTGACCCCATTTGTCCCATTTTCAATAGGGTTCGTCCCCAGGTAGCCCGCTACCACATACTAAAATTTCAACGAAATCGAACCATTTTTACGCCAGTTATCGTGCGGACGGACGGACGGACGGAAAAAGCTGGAGCATATACGCTTCTTCAACCTACGGTTGGAAAGCGTAAAAAAGGAAACAAATATCAAATTAAACATCTAATTATAATATTGAATTAACAACATATCAAGGGGAAAATAATGTTAAAATAATGAAAAACATGAGTTGCTCTCCGAGCACCGATTTAACCGCAAAATGACGGACCCGCGCGGCGCTCACTATTGCGTCATCTGACCTTGAAAGCTATCTCGGTAGACTCTTTGGAACTTTCTGTCTTCAACTCAGTTATTATATTTTTGCTAGATTTTATAGTTTTGAAATTATTGAAGGAAGTCTGGTGTACACTTTTTTGGGACGCACAGATTTTTACCAAGGGACCCAGTACTGGAACAAAACGATAGACGTATTCTACGTCATAAGGTTTCGACTCATAAAATGAAGATTGATTTGATAATAATCAGATCGTGAATATCATCGAGTGAAACGAAAGACATGGAAGTGCATTCGCCACTCGATGCGATGATTAATTACACCTGAAATCGAGAAGCCGGCCTGAAACATGAGGATCGGAAATGGCCCGGTTTTCTTTGAAGAGCGAAATCAAATTCTGCTTTTACTTCGTGGGCTTTAACATCCTTTAAAACTGTGACCATGACGTCATCTGGACTGCTACTAGGACAAGCCGCGAACGATAACCGATAACTCGCATATAGTTGGCAGCGAAGTTATGTCTATTATAACAAATTCTAAAACACGAACGCGTAAAATGTATGGCTTCCAGAACAAAAGTACAAACCATTCTAAAAAAGAAATGCTTAAAATGTATCATGAACTACTTTCCTTCACGCCTTCACGTTGGTTGTGATCAGGCAGGATGTAAACAAAGCGGAAAGAAACAATCAGATCGGGAACAACGTTTTTCATTTTGTATCGCGAAAGACAGACACACACACACACACATGCACAAACTTATTTTTATTAATATAGATTAATCAAGAGTTCAGCTAACAGACGGAGTATCTCCATTTCTTCGTTTTTCAATTCAAACGATTTTTTAAAATTAATGTTAGTGAGCCAACTTTCGTGAAAAGGTTCAAGTAAAAGGCCATCTAGTTTTTTCCTCTCGACAACCATACATATGTCAAGCCGAGAGCGAATTCATAATAGCATTGAAAAAATCCATGATTAGTGACATGGGGTTGGTGTCATGGTGATTGGTCGTGTCCTATAGGAATAATGACCATTACAAAACTGACCAATTTTAATAATTTTAACTGAAATTCCTCAATGATTTTTTGTTTTTGTTTTTTGTTTTGATTGGAGGTTTAACGACCACCGTGAGCAACTCAATGGGCTATAAGCAGTCGCCCGTCCCTAATTTCGGGTCACTGGTTCCAGGGAAGGGAGAGAACCAGTGCCGTAAGACAAACACAACATCCATGCCTCACCGGGATTCGAACCCGGACCCCGTTCAGACGAATGATCAGAGGCCATCGCTTAGACCACTGCGCCACCGGGGCCGCAAATTCCTCAATGACACGGAATTTTTGGAATCAGAAGGCGTCAAAACCGAACAACTAATTGTCCCAAGTCTGGTATAAAGAGCGGATTTTTTCAATTCTTATTAAAATTGGTCAGTTTTTTAACTATCATTATTTTTATACGAGACGACCAATCACCATGATACCAACCCCTGTCTCTCACCAGGTCCTTCCCTTTCTCTTTGGCAAGTGTTACCGCGATCGGCTGAAGATCTTTGAAGGAGATAGGTAACAAACGACCCCTTCTCAAAACCCGGAAAACCCCCTAAAAATGCAAGTTTTTGGACGTTTGTTCCTCAATGACACGGAATTTTGGGAATCGAAAGGCGTCGAAACCTGACCATGGACGATGTCCAACCGCATGCAAAAAATCACGGTGATCGGATGTGTCATCTGGCACCCATGCCCGAACAACTAATAGTCTCGAGTCTCGTAAAAAGAGCTCCGCTCAGCCTTCGGCCTCGCTTCTCTCAATTAAACTGCGTACTGTCGACGACGCATGCGTGATAAACACGTGTGGCTGGTTTCTATAGTTACAACTACCGTTTTTCCTAGATTCGAGCCAAGATCAAACGCAGTATTGCACATATCTTATGAAAACATTCTCAGGTGTTTTGGGGCAAGCTTTGTACTTTAGACTTGACGTTAGTCAGAGTTCTTTGATGTTACACAGCAACTGACTGTCGTTTCCGAGCGTTGTTTATACACAAATAGTTAGAGTCTAAAACACCCGACTTTTTTCTTCTCCGAGAAATGTTGACATAAACAGGCTTTTCAACTTCACGCAACAGATGACCGACCTCCTACTGCGATTCGTTGCCATAACGAAAATGACGAAGTTCGAAGTATTTGTTTAGATATTTGGGGATCGTGGCTTCCTTTTGTATACTTAAGAGTGGAAGGGGAAATGTCTTTACATTTGGAACAGAAGTAGATAGTCAGGTACCTGGTATGTAAGAGGAATTCCTACGAGAAATGGCACTTCTCCCTGCGTCACATTCCGTTTATTAGACTGAGTTCAGCTCAGTAGAACAGCTTTGTTTCTCAAGAGGGAAGCCTTGCGTTACTTGGAGTTGTGAAAATAAACCTATTTTCAGGAGGTGCGATTCGAACCCATATCTTCTCGTCAGCCGGAGCCAGTTATACACCCGAGTGAACTATACCGACTTTTGCTTATCGTTGCAACTTGCCGTTTTGACATGCGCGCCACCTGGGAGGGAGGTATGGCAAATACACTGAAGTGAAAAAAAACTGGTACAGACGAACTTATGCAAAATTCATAGCAACGTTACTTATGCGCGTACTCAGTTGCGTCCCAGTACGTATACTGTGTAAAGCAATCTACATCCTTGCCAGCTGCTAGAGCTGTTTTCGGCATGAGAATGACAAGTCATAACGATTTAAACGATTTTCAACGCGGTGTCATAGTGTGCGCTCATAAGATGGGCCATAGTATTTCGGAGGTAGAAACGAAGTTCTGATTTTCACGGACGACCATTGCAAGGGTGTACCGTAACTACAAAAATTCCGGCAAAACCTCCAACCCACGATACCAGTGTGGCCGTAAAAAGACATTGGGTGAACGTGACTATCGTCGGCTGTCAAGAATGGTTTCACGCGATAGGCGTGCAACACTCTCGCAGGTATCCAATGCTGGAGCCTCAACAAGCATCAGCGTCCGGACTGTGCAAGGTACCCTGCACGATATGGGCTTCGGGAGCCAACACCCAACTCGAGTCCCCTTGATTGGTGCACGACACAGAGCTATGCGCATCGCTTGGGCACGACAACACTGACACTGGACACTTTGAAACTGGAAACAAGTAGCCTGGCCTGACGAGTAGCGTTTCCAACTGTATCGGACAGATGGAAGGATTCGTGTGTGGCGCAAACTCCATGAATCCATGGATCCCGCCTGTCAACAGGGAACTGTACTGGCTGGTGGGGGGGGGGTCCGTAATGGTATGGAGTGTGTTTAGCTGGACTTCTCTGGGACCTCTGGTACGTCTACAAGCGTCTGTGACCCGCCAACGCAATGTGCGCATCCTTTCTGACGAAGTACACCCGTTCATGTCCTGCATTCATGCAGGTGGGTTGGGCCTGTTCCAACAGACAATGCACCTCCACACAAGGGTCGGGGCGCCACATTATGGTTAGTGGAGCATTCATCTGAGTTTGGGGTGTTTCCATTCCCACCCACGTCCCTAGATCTGAACGTGATAGAGCACATTTGGGATGCCATACAACGCGCTATCGAACACAGGAATCCGAGACCTTGGAATACACCAGAATTGTGGAACGCTCTGCAGGAAGTATGGTGTGCTTTGCCTACAGCATATTTCCAGAAGCTAATGGAGTCCATGCCCCGTCGTATTTCTGCAGTCTGGCGCTCCCGTGGGGGACCTACCAGGTATTAAACTGGTGTACCAGTTTTTTTTGGCACTTCAGTGTATATCCCCCTTGAAAAAAGGATTGAGACGAAATCGTATTTTTCCGGGTCAGCCCTCAAACCATGCATATAGGAGGTCACTGCAGAAGAAGGAATTCTGGTTAATTCCAGACGATGTGTCGAAGAATTATCACACATTATTTTCGAACTGTACCACTAGAAGATGCATTTTTACATTCGGTCACCAATGTGAAAATAATGCCTCAACTGTTCCTGTGGTGGTTGGTACAATATTAAGTATAAACAGTGCACAGGTGTAAAGGTTAGAACTAGCTGAATGGTTCTAAGCAAACAAAGGTTAAAGGAATTTTCTTTGCACTTAAAAGTGCCTACATATGGGTTAATTGCGGTCTGCTGCACAGTTGTGGCAAAATATCACGTACATAAAATAAAAGTGAAAAGTGAAGGCTAAACAATTTATTTTTAATTGATGAAAGCCCGTCAATAATGACCGAGGGAAATGAAATTTATGATACAGAAATTATTGACTTTTATTTATTGAGTTTCTGGGTTCTACGTTAATAGATAGCGACGTTATCTCACGGCTTTCTGAAAATTTCCCAAGCAGTCGGTTATGGAATTTGATACGACGGGCTGTCCGTTTGTTATGTGTTTTGCAAAACCTTTAGTCCCCATTTCGTCAACACTTCCTTGTATACAACATTTTTTTGTATACACTGACAGTGAACCCTGTATCAATTTCCCCTGATGTTTTCCGTGAACTATTTTTATCTTGACGTCGTCAGATCGTCGTACTCTTCACGTTGCCACACAGATGACCTTTGCTAAACACCGGTTCAGGTAGATACACTGGCGGAAAGTGAAAAAAGAACGCCAAGAAGGAATTGGCGGACGATCATGAAATTTACATATGTTAATGGGGTCGAGTTTACGTAGGTGTGATGTTAATTTCGGGACCAACCGGTAAGCGCTTACGCCACAGCGCTGCATAATATGCAAATTATCGTCGATGGTATTTAAGGAGTACGGCGAAGTGAATGTAATCAGTCGTCGGCGTACGGACACGTGCGAAGACCCTGAAGAAGCTGCAATGCCTGGACATGGAAGATGTGTACGATTTCAGCAGTTATCGGACTTTGAGCGAGGTCGTCTGGTCGGCCTCCGCGAGGCCGGGTGGTCGTATCGCCGCATTGCTGAGCGAATTGGACAGGAAGTATCAGTGGTGGTACGTAGGTGGCGTAGATGGTCCGAGGAACATTCCCACACGAGAAGACGTGGAACCGGGAGTCACAGACGGACTGATGAGCGGACCGATCGACGCATGAGAAGAGCGGCGTTGTCTGCGACGCAAATCCGAGCTGCCGTTGCACCTGAGGTGACTGTGCGAACAATCCGCAACAGTCTACTGGATGCAGGACTACGTGCACGTGTACCTCTGGCATGTGTACCTCTGACTCCAGCCCACCGTCAGGAACGGCTGCAGTGGTGTCGCCAACGTCTGCACTGTAGAACGCAACGGCGATCTGTCGTGCTCAGCGATGAAAGCAGATTCTGCTTGGGAGCCTCCGATGGCCGTATGCGTGTTCGCAGACGCACAGGGGAGCGTCTTCACCCTTCTTGCATCCGCCAGAGACACACAGGGCCTACACCTGGTCTCCTGGTGTGGGGAGCGATCAGCTCTCGCTCCCGTACACAAGTAGTGTTTGTACCGGGTACGTTAAACAGCACCTCCTACATCAACAACATCATTCAGCCCGTTGTTTTGCAATTTGTAAGGTCTGTCCATCGTGGTGCTTTACAGAAAGAAAATGCACGCCCACACACGGCACGTGCAACGCAATATGCACTTCAGGGTGTGAGACAACTTCCATGGCTTGCACGTTCACCGGATTTGTCCCCCATTGAGCACGTGTGGGATTTTATGGGACAACGACTTATCCGGTCTCCACGGCCAGCCACGACCATTCCCGATTTACGCGTCCAGGTTGAGGATGCTTGGAACTCAATACCCCAAACTTACATCCAACATCTGTACGACAGACTCCATGCCAGAATTGCACAGTGGGATGCAGTTCATGGCGGTTCAACCTCGTACTAACCATGTTACATGGAAATGTTATTTTTCAGTTTACCAGCAAATACAGCTGTATTTTGCCATAATGTTTTGATCACGTTATCCTCTGTATTCCGTTGTTATGCTGTATAAATTTCGTTGGTATCAGACGTCTCCTTCTTGGTGTTCTTTTTTCACTTTCCGCTAGTGTATATTACGACTTTCCTAACGTCTGTCCCTGAGCCTTGTTGATGGTCATGGGAAAAGCAAGCGTAATTGGAAATTGCCGTCGTCTTAAAACAAATGGCACGTCTGTGCTGGTTGGGACTAAATCGATGCGAGGAATGAAGACAGTCTCCTTTTCCTCAGTGCCTGTCAACACTTGGGCAATGATTAGATTGGGCTTCACGGATTCTACAGCTAATCGCGTCCCATTACAAAGACCACATTTAGTGTTCAAATTCCTGAGCAGCATAATGGCACTTCCAACCTTCAAGTTCATTTTGTGCACCGGCATTATGAATGGGGTTTGTTCATTCAAGAATTTCACTGGATAGTTTTCCGTGTCATTTTTATCACTATAGTCAGGGCAATCACTGCTTAGATAAGTGACAACGCTCCCGTCCAAAAGTTTCAGAACATGCTCATTTATTTCGTCAACGTCTGTAATTTTTTGGGCGAAGTATTGCCATTTTGGAATATTTTTCTATATCAATAGCACTAAGCCTTTCTAAAACGTTTCGTTCATAAGGGAAACTTCGCAGTTCTATGGAATTTCTATGATCTCCTCAGGCGGACCCTTATCATTCGTAAGTTCCAATACATACAGATGAGAAAACTTTCTCTGGTCCCCATTTCCTGCGTGCAAAGCTCCTGCTCGATGGTAAATTTGTACGTTAATTCGGAAACAATAGGGACCGTATTCAGGAGGCAGAGCAATATTAGCTCTCATGGACGCAAACGCCAAAGCGCTATTTATTGATCTTATGTTGTCCATGAATGTTTTCGAATATTGATGCGGTCCTTTCATTAACTGCTGAATAACAGGGGCTGATCTTATATTATTTAATTTTACTTTGCCTTTATGACAGCATTGCGTAAAAAGTTTGTCAGATGACTGTTCTGCCAAAAAATGCTTTGCATGACAAAATTCGCACGGTTATGAGCGTCTACATTTGGTTCTACAACGTTAACTGCGTCAAGAACAGCTTGGTTTCTAGTTTATGGATTTTGCCGGCGGATTGTAACACCATATTTCTGGCGCAATATTTGCGACTGTGGCATGTTTGCAATCTGATGCCGTTCACGACCTTGTGCAATTTGTTCTGACATCATGTTTGCAATTCGGTGTCGTTCCCGACTTTGCTCAGTTTGCTGAGAAGTCATATTTGCTACGCGATGACGATTCCGATGGCGTTTTCTGTGCACAACAGACATTTTTCCCCGACGGGCACTTTCTTACTACACCTTTCGTTTTTTTTGCTGCTTCCTTCTGAAACCCTACTTTGTCAGCAGATTTTTTCATTTAAGAAGCATATTTTCAGTGTTGTTGTTAAAACTCAAGCAAAAAAAGTCGATGTTTTGAGGCAAATGAACCACATTATAAATTAAATGACTTCGAATCGCACACATCCGAAAAAAAAAAAACTTCGAACGAAAGAAAAAAGATGTAAACAAGCATTAAACAGGAACGGTTACGGATAACACAGTATGAACACCGGAATATATATATATATATATGTTCGTCTTTTTCTGTTAAACATAGTAATAAAGCATATCAAGGCTATGTCAAGTAGAACCAAAATTCCTGACGTAAAGTTTTTGTATCTCTAAAGAGTTGACCTTGTGACGTAACGCATCTCTGACGGCAAGTGAGAATTATTTGGATTAGATGACGTCTCCATGGCTCCGAGCTCCTACAATCATCCCACGTTGAAAGTCCGTCAAATCGCATTTTTCACCCATCTCGTCACGCAAAAAATCACTTCTACTACTGTCGCAAGCACTAAGCTTTCCCTTTTTATACTAGCCTCGCCCTCTGGCGGGAACAGTGTGCAGCCATAGCTCATTTGCTTAAAACTGTCCGGTGGTCATAATAAAGTGGCCACTCAGAGTATATATACTGCTCCGTAAACTTCACCTGCTCAGCCGTTCGGTCTCCAGGCGCGCTCATTTCTTTAGGCTGCGGTTGGTCATTATCTAATGGCTCATGGGTGCATATGGGCAAATCTACTGCTCAAAAGTGTTGTCCGGATACTTTTGGTAATATAGTGTATACAAAATTATCACCCTAAAGTATTTTTTTCTATCAGGGTGTCTAACATTCCCCGTGAGCATGGAAGGCATAAAAGAACCAACCCTTCATATTTTAGTACAACACGTTCGATGTAAATCTTCCATGCCTCTACCAGAAATAAATTCGTGGTTGAACCCAAGCAATTAGCGAGAAGCCTGCTCTTCATTTCACTCTGCTACCTTAGTTTTAACTATGCAACTGTATTAATACTGCCCAGGTGGTGCAGTGGTCTAAGCGCTGGCTTATGACCATTTATACTTGAAGTGACCGGGTTCGAATCCTGCTGTGGTATGGATATTGTGTTTGTCTTACGGCACTGTCTCTCTCCCATCCCTAAACCCTAAATTAGGGACGGGCGACTGCTTATATCCCATCGAGTTGTTCCCGGTGGTCGTTAAACCTTCAATCAAATAAAATGTATTAACAAAATTTCAACAAGAAAAATTAATCATTCTTCACGACAAATAATTTTGAAACAGTTTCAAACGCACTATTGTTTCCTTTTCTTTACAGAAATTTTCACCATTTTATCAGTTATACCTTCCTAGTAGCGTGTTCCTCCGCCATTAACCTGTAAGATTACCCGAATTTGTTGGGGCATGGAACTAGAAGCGTCGCACACGAATACCGCACCACGAAGAAATGACTGAGTCCCGTGGTTACTACATATTGCACGGCAGTACAGTCTCACTGCGCACAGCCCATTCTGCCTCATCCCAGAGATCCTATGTGAGGGTTTAAATCCGAGGAATGCTCAAGTCTTTGATGCAAAGATAATTCGTTGGCATGTTCCTGAAACCATTCGCTGACGATACGAACTTTGTGAGAGGATGCATTATCCTGCTGGAAGTGCTTGAGGATAAGCCCCTGCCATGAAGGAACAAATTTGGTCAACAACGATGTTCAGATACACGAGGCTTGCAGCCATCCACTTATGAGGATTATCGTGTCCAATACGTGAAATGAAAGCATTCCCTACACAATCACACCGCCACTACTAGTCTGTTTTGTTGACAACTGACAAGTTGGCTCCATAGCGTCATGCTGCTAGCCCAAATTGCGCTCAGAAAGGTCAAGGGTCAGGCCAACTAAGTCACCTGACCTTTCTTCTATCGAGCATATCTGAGCCGTCAGCTGTTACCATAACTCAATATCAAGAATCTTGTACAACATGACTTGACACAACCTACAGGACAACATCAGAGTTTTGCTTTAGTCTATGCCACGCTTCATATTATCATTCATCGTAGCCAGCTGTGGCTTTACGAGGAGCTAATTTTTTTATTGGGGTTTAACGACCACCGTGAGCAACTCAATGGGATATAAGCAGTCGCCCGTTCTTAATTTAGGGTCACTGGTTCCAGGGAAGGGAGAGAGACAGTGCCGTAAGACAAACACAACATCCATGCTTCTTTTTTTTTTTTTTTTTGATTAGAGGTTTAACGACCACCGTGAGCAACTCAATGGGCTATAAGCAGTCGCTCGTCCCTAATTTAGGGTCACTGATTCCAGGGAAGGGAGAGATCCAGTGCCGTAAGACAAACACAACATCCATGCCCGACCGGGATTCGAACCCGGGCCCCTTACAGACGAATGATCAGAGGCCAGCGCCTTAGACCACTGCGCCACCAGGGCGGCTATCCATGCTTCACCGGGATTCGAATCCGGACCCCTTTCGGACGAATGATCAGAAACCATCGCTTAGATCACTGCGCTACCGAGGTAGCTGCGCAAATTTCTAATACTTATGCTACGACTCTCCTGAAATAAATAGACCTATTACTGTGATAATGTATTCACGTCTCTATTTTTTCACAATGCAGTTTCATCACGATGGAAGGCTTGCTTTGAGGTGCATCACTTTTAGTTTGTCTAAGAGTGCATGTGAGTATAAACTAATATTTTATGCGACTGGTGTCCATTTTATCTTATCTTTAAGCAAAGCTCGTCTGCATACCTTTTCAATTAGAGTGAACCATCTGAAACTCATGAATCATTGATGATATCTGCATCACAGATTAAGAAAGCCTTTAAATACTTAAAGCTGTGGCTTGATGGAGGGAACATTTGTCGCTACCCTGAAGATAGATGGCTCTGTAGAGCGTAGTTCTCGTAAAACCTAATTCTTTATTTTTAGAATGTTTTGATTTTTGCGACTAATTTGTAAACAGACAAGTAACACTTATCAACATTAAAAGCTCTGCTACACTTGGAAATCTACGATTTCTCGTTAGAGCTAAAGCACTTAAGTAAAGTAGTTGGTCATTTATCTAACGCAAACTTAAGGAGCTGCTTTCACATTTCAGGCATTACATCCAAATCAGTTATGAAATTCGGTTAAAAAAAACCCATGAGTGCTAAAAAACCTGGGTCATTTATTTTTATTTACACAAAAATATCAAATTTTTTTTTATCGGTTTACTTTCATTGTTAGATCTGTAGCTTTACCTTCAGCAGGAAAACACTTGATTTCTTCAAGGCGTGCTCTTAATGTCGCGTGGTGCTCTTTATCGGATTTACCCTGATTTGCATTCGAACATACTTCTGTTTTATACTGACGTCACTGTCGCTGACCTCAACTGCTTAATCGGCCTTTACCCTGACTTGCATTCGAACACATTTCTGTTTCATTGTGACGCCAGTGCCGATGACCTCAGCTGTTTTATCGAGTTTACCCTGACTTGCATTCGAATGCATTTCTGTTTCATTGTGACGTCAGTGCCGATGACCTCAGCTGTTTTATCGAGTTTACCCTGACTTGCATTCGAATGCATTTGTGTTTCATTGTGACGCCAGTGCCGATGACCTCAGCTGTTTTATCGAGTTTACCCTGACTTGCATTCGAATGCATTTCTGTTTCATTGTGACGTCAGTGCCGATGACCTCAGCTGTTTTATCGAGTTTACTCTGACTTGCATTCGAATGCATCTGTGTTTCATTGTGACGCCAGTGCCGATGACCTCAGCTGTTTTATCGAGTTTACCCTGACTTGCATTCAAATGCATTTGTGTTTCATTGTGACGCCAGTGCCGATGACCTCAGCTGTTTTATCGAGTTTATCCTGACTTGCATTCGAATGCATTTGTGTTTCATTGTGACGCCAGTGCCGATGACCTCAGCTGTTTTATCGAGTTTACTCTGACTTGCATTCGAATGCATTTGTGTTTCATTGTGACGCCGGTGCCGATGACCTCAGCTGCTTAATCGGCATTACTCTGACTTGCATTCGAACATATTTCTGTTTCATACTGTCGTCAGTGCCGCTGACCTCAGCTGCGTACCTATCCCGTCTGGTAGCTATGTTCATAATAAAACACGCCGTCCCGGGGCAGCATTTTTGTTGAGAAGGGCATAGGGGGGGGGAGGGGGCTGTGAACAACCTTGAGCAAATAAATGAGATAAAATCGGTTCCCCGTCCATGATTTGTGGTCAAGGTTTTTACCAGTTAACTTTGAAGTCAAGTACATCGTTCATTCTGCAGAAAATTCACTAGTTCACCAATCTTTGTGGGACGTACGTATTCCTCTGGTCCACACCGATTAGTGAACTAGTCAGTTATTAGCTGTGACAGACGATTCTGGGTTTGTTATTGTGCAGTTGTTTAAGGTACGTCTGCATTTCGCCATGCAGCTATGGAGGAGAGTGATTCAGAGTTAAGCAGTGAAATGCATTGTGCGATGAAATTTTGCTATCGTTTGAGTAAACGGCTTCAGAAACAGTTCATGATTTCAAAAAAGGGCGTTTTTCGTCAGAACTCACTCCTACGCCTGGTCGACCTGAAAGTGTTGTTACGTAGCGTATTGTTAACACTGTTTGAGCAATTTTGCAAGAAGGTCGACGAATGACGTGTGAAGGCATAGCGGCGTCAACTAATAGTTCTAAAACGTCGACATTCCGCATTATACGCGATAAATTACTGCTGCATCGTGTGTGTTCCAGATGGGTACCTCATCACCTGACGAGAGAACAATTGTTAGCCAGAGTTCAGATGCGTCATGAGTGGAAACAAATGATTGCAATGGATCCGAACTTTCTAAACACAGTAAAAACTGCTGATGAAACTTGGGTTCACTATTTCGTCCCCCTCACGTAGCGCGCAACGAGTGTCTGGAAACACTCAGGCTCGTCTCTTCCGAAAAACGTCTCTGCCAAACCAAATCAGCTGGGAAGGTGATGACGATGAGGATTTTTTTATCATGAAGGTATAGTCTACCAGCATGTCATTCCTCCACAAATTACTGTCAATGCTAAGTATCACATTTCAGTCTTGAAACGTTTGCGACAACAGAGACCAGAACTGGTGGGCAAGTGATAACGCCCTTCCACATGTGGATGCTTGTGTTCAATAGTTTCTTACTAAATGCAGTATTGAAATCATGCCAAAGCCTGCCTACAGTCCTGAACTCGCTCAGTGCGATTTCTGTTTTTTTCTAACAGTGAAGGAGAAGTTCCGTGGTGCAACATTGAACACAGATGCTGACGTCATTCAAGCTGTACAGGGGTCGCTAAAGCAGCTTCCACAAAATGCCTTCGCCACATGCTTTGAAAAGTGGACTGAACGATGGGACCGTTGCATATCATCCGAGGGAAGATACTTTGGGAAATAATAACATATATTTTGCTGTACTTATATTTCTTCATTTTGTATGATTTTACTCTTGGTTTTTATAGAACGGCCGTTTTACAATAGCACCTAGAGTATGCCAGGTGCTGGCCACGAGAGGAAGTGAACAGGGGACTTGGCTTTTGTGTTATATAACGCCTTTTAAGTTTAAGACTTTCCTATCAAAACAAGCACAAACTTTGAATATATCATCCTTTGGTAGAACCCTGTTCTACGTTCATTCTACGTTCAAGTCCACCGTTCATTCTGCAGAACATTGACAAGTACAACAATCGGTGAGGAACGTACTGCTTTGGTTCCCATCCAAATTAACCAGTTCATACCATAGGTACTACCTAGGATTCAAGTCAAATCTTCGCACTGATCAATCCAACATCTGTCTCTTCATGTTCCTGGACTATCTACAGTAGCATCTGAGGTATGTTAGGTGCTGTCCCCGTAAGGAAATAGTCAGGGGACCTGCCTCTTTTGTCATGTGACACTTTTAAAATTTAAGACTTTCCTATCAAAACAAGTGTTAAGCTTCTAATGCCGATATATCTGAGAGATCGGACTTTTTTATTTCGTTAAATTTGTTTGATTTGGGAAACTTAAGTTTATTTTAATTAGAACAATGAAGCAAAGAATACTTTTCAAACTGCTGAACGGAAAAAAAATACTTTGAAACATTTAGGTCCTTTCAGTAACTCGGAATTATGATAAACCGAATTGAATCAGAAAGAAGAACATGTGCTTAAAAAATACACGAGGATCGCTTGGAGGATTTTCCATTTTGTTAAGAGAAGCTTTAATTGGATCTGTCGGTTGAAGTGCCCCATAATCAATTAGAAGAATACGTGAGCGCACAATTTTGTACACTGTTCATCGCTTGAGTGGACAAAGGAAAGAAATATAATGAAATGCAAAGAAAGCGACGAAAAAATTCTTTCTCCTCTGATATGTACACAAAACTATAGGCATTTACATACTCTTATTATCCTGCAGTGTTTTATTTCGTTATCGTTGGTGCATTTTTATGCATATCCACCGAATATAACATGTTAGAAATAACGAAGAAAAAATAGAAAAGAAGGTAAAAACACAACTTCACACAAAGACTTCGAACATGGGGATTTACTTTTTCATGATCTGTTGCTTGGGAATAATGGAAATCCGGAAGCGTTTAATAAATTTATTATTTCTAGTCCGCTGCTTCTGAAAAATGTTTCTTATCGGACATATATGCGCAATACCGTGAAATAAAAAATACATTTACAGCACGTAGCGAGAAAACTTCACAACAGAAAAGAGACTGGAAATGGATGAACACTTTGGTAGTTTTTAAATGCCATATTTAAATGCACATTCGCAGTAGGTTTCAAACATTAAGACCCCCATTCCTTTATCTGACGTTTAGAAAGTTTCCTGCGCGGCGGTACACATACACTGAAGAGCAATTGAATTAGAGACAGCTGGCGTTATGCAAATGTGGCGCTGTGGACGGCCCTGTAAACGGAAAAGACATGACGTATGCTGCGATCCGACAATATAAGGAGTGATGCGACGGGAATCAGTAAGAGTCGGACGTAGTATGGGTAAGACGAACGATCTAAGCGCATTTGATCGTGGGAAAATTGTCGGGGCCCGACGAATGGGTCACTCCATCTCGGAAGTCGTGCAGGCACTGGGATTTGAACGAGCCACTGTGTCACGGGTGCACCGTGAGTGCATCGAATCCGGTAAAACCATCCCTGCAAGGGCCGACTGCCGTGGACTACAGTGTGTGGATGAGCTGGGTCATCGTTGGCTAGCTCGCATTGTAACAGCGGATAGACGGGCCACAGTGCAATAAATCACTCGGCAATTTAACGCTAGTGCACAAAAACGTGTAAGCAGCCACACCATCTAGAACCATCTCCTCGCTGTAGGGTACCGAAGCCATTGTCCCACGAGGGTACCGCTGCTAACCGCACACCACAAGGGTGCAAATATTAGCATGGACGCAGGAACATCGCCACTGGATCCTAGACATGGCTCAAAAATGTTTCCTGGACTGATGAGTCGAGATTCACGTTGGTACATGCGGATGGCAGGATAAGAGTACGGCGCAAACCACATGAAGCGATGGATCCTTCTTGCCAGCAGGGTACTCTTCAAGCTGGTGGGGGTGGCATTCTCGTCTGGGGACTGTTTACGTGGAATTGAAATAGGACCTCTGGTACGTGTAACATCGTCCCTCACAGGCCAACGGTACCGGGATATCCTGGACAACCATTTGCTCCCGTTTGTGCGTCTTCAACATTCCACTAGGGACTTCATCCTGCAACAAGACAATGCACGGTGCCATCGCTCCCGAATTGTACCCTAATGGTTGGATGAACACTCCACCGACGTGACCTCGCTTCCTTGGCCAGCTAGGTCACCTGACCTCAATTCCATCGAGCACATCTGGGATGCCATCGAGAGAGGTGTTCGAGGATCTGACCACCCTCCATCAAATCTTCCTGAGCTGTGTGAGCTTGTTCAGGGGTCGTTGATTCGTATTGCTTCCCAACGCTTCCGGTGTCTTGTCGAGTCCATGCCGAGACGAATCGCTGCCGTCATTAGGGCGAAAGGTGGTGCTACACGTTACTAGACAGGTATCTCTAATTCAATTGCTCTTCAGTGTATTTATAGCGGTCAAGGGCTCATGTAGAGCCGCTATTTTTGCTTTATCCATTAAAACTACTGTTTCATCTGCGGCTGAAACAGTAGTTTTAATGGATAAAGCATAGGATTTGATTCCTTTGGAAAAGGGAATGATCAGACATAGCGAAAAGGGAAAAGTATCAGGGAAACGACGAACGTTGTCGGTTATTGACAGGCTACCGAAATTGAGAATGGATGGAAAGAGGAACTCGCGCAACCATTAAGTGATTGCTGAATGGTCGTGTCTACTTACTGCTCGGGGAGAGGCGACTCGGCCATATTGTCTGGAATAATTGGCTTGCCACTTTGGCACAGCTGGTCATGGTATGTATCCAGGGAGATCAGAGAAATGTATCCATAGCTACAATGCAACGATTCAGCCACCTTACGAACCTACGGCCCAAAAGCATGACTACAAAACCCCTTACCACAGAGCTTCATTTGCGACAGCGACTGGAGTTTTTGTTAGAAAACATCGGGAGTGAACAGTGGAAGATTGGAAGAAAGTTGTCCTCCCCGATAACATCCAGTGATGTACTATAGAGGAGAAAATATGTGTCAAGACGATATATCTGCAGCGAGACATTTTGTACGCTAGCTCAGTTGCGAGATCGACTTACACCGGATTGACGGGACACGGAAAAGGATTCGATGCTCGTAGCGGGCATACTTGTCTTTTCACATTGGCTCCCGAGCAGGGATGAGACGATGTTACATATTACAGAGGTGAAAACATGTGTCAAGACAGCGAGACATTCTGTATGCGTAGTTCAGTTGGGAAAGCGACTTACTCTGGAGTGAAGGAACACGGATTCGATGTCCGTCGCGAAAACACTGGTGCTTTCAGAAGCCTTCCTACTGAATTTGCCAGAAAACATCAGACCATCCCGGTGGCGCAGTGGTCTAAGCGCTGGCTTAAGACCATTCGTCTGAATGGGTCAGGGTTCCAATCCCGGAGATGCATGGATGTTGTGTTTGTCTTACGGCACTGGCTGCTCCCTGGAGTCAATGGTCCTAAATGAGGGACGGGAGAATTCTTATAGGCCATTGAGTTGTTCGCGGTGGTCGTTAAACCTCCAATCAAAAAAAGAAACTAGCAAAAAAAAAAAGACGCCATCAAGACTGGAGAGTGGAAGACAGGAAGAAAGTTGCATTCTCTCATAATAAGTTCGCCAAAAAACATCAGGAGTGGAGAGTAGGATATTGGAAGAAAGTTTCATTCCCTCATGTTTCCCTCCCACTCAGTTTGCCATAAAACATCAGGAAGGGAAGATTTGGGTGGAAGTTGCCTTCCCTCCTACAAAGACATCCTAATGACATATGGCACAATGACTCACAGTGACCACTCCTAATGACAGTGGAAGATTGGATGAAAGTTGTCTTCCCTTCTACTAAGTTTGCCAGAAAGCATCGGGAGTGGAAAGTATACTTCCCTGGTGTCTTCCCTCCCATAAGACATCATAAGACATCAGGAGTGGACAGTTGAAAATTGGAAGAAAGTAGGTAGTCTTCCCTGATGTCTTTCCTCCTACTAAGTTTTCCAGAAAACACTCCATCATCGACGATAAGATTCATCCGCTTATGCTAACATTGTTTCCAGACCGAGATGGGATCTTCCAAACGTACGACAAGCCTCGTTATATTTCTTTTTTACGCTTTCCAACCGTAGGTTGAAAAAGCGTATATGCTCCAGCTTTTTCCGTCCGTCTGTCCGTCCGTCTGTCGGCACGATAACTCACGTAAAAATGGTTCGATTTCGATGAAAATTTAGTATGTGTTAGGGGACCGACAGGGGACAAACCTTTTTGAAAATGGGTGAAGTGGGGTCAAAGGTCACGACATAAGAGCGCAATTCATTCAATTGCCCTTATGCGTCATAACTTGCGTAAATATGGTTCGATTGCAATGAAATTTTAGTATGTGGTAGGGGACCACCTGGAGACAAACCCTGTTAGAAATGGGTGAAGTGGGGTCAAAGGTCAGGACATAGGAGCGGGATGCATTCCATTGTCCTTATGCGGCATAAGATGCGTAAAAATGGTTCGATTTCGATGAAATTTTAATATGTGGTAGGGGACCACCTGGAGAGTAACCCTATTGAAAATGGGACAAATGGAATCAAAGGTCAGGACATAGGATCGGGATCCATTCCATCGCCCTTATCCCACACTGTTAAGGTGGACGTCAAGTAATTTTGCTTCCTATATTTCCAATGGAAAACCTTTTGTACACATTTCCTTCACAATTAGTGTGTTCCCAAGGATGGAAATTTGAACATCGATTAAAATAACTTCATACTATAACTTGGAATGCTTAACATTTTTTAAAACATAACCATAATTATATTAAAAACAATAACGTTTCCTTTGGTGGTGTTGAAACCAGAAAAATGTTGGCGCGATCTGTGCTTTGATGACGTCAGTGGACAAATAAATGTTGGATTGCATAATTACGGTTATGGTTTAAAAAATATTAAGTATTCCAAGTTATGAAATGAAGCTATTTTAATGGATGTTCAAATTTTCATCCTTGGGAACGCATTGTTTGTAAAGAAAATGTGTACAGAAGTTTTTCCATTGGAAGTATAGGAAGCAAAATTACTTGACGTCCACCTTAAAGTAGCAATTCTTGTATGTATGTATGTACATTTTATTTTGAAAACGGCTCTAAGAATTTTGATGAAAGTCGTTAACCTACAGTTTTCCGGTACTAGAAATCGATTTGGCTTGATCTCGACTTTAGGAGAATTCGTTTAGTGGGTTAAATACCCACCCCGAGTTATAACGTTTTTATTAGCATGGCGTCGTTCCATTAATGTTACCAATGCTTAGAAATCTTATGACATCACAATTTCGCGTTTGAGAATGCTGGCGCGAGGTCACGCCATCGGTCTCATTACGTCATGCGTTGTGTGTGCATCCTATTAAAGTTTTATGACGTCACACTCTTGCGGCGAGCAGATGGTCGCGATTCCCATCTGCCTCATTAGGTCACGCGTTGTGTGCGCATGTCCGTCCGCACGATAACTCGCGTAACAATCGTTCGATTTCGATGAAATTTTAGTATCTGGTAGGGGATCACCTGGGAAGGAACCCTATTTAAAGTGAACGAAATGGGGTCAAAGGTCAGTACATAGGAGCGGGATCCATTCCACTGCTGTTATGCGTCATAACTAACGTAAAAAAGGATAGATTTCGATGAAATTTTAGTATGTGGTAGGAGACCACCTGGCGACAAACCCTATTGAAAATGGGCGAAATGGGGTCAAAAGTCACGACATAGGAGTGGAATCACTTCCATCGCCATTATGCGTCATAACGTACGTAAAATGCTTCGATTTGGATAAAATGTTAGTATGTTGTAGAGGTCTGCCTGGGGACAAATTCTGTTGAAAATGGGCGAAATGGGGTCAAAGGTTAGGACACAGGAGCGAGATCTATTCCATAGCCCTTATGCATCATTACTTACGTAAAACTGCTTCGATTGCGACAAAACTTTAACATGTTATTTCGGAGGTATACCGAACCGGTTCTGTTGAAAATCATCGAAATGGGATCAAAGGTCAGGGCACAGGACCGAGATTTATTCCACAGCCATAATTCTCATAACTTGAGTAATGATTTCTGGTATGTTGGAAAGCGTATCATAATCAATGCATTGCATGATTTTACTAACTTGTTTAGTCTTAGACTGGTTCGAAGAAGACAAAGATGCCTTCCATGTTACACCATGGCCGCTCATGACGTCCAACATGAAACTTATAGAACATATTTGGGAGTAAACACATTGGCGGATACAACATACGGATCGTCCAACGCGGACAGTGGAAGAGGTACAGGAAGCACTTCTACGGATATGGTAAGGAATATCCGCGGAATACCCAGCCGATGCCTTGTCCCGTGGCTGCAGCAGTGGAGTCCGACGGGGAACCTACACAATACTTAGTAAGTGGTCATAATGCTTTGCTTGTACGGTGTATACGGTCCCTGAAGACTTTTACGGGGAAAACTGAGGATTTCGAAAATCAGATAATGTACTAGGGGTGTTCAAATGAAAAGGTATGAAACGTCATAAGAACGTAACCGTTAACATATTGGCCTATGCCGCTATGGGAGAACGTAGCGACACATCTAGGGATGCGATTGGAGTCGCCGGCATGGATTGGAGCATGCGCGGGCGCCCGCATGCGCAGGAGAGAGCAGAGGCTCTTATAAAGAACGCCGTCCAATTGACGCGGCAGTGCGTTTGAGGACAGGATGGCGTTCACATTGCAAAATTCGACGATTGAGGAGCAGCGAGGCGTTATCCGATTTCTGACAGCGAAAGGTGTTAAACCGGCCGCTATTCATCACGGAGGGTGTGGTTCTACTCCATGATAACGCGCGTCCACACGTCTCCAGGGTCACACACGCGGAACTGGCCAAGTTCCAGTGGGAGCAGCTTGACCATCCGCCCCAAAGCCTGGACATGTCGCCCTGCGATTTCCATGTGTTTGGTCCCCTGAAAAAACATCTGAAAGGGAAGCGCTTCCACTCGGACGACGAACTCAAGGACGCTGTGCAGGACTGGGTCTCGTCACGGCCACAGGAATTCTGGGAACAAGGAATCCTTCGGCTCGTTAATCAATGAGATCGTTGTGCTACGGCCTATGGTGTATACTTTGAATAAAGTCTTCATTTATACCCACAGTGTCGTTTCGTACCTTTTCATTTGAACACTCCTTGTATGAATTATATCAATCATTAGTAAAATTAGCCAACGCTAAACGAAATTGTCTAATTGAGCATGTGGAAGAAATAGTAGCACAAGGAACTTTACACCAACTATACTTGAAATATCATGTACAACTATACTAGTGATCCCAATTTATTGGCGTAGAATAGAAATCAAAGTTTCAAAGCTTTTGCACATCAACCAGATGGCTTTTTCACGGAAGGCAGACAGCAAAAAGTTTTTTTGCTGCCTACCTTCCTTGAAAAGCCATCTGGTTTCATGTGCGAACTTGGAAACTTTGATTTCTATTCTACGCCAATAAATTCGAAAAATATTTTTTGCTGTCTACCTTTCTTGAAAAAGCCATCTGGTTGATATGCGAAAGCTTTGAAACTTTGATTTCTATTCTACGATCATATTTTTTTTATCTTCTATCTTTCTTGAAAAAGCCATCTCGTTGATGTGGGAACTTAGAAACTTTGATTTCTATTCTATGCCAATAAATTCGGATCATATTTTTTGCTGTCTGCCTCTCTTGAAAAAGCCATCTGGTTGATATGTGCAAGCTTGGAAACGTTAATTTCTATTCTATGCCAATAAATTCAAATCAGTAGTATAGCTATGTAGAACAAATATCCTCAAACTAGAAACATACGTTTACACCCCTAAGTAGAAACTGCACATTTTCCAAAGCTGATAATGTTTGAAAATTTTCGTATAGCAAAATGCGTAAAGTACAAAAATATTTACGGTTTTTAGTGCGGAGCTGCAGTTGTCAACAGAAATGCACAATAACGCCACCTAGCGCCAGAACTGTGCGTTATGAAAACTTCGAGAATGTACACAAAATGCTCAACGAAGTATATGGTATCCCGTGTTAGAAGAATTTTTGAAATCGATCTTTAAGGAGCACGGGTATCGAGAAAAATTGAATACTCACTTGTACCGCCTTTGAGGCTAAACTCTGTATTATTCTGGGAAGAAAAATCGCAAGAAACGCTTTCGTAGTGAAAGGTATCTGACATAAAAATATTTTTTCAAGCGGGTTCTTAGACATGCAGATACGATTACAAATACAACCTACAACCAAAAAGTTCTAGGACTGACGGTATGACTCACAAAACAGCAGTGAGATAAAAATATCAGGTGTGAGTTGCAGAGTATATTGTCCCGGATGTACGAAGTTTGAACTGAGTATAAATAAGGGTGAAACCAAAGTTGTGTTGAGAGAGGAACTGGTAGCACTGAATGTAATGTACGTCTGGCACCGTGATTAACCAGTTTGTGTATTTAAGAAACATGTTTGACAGAGAGAACAAATTGGATGGTAAAATTAGTAGGCGAGTGAATTCTTCATTGAAAGTCATTGATGCTCTGGGAGGTTTTCACAGGAATGATGGGTTCTCAAGAGAGTCCCGCATGGCTGTGTATGAAAGTGTAATTGTACGTACTCTGATGTATGGCACTGAAACCTGGGTACTAGAGAAGAAACATAGAAGTCGTTTGTGTGCTCGAGAAATGTTTACTTTGTGGCAAGAAACGTTCTGATTGTGTGAGGAATGAAGATGTGTTGAAGTTGTGTGATGTTAAACAAAATGTTGTTAGCAAGGTGGGGACTAATATGTTTCGGTGGTTTGGCCACGTTGAAAGAATGAGTGATGAGATGCTCATTAAGAAAATCGTTTTAGACCAAGTAGCAGGAAGAAAAGGCAGAGGAAAGCCAAGGAAGTCGTGGGAGGATCAGATTCAGGAGTGTCTGCATGAGAAAGAGATTATCCTTCGCTCCAGGAATAGTCTTTGAAGATCTCATCCTGGCGCTGAACTTAACCTTCCGGTTGGCCTCGGAAGTGGGGCTATGCCCCTTAGTACTACTGACAGGGCTTGGTAGCTTTTCAGCCACTACCTTCAAGGTCGGGTTGACCCGAACGGTTTAGGGCTGACCCCTTTGGAAACACTTTACCCTTGTGGGTAGTTGACATCTTTGTGAGAGAGATGGAAAAACACAAAATGTTTTAAGTACTGAGTCGGCAAACTGGGGTTCTCCCACTCAAGCCAAACTTTAGAATCCGGACGCTCGGGCTTTGGTCTGACAAAGGATCAAAGAGTCCTTTCGTCAGTGGAGCCGGAACGACGACGACGTACTCGAATCTGATGCTAGAGTCTCTATGTGAGCTGAACAGAACTTCGCCCTGACAAGGGCGTTTTTTCTAAGTCCGTAACTGCTCTGATTTATAGGATACATAAAACTGAATTTTCTTTTAAAGCAAAATCGCGAGAGTAGGATGAATCCCCCTCTCGCGCTTAAGATCGTCTGTTCTGCTAAGCAGTGCAGTATAGCTCAACCAAATCACACAAAGCTCGCTCCCCTGTTCGGCATCGAGTATGAAGTATAGAAGAACTTGTGTACGGCGTGGAATGGATGTCAGTGAAGCCCGATTTGCGCGTCAAGACCGCTGTAAATGGAGAAGTTTGATACGGCAACAGTAACTAAAACTTATCTGGTAGTTTGTATTTCTTTTTGGAGATAAACTCTGAATCTCAGAGAACAGCTTAGTGATATGTATGTATGCCAAAAAACAGCAGTCTTTGGCCAATCAGTGAAGAGCTGGAAACCGGATTATACCGATATCGACAGGCGGCAGACGGGCATTTAGGGAGTCATAGCAAGCGTCCTTGTTCCATTTCATCTTTTAGCTATGAAAGAGTAGGAAGTGAACATCCGTTTTTGTTGGAAACTTGGCAAATCAACTACTGAAAATTAAGGAATGTTAAAAGAAGAGTATGCAGACAGAGCAATAATCCCACAGTTTTCAAATGGCACGCACCGTTACGCGACGGGCGGGGATTTTTTTTATAACGATCCGAGATGCAGGCATCCTTCCAGTGTGCAGGGTACGAATTTGGCGTTAAGTTTCTGTTTTCCCAGTTTCTCATGTTGAATCTCACGACAGATAGATTTTCTGATGCCCACCGACTCCGAAAAAAGTCTCAGAGTAATTCCTCGATCTTTCTTTAACTAATTCCGCACCTCTTCGATTTGTTCCGCTGTCCGCACCCTGGAGAGACGCCCAGATCTCGGATCACCATAAAAGGATTCCCGCCCGTGACGAAACCGTGTATAGCATTCGAAAACTCTACTGGGGGATAACGCTGTGTCTTCATACACTTCTTTTAACATTCTATAAGTTTCAGTAACTGATTTACCGAAATAACCCCGGATATTCACTCTTTGCTCTTTTACAGATAAAAGGAAATGAGACGAGAACGTTTGCTATGGCTCCCTGAATGCCCATCTGCCGCCTGTTGGTACTGGTATAAACCGGTTTCCAGCTGTTCGCTGAATCGCCAAGGACTGCTGTCATCTGGCATACACGTGGTATTTTTACCCCGCTACTGTTACGCCAATTATGCGACCAATGTTGGAAGTTTTTGGGCGTAGGTTACATGTTATAAACCGAAATATGGCCTCACGCCCTCTAATGGCAAAACAAACTGCGGGTTTAAATAAGTCAAAAATTATATGTAAAATATTTCGCATCACGAGAACTGTCCCATGCAAAAAGAATATTTGGAATTCGGATCTTTAATCTTTAGAAGCAGAAAAATTGATAAAACTTGCATTCACCCTGATTTGGAGAGAAGCTACATTGTACACTGGCGTGCAAAAATTAAGGACGAGACGGTTGTTCGAATGTAATGTCGTGCAGAAGTGCTCCACATCGACTCAAATCACACCATAAGAAACCCAAGATGTAAGAATATGGAACAAGTGAGCAAAACCGTCCAAGCAAGGAATCCGAAGGATACAAAGGCACTTTATTGAAAACGTAGCTTCAAGCACAACTGGACAGAAGACAGAAACGTTCATCTGACAGGCGGCTGCCAAGAAAAATCCAGTCTTTAGTAGCGGATATGATCACCCCTGACTGCGTTGCAGGATTTTTAACGTCTGTCCATGCTGAGGACGAGGTTGTCAAGGAGCTGTTGAGGCATCGCGGCCCATTCCTCTTGTAGCGCCAATCGCAGCTTCGGAATCGTTGCTGGCGGCTGGTGACGTGCTTCCAAGCGTCTCCCGAGAAGGTCCCACACGTGTTCGATTGGATTTAGGCTCGGAGATCTTACGGGCCAATCCATGCGTTGAATATCTTCACTCTCCAACAGATCTGCGACAGCCACTGTACGATGAGGTGTGGCGTTGTCGTCCATGAAGAGTAACTCAGGACCCACAACACCTTTAAACTGACGCACGTGAGGCAGGAGAACCTCGGTACAATAGCGGACACTAGTGACTGAATCTCCTTGGAAGATGTGGAGGTCAGTACCGCTACCAAGCATGATACAGACCCAAAGGAGAACTCCGCCACCTCCAAACCTGTCCCTTCCGATGATGCTGGAGGTGTGGTTGCGTGTGCCTTGCTCTCTCCAGATTTGTATACGTCCAGAATCGCTCGTCAGATTAAATCGGCTCTCATCCGTAAAGAGAACTCAACCCAGTTGCTGATGTGTCCAGTTCTTGTGTTCCCGGCACCACAGAAACCTCCATCTCCGATGAGCAGGCGTTAATGTCACACGCCGTACTGGTCGTCGTGCAAATAGACCACCTTGGTGCAGCCTCCTGGCCACGGTAAAACGCGACAACGGACGTCCAGTTGTCTGTTGCATGTGCCTTGCGATTTCTCCAACTGCCTGCCGTCTGTCTCTTCTCGCTTGTAGAACAGTATACCGGTCGTCCGCCGCCATGGTTGTTCGTGGACGACCACTGCTAAACTCTCGGGCAGCTGTTCCTGTTCTTTGAAATGCTCTCCAAGCTCGTGAAACGATGCTGTGAGCGATCCCGAACTCCTCGGCCACACTAGGCACACTTCGACCTTCTTCCAACTTCCCAATGACGCGACCTCGGGTAAAGTCATCCAGATGTCGTCTACTGGATTGCCTGTTGGCCATATCACACGGTGGCATCAACTCGACGTCGTTCAAACCGATGTACACCGTGCAATAGCTTTCACCGAATTGCTGAGCGTACACCGCCCGTGTGCTTTATACCCTTTCAACCTCTCCCCCACGTCATGTTGCATATATGCGCATGCCCTACCGTACGGGACTCTAGTCTATCTCCTGAGTGGTCTTTCGGTCCGTTCTGCCTACTCGTTCCTCTGTTATGCTAATTTCTCCTCTTCGTCCTTAATTTTTGCACACCAGTGTATTAAGCACATCTACCTAATAACCTTATAACCTACAAGTATGTCCGCGCTGGGCATCGAATCTCCGGAGTAAGTTGCTTTCCCTACTGAACTACGTGGACATGTGCACTTCCTGATATCTGCCTATTTCTCATGTGCGTCCTGCGGTGCAGGCACGTCACATCCCCTCTTCCTGCAGAAAGAGGGCCGGGCCATGGCCCATGGGTCAGCTGGGACTATGTGTCGCTGTAGGCAGTCATCCCGTGAAGAGCGTGCATTTGAGAAATCCCAGACAATTTGGTGCGTGGAACGTAACATCACACTGATTTATTATTTCGAAGCATTGAAGAAGGGATTCTCATTTTTCCTGTCTCTCCGTGTGGAAAGAACATCACATCATTGCGATAAACTTAACAGCCGGGTCATTTTGGAAGGTCGGCTGCCGATATAACGTACCAGTTTGTCCGCGCCTGACATCGAACCCGTACCCCTCACTCCGTAATAAGTCACTCTCCCAACTGAGCTATGGAGACATGTGCTCTCACTGCTATTTGCCTTTATCTCACGTGCGTCTTGCGGTGCAAGCACGTCTAACCTATTGCTCCACCTTTTGCCCTTACAACAGCAGCCACACGTCTTGGTAAGAACTCAATGAGGTGTTGACAACACGGAGATGGTATTGTCTCCAATTAAGGGAGAATCGCCTGCCGAAGAGTGTCCACAGTTGCTGGTGGGTGCAGGCGGATATTCTTTGTCCATTAGCTTGTGGGCGCATCCTTGCTAAATTGCGACGTTACATACTCTAAAATAGCTGTGCAGTTCCATATAACGATGCGGGATACTCTTTGCTCTCTTCGAGCATCAACCGCAGATATACGGCACCATTTCTCTGATTGGCTGGAAGTTTTGCCGTCTTTCACATAAAATAAATAAACAAATACATCGCTGTTTCCACGTTCCAGAAACACATAGCAACCGAAAAATTGTTATTCAGTCACCGCCGGGGAATTAAATCCACGGATCTCTCGATATCTAGCCGAGCGCGTTAGCCTTACACCACGGTGGCCAACCAACCACGGTGCTATGTGTGTTTTTAAGTCAGCTTCTGACATCATAAATCCGTAAGATGGGCGCAACCACTGAGACGGCTCCATCTGGCTGACTTAAAAACACACATAGCACCGTGAATTGTTGGCCACCGTGGTGTAAGGCTAACGCGCTCGGCTAGATATCGAGAGATCCGTGGATTCAATTCTCCGGCGGCGGCCGAATAACAATTTTTCGGTTGCTATGTGTTTCTGGGAAAGAGCGATGTATTTGTTTATTTACTGACGCCACGTATTTGGAGGATTTTCACTTTTGTCTTTCATATAGTCTTTGCATACACGTGCAGCTCTCTGACGTAAAAATTCCACCAGTTCAGCAGTTGCGGTGATTGATCAACCGTTCTTCCTCGCAGCTACTACCTGGCCACTGTAAAACTAAAGCAGTTCAGAAAGTACAAGGCTGTGATATCAGACCAATGTTCCCCAACCTTTCTTTTTACTTCCCGGAACTTTTGAAACAGGCCTTCAGAATTCACGGAAGCCCAGCTCGCATAATTACTCCAGTCCTACACGATGTTAAGCCCTTTACCTAATATTTAGTTTATTTTATCATATTATCTAAAAAGAACGAATAAAATGGCATAAGTAATATTGAATTGGGATAAAAAAAGATATTAACAACGATCCTAACGCAAACTATATTAAGAACGCTTAAGAATATAATATTAGTTAGTTTTTTTGCCACAAATAATGCACAATGGAATGGGCTGATATTCATCACTGTCCCAAGTGAAACCCATTGCTCAGCTTTCACAATGCAGACTATTCTTCCTAATGTCTGTTGCCTTCCGGCTTGTACTTGGTTTGGACATCGAATCGTCATTACTTACTTTACTTTGTAAATAGACAAAGTAATTGCTCTTTCGACGTTTATCTTTAATTAACATACAACAACCGAAAAATTGTTATCCGGAAACAGCTGAGATCGAACCCCAGATCTCTTTTTAACTAACCGAGGAGGTTGGTCTTACGCTGTGGGGGCTGACAATCCACGGCGCTATCTGTGTTTATCGGCACAAATCCTCAGGGATGAACTCATCAACTGAGACGTTTCCATCTGGTGGGGTTTAACGGCTAAATAATTAATATAAAAGAGCGATGACATTGTCTATTTACATTGTGTCCACGTATTTGGAAGATTTTCACCCTTTACTCTCGCCCATTGGATTTATTAGCAATAATTAAATAGCTTGTGCCATTAAGACCCACAAGATGGAGACGTCTCAGTTGCTGAGTTCATTCCTACGGTTTTGGGAAGTGAGATGCGGACAGATAAACACACACAGCGCCGTGGATCGTAGTCCACCGTAGCGTAAGACGAACGCACTTGAATAATTATCGAGAGATCGGGGGTTCGATCCCAGCGGTGTCCGGATAACAATTTTTCGGTTGCTGTGTGTTAATTAAAGATAAACGTGGAAATGGCGATCACTTTGTCTAATTAAATTGTATTTGGAAGATTTTTACCTTACTTTGGCCAGGTTCTACGTCAATTCGTCGCGTGCGTCAATTCGTCGACTGCGTCAATTCGTCGACTGCAACGATTCGTCGCGCGTTAATTCGTCGCGCGTCAATTCGTCGACTGCGTCAATTCGTCGCGGACAAATTCGTTGACTACGTCAATTCGTCGCGTTTACAGATTTTGGTTACATACAAAACGAATGCAGGAAAACGTACGATTTCGAACGTTTTGCTCCCTGATCAAATTTATAAAGTTTGGCCACGCAGACAGGATAGGAATATTACGTTTTTCTTTGGCACTAAAAATATTAGACGGAAAACGGTTTTTGGAAAGGGGCAGGGCCCGGTTGGTGAGAGCCCCCATATACAAAATTTTCGTAAAATCTACAGCTTTCAATTCAGAACCACCAAATCTGGTATACTATCTCGTGGTATTCTAACTTAGACTGCAGACGGTTTTGGGAAGCGGTTGCAGAGAGGGGGGTTGAGCCCCCGCCCCTCCTACAGAATTGCCGTAAGATATAGTTTTCAATTTAGAACTACCAAATTTGGTATATTATCTCATGGTACACTAACTTAGACAGTTTTTGGAACGGGTCAGGGGCCCGGTTGGTCAGAGCCCCCCACACGCAGTTTTCAATTCAGAACCACCAAATCTGGTATCCTATCTCATAGTACTCTAACTTAGACGGTTGTCGGTTTTTGGAACGGGTCAAGGCCCGGGAGTCAGAGCCCCCCCCCCCCCACATACAAAATTTTCGTAAAATCTAGTTTTCATTTCAGAACCATCAAATTTGGTAACATGAAACTCTAACTTAGACGCTAGACGGTTTTTGGAAGGGGTTGGAGGCCGCGGGGCAGGAGCCCCCCTTCCCTCAAAAAATTTCGTAAAATCGACAGTTTTCATCTTAGAACCACCAAATTTGGTATACTATCTTATGGTACTCTAACTTAGACGGCAGACCGTTTTTGGAACGGGTCAAGGCACCACCGGGGGGGGGGGGGGGTCACAGCACCCCACATACAAAATTTTCTTAAAAACTACAGTTTTCAATTCAGAACCACCTAATCTGGTATACTATCTCATGGTACTCAAACTTACACGCTAGACGATTTTTTGAAGGGGTTGCAGCCCGGGGGGTTACGGCCCCCCTCATATAAAAATTCGCAAAATCTACAGTTTTCAATTTAGAACCACCAAATTTGGTATACTATCTCATGGTACTCTAACTTAGACGCTAGACGGTTTTTGGAAGGGGTTGGAGCCCGGGGGGTCAGACACCACCCGAATATTTTTTTTTTGTAAAATCTACAGTTTTCAATTTAGAACCACCAACTTTGGTATACTATCTCATGGTACTCTAACTTAGACAGTAGACCGTTTTTGGAACTGATCAAGGCCCGGGGGGGGTAACAGCCCCCACATACAAAATTTTCTTAAAAACTGCAGTTTTCAATTCAGAACCACCAAATCTGGTATACTAACGCATGGTACTCTAACTTAGACGCTCGACGATTTTTTGAAGGGGTTGCAGCCCGGGGGTATGGGCCCTCCTCATATAAAAATTCGCAAAATCTACAGTTTTCAATTTAGAACCACCAAATTTGGTATACTATCTCATGGTACTCTAACTTAGACGCTAGACGGTTTTTGGAAGGGGTTGGAGCCCGGGGGTAAGAGCCCCCCCATAAAAATGCCGCGTAAAATCTACAGTTTTCAATTTAGAACCACCAAATTTGGTATACTATCTCATGGTACTTTAACTTAGACGGTCGACGGTTTTTGCGACGGGTCAAGGCCCTGGGGGTCGGAGCCTTCCCCCTCTCCGCACACACACACAGACATACAACATTTTCTTAAAAACTACAGTTTTCAATTCAGAACCACCAAATTTGGTATCATGAAACTCTAACTTGGACGCTAGACGGTTTTTGGAAGGGGCTGGAACCCCGGGGTGAGAGCCCCTTCCCCTCCTCATAAAAATTTCGTAAAATTTATAGTTTTCAATTTAGGACAACCAGATTTGGCATACTACTTATGGTTATCTAACTTAGACGGTAGACGGTTTTTGGAAGGGGTCGGGGCCCGGGTCAAGGTAGCCCCATGCAAAATTTTCGTAAAAAGTTCCGTTTTTTACTCTTAAGAATACCCTATTTACGTTCTAATGCGCTCTTTGGCCCTTTGAGGGCCTTGCACCATAAACCATCAACCAACCAACCAACTAATCAACCAACCAACTAACCAACCTACGGTCTAAGTTAGGGACTGTAGATAACAATAAAGTGCAAAAATATTCGTTTAATGGTGTATTAAAAATACAAATCTATATAGTTTAGCTTTCACTACCAACGAACGGCTTATCAGAAAGAAATATAATGTAATGTAAACAGAGAGTTCCAGATATTCAAAATTCAAAACGGTAAGAAAAAGATGATCAATGCCAATGTGAAGTCGTATGCATGCGACATCACATAGGTACATTGCATTTCTGTGTCGCGGGATTCACAGAAGCACACGCCAGATGTACGGCAGTTCTATAGATGTCTCCTAGAAGGTAAGTATTCCCATTCCTTTTTCTTTCTTTTTTTGTTTCGCAAAATTAAATTAACTAAATCAAAAAATTTAAAATAAGTTTACTGGAAAATTGCAGGAATATCTTTTTCATTCATTAACTTTCACCCGCTGAACTTGGTTATTCCACAAATAGTAATATGTACCTGGCAAATAACTGGTATCCCTGCTAGTACAAATTATATTAATGATTTATTTGCGTCCAGTTCAATCTAGTATGTCCATAAGAGCGTTTGGGGCCGTATGAAAAATACATTTCAACGTGTGCCGCTACGGCGGCGGAGTGATCTAGGCGCTGGCTTCTGACCACTTGTCGAGAAGGATCCTGGTTCAAATCCCGGTGAATCATGGACGTTGTGCTTGACTTCTGGCACTGGCTGTCCCCCTTCCCAGGAACCAGTGGCCCAAAATTGGGAATGTCCGACTGCTTATAGCCCACTGAATTGATCACGGTGGTCGTTAACCCCCCCCCCCCAAAGATTGCGACGTGTCCATTGCTATTTGTTGTGGACCGTACAAAAAGTATGTTTTTGATATCAAGGTGTCCACTTCCATGTAGGCTGGCCATAAAATGTTAGGGGACCGTGCAAAATTGCACTTTTGTTTTCACCTTGTCAGCGCTTCGGTATAGGGTTGAAGTATACGTATATATAGTTGGGCCATTTCAGCACGTAGTTTGGTTTATATAGAAAATCAAGATAATGTTACATTTTTACTCAGCTACAACACATTAATCCCAAAGGCTATTTGTTGAAATCTTTAATCCGCCGTGCTCATATTCACAACGTTAACATAACATGTCAAGTTATTAATGTTGCAGTTTTACCCTGTCACAAAACTTTAGTTACAAGACCTTAGGCGTAAACTTTTTTTAGGAATTTTTAGTTCGACGTATTCATAAGGTTTCGATAACATGCCAAGGTTATGGTACTGCGTTTTGACTGAGGCACAAAAATTAATAAACAGGCCTTAAGCCTTTTATCAGTTTTCAATCAACCGTGCTCATATACATAAAATTTTCAGAGAAAGTAAAGTTTACTGTGTTGCGCATTTACTCGAGTACAAAACTATAAACAGCCATTAACTTTCACCCGCTGAACTTGGTGATTCCTCAATTCATCCATTAACAAGTCTTTTAAGTGATTGTATGCTATGGTCATATTGATAATGTTTGATGACAAGTCAGGTTAATGATGTTGCACTTATGAAAGACTTAAAAAGGTGTAGAGGCTAGTAATTATTATTTGAAGTCTAAGTAAAAGCTCATTTTTAACTTGACTCGTCATGAAATCCTTGTGAATATGGCATTTATTTTATTTTGTACATTTTACAAAGCGTATGCATTTTTTTGGCATTTGTTTTATTTTGTGTTGTACTTGTTACATAGCGTTTCGCATTTTTGTAATGCTTGTGACTTGTGATTGCATTTTGAATTTGTATTTGTTTCACATTTTGGATTGCATTTTGAATTTTTATATGTTTCACATTTTGGATTACTTTTTGACATTTTATGTTTTTGACATGCTATTTTGAAAATTTTGACTTTTTTAATTTTGCTTTGTGTTTTACATTCTTGCATCTTCGGCGGAATTACATTCTTGAAAAATTCAAATACAAGTTAGTAAAAGGTATAATTCAATTAGTGAGAAATACCAGCACATTTTAGTAAAGGGTAGAATTATATGAAATTCTTCTTAAAATGTCCAGCATGTTAACATTGTCTCTGTGCACCAAAGAAGTTCGAATTCTTTTTTATCTTGCCAGCGTTTCTCTTCTGGGTGGATTTGTTGGAATCTGTGCTATCACTCTTTCGATTTTAGCCATAGTTGTTCTCTGCTCTTTCGCAATTTCACTGATTATTTCGTACAGTCACAGTTTTTTCTCTCCCAGAATTGTATTCCAGCGTCTGTCTAATCTTTCAAGTTCGTTTTGTGTTCTGGGAAAGCCAAATAAATTGTTTTCACTAACTGACCAAATTGTTGGCGGGAACAGCGGAGGGCTTCTGCTTGGATTGTTTCTTCTGCTTCCACGAAATTTTCCAAGAACATAATTTTCCTCAAACCACTGAACTACAGAATCTGCATATTCTAGTAAAATTGATTTCACTTCTTCAAAAGCAGCTGGAATTTCATCAGATGAAAAAAATGCGAGTGCTTGCAAATGTCTGACTTTGAGAGCAAACTCACTGTTTTCCTTATATTCCAAGGCTATGCCAGAGGATGGATATTCCTCAGCACATTTTTTTCCGAGATGAAACCAAGAACATTTGTGTGTGCTGCTTCCAAATTCCTTTTTAGCAGCATTATAACGGTAGCTATTTCAAAATCTATTATTATGCGTATATTGTGGTGCAAGCTGAATATCATAGTCTGATGCATAGTCTTGTAAATCCTACAAAAATACTTCATAATGGTATTATATTATTTATACTTGCTGGAAAGTAACCCATAAACTAGTGGGACAAGTCTGTGCATCTCTGGATTCGTTTCAACCATAGCATGAATGGAACATAATTGCCTAAAAAGGGTTGGACAAGTTTCAAATGTCCCATCCATAATCCAGAGGGGTGCTTCTTTAAGCTTTCGTAAATTATTCTCTGTTAAAAATAAAATAATTCTTTGATGTCCAAATGCGCTATCTCTGCCAAAAATTTTGCACCATCTTCTCCTGTAAATTTATTGGGGCATCGATCCGTTCTGAAGTCGTAGGCTCCGCAGGCATGTCTTGGCATGTCTTCTCTTTTTTACAACTTGCCTTAGTGCATCCATATTAGGCATGTAAGCTGCATTTACTGTAGCCATTGACGTTGTCACGGTTTGAATAATTTGTGCAGGGGCTTCGTCCGTATTTCTCGCTCGTTCTTTTATTTGCGCTCTTGCAACAGCAACATCACTTTTTCTCCGGTCTTGGAGCATGATTATGTGGTTTCTCATTGCGCATCCTGTGTTCATCTCCAATAAGAATAGTACTAGCAAAGCCAGTACAATTTCCATAATTTCTTTCAATACAGTGACAATACCGTAAATCACCTCGCACTCTGTTATGGCAAAATAAATACCCTTTCCATTTCAGCAAATCATTTTCTTTTTGTGAGTTAACTATTTATGTTGCATTCTTCATCTGCATAGTGCCTTCGGAAAACAATGCACTTTCTCTTTCCAAAATATTTAGAATGATATATTTCCACTATTATCACTTGACAACGCACAACAAAGGTTTCAACAAGCACGTTCTCTGTTCTCCAGTCAACTACGAACTAATGAGCAACCATTCAATAAAACACTCAGAATACAGACAATCACGTGAAGCTTGTTCCTCCAGTTAGGGTTTAAGCGAAGTTCAAGATTTTCGTACCTGCGGTCACAAGAAGTGGTTAATTTTAAGGATCGGCATCTTATGTTTTGTTTTTCCAAAACGCAGAGGTACATGTATTTTACAGCTGGGACGCTCCAGGCGGGGGATCAACAGATGCGAAGAACCCGGGAGCCAGGTTCCGGAGGCGGCAGCAGGCGCCGACTGGGCAGCTGTACTCTGGGCCGGTAGGCGTCATGCTAATTCTCAAAAATAAATTCAAATTTTTTGTGTTGCACCATGCGTATGAAAGAAAATTGTTATACTGAAAAGACAATTTGTTTACCCCGTAACATATTAAACGAAACCTACGTCCCTACGTGCCAAATGATCTGTAAGCCAAACACAGTTCTTCATGCAACACCTTCCCCCGACTTTCTAAGTTCAGATCTGTCTCGTTCGACTTATTTCCTGTACCGCCCCTCTATTTCGCTAATTGCAGTTAATTGCCGTGAAATTGGTGTTTTACGTTGGGGTGTATTGCCGCCTGTCTTGAAGACTATAGTGAAAGCGGTGAACCCCAGGGGAAAAGTATTCCATCAAAAGCAACAGAAATCCAATGCCAGAGCAAAACTTTGTTCGTTGGCATTACATCCAAGCAATTTAGGCGAAGTAGAAAGTGTGTTTTTCTACTACGACACCAGAAGATTGTCGCAAATGCTCAGGCAATTACGATACAGATGTGTCCTTAAGACTTCTCTTTCAAGACGTCCAAAGGCCGGCACTAGGGGATGGGGAGGGATACAGTGCGGATGCTCTTTTTTGTTGCAGTTAGAAATTCTTAAGCTCATTCTTCCTTAAAACTTTGCCTGGTTACCAGTAAGTACTGTCTCATGCCTCAACCATTGCACAGATTTGTTGTTTTTGTTTTCATTCTTTGAGTTAAAAGCGGGAAAATATCTGAACTGCGTTGTTTCAGTTGGAAATATTTTTTTTTTACTTCAGCAATAGGGCTTTACGTATAATTGCAAAATACTTCGATAGAATAAACATACCTTACATAAAGAGTTTGCATGAGAAAATAGATTAATAATAAGGAAAATATTCTAAAACCAAGAAAAGAAATTGCGGAACCGAAAAAGCTAGGTAGAGGAAACAAAAGGCTCTAAGAAAACGTTCATATTTAAAGAAACCTGTAGTCGCTTAATGAGTAAGTGGTATAACTCAATACAAAATCATGTGCTGTATTTGAAAAAAATATTAGAAGCAAGTAGGCATCGTGACTGTCCACAGTTTCCCCTTTTCATCCTGTCGACATTACAACCACCACAGAAAAGAAAAGAACAAAAACATAACAAAAACACCCATACAAAGTAAAATGCCCAAAACATAAAAAGAAGTAACCACACAAAATGAAATGCCCAAAACATTAAAAAAACTGCAACCACACGAAACAAAATACCCAAAACATGGTAAGAAATTCTGTTTAAAGCATAATGAAGGTATACGATAGCAGAAATATATGTTTTTAAAACTTAATACAAGTGTCAAAACTGAAATAAAAAGAAAGAAAAAAGAAATATTCCAAATTTCATTGTTACTTTAGATATTTTGACCTGTTGACATTTCGTAAATTGTACTTGCACTCGGTCAAAAAATATTACTTACAAGGACTCTTTAGTAACTTTTAATCGCTGTGGTCGTATTTATAAGGTTTGCATAACAAATCAAGTTAATAATGTTGCGCTTTCACTTACCGTCTCCCGCTAAGTTAGAGTTTGATGACACAAAATTTGGCGGTTCTGAATTGAAAAATAAAGATTTTAAGAAAATTTTGTATGTGGAGGGGAGGTCTTACCCCAGGGCCTTGATCCGTTCCAAAAACCTTCTACCGTCTAAATTAGAGTACCATGAGATAATATACAAAATTTGGTGGTTCTAAATTGAAAACTATAGATTATTCGGAGGGGGGTCTGATCCCCCGGAGTCCAACCCCTTCCAAAAACCGTCTAGCGTCTAAGTTAGAGTACCATGAGATAGTATACCAGATTAGGTGGTTCTGAATTGAAAACTGTAGTTTTTAAGAAAATTTTGTATGTGGGGGCTCTGACCCCCCCCCCCCCCGGGCCTTGACCCGTTCGAAAAACGGTCTGCCGACTAAGTTAGAGTACCATAAGATAGTATACCAAATTTGGTGGTTCTAAGATGAAAACTGTAGATTTTACGAAATTTTTATGAGGGGGGGCGACCCCGCTGGCTCCAACCCCTTCCAAAAACCGTCTAGCGTCAAAGTTAGAGTACCATGAGATAGTATACGAAATTTGGTGGTTCTAAGATGAAAACTGTAGATTTTAAGAAATTTTTATGAGGGGGGGGCGACCCCGCGGGCTCCAACCCCTTCCAAAAACCGTGTAGCGTCTAAGTTAGAGTACCATGAGATAGTATACCAGATTAGGTGGTTCTGAATTGAAAACTGTAGTTTTTAAGAAAATTTTGTATGTGGGGGGCTCTGACCCCCCCCCCCCCGGGCCTTGACCCGTTCCAAAAACGGTCTGCCGACTAAGTTAGAGTACCATAAGATAGTATACGAAATTTGGTGGTTCTAAGATGAAAACTGTAGATTTTACGAAATTTTTATGAGGGGGGGGGCCGACCCCGCGGGCTCCAACCCCTTCCAAAAGCCGTCTAGCGTCAAAGTTAGAGTACCATGAGATAGTATACCAGATTAGGTGGTTCTGAATTGAAAACTGTAGTTTTTAAGAAATTTTTGTATGTGGGGGGCTTTGACCCCCCTCCCCGGGCCTTGACCCGTTCCAAAAACGGTCTGCCGACTAAGTTAGAGTACCATAAGATAGTATACGAAATTTGGTGGTTCTAAGATGAAAACTGTAGATTTTACGAAATTTTTATGAGGGGGGCCGAACCCGCGGGCACCAACCCTTACCAAAAACCGTCCAGCGTCTAAGTTAGAGTTTCATGATAGCAAATTTAATGGTTCTGAAATGAAAACGAGATTTTACGAAAATTTTGTATGTAGGGGGGAGGGGAAGCTCTGACTCCCGGGCCTTGACCCGTTCCAAAAACTGACAACCGTGTAAGTTAGGGTACTATGAGATAGGATACCTGATTTGGTGGTTCTGAATTGAAAACTGTAGTTTTTAAGAAAATTTTGTATGTGGGGGGCTCTGACCCCCCCCCCCCCCCCGGGCCTTGACCCGTTCCAAAAACGGTCTGCCGACTAAGTTAGAGTACCATAAGATAGTATACGAAATTTGGTGGTTCTAAGATGAAAACTGTAGATTTTACGAAATTTTTATGAGGGGGGGGGGCTCCGAACCCGCGGGCACCAACCCTTACCAAAAACCGTCCAGCGTCTAAGTTAGAGTTTCATGATAGCAAATTTAATGGTTCTGAAATGAAAACGAGATTTTACGAAAATTTTGTATGTAGGGGGAGGGGGAAGCTCTGACTCCCCGGGCCTTGACCCGTTCCAAAAACTGACAACCGTGTAAGTTAGGGTACTATGAGATAGGATACCTGATTTGGTGGTTCTGAATTGAAAACTGTAGTTCTTACGAATATTTTGTGTATGGGGGCTCTGACCAACCGGGCCCCTGACCCGTTCCAAAAACCGTCTACCGTCTAAGTTAGAGTACCATGAGATAATATGCCAAATTTGGTAGTTGTAAATTGAAAACTATATTTTACGGCAATTCTGTAGGGAGGGCCTAACCCCCCCCCCTCTCCAACCGCTTCCCAAAACCGTCTACAGTCTAAGTTAGAATACCACGAAATAGTATACCTGATTTGGTGGTTCTGAATTGAAAACTGTAGATTTTACGAAAATTTTGTATATGGGGGCTCTGTCCAACCAGGCCCTGCCCCGTTCCAAAAACCGTTTACCGTCTAATATTTTTAGTGCCAAAGAAAAAGGTAATATTCCTATCCTGTCTGCGTGTCCGAACTTTATAAATTTGATCAGGGAGCAAGACGTTCGAAATCGTACGTTTTCCTGCATTCGTTTTGTATGTAACCAAAATCTGTAAACGCGACGAATTGACGTGACACCCTTTGGCCACTGGTAGGTTTACTGTTCTCTGCACTGACTGATGTACGTGTATGTGATGTACGATCTTCCACATCTTCAAAACACACGAGTCTTAACTGTTTGCAACACATTCACCAAAGCATTTACACATGCAAAATAATATAAGTATAATACCACTGATTAAAGCACTATGGCCAGATACAGGAAGTTTGAAATATTCGAGGATTTTTAGAAATTATGATCGTGGATGTTTCTAGAGTCGGACTTTCTAGGAAGGATGAGCGTGTTATCGCTAGCGGTCAGGAAGTGCCGGCGGAATTACTGATTCTCGGAACTCCTAGTGCTGTGCCAGATGACACGAGGCGTGCCAGCACAAGTGTGTTCCTGCTCTTGACGCAGCAGTAAGTTGACCAACGAAATTTCCCTCAAGGCAAACATTACTCCTTCATGACGGCGATGTCTCCACAGACAAAATAAAGCATATTTGCATTTGATTGTCATTATTTTTACGTCTTATAAGCGTCCTATACACGGCGCAGTCACATTATTATGACTACCATATCCAGAGTAACAGCCGTGTGCATTGCGGACAGCAGCTAGACGTGCTAGGAGTGACTCCATAAGGTGCTGGAAGGTGTTCACAGGTATGTGGAGCCATGCTGACTGCAGTGCATCTGACAACTGCTGGAGCGTGCGTGGTGGAGGATCCATAGTGCGAACAACACGATCGAGGTGGTCCCACAGATTCTCAATTGGGTTTAAGTCTGGAGAATCAGGGGGCCTGGGAAGTACTTTGAAGTCTTCATCGTACTCTTCCAACCACTCTCGGACATTTCTAGCTGTGTGACACGTCGCATTGTCGTTCTGGAAGATCCCATCCGCACCAGGGAAAACAATCAGCATGTATGTGTGTACGCGGTCTCCAAGGAGGAATTCATAACGCATTCGGCCCATGGTGCCTTCCACAGGTATAAGTTGACCCAGAAAATGCCACGAAAACATTTTACAGACCATAACGCTGCCCCCACGAGCTTGTGCTCTTCCAATAATGGTTTAAAAGTGTTGGTTCTCCGATGTTTCTCGTCTTATACGCCAACGTCCATCCGTTCGATGAAGCAGAAAACGTGACTCATCGGAGAAGGCAATTCTTTGCCAATCAGCCTAGGTCCAATTCCGATACTGCCGTGCAAATGTAAGCCTTTTCTGCCAATGCATCTCCGTTTGCATAGGTGCAGTGACCATCCGTTTGCATCGGAACCCCATACTCAGCAGGGTTCGCTAAACTATCATTTTAGACACACGTCCGGTGGCACTCTGGTTCATTCGGCCAGTGAGTTGCTCCACTGTAGCGTGTCGATCGGCCCTCACGCACCTTCGATTATGACGTTCACCTCTCACATCAATGGCACGCGGTGCTCCGCAGTTTCCACGTCGCTTATTTGCAATGGTGCCATTTCTTCAATCACGATGTACTTTAACCGCAGCAACACGCGAACAGTTAAGAAACTGCGCTGTTTCAGAAATACTGCCACCCTTGGCACGAAAGCCGGCAATCATTCCTTTTTGAAAAACTGATAAATCGCTCCTTTTATCCATGTCAGCAACGAGCGATGTGTTTTCAGAATGCCTACAGCACACCTCAGATACCGTCCAAGCCAGCTCACGACACGTGCCTCCTTTCATTGGCTACGCGCTGTAGACGTCAAAACTAGGAGGTGGTCACAATAATGTGACTTGACTGTGTACATTTACTTCAGTGTAAATATTTGGTCTTTTAAAATTTCGCGGAACCCCTAGTGGGGGTACGCGAACCCCGGTTAGGAAACTGCATTAGACTGATTAGTTCCCTCTGTTGTTGGTGACGCCACTCTCGTGTTACATGTCCTGATTCGTCGAGAGCTCCACGTAAGGTTCTGAACGCTCCACGTAAGGTTCTGAACGCTCCCCGTCCCTTGAGGCCAGTGGTTCCAGGCATCGTTCGTGCCACATCCGGGTCTCGAGCCTATCTCGGAAGAAAAGTCAGAGGATTTGACCTCTGCGCCTCTGGACCGGCGTACAATATATTTATTTCAACGTTAACTGTTGTTTCGTTACGGTGTTGTCGAGCTACTGCAAACGTGCAGCTTTCGAAAATATCTTAATTTTAGCTCATTATTTTAGCGGTCTTCCGAATATGTACGCTTTCAAGTATATTTCTCACCATTGCGTGTATTCATCCGCCTCCTTTATATACTACCAATTCACACCCAGCATTAAGAGGCAGAAAAACTAGCTCCTGCACTAAAGAAAGAAACAAATAAGGTAACAGAGGAAACCTACGATTTGCAGGTGGTTTTTGCTTTTTAATTTTTCGAATAGAATACCTTTAAGACATGAAATGGGGACCATATCGATAATTAAGATGAACACAAATTTGGAATTTAGCAAAACACAAAATTAGGATATTTATTTCGCAGATGGGTAGATATTTATTCACGAAAAGTTGATTACAAGGTTCTTAAATAATTTCTTTCATTCTGTCGACTGAATCGCTTTGATTCCTTACCCATGTTACTACAGCGTTGGATTGATGTTTTTTCTATAAACACAATCGACTGGATTTTTTTATTGAAGATTTAACGACCACTGGAGCAACTCAATGGACTACAAGCAGTCGACCGTCCCTAATGTAGGGTCACTGGTCCCAAGGAAGGGAGAGAATCAGTACCTTAAGACAAACACAACATCCATCTCGCCGGGATTCGAACAGGGACACTTTACGGCCAAATGGCCGTAAGCGAGCCCTAAGACAACTGCGCCACTGGGGCTGCGCGGAAATCCTTAATGGTGGGTGTTAGCAGGCTGTATATAAACAAGGCGAATTGATACACGCAAAGTTCGGAACTACTTGAAAGCTTTGAGATTCGCAAATCAACCTCATTATTTTGATTAAGTTTCGTCTCTTGCTTACAACCAGAATTGCAGCATTTTTTTAAATACAAAGCGAGCCAAAAATATCGCTTTCTTACCTCTGTAAACAATCTTTTCATTTCTTTGATTTAATTCACACGCATTATTGTCAACTGAGACGCTCCAATGGTTCGATCAGACAGATTATATGCTTTATGAAACACCTGCTCTCAAAGAAATGTAAGCTATCACAATTTTTTGGAAGCTTACAGAATGACAGATCTCTTTCCAGTACAGGAAAAATAAATTCGTTCCTAGGTGGCGCAATCATTACACAAGTTGTCACGCGATCTCCCGCCAATGGTAAACAATGAAACAAATCGAGAACGTGAATTTGCAGATCGTTAGCGTTCCTGATCGGTGGAATATTGGTAATTCACTCCTAAGTAAACGATTTTAAATCACGTATTCAATAAAATGCACATTTGAAAATAGCTTCTGTACTATAGCAATGAGAGAAATATTTTTATTATTAATTCATAGAGCTGGATCTAGCAGAGATTAAATAGGTGCGTAAAGATGCGATGCTTCCATTGGCTCTGTGGTCTTTTAAGAGTGATTGCATCACCCTACAGACAGCGCATGCGCAGTGTCCAAAACTTTTGAAATGACGTACGTAGCCCCTGCCAATATATTCTTTAAAAATGGATCACCTTATCATTTTTGAGACTGGAGGGTAATTGTTTTGACGCCCTGGTGGCCTATTAGTATGAGACGCGGGGCTATGTCCGATTGTCAGCGTTGGGCTTGGATTCGCGTATATGAGACTGGAAGATAATTGTTTTGACGCCCTGGTAGCCTATTAGTATGAGGAGTGAGGCTACGACTGATTGTCAGCGTTAGGCTCGGATTCGAGTATATGAGACTGGAGGATAATTGTTTTGACACCCTGGTGGCCTATTAGTATGAGGAGGCTTCGATTCGAGTATATGAGACTTAAGGATAATTGTTTTGACACCCTGATGGCCTACTAGTATGAAGAGCGGGGCTATGACTGATTTCCAGCGTTGGGCTTGGATTCAAGTATATGAGACTGGAAGATAATTGTTTTGACACCTTGGTGGCCTATTAGTATGAGGAGCGGATCTATGACTGATTGTCAACGTTGGGCTTGGATTTAAGTATATGAGACTGAAGGATAATTGTTTTGACATCCTGGTGGCCTATTAGTATCAGGAGCGGGGCTATGACTGATTGTCAGGGTTGGGCTTCGATTCGAGTATATGAGACTGGAGGATAATTGTTTTGACGCCCTGGTGGTCTAATAGTATGAGGAGCGGGGCTATGACTGATTTTCAGCGTTGGCTTCGATTCGAGTATATGAGACTGGAGGATAATCGTTTTAACGCCCTGGTGGCCTATTAGTATGAGAAGCGGGGCTATGACCGATTGTCAGCGTTGGGCTTGGATTCGAGTATATGAGACTGGAGGATAATTGTTTTGACGTCGTGGTGGCCTATTGGTATGAGGAGCGGGGCTATGACTGATTGTCAGCGTTGGGCTTGGATTCGAGTATATGAGACTGGAGGATAATTGTTTTGACTCCCTGGTGGCCTATTAGTATTAGGAGGCTTCGATTCGAGTATATAAGACTTAAGGATAATTGTTTTGACACCCTGATGGCCTACTATTATGAAGAGCGGGGCTATGACTGATTTTCAGCGTTGGGCTTGGATTCAAGTATATGAGACTGGAAGATAATTGTTTTGACACCTTGGTGGCCTATTAGTATGGGGAGTGGATCTATGACTGATTGTCAACGTTGGGCTTGGATTCGAGTATATGAGACTGAAGGATAATTGTTTTGACATCCTGGTGGCCTATTAGTATGAGGAGCGGGGCTATGACGGATTGTCAGGGTTGGGCTTCGATTCGAGTATATGAGACTGGAGGATAATTGTTTTGACACCCTGGTGGTCTAATAGTATGAGGAGCGGGGCTATGACTGATTTTCAGCGTTGTCTTCGATTCGAGTATATGAGACTGGAGGATAATCGTTTTAACGCCCTGGTGGCCTATTAGTATGAGAAGCGGGGCTATGACCGATTGTCAGCGTTGGGCTTGGATTCGAGTATATGAGACTGGAGGATAATTGTTTTGACGTCGTGGTGGCCTATTGGTATGAGGAGCGGGGCTATGACTGATTGTCAGCGTTGGGCTTGGATTCGAGTATATGAGACTGGAGGATAATTGTTTTGACGCCCTGGTGGCTTATTAGTATGAGGAGCGGGGCTATGACTGATTGTCAGCGTCGGGCTTGGATTCGAGTACTGGGTGAGGTTGGGTTCCTCATACATATTCCGTTGGCTCTCCCTATCTCTCTCTTTCTCTCTCATTCCTGAAACTAGTGGCCCAAAAAAGCTGGTTGTAAAACTCCAGAGAAAAAAGATTTGTCTCTGCTAGGTTACCCATTATGCAGCCAAAGCTATGTCGTAATTCTACGGAATAATCTATATTGGAACACCGAATGCTTTTGATGGATTAGGGAATAATAGGAGGAACAGATGAAAAGAAAGGAGGTCGCGGGAGAGTAACTGAAATTAAATGAGAAATAAAAAAAATAAATAAAGTCAACTTTCTAGGACAGAATTCAACAACTTGGAGGGAAGCACTCACAGGTCGTTAAATATAGTGGAAGACGAAAGCAACCGTAATTAATGTAGAGGTGGCGATCGACTTTGGTGGTAGCTTTGCGGGAGACCAAAGAAGATAAAAAGAACTAATGGTGCAAAAAAGAGGCAGAACGGAGAATGAACGACAAAAAGATGAAAAGGGAATAAGCATGTTAGGTGAAATACAGGAGAAACCGAATATAGTGAAACTAAAAAGAATGGGGAATTTTATATAACATTTCAAAAAGTAGCTTAAAGGAAGTAGGTGCTGCAAATAACAAATTCCGGAACGGAACCTGTGAAGAAAGCGAAAGGTAGAGGAAAATAATTAAAATTGCAAAACAAGAAACAGTGTTATACATGTTGCCGCTCATGTTAGGAGAAAGAAAAAAAAGCACAGCGTAACGTTAACCAATTACCAATACCTAAGAATTAGTTGGAGTACACTTTTAATATATTTTTGAATAAAGAACACGGGAGATTAATAAAATCAGATGAAGAAATAACTGTAAAAATAATTTCTGAAGAACTGCAAGGGGCTTTAGGGTGGTTCCACCTAAACTATCTGCCTTATGTTTCCAATGGCAAAACTTCTTTACATATTTTTCTCCGCAATTAATGTATTCCCAAGGATGAAAATTTGCACATCGATAAAACTAACTTTGAGTTATAGCATGGAATACTCAATACTTGCTAAAGCATAACCATAATTACATTAAAAGTCAATCATTTTTCTTTTAATAATGTTCAGACCCGTTAATAGATGGCGAGACCTGTAAATTTATGACTTCAGTAGCAAACAAATGTTCGATTTTTTAATTATGGTTATGTTTTAGCAAGTATCAAGTATCCCGTGCTATAACTTAAAGTTAGTTTTATCGATGTGCAAATTTTTGTCCTTGGGAACCCATTAATCGCGAAGAAAATATGCAAATAAGTTTTACCATTGGAAACATAAGGCAGAGATTGTAGGTGGAACCACTTTAAGGCTGTCTTTGAATAAGTGTTAGGATTCATTTTCTGCAATAGATGGCGCAAAAAATCCTACCTTTGGCGTTGGTTTTACGTCTTGAGTGATTGTCCCAGAAGTTGTCGTCAGCCAATCACTGCAGACCTCGCCATTTTCAGAATGGAAGAGGTCTCTCGTTGGCTGCACAATGAAATGACAAAATACGCTCTGTTATGTTTTAATCAGTGACGTTATTTGGGGGTGTAGCTCAGTAAGTAGGTGAAGCATAGTAAGTAGGTGCAGCTTAGTAAGTAGGTGGAGTTTCTATAGCTCAAATTCAGGAGTTCTCTCCTAATGTACACATTTTCGCTTTAAAAACTGAACGTACAGTAAGATTTAAGATGGCCTATAGAAGACAAGGTTCCAATTTCACTTTTGCCTCTGTTAATTGATTTCTATTTGGCTCAAATAATTAGAAAAATCAGGCAGAAATCAGAGATTTCGTTGCTTCCAGACAGAAAAACTGCTGTGTTAACTTATCGCGCCATCTAGCGCCAAATCGGAATACTTTCGAGTCAGATAAACTGAATTAAAAAAAAATTCTAAAAAAATTTCGGAATGACAAGTCTGGAATATATTGGCTACGGGTCGTTTACATGCGACATGACATGGGCTACGTCTCATACTGGTGCTGTCAAAAACCGGATATTTTGAAATCCGGTTTTCGGATTTCAAAATATTCGAAATATCATAATTCCGAAATCCGGATATTCAGATATCCGGCAAGTAGTGTCAAAAACCGGATATTTGGAAATACGGATTTCGGATTTCAAAATATCCTAAATGTCATAAATCCGAAATCCGGATTTCCGCATGAAATCCGAATTTCAAAATCCGGATATTCGGATATCCGGCTAGTGATGTCAAAAACCGGATATTTGGAAATACGGATTTCGGATTTCAAAATATCCTAAAGGTCATAAATCCGAAATCCAGATTGCCGCATGAGTTTGTTACAGGATAATAAATAAAATTGGCAATTTTATTTATTATCCCTTCACTTAGTACAATATCAATGTCACGAAAGATCACTTTGTCTAATCAAACGGACATCGTGCAGCAAAAAAAAAAAAAAACCGCACGTTCACAAACTGCTGTGTTAAGGTTTCAACAACCTGAGGCATGCAGTCTATCATGTCCAAATAGATCTATGTTGTTGAGATGTCTGTATATTCGGTATTCTAAGTCCGTATATCCGAAACCTGAATATTTGAGGTTCTAAATCCGGATATGCGAAGTTCATAATCCGGATATGCGAAGTTCATAATCCGGATATCCAGAGTTCGAACTATTCGAATGCTAAAATCCGGTTTTCGGATAGCAAAATATCCGGAAATCCGAAATCCGTGAACAGCACTTCCGAAGTTCGAAATCCGGATAACCGGGGTTCGAACTATTCGAATGGCAAAAATCCTGTTTTCAGTTACTAAAATATCCGGATATCCAAAAATTCGAAATCCGTGAACAGCACTAGCTCATACAAGAGTAAGCGAAAGCCCATAGTTGACGCTAGTTCAGATGAAGATGCGGTTTGAATGGGCCAGGGACCACCAGTCCTGGACGGAGGCTCAATGGCGGAGAGTGAATTGGTCTGACGAAACGCCCTTTCCAGTCCTATACGGAAATAACGAAATAATACGAATAATCTTCCTATTCCTATTACATTCATCTATGGACGAATCCGCTGACCGAATGAAGGACTCACCCTGAAGTGTGTGAAGCAAGAAGTCAAGTTCCCAGCCACTGTGCAAGTGTAGGGGTGTTTTGGGTATTCTGGCATTGGTAATTTTGTTCCTTATGATGGGACTTTCAATGCACAATACTACCAGGCAATTTTTAAACAGCGTTTCCTGCCTACCGTGGCCTGCCTTCGATCGCAGGGAGATGTGATCATCCAGCAAGATCTTGCTAAGTCGCAGACTTCACGCTCCACCACTGCCTGGATCTGCTAAAATCGGGTTTAGGTTCCAATTCCACCCGAGCTCAACATAACGGAGGACCTGAGGCGTATCCAAAATAAAGGAGCGCGAAAACGTAAGGCCCGGGAAAAAATACTGTATACAGTTCTTCAGGAAGCGGGGGTTAACATTCCACAAGACCTTTGTCGTGCCTACATTAAATCGATGCCTAGGCGAATTGCCAACATGTATGCGGCAAAAGGAGGACCCACGGAGTGGTGATTGTACACGAGAGCTTGGTTTTCGTAAAACTATTTCCACCGAGTTTAGAAGTTTTGGGAGGAGTAATGCCTCCAGGCATATTTCGGGATACCTGTTACAGTCTTTGCACCGATTTTTTTTTTTTTTTGGAAACCATAACTCCAGTGAAGTACTTTGTTTATTTAACCGGTTTCCTTACAAACGCGAAAGAGTCCGCTTTTCGTACTATTTGTAACAACCAAGCTTTGGCTGTGCGTACATTTATTGCCAGAGGGAAAGTAAAATGTAAATAAATAATTTCTTTCTGACATTCATTGCAATAAATAAACTAGTTACGCTTACGGATACATATAAATATTGCAAAATGCACCTAGCAACTAAAACCATGAATCTAAATTTAACGGATCCCTTGGCCCTTGTCTTGCAAAGCGAAGCTTTTCATAAGATGGTGATATCTTGAAAATGGACACCCTTCGATCTCTTTCTATATTTAGCTGAGATCAATATTTTGTTTTTAGGGTAGCCACTGCAGAAAACCAATTTCGCAAAGATACGTTGTTGGAAATGGCAAAAATATACAAAACGCTCTTGACTTCAGTGCAGAAAATTCATCAACATCGGCCCAAAATTCAAAGAGTGATTTAGAAGGAAATGGTCTTCTGGTTTCGCAGATTGACACCAAGTCTATAAATTGCTCGTCTTCTTCAGTTGAGAGACATTCAGGCTTATTTTGAAATGGGTTTCTAACCCACTCGCATGTTATGTTGTCGGCAATAAATGCAACATATTGCCATATCGTGTTTTATAAATGAGTATTCAGCACCGTGTCGTCGTGCATGCTACGATGCGTCATATTTTGTGAAAATTCTCATAAACGTGGTTCTTTCGAAATTAATTAAAACCGTATTCAAAGCTTATTTTCTTTATTATATTCAGTCGATTTTAATTAAATATATTAGTACGGTGGGCTTATTTGAATCTTTGCGTTGCAGTTTTCATTTAATTGTACAGGAAATTCAAAGGAAACTCATATTGCATTTATTGTCAGTTTTCACTTCATATCTGATTCATAGTGTTGAGAATGCAATCGAGATAAACGTTTTATCGCGAATGGGAAACGATGTTTCCCTTTACTGTTTCTAATACTGAAGTGCATTCATTCTCTTTTAATTGGAATTCGAAAAAAACGGATCGAAATGACAGATCGTAATATCATGTTTGCCAATATTTTCCTAAAGCTCACAACAAGTAACGAGAGGAAGAGAAACGCCCTTAAAAATTGCCTGGAACTGATTTCGTTTTAGAAAAGATCACGAAATGCATTTCCCAAATCGAGGTTTTTGAGAATTATTTTACTATAAATTTATTTCAAAACGTGGAAAAACAATCCCCAGTGTGTTTTTCCATGTCTCTTAATTTGAATAACTGGCGTTTATTCTGTAAGTTGAATGTAAAGTAATAGTTCAGCCATTCTTTAGTTTTCTTTCAATGATTCCGCAAGAAAAGAAGCTGAACATTTCGAAGATTACTTTAGATTTTAAGGTTTACTCTCGTTCTCCCAGAAGGTAAAATCAGAGGTTAAAGTTTTTATTCTTATTCTTATAAAATAGATTCATAGAACACGCACGCTGTTTTTGTATAAAGTTCAGACAAAAGAGCATAAAAGAAGATTAGGTGAAAGTTCTAAACTTAGAAAGACTATCTCTTTTCTGAAGATCGGGTCACGAGACGTTTCGAGAGTAAAATAAAGGGGGATCGTTGACTCTAAGGGGTCAAGGACTTTTTAGCCGATCAGCAATGGGGATTTTAAACCTAGCAGGAAAATCCATTAAACGACTCGATTCGTAGTCTAGAAGTAGTCGTATGTTACCGTCGATATCTTTTGCTTTCCTCTTGTGCTTTATTCGTTGATCAACTCATGCGGAATTTCAATATAATTGGAGAAAGCGAATGAATAAAATGCAGAAAACAAAGGAGATATCAAACTTTGAAAATCAAATGATGGAAAGATAAGCTACGAAAATCTAAACATTGTTTTTTCGATTTCATATGTCAGCAAATACAGAGTTGAAGAAGAAAAGAATTTACTAAAGACCATAAGAAAAAGAAAATATAACTGGATATGACATATGTTAAGAGGAGAGAGCCTATTAAAAAGACTAATGGAAGAGAAAATTGAAGGAAAGCGATGAAAAGGAAGGAGACGACTAATGATGCTTGATGATATAATAGGCACAGGAAGCTATCAAGAATTGAATGAGGAAGCAAGAGACAGAGGAAACTGGAGGAAGAGAACTTGTTGAGTTACCGTTGGACCTGTCAAGAGACGATGATTATGTCAACACAAAACCTGATTTCGAAAAAATGAATACGAAATATATACACTATGGGGACAAAAGTGATTGCACACTGTACGTAAATGGAAAAGACAGTATTGTATTTACATGCGGCGGGTGGGTTCTCCATTTGCAGAGATTACTGCAGCCAACCGGCGAGGTAAACTGTCCAAAAGTCAATGCAGTACGTAGAGCGGGATGTTCCTCCATTCCGCTTTAAGTACATCGACCAACTCTGTCAGTGAAGAAGGTCGTGTTTCTCTAGACCTCACCCGTCGTTCAACGTCATCTGGTTCAATGAGATTGTGGTCCAGGCTCTGAGAAGGTCAGTCAATCCGCGAAACCCGGTTTTTATCATATCACTCCATTGTAGCACTGGAAAAATAACAAGTGGCGTTATCGTGCTGGAAGAAACAATCGTCGTGTCCGAAGAATTGCAGCACAGGTAGGAGCATTGAGTTATCTAGGATGTCTTTATACAGCACAGAGTTCATATTCCCATGATTAACAACCAGTGGACCCACACCGTACCAGCTGAAACAGCCCCATACCACCATAACCTTTTCAGTGGGCACTGTACAGTCCGGAAGCAGATGTACTCCGCTCAACCACTAAACCCAGACACGACCATCCGGTCGGAATAATCTGAAGCGGCATTCGTCGATCCATAACACCTTCCGCCATTGCTCTAATGTCCAATTTCTGTGCTGTTGACACCAACGCAGCCACGTGGCTTTATTGGTCTTTGTGATGAGAGGGCGGCTGCTTGGCCATGACACCCGAGTGCATGGGCCTCTCTTCGAAGTGTCTTGATGGAGACCATAACCTCTGTGGTCATCTGGAACTCATGTGCTATGGCGTCCATTGGTCGGGGCCAGGTTTTCCGAATCTCCCTCTGCAGCACCCTCGAGTCTCTGGGTTGTAGTTTCGCGGGTCTTTCAGGACAAGGTGAATCACTGGGGTCTGGTTCATTTGCCCAAAGTTTACTTCACGAGAAGAGTCACTTGACCGAAAATCACTTTACCGAAAATCACTTCACCAAAAGATCACTTGATCGAAAAGTTCACTTCACCAAAGGGTCACTTGATCGAAAGATACATTTCACCGAAGGGTCACTTGATCGAAAAGTTCATTTCACCGAAAGGTCTCTTTACCTAAAAGTTCATTTTATCGAAAGGTCATTTCACCGAAGGGTCACTTGATCGAAAAGTTCGTTTCATCGAAAGGTCATTTCACCGAAGGGTCACTTGATCGAAAAGTTCGTTTCATCGAAAGGTCATTTCACCGAAGGCTCACTTGATCGAAAACTTCGTTTCATCGAAAGGTCATTTCACCGAAGGCTCACTTGATCGAAAACTTCATTTCACCGAAAGGTCTCTTTACCTAAAAGTTCATTTTATCGAAAGGTCATTTCACCGAAGGGTCACTTGATTGAAAAGTTCATTTTATCGAAAGGTTATTTCACCGAAGGGTCACTTGATCGAAAAGTTCATTTCACCGAAAGGACTCTTTACCTAAAAGTTCATTTTATCGAAAGGTCATTTCACCGAAGGGTCATTTGATCGAAAAGTTCCTTTTATCGAAAGGTCATTTCATTGAAGGGTCACTTCAACGAAAAGTTCATTTCACCGAAAGGTCTGTTTACCTAAAAGTTCATTTCACCGAAAGGTCTCTTTACCTAAAAGTTCATTTTATCGAAAGGCCATTCCACCGAAGGGTCACTTGATCGAAAACTTCATTTCACCGAAAGGTCTCTTTACCTAAAAGTTCATTTTATCGAAAGGTTATTTCACCGAAGGGTCACTTGATCGAAAAGTTCATTTCACCGAAAGGACTCTTTACCTAAAAGTTCATTTTATCGAAAGGTCATTTCACCGAAGGGTCACTTGATCGAAAAGTTCCTTTTATCGAAAGGTCATTTCATTGAAGGGTCACTTGAACGAAAAGTTCATTTCATCGAAAGGTCTGTTTACCTAAAAGTTCATTTCACCGAAAGGTCTCTCTCTTTACCTAAAAATTCATTTTATCGAAAGGTGATTTCACCGAAGGATCACTTGATCGAAAAGATCCTTTTATCGAAAGGTCATTTCATTGAAGGGTCACTTGATCGAAAAGTTCATTTCACCGAAAGGTCTGTTTACCTAAAAGTTCATTTCATCGAAAGGTCATTTCACCGAAAGGTCTGTTTACCTAAAAGTTCATTTCATCGAAAGGTCATTTCACCGAAGGGTCACTTGATCGAAAAGTTCCTTTTATCGAAAGGTCATTTCATTGAAGGGTCACTTGAACGAAAAGTTCATTTCATCGAAAGGTCTGTTTACCTAAAAGTTCATTTCACCGAAAGGTCTCTTTACCTAAAAGTTCATTTTATCGAAAGGTGATTTCACCGAAGGGTCACTTGATCGAAAAGATCCTTTTATCGAAAGGTCATTTCATTGAAGGGTCACTTGATCGAAGAGTTCATTTCACCGAAAGGTCTGTTTACCTAAAAGTTCATTTCATCGAAAGGTCATTTCTTCGAAGGGTCACTTGATCGAAAAGTTCATTTCATCGAAAGGTCATTTCACCGAAGGGTCACTTGATCGAAAAGTTCATTTTATCGAAAAGTCATTTCACCGAAGGGTCACTTGGTCGAAAAGTTCATTTCACCGAAAGGTCTGTTTACCTAAAAGTTCATCTTATTGAAAGGTCATTTCACCGAAGGGTCACTTGATCGAAAAAGTTCATTTCACCGAAAGGTCTCTTTACGTAAAAGTTCATTTCATCGAAAGGTCATTTAACCAAAGGGTCACTTGTTCGGAAATTTCATTTCACCGAAAGGTCTCTTTACCTAAAAGTTCATTTCATTGAAAGGTCATTTAACCGAAGGGTCACTTGATCGGAAAGTTCATTTCACCGAAAGGTCTCTTTACCTAAATGATCATTTCATCGAAAGTTCATTTCACCGAAAGGTCTCTTTACCTAAATGTTCATTTCATGGAAAGGTCATTTAACCGAAGTGTCACTTGATCGGAAAGTTCATTTCGCCGAAAGGTCTCTTTACCTAAATGATCATTTCATCGAAAGGTCATTTCACCGTAGGGTCACTTGATCGAAAAGTTCATTTCCCTGAAAGGTCTCTTTACCTAAAAGTTCATTTCATCGAAAGGTCATTTAACCGAAGGATCACTTGATCGAAAACTCTAGATTTCATTACAGGATCTGTTGAAGCAGGTGCAAGTTCGGCAGACACACCACCGAAGCGTTAATGTATTATACTTAGTTTTAAGACAAATCTTTTTTTTAAGACACTAGGCCTCGGCGTAGGCCTTTTTAGCAAATTTTAATCATGTTCATAAGGTTTACATAAAAGTCATGTTCAGTGCTCATATTCATAAGGTTCACATAAAAAGTAAAATTAATAATGTTGCAAATTTTTTCAGGCAAATAAAATCAGGTTTAAGGCTCTAGGCCTCGGCTTAGGCTTTTTAGCAAATTTTAAACGTGCGTGCTCATATTTATGAGGTTTACATAAAAAGTCAAGTTAATAATGTTGCGAATTTTTGCTGGCAATAAGAATCAATTTTAAGGCCCTAGGTCTCGGCTTAGGCCTTTTTAGAAAATTTTAAAAGTGCGTGCTCATGCTCATAAGGTTTACATAAAAAGTTACTTTACATTTTATGTAATGCTTATGAATATGAGTAGAGTTAAAATTTGTTAAAATGGCCTGTATTTAGGCCTACGGTCAAAAAATAAATGTTTTGTGGTTGAGTAAAAGTGGAACATTATTTACTTGATTTGCTATGTAACCCTTATGAATAGGAGCTCGGAGGTTTAAAATTTGACAAAAAGGCAGAGATCTAGGCCTTTTGATTAATGTGAGGTGTTTCATAGAAATTAAAAGTGTATTTGTTGTACAATCTATAACGAAGTAAATTTCTCCGCAATTTTTGGTCCACGCCGGGGATCAAACCCGAGTTCACTTATTCCAGAACAAGTCGCTCTACCAACTGAGCTACGCAGAAGTTCGTTCTCGCTGCTATCTGCCTTTATGTCGTGTGCGTCCTGCGGGGCAGGCACGTCACAAACCCGATAATGTTTAGGTGGCCAGTTTTACAAACACCCACATTACACACTCCAACAGATCTCTAACAACAAAATTCTAAGTTTTCGATAAACTGACCATTCGGTGAAATGATCTTTCGATATAATGAACTTTTAGGTAAAGCAACCCTTCGGTGAAATGAACTTTTCGATGAAATGTGCTTTCGATGAAATGAACTTTTACTTAGGTAAAGTGACCTTTCGGTGAAATGAACTTTTCAGTCAAGTGACCCTTCGGTGAAATGTACCTTTCGATCAAGTGATTTTCGGCGAAGTGATTTTCGGTCAAGTTACCTTTCGACGAAATGAACGATACCCGAATCCCTGCAGTGTCCCGTCTACTTCACTTACTGATTTAGCGACATGTCTGACATCAGCAATGCTTCAGGCGATTTAGCGACATGTCTGACATCAGCAATGCTTCTTATGCTTCTACCTCCAGTTCTACAGCGTATTATAACTCCCTCTTGAAACTCAGAGTGCTCCTGCTAGGCATTTTATCAGCAATTGAGCTGAGGGCATTCCCGTTTCCGAGTTTATAACTTATCGACAACGTACCTCCCGCAGAAGCAGCCCATTCAATTGCTCCTGCTTCGGGTTTTCCAATCATTTTTGTCCTCATAGTGCACATAGAAAATCGGAAAACGTTGTTATGAAATCAATAAATATCTCGAAAATAGCAAATTATTTTCATGAAAACATTCTGTTCTTCGAGCGTTGTTTCGATATTAAAAGCTTGATTAGAGCTTTTAATATAACTTTAAGAAGAAATCCTGCAGATGATAGCTAGTTTGACCCAGAAAAAAGTACGTACAGATAATTTTTTCAAGTTTAACATTTTTTATAATACAGCATTTGATGGGGAATATACAATATACTGACAAAAGTCACCGGACGCCTAGAAAAGAAACAGAACATAGCATTTATTGACATACATTATTACGGTGTCGGTCCACCTTTTGCCTTAAAGCATGCCCTGATTCTTCAATACATGCTTTCAACTGGAACACAGCGCTAGGTATGCACTTCCATTCAGTACATAATGCTGCCGCTAACTGTTGCTTAGTAGTAGGCCTTGGTGCCGAACTTCTTACGCGGCGCTCTAATTCATCCCATAGGTACTCTATGGGATTCAGATCAGGGCTCTGTGCTGGCCAGTCCACACACGAGACCAAAATTATCGTCAAACCATCCTGAAACAGTCCTTGCTTTATGGTTTGGTGCATTATCCAGCTGGTACCAACAAGACTCGGTTCCATGGTATTGCCACAGAGTTGGTAGGGCATAATTGTCCAGAATATCGAGGTAGACGTGCTGGTTAACAGGTTTGACCACGATAACCAGTGGACCAGTACCATACCACTAAAAACACCCCACACGAGTACACTGCCAGCTCCAAACTTGACCGTAGGAACAGTACTCTGTGGTAAATAGCGTTCCTCTGGCTGCCGCCATACCAACACACGGCCATCAGACTGATGGATCGTGTATCTGGATTCATCAGTCCATATGACCCGTTTCCATTGATCCACGGTCAACGATAAATGTTCTTTACACCATGATGAACGGCGAGTAGCATTTCGAGTGGAGATAAAAAAGGCTTATGAGCAGCCGCACGACCAGAGTAATCCATGGAATGAAGTTCTCTGCGAATGGTACGTGTATATACCGAAGTGCCACTATTTTTACTCACCTGTACACTGAGGTCTTGTGTAGTACTCCGTCGATTAACTGTAACGACTCTCCTAAGGCTGCGACGTCTCCTATCACTGATTTTCTTTGGTCTCCCGGCACGTTTTGATGCTTCATGCACGCCATGTGTCTTCCACTTATTCAGAACATCCAAAGCAGTTGACTTGGGTATGTTTAAACGCCTATCGGTTTCTCTTATGGACAACCCGCTAATATAACACCCAACAATCTTTCCTTTCTCAAATTATGTTCTCTCACGCCGCGACATTTCACTCAACCTCACAGCGCGATATGATCGCGGTCAGCTGCAGGCGTATGTTTATATCGTTTGCAGCTGTACCGCTCATCTTAACAACGCAGCGTCTCCGTTCATTCGATTTTGAAGGGTTGTCCGGTGACCTTTGTCAATACAGTGTATATTCCAATTCCGATGGAAGCGATCTAACGGGCTCTGGTTATAGGTCTGTTTCGGATCTTTTACTTGTGGAAAGGAAGCGATGGAAGAGGGAAACATTGGACGGACGACCCTCAGGGTGAACTGATGGTGAGAATATTGTATTCTAAATGTTTGTATGCTACATTATTGTACAGGACTGTTATTATAAAGCATCATCGCAAAAGCCTTAATCTCACTCGTCGAGCCCTTAGTACCAAAACAATTCGTGAAGAACAAAATATCCCCATCAAAGTACTTTACTATTTTGATATTTATGCTATTACACCATGCAGCTAAATGTACAATCACTGATTATGAATATTTTCAAGATTCGTACAAAACGTAGTGTGTTATTACGAAACTTCTATCAAAGATAGCAGTAAAATAAACTACATCTGCTGAAAGGAAAAGCTGAAAAATTATATTTTTCATTACCAACGACTGAATGTTTTTAGAAGTTGATTTATGTCTTTTATAAATTACTTGTTAAATAAATATCTTTAGCTAAACAACATACAGGACAGACAAGGTTCGTCTCGAATAGGAACAACTTACATTACATTCCAAGTGATTTATTTTGTTCAAATTAAAAACTTGATAAAACATCAATAGCATGTAGTAGCAATCACATATACACTTAACACCAGATTTGGAAACGCGTCAAACATTTTGGACCCGGACCCAACTTGGACTTGACCCGAATAAATGTGCTTGGTACAATAAATTCAAAACTCCAGTTATGATTATACACACAATCATATCAGAATAATATGACTGCCTACCTAATAATGGGAATAACCATCCTTGGCCCGGATGACAGCGGCGAGACGGCGTGGCATGGATGCAATGAGGCCCTGGAAGGTTGCCCACGGCACACGTGCCCATTCGGACTGCAGCAGAGCACGGAGGTCCCGGAGATGACGTGGCTGTGGCTCGGCACGTCGAACCTGTCGATCCAAACAGTCCCACAAGTGATCTATGGGATTGAGTTCGAACGATTTCCCCGGCCAAGGGAAAACGGACACATAGCTGTCGTGTTCCTGGAACCAGTCACGCACCCCCTTACCGAAATGGCAGGACGCATTGTCCTGTTGGTTGACACCATCACCATCAGGGTAAACGTCCAACATGAAGGGATGCATGTGGTCAGCGAGGATGAACAGGTAGCCATGGGCGTTCAGGGACACATCCAATGGTACCAGCGGTCGCAGACCATACCAGGAAAACATCCCGCAGACAGACACATTTCCACCGGAGGCTTGTGCTTGACGGACAACCGAGTCCGGGTTTTGGTTATCGTGTGCCTAACGCCGTGTCCACCACCGCCCGTTACTTCTGTGGAGTAGAAACGCCGATTCATCAGAAAAGGCAAACTTTTCCCACTCTTCCACTGTCCAATGACAGTAATCCCATGCGAACTGCAGGCGTCGTTGCGGATGGCCCTGGGTTAACATGGGTGCCTTGACACAGCGTCGACTTCGGAGACCAATGCGTAACAGGGTTCGCTCTACTGTTACCGGAGACAGGTATCTGGATGCCCCAGCGTTCATTGGCGCGGTCAATTGCTGCATTGCTGCTCGTTGATTGCTCTTTACCAGTCGACGGAGGCGATGTTCTCCTCTGGGGTCGATGGCCTTTGGGGCTCCACAGGTATGACTTCGGGACGTACTCAGTGTGCCAGCAGTCCACTGAGTATACCCTTACCACAGCACCTCGCGAACAGCCAACGAAGTTTGCTGCCTCTGAGATGCTTCCTTACTTGATGCGATAGCCGATGGTCATTCCTTTTTTAACACACGTTCCCCTGTCCATTGCGCTCACGTGACGCACTGTGGCTCATCTGTCCTGGCCGGCCGCTTATATCTCCTTGTGGTCTACCTTGTCACGTGCACTCTGCGACGCGCCTGGGCTGGTACACTGTGATTCCAGGGGTTGTCATATTATTCTGCTACGACTATGTTAACAGTCTCATTTCAAAGTTTTATGTTACGCCCGTCTTGTTGACTTCCACTATGATTAATGAATACATCCGGTGGCGGATGAACTTCTATGTGTTTCGTTTTACTTAATGGTCTTCTTCAGCTGATTATTTAACACGTAAGTCTTCGTCTCGTGGATCGAAGCGGGTTTCTTTAATCCAGCAACAAAATTCTAAACCGTCCAGTATTGATCCGTTTGTTCCCGATCCAGGAGTGTTTCACATAACTGATGTAAAAATAAATAAATAAAATAAAGCCCGCTTCGACCCTACGGCCTGATCGTGCTCGGGCTTTACGGGGTGAGCTTGGCTCATGCTGACCTTTGGGTTCCAGCTCTAACATGCCAATGGGTGGGTGTGCATTTGACGCAGCGATTGTTGGTCGTATACAGGCCGGCAGCGGTTGTATAAACATAGGGGAATATTTCTCATGAACGTCATTATTCTCGGGGCAAATTAATCTGACTATCGCCTGGAAGCTGAAAAGACCAATTCATCGAAAAGATGTCACAGTTTCTCAGCATTTCTCCGTACTAATGACGTGCAGCGTGACACCATGACCAGAGTTAGAAAAAGGTCAACAATTTTGGACCCGGCCGTCGCCTAATTGGATTCGACACGGACCTGACACGGGAAAATCTGCTCTGAACTATAAATTCCAAAATATCATCATCATCATTGTCATTAATTATCAATCCACTGCTGGATGAAGGTCTCTCCACGTTTCTTCAACAATGGACTGTCTTAGGAGAGTCTCCCCCATCCATTCATTTCCCACGTAGTCTTTTCCTGTTCTTTCTGTTCCGTAGTCTTTTCCTGTTGTTTTCGTAGTCTTTTCCTGTCTTCAGCCTTTTTTGGCCTTTCAGTCTTTTCCAATATTTCTCTGTCTTCAGTCTTTTCCTGTTTTCAGTCTTAATCTTCAGTCTTTTCCCGTTCTTCAGTCTTGATCTTTAGTCTTTTCCTGTAGTTTTCGTAGTCTTTTCCTGTTCTTCAGTCTTTTCCTGTTCTTCAGTCTTTTCCTGTTCTTCAGTCTTTTCCTGTCCTTCAGTCTTTTCCTGTCTTCAGTCTTTTCCTGTTCTTCAGTCTTTTCCTGTTCTTCAGTCTTTTCCTGTTCTTCAGTCTTTTCCTGTTCTTCAGTCTTTTCCTGTTCTTCAGTCTTTTCCTGTCTTCAGTCTTTTCCTGTTCTTCAGTCTTTTCCTGTTCTTCAGTCTTGGTCTTTAGTCTTTTCCTGTAGTTTTCGTAGTGTTTTCCTGTTTGTTCTTCAGTCTTGGTCTTTAGTCTTTTCCTGTCTTCAGTCTTTTGCTGTTTTACAGTCTCTTCTTTTCCTGTTCTTCCTGTTACGTAGCCTTTTCCTGTTCCTTGGAATCCAGTCTAAAATTTCGGTTTTTCATAGGTGGTCTGTTCTCTTGGCAGATGTCCAACACATTGCATTTTCAGGGATTTCACCCTGATCATGATGACTTCCACTTTTGTCATTTTCCTTATCCGCGATTTCCTCTTATTATCTTTCTTGGTTACCCCAAACACGCGTCTCTTTGTGCTTCTTTCAGTTGTCTGCAGTCTTCGTATGTCTTTTTTATTCAAGGTCCATGTCTCTGTTGCGTACTAAAGAACTGGTAGAATACATTGATTAAACACTTTTCTTTTAAGACATAGTGGCACATTGTTCTCAAAAATTATACTGCTTCTTCGAAAAATACCAATTAATTTCTTCATTAAAGTGACCCTCGCTTGATATCTGCTGCCCAAGATAAATGTAGGAATTGGTTATCTCCAGCTTTTCCCGATCAATTGATAAATCATCATAAATCTTCAGTACTTCAGTTTTGTCTTCTGAAAGTTCATTTTTAATCCCACAGCAAGTTCGTGGATCATACTCTGCAGCTCTGAAGAATTATTTCAAAGACCTTGGAAAGGTTCTTTAAAATATTTTTTCTTTTCAAAAAGAAAACGTAAATAAAATCGGGTCGAAATAGGGTCAGGAACACCTTGACCTGACCCGATTGACCGCCAAAAAACGTCGACCCGGGGACCCGTTGACCCAGTGACCTGTGACCCGTTTTCATCTCTGACCATGAGGCGATGCAGAAAAGAAGGAAACTTCGCGCTCATTGTGCTGTCAGCTATTTCCCCACAGGAAGAAGGGAGCAACACCTAGCCCCCCAAAACACTTGACTGTCAGCTTACCTTCCACCTGCACGAAATACACTCCAGGTATAGTCTCTCAAAAGCGCATGGCCGACAGACCCAATTTGCAATGTCGTCATCAAAACGCGAACACCTGTATTTTTAGAAACGTGGCCGAAACTAAGATCTCCAGTTTTTCTAATATACGTACACACAATATTTAGCACAACTATGCACATTTTAGCCACAGTTCAAGCTCGAATACAAGCATTTAGACTGGAACTATATTACGCAAATAGAAGCGCACACTCTGTACCTTCAATTCCATGATCAGGTTTGCTTTGCTGCGAGTAGAGGTCCTCTCATCCCCGTTGAACCCACTCTCAATCCTAGAAATATTTTCCGACAGAACGTAGCCTAGTATCGTGACCTTGCATCCGGATGGCAGTGGAATCTTTCAGAAAGATAAAATGGTTAAAATACAGGGTGTCCGACAAATAACTGTGCTCTTACCATATCGAACTGGTTCCTACAGGAGGTGTTGGAAATCGGCCCCACTAACGCCCGGAAATGTCTGCACACGCTTCTGCATGCTAGTAAAGACCTTTCTCAGGGTATATGGTGTGATTTGTTGCATGTCGATCGTAATTGCAGCCTGTGGCTCTTGAAGGGCATGCGGATTGCTAAATACACCTTTCCCTTCTGTGCTCCCCACAGAGAAAAGTCCGGCGGAAGTTCACATGCCTTGGGAGATGATGCGATTTCTGATGAATTCCTCCAGAAGCTGTGCTGATGCGCCAACGGCGTGAGCGGTTGCACTGTCTCTCTGGAAACATATTTCTTTGATTTTCCATTCCGTGAGCTCGGATGGGAATGGTTGGATAATCTGGGTACGGTACCGTCCTGAGTTAATGGTTTCACTGAAGCAAATGGGCCCAATAATGCGCGTACGAGTCAAGTCACACCAAACACCGACCTTCTGGTTGTAGAGAGGTACTTCCTTGAATTCGTGGGGTCTTTCAGTGCCCCATAGACGAGTGTTTCGGCTGTTGATATACACTGACAGGTGAAACCATACGTAGGCCTCGTGGTCTGCTTCTTTCAGCTGATGCACGATAGACACTTTGTACGGATGGAAACGCAACTGCTTTTTCGGAATATCGCGGGCTGTACACTTTGGCACGTTTGCTTGTTGTGACAGCCGCCCCACGGACTTGTGTGGACTCCTCTGTATCCTGTCCTGGATATCCTGTATCCTGTATGCTGTCCTGGATATCCTGTACGATCTCTCCTGCAGTGGATAGCCTACCGCGACGGGTGGCATTCAGAACACTGCCAGTTTCCCGAAACTTTGCTATGAGCTAACATACCGCTCTATGGTGGGCGACGTCTGCATTACAAAATATCCTAGCGAACTGTTTTTGCGCTTCGTCTGTGTACTTGTCGTCAAAGCGAAAGACATGTTCCTCCAAAAACACTCTCCGTTCAATCGTCAACACCACTGTTCTTGTGCCGAAACGAGTGATCAATTGACACGTCTCCCTCCGTACACCAAGCGCTCGGTAATAATCTTCTCTCGGTGTGACAGTTGCGTGCGCCAATGGGTGCGGATATATGAAGGTTACCAGACACCGAACACTTCTACGTGACAGGTCACTTCTACTGTAATTCCATTCAAAATTATTTTATTATTTCATTACTGCAATTCGTACATTCAGTGCACAGTCATTATTCGGACATCTTGTATAATGCCCAAACAATTCGTATGCTCCTATGCCGCCATATCCCCTGACTTGAATCCAATCGAACATTTGAGGGATGCAGTGAAGTCTAGCATTCGCCAGTTTACCCAAGTGCCTCGCTCCATGGCCTAGCTGCGGAACGTTATTCTGTCCAGGTGTTACAGAATACCCGATAGGACACCTGACGCGCACTCGTGGGGTCGAAGCCATGTTGCTTGGTAGTGTTTATCGTTGCGTAAAACGGTCCAGTCGTTACTTGGTGTCTAGAATGTTATGGCTTAGGAACGTTTAGAAAGAATTGAACAACTGTGTGCAAAAAAGGGATTTGAAAAGGTAGCTTTTGTAATTTCATATTCTGCTTAGTCCTACAGAGACCACACTCGAGAAAAGTACTTATGTACTCTCTCTCTCTCTCTTTCTGTCTCTCTTCCTCTCTCTCTCCCTTTCTGTCTCCCTTTCTCTCTCTCTTCCTCTATCTCTTTCTGTCTCCATTTCTCCGTCTTTTTTCTCTCTCTTTCTGTCTCTCTCGTCCTCTCTCTGTCTCTATTCCTCTCTCTCTCTTTCTGTCTCCATTTCTCCGTCTTCTTTCTCTCTCTCTTTCTCTCTGTCTCAGTCTTTCTGTCTCTCTCTCTCACTCTATCTGTCTCTCTCTCTTTCTGTCTCCCTTTCTCTCTCTTCCTCTCTCTCTTTCTCTCTGTCTCTCTCTTTCTGTGTCTCTCTCTTCCTCGCTCTGTCTCTATTCCTCTCTCTCTCTTTCTGTCTCCCTTTCTCTCTCTCTTCCTCTCTCTCTCTCTTTCTGTCTTTCTCTCTCGCTCTATCTGTCTCTCTCTTTCTGTCTCTCTCTCTCTTCCTGTCTCTGTCTCTATTCCTCGCTCTCTCTCTCTCTCTCTCTCTCTCTCTCTCTCTCTCTCTCTTCTCTGTCTACGTTTCTCTCTCTCTCTCTCTTCCTCTCTCTTTCTGTCTCCATTTCTCCGTCTTTTTCTCTCTCTTTCTTTCTCTCTCTCTCTCTCTCTCTCTCTCTTTTTTTCTATTCCTCTCCTTCGTAACAAGCTTTTCTTAGCTCCTTGTGCCAAAGATTGCTCTTTTGTTTTGTTTTCAAACTGTCTCTTGAAACTATCTCCGTTTCTTGTCTCCTTGTGAAAGAAAAATAATTTTGTTAATGAAACGTCAACACAACGCGAAGAGAATAAAGGCATGTCAGAGACACGAAATGTTTCTAACGATTAACATTTTTGTCATATTAAGAAGACACTGATGCATCACATTCCTGCACTGTCGCCTGGAATCTTTCTCTTTGCATGTTTCAAGTAAAATCAGAGCCTTAGAACACATAACTTAGTTGTTGCGTGATAATTTTGTGAAAAATACGGTTGTTTCTATAAGTAGTTCTTAATATTTGAGGGATTTGGAAAAAATGACATATTTGTTGCCTTCGAAAAAAGAACAAACGCAGTCACTTTAGTCCTTAGCGGGAAAGTCTTACATAGAAGCTATCTGTTGCATAAATTTTCTGGATATAATATTTCAGCAGGAAGTTGGAAGATTTAAAAATCGAATGCTTAGAAAGTATATAAATGATCTCTCCCGTTCATTACTTTTCGCTATCAAAGAAATCTTGAATTGCAATGCTAGTACAAATCACATTTTTAATATCTTGTCCAGTCACAAAACCCTTTCAAACTATATAGTGGCAGTAACAAACTCCGCGATTATATTTGTGTGGAATTTTTCTAGGAATAAAATACCCAAGAGAGGGGAAAGAGAGAGAGAGAGAGAGAGAGCTTTATTCGCACACGCCTGATCTTGCGTTTGTTGTAATCTTACTGTTTTAGTGGCAGCAATTCGAAAAATTCTTTTGATTTGAAGCAGACATAAGCTTATCGAAGATTTTTCACACGTTTTCCACTTTTGTCCGTTTCCAATATTTCTTTTGAGGAGGCGTAAAAATAATCTTACGGCCGACATGGTGTCTCAGATTCGAAAATTTTCGTTTGAATTGCATTTAGAGTTGTTTGCCTGTTGTCTGGGTTATAAGAATCCTGATTACATGAAATTGCACTTTTGCATATGCACCTGTGTATGTATGTGCGCATGTTTTAATTATTTCTGGCGTTAATTCATGTACACTGTGCGGCAATTACGTATTGAGACTAAATTTTGTTTTAATGGAAAATCAGGAAAACTTAACTGAATATATGTTTTATTCGAAGTACATTCCTCCTGTGTAAATACAAAAAGTGGCACGATCAGCCAACGAAAGGAAGGACTTGCAGAGGTCATCTTTTGGTATGGAGTGAAGAGCTGATGTCACAGTTCTCTGTATGTCTTCATATTTATTCGAAGTACATTCCTCCTGTGTTAATACAAGAAGTAACATGATCAGCCAACGAAAGGATGGACTTGCAGAGGTCATCTTTTGGTATGATGATGTCACAGTTCTTTGTATGTCTTCATATTTATTCAAAGTACATTCCTCCTGTGTTAATACAAACAGTGGCACGATCAGCCAACGAAAGGATGGACTTGCAGAGGTCATCTTTTGGTATGGAGTGAAGAGCTGATGTCACAGTTCTCTGTATGTCTTCATATTTATTCGAAGTACATTCCTCCTGTGTTAATACAAGAAGTAACATGATCAGCCAACGAAAGGATGGACTTGCAGAGGTCATCTTTTGGTATGATGATGTCACAGTTCTTTGTATGTCTTCATATTTATTCGAAGTACATTCCTCCTGTGTTAATACAAGAAGTGGCACGATCAGAAAACAAAAGGAAGGACTTGCAGAGGTCATCTTTTGGTATGGAGTGAAGAGCTGATGTCACAGTTCTTCGTATGTCTTCATATTTATTCGAAGTACATTCCTCCTGTGTTAATACAAGAAGTGGCACGATCAGCCAACGAAAGGATGGACTTGCAGAGGTCATCTTTTGGTATGAAGTGAAGAGCTGATGTCACAGTTCTCTGTATGTCTTCATATTTATTCGAAGTACATTCCTCCTGTGTTAATACAAGAAGTAACATGATCAGCCAACGAAAGGATGGACTTCCAGAGGTCATCTTTTGGTATGGAGTGAAGAGCTCATGCCACAGTTCTTTGTATGTCTTCATATTTATTCGAAGTACATTCCTCCTGTGTTAATACAAGAAGTGGCACGATCAGCCAACGAAAGAATGGACTTGCAGAGGTCATCTTTTGGTATGAAGTGAAGAGCTGATGTCACAGTTCTCTGTATGTCTTCATATTTATTCGAAGTACATTCCTCCTGTGTTAATACAAGAAGTAACATGATCAGCCAACGAAAGGATGGACTTCCAGAGGTCATCTTTTGGTATGGAGTGAAGAGCTCATGCCACAGTTCTTTGTATGTCTTCATATTTATTCGAAGTACATTCCTCCTGTGTTAATACAAGAAGTGGCACGATCAGCCAACAAAAGGAAGGACTTACAGACATCATCTTTTGGTATGGACTGAAGAGCTGATGTCACAGTTCTTTGTATGTCTTCAATGTCTTGAAAAACTTCGTCTTTTGAAAGCAGCTTTAATTAACGAAACAGAAAGTAGTCTCACGGTTGCAAATCTGGAGAATAGGTAGGGTGATTGAGTACACATACTTGTCTGCATACACAATAAGACACATAACTTGAAAAAAAGACAACGCTGCTGTTGCACTGTCACTGATCGTCTTAGCTGCCAAATCGTTATACGAACTGAGCCTCAGGTACGTACTGCGTAGCGGTGGATTTGACAGTGATTTTGCTGACACGGTGAAAACGGTGACAGTCCCACGAAAGTAACGGTAATTTTAAACAATGACAAAAGCTCTCTTTAATACAGCGGTCACAGAGCTGTTAAGAAACCGGAGCTGCGAGTCACCGTCGCATTTGTGACTGTGACTTTACGATAGAGGCGGCACAGTAGTAGCTGAACGGCCAGACATCGTTCCACTTGTAATAGTGAGAAAATCACAGTTACAATCGGCTTGCTCTAAATTCTTTGTTTGCAACCAAACGTACACAGAAAGCCAAAACAGAAACTTTAATAAGCATGGTCAGTGGTCAATTAGATTTTGTCAATGATAGCAACGGTGATGGTGTTTTTTCAGTAACGGTGGTTAAATAACAGTGACGTGATTCCCGACCCATCTGTGGTACTGCGCAACCTCCAGATATCGCCTGTGGTACCTGTGCATGTTTAAGGAATGTGCACGAAGGAAACTTTTCGGGTAGTTCCCGAACGAGCTATTTATGCACTCAATGGACAAAACATTAGGGATACCTATCCAGTACCTTGTAACTCCTCCTTTAGCGCGAATAATAAATAGCCTGAACACGCCAAGGCATCGGTTCCACCAGACGCCGGAAGTTTTCCGGAGGTAATGTCATTCCTCCCTGTTGCAGCATTGTCCATAACTCCGCCATTGATGTCGGCCCTGGATCCATGGATATGATGTCCCGCTCCATGGGATCCCAGACAGCTTCCACAGGGTTTAAATCCGGGAACCTTCAGTCCACTGGATGGTTCCAAACCCAGATGTGTGTTTCTCCTATCATGCCTGGGTGACTGCGGTCTAGCGGGTTTGCGCATTGTCCTTCTGAAACGGACCATCGGCCGTAAGATGCGCCAAGGCCAACAATGCGTGTTAGTAATTGGCCAGCACATGCTAGTATCGAGTTAAGGACCTCTACAGACGCCCTACGTGATCTAATGCATCCCATGAGAATGCTCCCCGAACCATCACAGAATCACCTCCGCCTTAAACAGAGCCGACCTGTCTCGACGGGACCATGGTCTCATTCTGTTAACGTCACACTCCTACCCTCTCTTCAGATCTATATGGCTGAAAACGGGATTCATTTGACCACACGACGCGGTGCTAGTCTCCAGAGGAGCAGTTTTGATGTTCCCGACACCAGACGAGGCATATTTTCCAATGACGAGCAGTCAGCAGTGGTTCACGGGTATGGCGTCGCCTACCGTAGCCAAGGATACGCAAGGTGCGTCGTACTGTTCGCTCGCTGACTCTGCTTGTTCCTCCCGCATTTAATCTGGATGCGATTTATGGCACCGTTGCCGAGCTGTTGGTCTGTAGGAGCTTGTATAATCTATGTCGACGCCGGTCATTAACGACGTGTGACCGGCCACCACTTGCTTTCTCGGCACTGGTACGTCCGTCGATGGTATACCCTTGATGTGGTTGGCCTCGGGAACTTTAGGGTTCTTACCACTTGGGTGATGGAATTACCCACCTGTATTGCGCCGACAATGCGTTCAAGATCAAAGGCGCGCACAGATCACCACATTTACCCATGTTCGTTTATTGCAATTCACAGTTGGGAAGCCCTGATGTGCACCTATTTATCGCCTGCGTTTGGTTTGGGCGTGTTCCACTCACTTTGCGCGGGGATGTCCATGTCAATTGCCTATCACCCATGTCAACTGCCGATCACCCCCTATCTCTAATTTTTAATGTTTGATGTCCATGTCAACTTCCGATGTTAATGTCAACTGCCGATCACCCCTATCTCTAGTATTTAATGTTTGATGTCCATGTAAACTGCCGATCAACCCCATCTCTAACATTTAATGTTTGATGTCCATGTCAACTGCCGATCACCCCTTATCTCTAATATTAAATGATTGCTGTCCATGTCAACTGCCGATCACCCCCTATCTCTAATGTTTAATGTTTGATGTTCATGTCAAATGCCGATCACCCCCTATCTCTAATGTTTACTGTTTGATGTTCATGTCAACTGCCGATCACCCCTTCTCTCTAATATTTAATGTTTTATGTTCATGTCAACTGACGATCACCCCTATCTCTAATATTTAATGTTCGATGTTCATGTCAACTGACGATCAGCCCCTCTCTCTAATATTTAATGTTTGATGTCCATGTCAACTGCCGATCACCCATTCTCTCTAATATTTAGTGCTTGATGTCCATATCAACTGCCGATTACCCCCTGTCTCTAACATTTAATGTTTGATGTCCATGTCAACTGCCGATCACCCCCTATCTCTAATGTTTAATGTTTGATGTTCATGTCAACTGCCGATGTGCATGTCAGCTGCCGATCACCCCTATCTCTAATATTTAATGTTTGATGTTCATGTCAACTGCTGATCACCCCTATCTCTAATATTTAATGTTTGATGTTTATATCAACTGCCGATCACCCCTTCTCTCTAATATTTAATGTTTGATGTCCATGTCAACTGCCGATCACCCCTATCTCTAATGTTTAATGTTTGATGTCCATGTCAACTGCCGATCACCCCCTATCTCTAATGTTTAATGTTTGATGTCCATGTAAACTGTCGGTCACCCCCATCTCTAACATTTAATGTTTGATGTTTATGTCAATTGCCGATCACCCCTATCTCTAATATTTAATGTTGGATGTCCATGTCAACTGCCGATCATCCCCTATCTCTAATGCATTGTCTACTGTGTGTATTTATACACACACATAGGAACGACTTATCTCAGGAATAACGCAAACAGAAAGAAAAGGTGTTCTTCTTCACAAACCCAGAGGGAACAGTTACTCATTAGTTTTAACAATCGCGAATAAAACACTGCCCCTAATTCAGCATGACTAGTTAACCACTTCTAATTTATATACTAGTGAATCCCTTTTACAGAAAATTCTTACTGAAATCACCAAAAGTAAAAAGAAACGTGAGTGGGAAATCTAATTTATAAGTGGCATAGTACAAATAGTTTCCTATATCGACGTTTTGTGAAAGTCGTTCACCTCCAAAATTTATATTGTGCATTGTCTGAAGGCTAAAGCTATGTAAGAAGATCCTAAATTTTTAAAAAGCGAAAAGGTGACTTCAAATTTTCATCTACATATTTTTTAGTGGCTAAACATCTTTGAAAACTGCACTGAAAAATACATTGCTAAGAATTTAATTTATTAATTATATGCAGTTTACGTTTACTGTAAAATTCGATCGGATGCACTCGCGCAGAGTGTTCGTAATATAATCAGCGAGAATTTCCACTGACAACAATCGAAGTTTGTTTCTGTTTATGTCTGTGAGTATTGAGTTTATAAAATATTTTACTGTATTAGCTCTTGAGATGTTACATCTCTCCTTCTCATCCTGTTCCTTTCCTGTCGTCACACTGACGAAACTCCTCTTTGGTCGATAAGGTTAAATGTGATGAGAATGCAGAGGAATGTTGGGCGAAAGATAAAATGGAAACGGTTGCAATGAAAAATATCGAATTCGCGAAACAAAGAAGGAGCACCTCGGGTGACACCACTTTGAAACAAAATGATTTCAATCACTTATTTCCGGTTCTGACCCGATAATTAGAAGGCTCTGATGAAATTAAATTTTCTGTTCTGTTTCTTTGAAGTGATCGTTAGTTCGCCCTCATCTGTAACGAAAACGATTTTACACTTTTGAAAGAGGTCTTAATTTATAGCTCATTTCCAATGCGACTGGAATATGTAAATAAAGAGAAATTGGAAATTTCATCAATAGGACACGAACCCTCCTTAAGAACTGTTTCTTACCATTGATCAGAAAGACACGTACAAATGCGATTATCGGCACTTCGAGAACGTATTTTCACCAAGGGCGTAGCGCAGTTGATTGCTTCACTATGCACTGTGTGGGAGGTGTTCGAATTTAGGTCCTGCTGGCCATCTAGTCTGCGATTTTTCCGTGGTTTTCTACAGATTTCCTGTGTTTGGGGACGCAGATACGTGGATGGTTTCCTGTGAAGTCTGTCCCGGACTCACTTTTTCCCATGGTCCTCCTGGTTGGGGATTGAGCGTGGTTAACGACCCACTTCGTCAAAAAAAAAAAAAAAAAAAAAAAAAAAAAAAACTATCGTTACGAAATCTCACGAAACATTCTTCGAGACGGCCTGAGGACACACCGGGCTGTCGAATCAATGAAGAAGAAGAAGAGGACGTATTTTCAGTGTTTCACATGTAGCAGTCTATAACGTAATTTCTTTTTGTGCTGAGATATTGTCGTTCTTACGTTATGTTCAAACCACTATATAAGAATACGATGCAATAGTTCGTAATTGAATTATTACGCCCAGACGAATAATGAAACAGAAGTCACTGTACCGGAATACTTTTTATTCCAGCACTTAGTCATAGAACATCTCACATGGCACTTTCACATTTTACTTAACAATCAAGGTCTATCATATCCACCACATATCCACACCGGCAACTGCTATCTCGTCCTTTTATCTATCGTTCTTATCTCATACATTCATACGTCACGTTCACTCTGACCTCAAATATGTTGCCAACAGTATTCTCGTGAGAGAGAAGATGTCACGTTAAATTTGGAAGTATAACGGAGAACAAACTCAAAATTTAACTAGGAAAAGAAATTAAAAATGAAAGTTAATTTAGAATAAACGTCAGAAGTCACTTCAAAAAACTGGCGATTTTCATCGCCCTGGAACCGGAACTGAACCAAGGCCGTTTAGAAAGTACAAGGCCGTGTAATTAGAAATTTGCGTTACCTCCGTTTGTGACGTCACTCTCATGTAACACGGCCTGATACTTCGGTGTAGTGTGTGACGTCATACACGACAGCGTTTGAAACCGTTCGAAAGCCTTGGTTTCCACGACACGTCAATAAAAGAGGGAATTCCTCTCTCTAATGCCATGGGATTGTATCTTCTTGACGGCTTGGTTCAACCCATTTTGCTGCCCCGGTGGCGCTGTGGACTAAGCGCCGTCTTCTGACCATTCGTCTGAGAGGGGTCGGGGTTCGAACTCCGTGAGGCATGGATGTTGTTTTGGCCTTACGGTACTGTCTCTCTTCCTTCCGTGGAGCCGGTGACCTTAAATTAAGGACGGGCGACCGCTTATAGCATATTGAGTTCTACACGGTGGTCGTTAAATCTAAAAACGAAAGAGCCCTCTCTTTTCGAGCATGTTAACCGTTACCCCACCCAGGACTAGAGACAGGTCGTAAATAAAGTCTGTGCTATTTTGTCGTCGTTATGATCAGTGAAAAAGGTAACAGTTCTAAGTTCCCTAATAAGAATGTCACATTTGTGAGGTAATACGAACGTAAAGCACGTGACAAGACGACAAATTTGCAGCGATACATTCCGTCCGTGTAGTTTCGTTGGGAGAGCAACTGACTCCGGAGTGAAGGGGCGCGACTTCGATTTCTGCCACGGACAGACTTGTGTTTTCATATAGTTAGATGTACCCGAACAATGCTTGAGATCAAAATCACTGCTACGTCATTGTTTTGGTTACAATGTCACCATATCTAAACAATTTATCTCCTTTTCTGTTCAACCATCATAGAGATCGCTAGTGACGTTAGTTTTATCACAATATCCCCCTTTTCCCACGCTTAAGATAGCGTTTGTTGTGGCTTTCGCTGTGCGTTTGCTTGCAAACAAAGAAATCAAAGCGAGCCGATTGTAGCAGTGATTTTCTCACTGTTACAAGTGAGACGATGAGGCACCGTTCCGTGACCGCTCTGTCGCCCTTGTCGTAAACAGTGATTTTGCCATTATTACAAGTCACACGGTGACTCGCAGTTCGGCCTTCTTTTCAGCTTCTTCACCGCTGTTGTATGCGGCGAATTTCTCACCGTTTATAGTCACCGTTACGTCGGTAGAACTGTCTCTGTAGCAGGAAATTCACTGCTAAGCCTACCTCCACTTAGGACATTAAAGTTCCACGCAACGGAAGCTAAGCAATTAGCAAACGGAAATGAGAAAAGCCTGAAAATCTTGTGAAACCCTTAATATGGACATCGATTATTCTGTTTTCTGCAGGAAACGGCTTTATACTGCTATAAGTGTAGAAGCTGCACTGAGGTTCAACCCGTGTTTAAACAGGAAACTCCGCAATTAAATATTCAAATGGAAATGGAATATGAAATTTCATTTCCGTATGTATCCTTTTCCTTATGAAATACACTATATTGACCTTTGTCAATATAGTGTATTTCATAAGGAAAAAGATACATACCGGACACCAAGGAGAGAAACAGAACATTGCATTTATTGACATACATTAGTACGGTGTCGGTCCACCTTTGGCCTTAATGCATGCACTGAGTCTTCGAGACAAGCTTTCGACAAGGTTTTGGAACCTTGTCGAAAGCTTGTCTCGAAGAGTCTTCAAGCCGTTCTTGTGCTTGTCAAATCAGAACAGTTGTCAGGGCGCCCGCTTCCGACGCTGATAGCCCTTGCTTGGTTCGTTTCCAACGACATCCAAACGGGCGTTTTTCCGGACCTGTTGAGAAAATTTCCCTAGCGCAGTGCTGTAATTCAGAAGTTTCGTAAGGAGAAAGAAAAAGTAGGTGTAGCTTTGGGATACTGCGGTTATCTTATATTTTTTTTAATGGATACTACTGTTGAATTGGCGGACAAGATTCGGCAAGCCATCAGTTACGTCACGTGATAGCCGACTGCCATTGCCGGTAAACTAGCGGACCACATTAGGCTAGCCATCATTTTTGGCAGGTGCTTGCAGGGCCGCTAAAGGGCCACTTGTGGAAGTTACTGCCTGTGATGGATAACTGATGGCCCTGTTGTGGCATATGACAACTGATGGGGTGCCAACTGTTGTCCAGCTGTTAGCTTGAACTTCTGGCCCTTCTGTTGGCCGCCCGGACATTTTATTGACGGTTCGGCTGCGGCAACATAGTGCTGGGCCAGCAAGACTGTTTTTGCTGGGATATATATTTTTTTTTGTTTCGAAGTAGACCGTGAGAAAATATTGGGCTTATAAACAGTCGCCCGTCACAACTTTATGTCCATTGGTTCCAGGGAAGGGACAGAGCCAGTACTATTATAAAAGCACCACTAATGCCACATACGGGATTCGAACCCGGGTCCATCTCAGACGAATAATCAAAACTCAGCATCTTACACCACACAACCACAGAAACCGCCTTTGTTCCTTTGGCAGGATTCACAATAAAACGCAAAAATCCGTCATTTATTATGGTAATCAGCAATAACAACGTCGATCAAATGACTCAACGATATGAAACATTTGTTGCTGCAAGGAATGGTCATAACCGCCCATAAAATTTTAGAATGTTCTCTTAATCCCAGCAAATAACGCAAAATGTAGATGTTTGTGATGTATGGACGATATTCATTTTATTTTGCTTTGCCATGATTTATCGTGAACCATATTTAATCGCCACGTCACGGAACAACTATGTCGTAAACCTTTTCCACAAAAGGTGCTGTTAGAAGTATTGTCGAAAGCTCCTATTCATATTTTCAGCTAATTTTCTTTCTCTTTTTAGCTTTCTAATTACCATTTTTTCTATTTTGGGTCTGTGAAATGCTCGAAACTATTAATTTTTAATTAAAGAGTGTTTCTTCTAGTGGCAACACACCGATGACCCATTACATTATGACTATCCCCCAGCCTAGAGAAATGAGCGCGCCTGGAGACCGAGCGGTGGCGCAGGTGAAGTTTGCACAACATTATATGTACAACCCTAGGACCGCCTTTTGATTAGTAGAGTGTTCGGAGTCAGAATAAGAAAAGCTGCAGATTTATCGGAGTCTGATGAAGAACAAATTTTAAAGGCACGGCGCCTCCGAACTACGACCTCGGAAACGCGCGGCCTGTGGGTTGCTCACGTGCCGCTGTAGTGAGTACGTATAATAAGTGGCGCACAGATGGCCAAACGATGAACCGTCGTCCCGCCGTGGGACGTCCGCAGCTCATATATACCAGAGGGAAGCGAAGACTATCGAGCACTGTTCACAGCGACTGCACGGTCACACTGTGACAAATCATCCGCGACTACAACACTGGTGTGTCACGGCCCACAGTTCATCAAGCAGCCTTCTGGGCATGGGCCTGCGTAGCCGAAGACCCAGCCTGGTCGCCATGTTCACTGCACGTCATCGCCAATCGCATTAAATGAACCCAAGGTAATCGAGATTGGACCGTGGATGATTGGAAGAAAAGGGCCTGGTTTGACGAATCAAGATTCCTAGTGCATCGCATAGACGGCCGAGAGCGGATACGCCGTTTACCAACGGAGGCTATGGCACCTGGATGCACTGTTAGGCGGAAACTGGCCGACGGGGGCTGTTATGCGATGGGCGATGTTTTCTTGGGACACTTTAGGCCCCATGATACCAATAGCACAATCCCTGACAGCTGTCAGGTACCTGAACATCGTTGCGGACACAGTTCACCTTTTCATGGGAACCGTGTTCCCTGCTGGTGATGGCCATTACCAAGAGGATAATGCCCCATGCCACACTACCAGAATCCTCAAGAAGTGGTTCGAGAAACAGGCTGGTGACTTTCTGTTAATGCCCTGGACTCCAAATTCACTTGACACGAACCTAATCGAATATTTGTGGTTCGACTTGGAAAAGTGCGTGCGCGCTAAATCACCACCACCCCGACATGTACGGGAATCGGAGGACCTGCTTTTGACACCAGATAACCCAGGATACGTATCGCCACCTCATAGAATAAATGCCTCGCCGAGTGGCCGATATTTTGCCTGCTAAAGCGGGTCCTACAACTTATTAGGTAAGTAGTAATCGGTTTAAACGTACGTGGCTTTTTCTTTTGCATGAAAGCAACATCATTGTCACTCATTCAACTATGTGTTTTCTTATGGAGATTCCTAAAACAGGTTGGATGCCAACTGGAAATCTGTTCACCATAGCTCAATGTTCAACAGGTTCGTAAATGTAACGATATTGAGTTAATGTAGCAGTGCTTTAAACTCTTATCACTTAGTTTGTACATCTGATGTGAATAAAAGATATTTGCTTTCACCTAAAGGAATGCGTAGAATTAATAACAACTGCAGTACGCTGTATAAAATTCTGGCACCAACTTTTTTACTTATTGTAATGTACAGTAGTAACATAGACGAGCCGGGTGGTAATCCTGCGTGTGAGGCAAAGAAAAATTGCAGGCACTAAGAATTTGGTCAAAGCCATCGTTCTATTGGATGTTTTAAAGTTGGTATATTTACTCGGATTCTCATGCACGTATTTGGGCCACACTTTGTGGATGATGACTTTTATGCAAATTCCTTCCGCAACATGATATAAAAGGAATTGAGATTTTTTGACTGAGGACTTCCGTGTGAATGTCAACAGCCTGAAAGAGAAAGATCCCAATTTCCCCCTCAACAATATATTTATATTTGTGGGATGGCAGGGCAATTACTTTTATGCACGTGCCGTGAAATACGTGTCACGAGAAAATTGGAGTTCGGCTTGCGTGAAAGAAGAGAGATGAAAAGTTGTGAATGTCCCGCTGATCACACGAGGAAGATTTCCAACACCTGGAAACTAATGCGCAGAGAGGAAAACGAAGCAGCAGTAATTCGATATTTCACGCGGCGTAGTTCTGCTGAGAGTTGAAAACATGAAACGTGCAGCTCTTGGAAACAAACGTTGAATATGCTTTTCTCGGTGAATCGCTCCTACTTCAGTTGACGGAGAATACACATTGACAAGGAAATAAATAAACAATAAGGAATAGTCAGATAGAGTGGATAGGGAAACTAGACTGATAACGGAAATAATGCAAACGTGAAACTGGAGACCGTGACTTTGGAACCAGAACTGAGAGCAGGAGTGATGGAAGTGAATCTTTGAACAGAGAGGGTGTGGAAACAGAACGCACACCAAGAGTGATGCAAGTTTGTTTATGTCTCGAGGCAGTGAATGTGAAAGAGGAGCAGACAGCAATATTCACGTGATGCAGATGAATAGTTGGGAACACTGAGTGTGGAAAAAGAACGGACAGGAGGAGTAATGCACGTCAATAGCTCGACGGAGTGAATGAAGGTAGACGAAGAATGGACAGCAGGAGTGATTCAGGTAAATAGCTCGACAGAGTACAGGTGGGAAAAAATGGACAGCAGTAGTGATTCAGGTAAATAGTTCGACAGAGTAAAGGTGGGAAAAAGAATGGACAGCAGGAGTGATTAAAGTGAATAGCTCGACAGAGTAAAGGTGGAAAAGGATGGACAACAAGAATGATATAAATGCAGGTAAATAGCTCAACGAAGTAAGCATGGAAAAAGAATGGACAGCAGGAGTGATTCAGGTAAGTAGCTTGACAGAGTAAAGGTGAAAAAGGGATGGACAGCTAGCGGGACCAAAATGCAGGTAAATAGCTCGACGGTGTAAGGGTGGACAAAGAACGGACAGCATGAGTGATTAAGATGAATAGCTCAACAGAGTAAAGATGAAAAAAGAATGGACAGCAGGAATGATTCAGGTAAATAACTCGACAGAGTAAAGGTGGAAAAAGGATGTACAGCAAGATGCAGATAAATAGCTCGACGAAGTAAGCATGGACAAAGAAAGAACAGCAGGAGAGATTAAGGTAAATAGCTCGACGGTGTAAGGGTAGACAAAGAACGGACAGCAGGAGTGATTAAGGTGAATACCTCGACAGAGTAAAGGTGGAAAAAGGATGGACAGCAAGAGTGACCAAAATGTAGGTAAATGGTTCGACGGACTAAGGGTGGACAAAGAACGGGTAGCAGGAGTGATTAAGGTGAATAGCTGGACAGAGTAAAGGTGGAAAAAGGATGGACACCAGAAGTGATTCAGGTGAATAGATCGACAGGGTAAAGGTGAAAAAAGAACTGACAGCAGAAGGTAGAAAAAGAACGGACAGCCAGAGTGATCTAAATGCAGGCAAATAGCTCGACGAAGTAAGAGTGGACAAAGAACTGACAGCAGGAGTGATGCTGGCGAATAGTTCGACTGAGTATGGGTGGGAAAATACCGGGCAGCAAGAGTTATGTAGGCAAATAGCTCAAAGGAGTAAGGGTGGACAAAAACGGACAGCAGGAGTGATTCAGGTGATTAGCTCGACAAAGTAAGGGTGGACAAAGAACGGAGAGCAGGAGTGATTCAGGTGAATAGCTCGACAAAGTAAGGGTGGACAAAGAATGGACAGCAGGTGGGATGCGGGTGAATAGCTCGACGGAGTGTGGGTGGTCGAATACCAGACAGGAGGAGTGATGCAGGTAAATAGCTGGAAGGAGTAAGAGTGGACAAAAAACCGACAGCAGCAAGAGTGATGAGGGTGAATAGCTCGACGGAGTGTGTGTGGTCGAATACCAGACAGGAGGAGTGATGCAGGTAAATAGCTGGAAGGAGTAAGAGTGGACGAAAAACGGACAGCAGGAGTGATGAGGGTGAATAGCTCGACGGAGTATGCGTGGACAAAGAACGGACACCACAAGTGATTCAGGTGAATAGGTCGACACAGTAAATGTAGAAAAAGTACGTACAGCAGGAGTCATGAAGGTAAATAGCTCGACAGACTAAGGGTTGACAAAGAACGCACAGTACGAGGGATTCAGGTGAATAGCTCGACAGACTAACTGTGGAAAACTATCGGACAGCAGGAGTGACGCATGTTAATAGCGTGAGACTGTGAGTGCAGACAAATACCAGACATTAGGAGTGATGAAAGTGTACAGCTCGACAGAGTAAGTGTGGAAAAATAACGGACAGCAGGAGTAATGCAGGTGAATAACTCGATTGAGTAAAGGTGGACAAAGAACAGACAGTAACAGTGATCTAAATTAGTAGGTAGAGAAAGTAAATACAGAGAAAGAGCGGACAGCAGGAGTGATGCACATAAATAACTGGACAGAGTCAGCGTGGAAAAAGAACGGACAGCAGGGGAAGTGAAGGTCAGATGAATATCTCGACGGACGAAATGATACAATTGAATAGATTAACGGTGTAAGGATGAAAAAAAGAACGGAAAGCAGGAGTGATGCAATTAATAAGAGACTGTGAATGCGGAAAAAATAACAGACAGTAAAAGTTATGTAGGGCAGGTGAATAGTTCGACGGAGCAAGTGTTGAAAACGAACGGAGAGCAAGACTGATGCAGGTCAATAGCTCAACAGAGTGAGGGTGGAAAAAGAACGGACAGCAGGAATGATTCAGGTAAATAGCTCGATGGAGTAACGGTGGGAAATGATCGGACAACAGGGGTGATGCAAGTTAACAGCTTCAAACTGTGAGTGTGGATAAAGAGCGGACAGCAGGAGCGATGTTCACGAATAACTGGACAGAGTAACTGTGAGAAAAAAACGGACAGCTGGGGTGATACAACAGAATGTCCGGATACTGTGTACAGCAAAACAACGGAAGCAGAAGCCATGCAAATGAATAAATTGGTGCAGTGAGTGAGAAAGCAGAACGGAAATAGGAGTGACGCAAGCAAATATCTGGGTACTATAGTGCGGAAACAGAACGGAAATAAGAGAGACGCAAGCAAATATCTGGGTACTATAGTGCGGAAACAGAATGGAAATAGGAGTGACGCAAGCAAATATCTGGATACTATAGTGCGGAAACAGAACGGAAATAGGAGTGACGCAAGCAAATATCTGGGTACTATAGTGCGGAAACAAAACGGAAATAGGAGTGACGAAAGCAAATATCTGGGTACTATAGTGCGGAAACAGAATGGAAATAGGAGTGACGCAAGCAAATATCTGGATACTATAGTGCGGAAACAGAACGGAAATAGGAGTGACGCAAGCAAATATCTGGGTACTATAGTGCGGCAACAAAACGGAAATAGGAGTGACGAAAGCAAATATCTGGGTACTACAGTGCGGAAACAGAACGGAAATAGGAGTGACGCAGGCAAATATCTGGGTACTATAGTGCGGAAACAAAACGGAAATAGGAGTGACGAAAGCAAATATCTGGGTACTATAGTGCGGAAACAGAACGGAAATAGGAGTGACGCAAGCAAATATCTGGGTACTATAGTGCGGAAACAGAACAGATGGTAGGAGTGATTCAAGTGAATATCTGAGCAGTGAGACGGAGGAAATAGAAAGTATAAGAAGAGTGATCCAGGGAAATAATTGGCCATAGCAGATGTGGAAAACACAAACGTTGATGGAACAAACTCATGGAAACTCTCAGTGAGAAAAAATAAACCCGATGGCAGGAGTGATGTAAATAAACATCTGGGTGCTGTGAGTGAAGAAACAAAACGGAAACCAGAAGGCTTGTGGCAGAACACCTGGGTGCTCCGAGTGAAGATACAAAACGCAAAACAAGAGTATTTGAGGAAACGAGTATTTAACAGGAGTATTTACACTCTATTTGAGGAAACGAAGATGATAAAGACTGTGATGCGACGGAGCACCAAGACTCTGTCAATGAATAATCCAAACAGATTACAAAAGTGAAGACAAACAGAAAGATCATGGCATCAGGAATGAGAGAATAAAACAGATAACAGGAATGGCACGACAGAGGAACAAAGTGCTGTAGTGTAGAAACGATAGTGGATAGAGCGATTCAAACAAAATGTTACACGATGATTGCTTTAACAAAATGCTTGGCAGCAGGAATGCAACCGAATACCAGGAAACATTGAATGCAGAAACAAAACAGATAGCACTTCTAATGCTTAGTGAGAAAACAAAACTGATGGAAGTAGTAATGCAGCAGAAGAATTGCACACAATGAGTGCTGACACAAACATAATTCCAGAGTGACATAAACGAATAACCGCGCGGAATGAGCGATGAAAGACAACGAATAACAACAGCGATTAGATTTTCTTATTTTCAAATTTGCGAAAATTATCTTGGCAATATCAATTTTTGAGATTTTTGTCAAAAGTCGTACTCATTACAATTAACAATCCTAGGGGCATCATTGCAATTGGGATTTCTGTAAAATATAGGAACCAGAAATATCTACAGAGAGCTTAATAATTGCAAGATGGATGTATAAAAAGTTACAAAAGAATTCGTCAAACAATTCATTTTCGCGGTGTTTTAGCAAAATACAATAGCTAGGGAAGTCTTATAAAAAGTTTACCCTTTTAGCTGAATGTAACTTGATTTCGTTAATGTAAAGGGTCTTGTGCTTGACCTTTGGCTATACATTAACTGTCAGACGTGAAACTGAACGATAATATGCAAACCTTAACGATAAGTAATTAGCCTTTGCACCGCACGTAATCGAACATTTTCTAAAATGCCAAAAAAACAAAACAAACAGCTTGTGTACACCAAAGATCAGTGACCATCGCCTTTGGGTAAATGCGGGGTTAATTATAATGAGAAATTAAACCTAAAGCCTTCATACATACAAATGAGAAACGAAACTTCCCGCTCCAGGCCAATGTAATTTTCAAGTTTTCTGAATAAGTATAAGATCCACGGCATATTTGTGCCAACAATTAACATTCCTAAAGCATTGTTCATTAACTGTCTCGCGGTACTTCGGTTCAAACAATTGAACTATACAATCCGAAGACATGAATAGTCTATTTACCTTACCTAGCAGCAGGAGCATCAATATTAAGATTGACAATATGACATTAGAGACATTTCTATGTTAATAGTTAAAGATAAAACACGAACGTATATCTACCTATACATTAAATAAAAATCTGCGATAATAGAAAGCGATGTACAGTATATGTTCACGAAGTTACGGCACTCACGAACATCCAAACAAATTTACTGACCAAATTCTATTGATAGATTTGGTTCTGAATATTAACTCCAGCTTAACTTTTCATAGATATATTCCTTTAATAATTTTTTTCAAAAGAAAGCTAGGTTTTCTCTTTCAAAACAGGACATATTTTCCTTAAATAGTATAATAGCAATACTAGTAATCCCAAGTTATTGACGTAGAATAAAAATAAAAGTTTTCATCAACCAGGTACGGACCACACACGGCTAGGTTCGTCGTTTGGCCATCTGTGCACCACTTTTGATACGTACTCACTACAGCGGCACGTGGACAATCCACAAGCAACGCTGTTTCCAAGATCGTAGTTCCGTGGCTCCGTGACGTCGCAATTTCTCCTTTATCAAACTCCGATAAATGGGCAGCTTTTCCCGTTCGGACTCCGAACACTCTACAAAACGAAAGGCGATCCCTTGGCTGTATATATACTGCTCTGGGAACTTAACCTGCGCCACCGCTTGGTCTGCAGGCGCGCTCATTTCTCTATGCTGGGAGGGGGGGGGGAAGATGTAATGGCTCTTCGGTGTAAATGACAATGCATTAATAAAAAATGGAAAAGGCAGAATTTTCAAGATACGAACAAATTCTCTTAATCATTTAATTTCGACATCGCTTTCTTGATATGCTGAGATGAAACTATTGATTCATTATGCCTTTATTTAGTTTCTTCGCTTAAATAAGTAGCACTTTAACGAATGTTGTTAGGAAATGTGTTTATTTATGTAAGAATTTATGCGAATTGGTGCTGTTTTATTTTCATCCTCACTTGATGGCAAATATTGACTTTCTGACAAATCCGCCAAGAAATCACTTCCAGATGTTCAGCCACCTCAATCCTTTCTCTTTGTGTTTTCTTGATGAGTTCAGTAAATATTTTATATCTTGGTCCATCGCCGCTTTCCTTTAAACACACTGCATGTCAGAAGCAGCTGAAAGCAGTACGATCTTTCAAAATCGACCTTTTCTTTCTAGTTCTTTTTGCTTTATATTTTGAACCGCAGCATTTTCAGGGAAATGTTTCACGCTCTGCTTTAGATGAATGGGCTAACAAAGTATAATGAGATTTAATTTTTAATTCCCTAAGAATTAGTTCTTTTTACCACATCTTTTGTAAAGCAATAAATTCATTTTGTCCGCCCGTCTGTTTTTGGGCTCCATATATCTGCATTAATTACTCCCATTTGGGAAATTCGTTTTTATCGGAAAATTCTTGAACTGTGAGAACGAAGATCTATAGGGCTTTTTGTGATGCGTACTCTGGCATGCACATGCAGAAGATACTGTATCGGAATATGTTTTATTCCAAATAGTTTCTTCTGAAGATCTGATAAATTAAATCTCTATCTCCGTTGGATACCTTTTACTTTGAAGGTTCTTTCTTGCACAATCGTTACTTTGTGACTTACTACAAAGGTGAAAACATGCGTCAAGACGACAAATCTGCAACGAGACATTCTGTCCGCGTAGCTCAGTTGGGAGAGCAGCTTACTCCGGAGCGAGGGGGACACGGATTCGATGCCCGTCGCGGACAAACTTGTGTTTTCACATTGGCCCCCGATTGTGGAAAATGGATCCACTGGCCATTGGGTTCTTCGAAAAATGTGTGATGTTTGTTACACACATTGTTTGGAATTAATGAAAAATTCCTACTTCGCTTCAAAGACAAAAGACAAAAAAATGAAGAGGGAGATGATGTGACCTACTACAGAGATGGAAACATGTATCAACACGACGAATCTGCAGTGACACGTTCTGTCCGCGTAACTCAGTTGGGGGAGCGACTTACTCCAGAGTGGGGGGACACGTATTCTATATCAAACTTGTGTTTCCACAACTTCTAAACTGCGCAGTTTTCCATCTAGAAAGCGTAAATTTATGCGGGGTGTGCAGAAAAACGGGTGTTTTTGAATGCAATAAAAGTGATACTTTATTCAATGAGAAAAAAATGATAAGCACATCCGTTGCACCCTGACACATTGCCATTTGTGAAATATGCACGATCACTTTCATGTTGTGAATATTATGTCCATCAGGTGACGGCCATTTCGACGTCTACACACGGACATTCTGCGATGGAAATCGTCCATGGCACGTTCCAACATCTCAATAGGAGTGTTTACGACTTCTGTACGAATGTCGTGTTACAGCTCAGCAATGGTGTGTGCGCCTTGCAAACACCTTAGTTTTAAGGTGCCCTCACTCACAAACTGACAAGTCTGATGACCTGGGGAGCCACGAGATGTCACCATTCCGGGATATGATGCGGTTTCCCAAAAGTCGGTATACCGTTTCCATGGAAATTCTCGCTCTGTGAGACGTAGCGCCGTCTTGCTGAAACCAAAATGGCTCATCTGAAGGAAACCGTGGAAGTTGCGCTGCGAATATTGTGTCTATCATTTCGGCATACCTGTGAGATGTTGCCACTTTTGCTTGTCCTTGCTCACCGTCGAAAAAGTGAGGGCCCATTTTCCCATTGATAAGACCGCACAGCACACTGTAACTCGCTGACTGTGTAACGGCCGGTCTTGCAGTTGACGGGGATTATCCTCTGACCAGTAGCGAAAGTTTGGTTTATTCGCAAAAGCACTAAGATGAAAGTGGGCCTCGTCTCTCATCCACAATAAACGCAAAAAAGCTTCATAGCCTTGCATTTTAGCCAAAAGTTCAACACACAGAGCCATTTGGTGTTCTTAACCATTTTCATTTAACTGCTGCACAACCTGTATCTTGTAGGGTTGTAACTTTAACTCATCCCGTAATATTCTATGGACTCTACGACTTGAGATCCCCAGTTCTGAAGACATTCGTCTCACAGAACGTTTTGGACTTTGTGTTACAACATTTTGCACTTCCTGTATTCTTTCTCGAGTTCGAATACTCCTAGAAATACCAGTAGGGTTTTGTTTCAATGCACTTCTTGTTGCTTCAAAGGTCTTGACCCATAACCTGATAGCATGTTCTGTGGGAATAGGATCATGCCTCCCGAGATTAAAATAACGCGGATATTCTCGTCCAGCAGCAGCAGCACTGTCACAATTTTTGTAAAATGCCTTAATAGATACAGTAGCAGGTTGAGCTCCACTCCACCGATGGATGTCTCTGCAAATGGCTTCGTTTCGTGTAACGAATTACGACCCATACGTGTTGCCAACATCATTAGTGAAACTTTCGCGAAGAAATCAAAAACGCCCATTTTTCTGCCACGCCTTGTATTTAATTTAACGCCCTGTCTCTGCTTCTAAAATATACTGCTTCTTCTTGTGGGTTTAACGACCATCGTAAAAAACCTGGGCTATAAGCAGTAACCAGTTCTCAATTTGTGGCTATAACGAAGTATATTTCTCCGTCATTTTTATCCGCGCCAGGATTCGAACCCGGGTCCCCTCATTCCGGAATAAGTTGCTCTACCAATTGAGCTACGCGGACGCTTTATTCTGATTCCTATCTGCCTTTATGTCGTCTGCGTCCTTCTGGCAGGTACGTCACATCTCCTGGTACGTTACATCATCTCCCCCTTATTTTTTTTTTTTTTCGAAGTGCTGGAGAAGAGATTCTCTTATTTTTCCTATCTCGCGGTGTGGAAATAACATCACACCAATGCGAGGTTTGGAACGGTCGGGTCATCCGGATAGTTCGGGCGCCATTATAACGAAGTAAATTTCTCCGTCATTTTTATCCGCGCCAGGATTCGAACCCGGGTCCCCTCATTCCGGAATAAGTTGCACTACCAATTGAGCTATGCGGACGCTTTATTCTGATTCCTATCTGCCTTTATGTCGTCTGCGTCCTTCTGGCAGGTACGTCACATCTCCTGGTACGTTACATGGCCACTGGGTCCAAGGAAGGGAGAGAGCCAATGCCTTAAAACAAACACAACTTGCATGCCTCACTGTTATTCGAACTAGGAACCATCTCGAACGAATGGTCAGAAGCCAGCGCTCAGACAGTTGACACACCAGGGCGTCAGTTTGATATGAAAAATTATTCTTGTGTTGCAAAACTTCCACTGTAAATATTTTGTTACGAGTCTTATCCGAAAAGTAAGGATTTTTTGTTAATAAGCCCTGCAATTTTGGAAATATTTACACGAAAGTGTGTATAACTCTAGGGAGACCTGAAGAAATGTATATTTAAGATGAATATTCTTGTAATTAATGACATCATGGCACCTCTAATTGCTATCTACAGTAAACAAATTAGTACCACCTGTTCTACAGAGGTAATTGGTACACACGGTCGTATCAGAATTGTATGACCAGCACCGGAATCACAGTGTACACGCCCATGCGCATAACAAAGTGCACGTGACAAGATAGACTACATGGAAATATAAGCGGCCGGCCAGAACAGATGAGCCATAGTGCGTTACATAAACAGAATGGGCAGATGTAGTGATCTGACGAATGTTCAAAAAGGAGTGATCATCGGCTATCGCGCCAAGGGTGGAAGCATTTCAGAAACAGCAGACTTTGTGGGCTGCTTACGAGGTGCTGCAGACTTCGTGGGGTTTTCGTGAGGGCGTACCAAGAATGGACCGTTGGCACACGGAGTACCTCCCGACGCCATAACTGTGGAGCTCCAAAGGCCATTGACCCCAGAGAGAGAACGTAGCCTCCGTCCACTGGTAAAGGGTAATCCCGCGCAACAGTGCAGCAATTGACTACGCAATTGAACGCTGGGGCACCTAAGTACGTGTACCTGATAACAGTAGAGCAACCCTGTTACGCATGGGTCTCCAGAGTTGACGTTTGTAAAGGCGCCCATGTTAATCGAGGTCCATCTGCAACGACGCCTGCAGTTCTCATGGGACTATCCTTATTGAGCAGTGGAAGAGTGAAAAAAGTTTGCTTTTTCCAACGAAGCGAGGTTCCTACTTCACAGAGGTGACGAGCGGCGGCGGTTACGGCGTCAGACACACGAGAACCAACACTAGGATACGCTTGTCAGTCTAATACAGGCCGGCGGTGGTAGCGCGCATGTCTGGGGGATATTTTCCTGGTATGACCTGGGACCGCTGTTACCACTGGATGTATCCCTGAACGCCAATGACAACCTGCCTATCCTTGCTGACCGCATTCAACCCTTCGTGTTAGTCGTTTACCCTGGTGGTGATGGTGTCTACCAACAAGACAATGCGCTGTGTAACGTTGCTAACGGTGCGTGTGAATGGTTCCAGGAACACGACAGTGACGTTTCCGTTCTCCTTTGACCGGCTAAATCTCCCGATCTCAATCCCATAGAGCACTTGTGGAACTATTTGGATCGACAGGTTCGATGTGCCGACCCACAAGCACGTCATCACTGGGACCTCCGTGCTCTGCTGCAGACCGAATTGGCACGTGTGCCTCGGACAGCCTTCCAGGGCCTTATTGTGTCCTTGCCACGCTGTCATCCAGTCATCCAGGCTAAGGGTGTATATTCCCATTATTATGTAGGTGGTTGTATTATTCTGATACGACTGTTTATATTTAGGTCAGATTTTGTGACCAGAACCTAGTTCACTTCCAGGCTACGCCACTGGAGTAGTTGTTTCCATTCATTTGGCAGTTCCTAACCGTAATTATCGTTAAGCTTGGTACTTCTTCTTACAATTTCTATCCTTTGTTCAAATTTCCTCTTTATTAAGTGTTATTTGCGGACGATTATTTTCATTGTGTCACAATTTATGGAGTGCTCACTTGCTTGTACATGTCTGTCTAACACTGTCTTGTTCGCAGTGTTTCTAATAGCTGCCTTGGGTTCTTTCATACGGAGTTTTACACATCTTTCCGTTTCACCCATATAGCTTACTCCGCAGTTAAGTCTACTCCTTCTTTTAATTAGATGTCCTTTTGTTGCTGTTTTAGGGATGGAATAATTTTTCTAACTTGCTATTCAGATCTGGGGCAAGTCTTATTTTATATTTTTCACTATTCTTTTTTAGTATTCGGAAAAGTACTTTGTATTAAGTAATTTTGCTGTTGAATTTTAAGCTGCTTTTCTGCAGCATCTCTTTCACCTCATTCTTAAACAATTATCTATGGATGGGGAGATAAAATTATTTTCTGACAAAGTTCTTTTTAGTACTTCTGTGTGGATGTCTTTCTGGGCTTTTGTAGGGAACAGGAAGTTGTTTTTCCTCAAGAATTACTCGTAATATTGGTCTTTATGTAGTCTGGATGATATGAGTTGCAGTCCAATATTTTTTCTGTGCTGGTAGGTCGGTTTTTCTTTCTTTTTTCTTCTTTCTTTAGATCTGTGTTATGATATTTCTTTCTTTTGAGGTTAAGGTTTTATCCAGGTAGTAAGGATATGATCTTTTTTTGAGTTCCAAGGTCAGTCAGGGAATTTTCCAGTGAAGTAAACTGTGCCAAAGTGTGAGAGGGTATAAACCAGTATTTTATTGAACGTTTAGCAACCACCGTGAGCAATTCACTGGGCTCTAAGCAGTCGCCCGTCCCTAATTTAGGGCCACTGGTTCCAGGGAAGGGAGAGAGCCAGCACCATAAAACAAACACAACATCCATGCCTCATTGGGATTCGAACCCAGACCCATCGAATGATCAGAAGCCATCGCTTAGACCACTGCACCACTGAGGCGGCGAAACTGGTCTTCACTATCTACTATAAATAATACGAGGACTGTACCGAAAGGAAAGCAAAAGTGGGCATAACTTTTTTATTAACTGACAGAAGTCATTCAAATTGCACATGTTGGTACAGTAACTGCATTTGTGCCATCGTTGAACCCAAATGTCAAATCCTCTTTAAAAAAATTCCAGTGTGGACTGTTGTACCCACTTCTTCACGGCCCCTTTCACCTCGTCTGTATCATCAAATCGTCATCAACGGAGACTGCCCTTTATTAGACCAAACAGGTGAAAGTGGGTGGGCGCCAGATCTGGGCTGTACGGTGGATGGGGGAACCACCGACCAGATAAATTCGCTGATGGCCTTACTTGTTGCCAAAGATGTGTGTGGTCTCGCATTGTCATTGTGAATGTGGATCCTTTTCAGATTCCTGTTCGGTCTCTTTCTCATTATGGCTTCTCTAAGTTTCTGAGTGTCTCAATGTACTACTCACTGCTCACGGTATGGCCACGTTGCAGAAAATCAGGGACAAATGACAACCCTGTCATCCCAAAAAATAGTAACCATGACTATTTGTGCTGATCACTGGCTCATGAATTTCTTAAATCTTGGTGAAGAGGTGTGACGCCGTTCTCCGTTCTACGGATTGATTCTTCGTTTTTGGATCGTAAAGATACGGCCATATGTCCTTCCCTGTCACCAGATCGAAAAAAAAGCGGGTCTTAATTGGTTTAAAATGCTTTCAGAAAATCAAAGCAAACATCCACCCTTCTCCCCTTCAAATAGGGTGTCTACTGCTGAGGTACTCGCTTTGTACACACTTTCCGGTACCCTAATATATACTGATTTCATTGTCCCGTTCCGCCAATCTGTCTTGGCTCCACGGGGACTTGTTGAGCACCTTGGATGTTATTTTGAAATGTTGCGACAATTATCCTGCCTTGAGACGCGGTTCGGACCCTGGCCACCCCAATGGCCCAGAGACCAGCCCGTGGTGACGTGCTGGCAGGCGACCTAGAATACCTTGTCTGGGTTCCCGCTCTGTCTGGCGGGATAGGTCGTTTCTTACTTTTTCGCTGACTGGAAGATTCCTTGCCCTCGAACTTTTTTTGGGGAATAATTTCCCTTTATTTTCTTTTTCAAACACCTACACACATGTATACACTGTCCTCATGCTTAGGACTTACAACATCAAGAGATAGCAAAATTTATTTACAGAATATTTACATTGGTGGTTTCTTCGTCTGCTTTCCCACAGACTTCTACCCTCATTCATCTTCCGATTCGCTTTCGGTGTGCACGTTCACCTCCTGCGTTTCGGTCCCCGTTTGATTGGGGAAGATGGTATGTTGCTGGAGGGTTAGCCTTTCAACCAAGGCTATTATCCCCCTCCTGTTAACGGAAGATTGGATGAGCAGATCCAATCTTCGCGTTCTTTGCACACCTGGGATCAGTGTGTTTCTCCATTCGGCGAAGCCACTGCATTCAAGTACGCAGTGTTCTATGCTTGCCGTTCTCTTTCCACAGGGACAAGTGCAGTTCCTGATGGCAAATCTGCCTAGGTATTCAGGGCTGATGCCATGGCCACTGAGTACTTGATTCCGGTACCCTAAGTCATCCATCATCTTCTTTATGGTATTGTGACCGCAGTCCAACTGTGCAACAAGCTCATGGATTATGACTCGTGAATCAATTCATCCAATCGCTGACGATCAGTGTCAGTGGTTACAGAGGATGGCCTCCCAGTGTGTGGTTTGCCTTCAATGTTGGTTTCCCCTTCATTAAACTTCTTCATCCATCTGTGCACATTGATCTTGTCAATGGTGTCATCTCAGCAAAAGTTCTGAAGCCTTCTGTGGATGTCGGACAGCCTGCACCTTTCTTTTGTCAAGAAATCAATGACGGCACGTTGCTTCTGCTTGGAATCCATTATTTGCCTGCAATGAAGAGGAAGAGTTACTATAGAGAAAGAGTTATTCTACCAACATGTGCAATTGGAACGACATCTGTCAGTTAATAAAAAAATTATACCGACTTTTGCGTTACTTTCGGTACAACTCTCGTATGTCATCCATGTATCCTACATTCAGAACGAATATCGAAGGCTGTATCAGAATCTTTGCTTCCATTTTACTCACAGAGTATTGGGTTGGAATGAAAGTAATGTCTGCAAACGCAAAGCAACAGAAAAGTGCTAATTGCCGTATATACAAGTACACGTCAGTCCGAAATGTAATCGTCACCGTTTGCTACGATCTGCTCCCATCGTTGAATGCCGTCCGTGTAGAATTGTGGCGACCTGGACGCAAAGAAGTGAGGAAGTGCGCGATCGACATCGTCCCGGTTAAAGAACCGCTATCCGTTCAGGAAATGCTGCAGCAACCGGAGAAGATGGTAGTCTCTTAAGGAAATGTCCGAGAAATAGGCAGGGTGACGCAGCAGATTCCAGCCCAGGTCCCTGATCATGTGACAGGTCATGTGCTCTGTGTGAGGTCTTGCTCCATCCTGCTATAGGAGGACGCCCTTGCGGTTCAGCACTGCCTTTTCGAAGGTACTATCCACGACTGACCGTGAGCATTCCACAATCTTTGCAGCCTCGGAAATGCTTTGACCCAGTCGTCTGACCATTACAATTTGGCCTTTGTCAAACTCGTTTAAATACGCTGCCTTTCCCATCTGAAGAACAAGAATAACATGTTTATTGTGTGACGTATATTCTAGATTAACTTTCCTCTTTTAGTTTCTTTCCCTATGTAAATCTTGAGTTTATTCTCAGTATTCTTCACGCTTAACGAAATATCTTTTCCCTCAAACGAATACGTTTGGCAACACAATTGAGGTTGAATGCACGTGACGTATGCCTGATCTTGATAAGAGCAAGAGATAAAAACGACGACTGATCTATTGCTTGAGAGCGTTGTAAGAGAGCGTTTTAAGAGAGCGATTATTACGAGCGTTGGGTTGTAAACTGATTATTGATAGGAGTGTTGTGATAATGTGTGGTGTGTGGAGCGTTTACTGCAGTATGCCATATTACGATGTGTTTTCTACGTCCTGAATAAAGCTTTTCCGTAAGTTGACTTCTGTTTTTTCGTCTGGCCGTTAAGGTTTTCTTTCATTTAGGAACTATTTCTTAGTATATTGATGTGTTAAAACAGCGTAGAAGTCGAAAAGACTTTTACGCTACAGTTGACATAAATTAAGCTGCTCTTTCCATGTAACATTACCACAGAAATTTGAAAATTTGACCTTCTTCCTGGAACGGGAATCGAACCCGCATCAGTGCTGAGACAGGCCGAGCCCGAAAGCCGGAAGTAGACCCGGGCCCGAACCGAGCTCCGGCTCTGAGAAACGGAGAGAATTTTCTTCCTTTTTCTTTTAATGTGATTTTACATGATTTATCACCCGAGACATTTTTTACACTTTCGAGTTGTTAAAGAGAATTTTTCGGCAACTGGGTCTAGTTGGGGAGTAGGAATTCGGCAGGGTTATCCATTCCGGGCTTGGGAAACAAATTACCATGGGCCATGAATTACGGAATTTCGCGAAGAAAAAGTTTCTTTAAGAACAATACACAGTAGATAGCATGCTGACGAAATTTTGATCCCTACCTCAAAGGGGAAGCTTCCTGATACTCTAATTCTACTGAGCAACGTACGACTTAGATTGTTGTGCCTCCCGATTTTTTCTGATTTCCTGATCCCCCCTCCAGAAACATTTCAGGAAGACAAGAAGGGTCAAAGAAACTATAGAAATAGATTGAAATCCCTTATCCACTACGCAGTTTAGAAAGACGTCGGTTAGCCGCCCCGGTGGCGCAGTGGTCTAAGCGATGGCCTCTGATCATTCGTCCGAATCGGGTCCGGATTCGAATCCCGGTGATGCATGGATGTTGTGTCTGTCTTATGGCACTGGCTCTCTCCCTTCCCTGGAGCCAGTGACCCCAAATTAGGGACGGGCGACTGCTTATAGCCCATTGAGTTGCTCACGGTGGTCGTTAAACCTCCAATCAAAAAAAAAAAAAAAAAAAAAGACGTCGGTTAATTGCACGGGAAAGAAAGAGTGTAAGTCTGGAAGAAAAGAGCTTTTCTTTAATGCCAAAACAGGTTGATCATAGTTTTCGGGCTCGTTCGGGCCCGGGCTCTATCTTGCAATATAAAATTCGGGCTTTAAAATTGAGCCCGAATTCAGCTCTGACCCGCACCTCCTGATTTGCGCTCGAGTATGCTAACCATACTCCAGCGCAAAATCAAAACATACTCGAGCGCAAACTCTAAGCATACTCGAGCGCAAATCGGGAGATGCGGGTTCGATTCCCTTTCCAAAACAATCAAATTTTAAAATTTCTGTGGTTACGCTACATGGAAAGAACTGCTTGATTTGTGTCTATATTAATTATTCCATGTGTTTCCAACTTAACATGTATATTGTTTCTTATGTATGTTTTCTTTTTCTTGCGAGGAAGTTTCTGAAAAATTAACTGCAATAAAGAAGGTAATTTTTTGGCACATAAAAAATTAGATCTTGATATGCAACTGAAACTTTATTGTTCGAGACAGAATTTTTAAATTTATATTTCCAAACTTCAAAGAACTGTAAATGATTCACTTTGAATGGCGGCTTTCCTGTATTCTTAAATTATTCATGAGTTGTATTGCATCTATTTTCACGAAGTGATTTGCCCTGTATAAATTATTTGGCATGTTCTCAACAATGAATATTTCATCAGTCTGGATTTTTTTACCTCTTAGCTAGATTGGCAATCAATCTATGGACAATATTAAATCTATTTTTAATAGCAATCCGTACCTAACAATATTTCAGATACTGCATGAAATTTCGACGTCACGTTGTCAGAGTACGTAATTTCGCCTTTACCGAATTACCTGTCTTCGCTGAATGCCTGGAAAATGAACTTTAAAACTTAATAAGGTTAACATGCAGCCGACGTGATCTTGAAGAAAGGAATAGATGAAATTTCCTCTAGAACAATAAACTTGGCGCACGTGGATGGAAAGGCAATTACATAGGAGAAAAGGTCTGCATATTGGGTCTGGGGAGAGGAAAATGAGGGGTGGGGAACAGCAGCTTATACAGAGCCGACGCTTTTAGGCAGCTCTTTCAAAGTAAAACTCCCTAACACGCCGAAATTAATTCTCGAGCTGAAAACCAAGCGACTGTGGTCCATTAGCATACCCTGCGGGCGCCCGACGAAAATGCGCACCGTGTTTGTGACAACTATGAGAATTTCATTTACTCTTGTTCTTCATTTTCGCTCGCTTCAGTCATCAATGAACTCGTTACTGTCCTAACCCTGAAGACAAGCTGCTTCCAACATCGCATTAGAAAAGATAGAGAGAGAGAGAGAAGAAGGCACTGGTTACTAGCGGAAATATATACAGTAGCGGACAAAAGTATTTGGCGAAACACCTTTTCGACCATAATATTTTTTCTGCTGGACCAAATCGGGTCATTTTGGGATATGATATGTTTAATTCAGTTGTAAACATGACCCATATGCAGATAGATCGGAAACCTTAACACCGATCAGGTACCGGGCTTAATCGCAAAGATCATACAAATTGACCAACAAAGTAGGTGTGTTTCACATTCATTTAATGCAACGATAACAGAAAACAAGTACGAGAAAACGACAAGACAATAACTAATACTTAGTGGGATAACCACGAGACCTAATAACAGCTGCACAACGGGCCGGCATCGAGTCCACTAGCTTCTCGACGGTGACCTGCGGAATTCGCGCCCATTCAGTAGACAGCTGGTCGAACTTCTGGGCCCTATTCCGGCAGGTTTTCTTCGCACATCGTCTCTCCAGCTCCTCCCACATGTGCTCGATGGGGTTGAGGTCTGGAGATTGGTTCGGGCAGTCTAGAAGTGTGACCTGTTGCTGCTGGAAGGATGTCTTCGCTACTCTGGAGGTGTGCTTCGGGTCGTTGTCTTGCTGCCTGATTTATCCGGGTGGCATGTTCTGGTTTGCCCATGGGAAGACATCGTTGATGAGCATGTTCGTGTAGCTCTGGCCGGTCATTATTCCGGCAATCTTGATGATGGGGCCCATTCCATTGCGAGAGAAGGCGCCGTAAACAATGAGCGATCCTCCTCCGTGCTTAATAGTCGGCTGAATGAACTGGGGGTTGAATCTCTGGCCACACGGACGTCGTGCATATCGGATGCCATCACTTCCGAACAAGTTGAACTTGCTCTCATCGGTGAAAAGCACCTTACTCCAGTCCGCCGAGGTCCAGTGTCGATGACGGCGCGCGAACGCGACTCTGTCTCGTCGATTCTTGACTCCGATGAGTGTTTTTTTTGGCGGGGCGTCTTCCATTCAATCCACCAGCAATGAGACGACGGGAGATGATCATTCGGCTGACGTTCAGGTCGTCGCTATCGCGGAATTCGGTGGCGATGTCCACAGCAGTCAAGGTGGGATCAGCACGAGATCGATGGAGGATGCGTCTAACCTGACGCAACGTAGTGGAACGAGGCCTACCACATCACGGACTGTTCTCGACGGTCCCAGTCTCCTTATAACGTTGTAGGATAGCTGATATGGACTGGTGTCGGATCTTCAGGGCCCTCGCAATGTCGGTGACGCGCATTCCGGATTCCATCATGTTCATGGCCGCCTGGCGAGCTCCAACAGGGATATCCGCCTTTTTATCCATTTCTGAAAACCTAAGATTGACTTATTATCACACTACACATCACAAAACCCACAAAAATCACAAGAAAAACATTAATACATGCAGCAAACAAATGGGTAATAATTGGCGACTCTTGAATATGGGCCATTTCGAACGACAAATTCGCTCTGAGCGAAATACAAACTACGCGGCATTGTATCCCACGAATCAACACATATCATATCCCAAAATGACCCGATGTGGTCCAGCAGAAAAAAAATAATCGTCGAAAAAGTGTTTCGCCAAATACTTTTGTTCGCTACTGTATTTCGAAATTTCTATAATGTTTGACTCGCGAAAATAACACACAACATGCCGTGTTTCTCAAAGACATCACATATGCAACGGTCAATATTGAAATACTAGAGTCATATTTTCTCACTTTGCTGTGATCTGCCGTACTTTATAAATCTACAGGAATAAATTTATCGAGGCGTTTTATTTCTTCTACGCGCACATTTGTTTACTTTAGCATTTGAGTTGCAAATCATAAAGTCATTGGGAACGAACTAACGCAGCTGATCGAACTTTAAGGAGGAGCTTCAGTAAACGTCGCAAATTTTCACCATCAGTTCACATTCGTTTCGTCGCTGCGTGGCGACAAACATCGTAACCTCGTATTTCAGTAACCAAACAAAAGAAAGCTTCGCAATCAGTAGCAGCTCTCTGGAATTTCAATTGTTCAGGAATGTCGTTACAAATTCTTTGTCTAACGTTTTAGCAGAAAATTCCCAAGAGAGAATTTAGTGAATGATTGCTAATTAGGAATTTCCTGGACTCATCAATAATCATTGCGTGATTTTCGGTAGCAATCTAAATATTGCCTTATTCTAAATTTGGTGTAAAGAGATTTGCAACTGAGATCGGGTAACGTTCATTTTTCAGATTTTACTGTTTGATTGGTTGTCACACTGCAAAAAAATAAGTGGTGCTAATTCGCGGAAAATTTCTGAAACAAAGTTGCCGGCATAGGCGGAGATAGAGCCTATTGTTTGGAGGGGGGGAATAAAGATGTCGGGTTAAGAGGGGTGGGGGTTGTTGTGGTCCTTGATTCCAGATGATAAAAGTCATGCCAAGACCTGCATTTGTCAACAGTACAAAAACGATACGATTGAAGATGACCTGTGACATCGTACCAATAAGAACCATCGCAGAAGATATTTTTATATTTAGAATTAAAAGTTTGGAATGGCAGCTATTTTGTAACGGTGAAAATTTCATGTAACAATGCAACTAAGAGATAGATGATTTGAATAAAAATAATGAAATATTTATATTTGCTTTAAATCATTCAATCCATAATAAAATTATATTAACACAGTCAGACTATAATACCAATAAAAATCACTTACATAATGAGTCTGGTTCGGAATCAGTGGTCAGTGCACAAACTACTATTGTAAAACAATCTTTCGTTTTTCACATTTCCAGTTACATTTGTCAATCAAGGCATCTCGATCCAAATCTTTAACTATACCTGATTCTGAAAATAAAATCATCTAGTTAGATAATCGTTCTGTAACGTACCAGGAGATGTGACGTACCTGCGAGAAGGACGCACACGACATAAAGGCAGATAGGAATCAGAATAAAACGTCCGCGTAGCTCAATTGGTAGAGTGACTTATTCCGGAATGAGGGGACCCGGGTTCGAATCCTGGCGCGGATAAAAATGACGGAGAAATTTACTTCGTTATAGTTCCTGGTTCATAGTGCATTTTAACCAGTTATTAATATGACGCATTGCCGAGAACGTCCGTTCACAGGTAACACTGTTAGATGGCAAAGTTAAACAGATCTTGAGGAGTTTCCGTATATTCGGATAAAGGTCCATGTCCTTGTTCAAAATGTTTTCTTTCATATCTTTAAGAACACTTTTAAGGGGCCTGTCCTTTAAACTGACACCCGAGCTTTCCATCACGTTTCTCAATACAGACATTTCTGCTTTCAACATTGCGTGATCTTTTTCTTGACACAGAATAGGTGTCAATAAAGAACTTGGAACCTTCCTCTTTTAAACGAAGGAACTCCTAGCTGGACTCTGCGACTTGAAGAGCATCACCAGTAAATCTCTCCTCATTTCTTCCAGCAAAATGTCCAAAACAGGGTAGAAGAATTTGCATCTGTAATTTTGTTTCAATTGAGATTCAGCATTTTCGATTTCTTCAACTTTTGCACTTACTCCTTCGTTCCTCATTCTTTGACCGACAGATGACAACACAGCATAATGATCTAGCTTTTTCGAAATCATCCGGGGCCGTTTTTGTTTCTGAACCTCCCGATCTTCTACTTCCATTTCACTTGCAACATGTATTATGTCGAGTTCACAGTCTTTTCCGAAAACTTTCACTTCTTCCCATTTTTGATCCCAAGCTACTTCATTTCTTTTCGAATCAAGTTCTTTAATTACTCCATTGGCTGTCTTAGCACATTGTGCGATACAAGTGTCTACTCTCTGCAATGCTTTACTGAGGATATGAATAAGAGACAGGTATTCAGTAAAAACAACCATGCAAACAATGAAATCAAGTGATTTGATAGACATTCGGAGTACTCTTGCTTCTGCCGATTTAGAGTGTCTGATGTCTGCCGCTGTATCGCGTAATACAGCCACAATCGCCATGTAGTTTCGCTTGACAGAGAGCACAGTTGTGGCCCTACAAGACCAGCGCGTGTCACTCAATTTATTTATTTCGTGAGGTCCTGGAGTTTTGATATTTATTTCTTTTTGCACAGCTTGGAACATGGTATGAGTGTCTGGATATGAGAAATACTCATACAATGATTTCATAACGTTGAAAAAATTACAGCTCAAGTCATTGTCCTTGCAAACAGCCACCAGAACCAGGTTGACTTTATATGCCAAGCAATGCACATATATATATATCGCAAAAGAGTGATTTTCTCTTATAATTTTCTGCAGTCCGTTTTTCACTCCAGACACGTCCGCCTGGTGAGCTCCAACAGGGATCTCCGCCTTTTTACCCATTTCTGAAAACCTAAGATTGACTTATTATCACACTACACATCACAAAACCCACACAAATCACAAGAAGAACATTAATACATGCAGCAAACAAATGGGTAATAATTGGCGACCCTTGAATATGGCCCATTTCGAAAGACGAATTCGCTCTCAGCGAAATAGAAACTACGCGGCATTGTAACCCACAAATCAACACATATCATTTCCCAAAATGACCCGATTTGGTCCAGCAGAAAAAAAAATTATGGTCGAAAAAGTGTTTCGCCAAATACTTTTGTTCGCTACTGTAACTAGAACGATTCCTTATTTAAAAGAAATATTTGCGTAATAAGTCATATTCATCTATTTGTCTTTTCTCTCGTTTCAAAATGTACAGCTCTAGACTTAAAAAAAAAACACTTATTCACACACACACACACACACACACAATTTGTTTCTTTGCTATTTCATCTTTCAAAAATCTGAATACCATGGCAAAGGGTATAAGGGGAACAAATAACTGTCAGCTCGATGTTAAGGATTGACGTGATATCTGTCTGCATATTGTTGTTAAAAATAAAATTGCCGTCCCTCAGCAGTTGCCGGTATGATTAAATATTTTGATGGAATTAAATGTTAATCGTGAACACTCAGGCAAGTGGAGTTGTTCCTCATGATTTCCCTTGCACATAGGTATCTAGGCCTAGCAGGAGGCAGTTGGTCCTGTATAGAACCGCCATTTGTAGGGAATTCAGAGGGTATCGAAGGAAGGAATTAAATATATATATGTGTGTGTTTAGTGGGTTTAAAAACAGTGTCAGCAGCCAGACGAATTGGAAACCACTTGTTCAGAACAAAAAGCGGCCATGAGCAACATGAACAACGAGCATTCCACCATTTAATAGGATTAGAAAAGAGAAAAAGGAAAAGAGAAAAGAAAGGGGGGGGGGGGGAGAGAGAGAGAGAGAGTAAACAGAAATAAAATCATTCTCCAGCAGTTTTCTAAATCATAAAAAAAATCAAGCCAATGCTGGTATCTCAGGCACAGGCTCACAATGTTTCACGCCCTTGCTCATGCGTACGAAATTTATTTCCACTTAGTGAAAATCTGTGTACCCAAAAATACTGGAAATTTGTGGCCATGCAAACCTAAGCCAGTAATTTTCAGAGTGTGGTCGGTGGACCCCTCAGGATCCCTAAGACGCTTTCAGGGGATCCACAAGTTGAAAACTATTTTCGTACTAAGACGTTATTGTTCTTTTAGCTACATTATTTCGCGAGTGTAAAGTGGAGTTTTACAGAGGTCACATGACGTCATCACTCTGACAGCTAACGGAATGTGTACTTGTGTACTAAAAACAATACATAACTGTCTGAGCACGGTAACAACTCACCAGATACTAAATAAAAGATGTTATTTATTTATATTTTAAAAACTACACACACGTAATTTAAAAAACAACCATAGCGAGATCTTTCGGAGGTACAATACCTCCATCTTCAAGAATAGCGTGCAGAAATGGAAATGTCGCGAGTATAAATACACTCACAAGCAATACCAACATGTCCCAGTCGAGGAGAGTACATTGCCAACTGAAAGAAACAGTATTGTAGAAGATGGAAAGTGACGCTATAGTTATGAGTTATTCATGAGGTACGTCCGAATCATCAGGAAAGCAATTTTTTAGAAGAAAGCTCCAGAGTGAAGGCACAGATACTGGTAATTCGTCGTTGCAACAGGAGAACAAGTAGTATTGAATGCACAAGCTAGCTTTCTGTAAATAATATAGAACATTTATCAGAAGCGACAACAAGAATGGAGGATTTATTCCATTCTGGTCAAACCTCTCCCTCAGAAACAGTCAGGGATAAAGCAGTCGAAGAATGTCCTGAACGAATATCATATTTATGTTCTGAGAGTGTATTTTCCCTTATTCGCTGTGATCGAGATTAAAATACTCAAATGTATTTTCCCTTATTCGCTATGATCGAGACCCTGTTGATACTCTTAGCAAACATGGTGTATACTTCATCCCTCTGACTGCTCATTCAACGGGGAATGTGAAGGAGATTTACATCGACTATACTTCGACTGCTTTAGCCCGGACTGTTTCTGAGAGAGTATTTTATCCAGAATGGAATAAATCCTCCATTCTTGCTGTCGCTTCTGATAAATGATCTCTGTTATTTACAGAAAGGTTATGCATTCAATGCTACTTGTCCTTCTGTTGCAGCGACGAGTTACCAGTATCTGTGCCTTCACTCTAGAGTTTTCTTCTGAAGAACTGCTTTCCTGATGATTCGGACGTACCTCAAGAATAACTCATAACTATGACGTCACTTTCCATCTTCTATAATACTGTTTCTTTTAGTTGGCATTGTACTATCTTCGACTGGGGCGTGTTGGTATTGCTTGTGAGTGTATTTATACTCGGGACAATTCCATTTCTGCACGCAGGACCTGAAGATAGAGTTATAGTACCTCCGAAAGATCTTGCTATGGTTCTTTTTATAAATTATGTGTGTGCAGTTTTAAAAATGTAAATAAATAACATATTTTATTTAGTATCTGGTGAGTTGTTATCGTGATCAGCAGCTATATATTGGTTTTAGTATACAATTTAGCACGAGAATCATTTTCATTCGTGTACTTATGTCTTCTTGGGTTTTCTAGAATTTTCTAAGGCAGTAGGTTTAGGGTATACCAGTAGATAGCGCGCTCTTAGAGATTAACTCGTTTTTTTTTAGTATACTTCTACTGTGTTTTTACTACAGCCAGATAGACCAATGAGTTTTAATGTAACAGAGTACGAAAAGTTTATTGATATGGCTCAGATTTCACATTGCACCTAACCTTTAAGAAACTGTAGAGTTACGGTGTAGCATCAAAGAAGAGTATCCACAATAATAGGAAAAGGTTATTAAAATAATCCTCTCTTTTACAACTACACATCTGTGTGATACCGGATTTTGTTCACATAGTACTTCAACCAAAACGACACCAGAGCAGATGTAACATACCAAGAGATGTGACGTACCTGCCAGAAGGACGCACACGGCATAAAGGCAGATAGGAATCAGAATAAAATGTCCGCGTAGCTCAAAGGGTAGAGCAACTTATTCCGGAATGAGTGGACCCGGGTTCGAATCCTGGCGCGGATAAAAATGACGGAGAAATTTACTTCGTTATAATGGCGCCCGAACTATCCGGATGACCCGACCGTTCACAATCTCGCAATGGTGTGATGTTATTTCCCCACCGCGAGATAGGAAAAATAAGAGCAGCACTTCGAAAAAAAAAAAAAAAATAAAAAAAAAAATAAAAATAAGGGAGAGATGATGTAACATACCAAGAGATGTGACGTACCTGCCAGAAGGACGCACACGGCATAAAGGCAGATAGGAATCAGAATAAAATGTCCGCGTAGCTCAAATGGTAGAGCAACTTATTCCGGAATGAGTGGACCCAGGTTCGAATCCTGGCGCGGATAAAAATGACGGAGAAATTTACTTCGTTATACAGACTAAATGCAGAAGCACATATGAGAATCCAGCTGTCTTCTGTTAAGACAGCTGGATTCTCATATCACCACGATGTCTTTGAACGCATGTACGACCATCATGGTGCTTCAAGATGAATCGTTACTGGTCAAGAAACACGACCTGTTACCAATCGGCCTGCCAATGGCAGTGTGGGAGCCCCATTGCAGCTTGATGCGTCTGGACCAAAGGAATGCGAAGCAATGGGCTGCTTGCGATCAGCCTTCTCTTAAGCAAACGACATCAAACTGTGTTAGAGGGCAAACCCTCACAAGTGGTAGTGTTTCATTGCTGCGTTAATGCCGTGGCTGTGAGATCGGTCACTACCATGCCGTAAAGGTGTCTGCCATCCTACACAATCGTCCGAGTTTCAGGTCCATTTTTCAGATTTCTGTGCGTCCGCCACGTTAGCATCACTGTACTGGCATTTCATTCCGTACCAGTGGCAATTTAGTGGTAGGAAAATTCAGCTTCTCTCATCCCAACAATCCTTCCTCTCTCTCTCTCTCTCTCAAAGTCCGTCAGGTGTTCATAATGCGACCTTCTTCAGCGAAGGGACATAGTGAGACACAAGAAACACACTTTCGACTTAATGTCCGCACTTCACTGATTGCAACATCTCGTTTGAGCCAGGTCTTTATACCAAAGACCGGAGAGTTCAGAGAGATCTGTTCCGAAACCGTGTGCACATTTTCGCTGAAGTTTAATCATTTGCATGTCCCAATTTGTTGTACAAAACATGAAAGTTTCAAGCTAACACCAGTAATCATTCATGGGGTTGCAATTTTCCCAAACAGGAGTTTATTTAGTGAGAAGTTATGTTTAAACATTGAAGTGTCAAACTACGTTATTTGAAACATTACACGCTGCTTCAGAACACAATCTGTATTTTCGCCAAAAATTGAAAAGAAATATTATTGTACAGAATTCAGTCAGGATGTGTACAGGGTTTTTCAGTTCTTCCGAATTTATTTATTTAGTTTTATGCTAGTCAGTAGATACTGCAATGTAGAACACACCGATCACATAATATATTTTTAGCCAAAATGTTGCGAAACGTTTAAAACCTGAGTCATTTCTTTGTCAAAAAGCTATGTTTACTCAAGAGACACATATAACGTATTAAATCCGATTGTTTATATGGTGTAGTAAGCTTAAAATTCACCAAGCTTTTGCACACCAGTGGGAGGCTTTTTCAAAGCAATGATAGACATAAAAATGCCTTGAAAAAGCCTCCCAGTGGAACGCAAAACCTTGGTGAATCTTTGTGCTTACTACACCACAAAAATAAACGGATTTAACACGCTGTATGCACATGTTGAGTATTCACAGTCTGGTGTATTTACAAATACGCTATGTTTATTGTACCCATTCCCACCATGCTATGATCATTGTTAAGATTTTAATATTTCTCAGTAAATAGTAACACTAGTGATCCGATTTATTAGCGTAGGAAATAAACACATAAATCCGTTTTCGAATTCTAAGAGCCTTCGCCGTTTCCTCTGATACCCATTTTAGGCAACAAGAAATTGAAAGCGTTATCAAGTTGGCCTCTGACGCAGGATATTCATTGAATCAGATACGTAGGTTTATCCAAAAAGCCAGGGTCCAACATTCTAACTTTCCAGTGCCGCAGCTACGTTATTTAGGCTCAATTCTTAACATACCAAGTGTGTCTTACAAACTCGAAAAAGCCCTCAAGAGGATGAACTACGGCGTCGGCAACATAAGGTCTCCTGCATCTTTATACAGTATATTGAGTTGTCGGAAAAGTCATGACGTATTTCATCATCCGATGGCGGTTGTGCGATTTTGGAAGTACTAGAGCCATACGCAGCTCTGTTATCGCTATGGCATTCGACAGGTGCTAGTTCTAGCTGCAGTCTAAAAGGAATAGTGAGCAATTTGGTTGATTTTCGGAGATTTGACATCAAGTTGAAGATGGATCACCAAACTGTGCATTTTAGCCATATTTTACTGTTTTACTTCCGTAAAGCGAAGAACACGCGTCAAGCTTGTGAAAAGTTGCATAAATAGCACGGTGATAATGCTCTACAAGAACGTCAGAGGCAGTGGTGGTTCGCAAAATTTCGTGCTGGTGATTTACACCTCAACGATGCTCCTCGGTCGGGGAGGCCTACCGAGGTTCATGACGACCAAATCAAGGCATTAATCGGGTCAAACCCACGTTACACAACACGAGAGATTGCAGAAACATTTCGCATCCATCATTCAAGCGTTCACGACCACCTGAAGAAGATGGAATACGTAAGCAAGCTCGATATGTATGTTCCTGATGAACTCAAAGAAGCTCAATTGACGACGCGTATAAACATCTGTGATATGCTCATTAAACGTGAGGAAAACGATCCTTTTTTGAAGCGACTGATAACTGGTGACGAAATGTGGATTGTGTACAACAATGTGCTGTGCAAACGGTCTTGGTCCCGACGTGCTGCTTCGCCTCAAACGACATCCAAAGCAGACATTCATCAGCGGAAGGTTCTGGTCTCAGTGTGGTGGGATTTTAAAGGTGTCGTGTTTTTCGAGCTCCTACCACGGAACTAAACAATCAATTCGAATGTGTACTGTCGGCAATTGGACAGTTTGAACGAATCGATCATCCAGAAACGTCCAGAGCTCGTTCATCGTAAAGGTGTTGTGTTCCATCACGACAACGCGAGACCACACACAAGTTTGATCACCCGCCAAAACTTATTGGAGCTCGGGTGGGATGTGTTGCCACACACAGCATACTCGCCTGCCCTTGCGCCGTCAGACTTCCACTTGTTTCGCTCTCTTCAACAATCCTTGCGTGGTATAACGTTCAATTCAGATGAGGCTGTAAATCAGCACCTTGTACAGTTTTTCACCACGAAAGTCAGGTCCTTCTATGAACGAGGCATTCTGCAGCTCACTGATAGATAGCAAAAGGTTATCGAACAAAACGTGCATTATATCATTGATTGATCTTTGTTCTTTCTATCAGTAAATGGTTTTTGCTGAACATGGCTAAAATACGTCATGACTTTTCCGACAACCCAATACTGTGTTAAAGAGGAATAGTGAAAAACCACCTCTCTCCTGCGAAGCAGATGTTTATGCGATCCCCCTAGAGTATCCGGACGGCTCTAAACGATACTACATTGGAATGACCAAGTGTTCGTTTGGAATCAGAGTCAACGAACATAAAAGGGACACAAAATACCGTAAAGTAGCCACAGCAATATCCAGAGATGTCAAATTCAAGTCCACTACTCCTATGTGGGATGATATAAAGAAATTAGCTAGCTACTCTACCCCTACATGTACAGCCATTCGGGAAACCTTGGATATCATTACCAACAGCGATACTTGCAATGATTGTGTCTCACTGGAGTTGCCACGAATTTTAAACCAATTCTTCAAGTAACGCCTTCTCCCTATCAGGATACCACACGTAAAACCAACGTGATGCCTCGTATCTTTAAATGAATATAACGTCGCATCTATTTATTGTCAAGTTCCTGCGTTCAAATTGTTAGGCGTTCTATTTTTCAGTTTGCAGTTTCTGTCTAACTTCCTTGAAAAGCCATCTGGTTGATGTGCGAAAGCTTGGAAACGCTTATGTGTTTTTTTCCTACGCCAATAAATCAGATCACTAGTATAGTGTTACTATTTACTACTTAACTGGTGTACTGTTCCTTTACATTATTATTTCTCGTTTTGGTAAATGTAAAACGCCTAAATATTTTGTGGGTCACTCCCATTAAAATTAGCATCGCGAGGTTTATTATACGCAAGGAAAGAGAAAAAGTTCCGTTCGTGAAGGTTGCACTCATGCAGTTAAAGTCATCTGGAACCGTATCTTCCATCAGGGGTTGAAGGAATGTTGATAACATGACATTGATTGATGAGGTAATGGAATCCGTCATTAAACTTCATGAATATTCGTCGAGAATTCATTTGAAAATGGAGACATGTCTCTTCCATTAATAGACAGCATACGAGACAAGGTTCAAGGTCACTGAGTTACAGCTCCGACCAGAATCCAAAGAAAAGAGGTGATAATAAATACCTCATTAAAGAATTTTCTGACAAAGTTTGTTTGAAAGCAGTCTTGTAAAAGAATTTCACCTGCGTCTATGATTGCAGAATATCACACTCCAAAATGTGAAAGAGTTGTAACCATGAATAAAATATTTAAAATGTCGATAATTAATAAATATGCAATACCATTTGTATCAAATGCAAGACGTCACTAATTACACTGACCTACAAAAAAAACTTCTTTTCGTCGCACAAGAAATAATATGTAATTTTAATAGTATTCTTATGCTGAATTCAAATATATTTTTCTCTATCGCGTAAGGTTTTTTTAGTGACACACGGATTAAGGTTTAATAAATCGTATATTTTCATAAACTTGTAAAGCACAAGTAAATATTAATGAATGAAATATGGTATTACACAATTGTACGATACAAATTTGGAAGATGTGAATCCGTTTATTGGTGAAAATACGACATGGATGTTAAGTCAGATAATATTCGAAATCTTGAAAATTTCGTCCTTCTGGAGCGGGAATAAAAGCCGCGTCACCCGGATAGCGCCCGAGTATGATGGTGTAGTGGTTAGCATACGCGGGCGCTATCCGGGTGGCGCACATTCGACTCCGATAGGAATGAATTTCACTCATATAGAATGAATTTCACCTGAAGCGAAGAAACAATTTCGTGGGCGTCATTTTGCATCAAACGTTGAACTACCAGTGCTGTGATGGGTAACCTAGGGCTTCGAACACGCCTTCCGAAAGTGTATAGAAAGGTGGGACAGATGCATTCAGATAGAGGTAGAATACTTCGAAAGCATGTAAGTGTAAGTATGTTTATTTCATTACACTTCTGCTCCATGTAAAATCAATCTCGTTACTTTTTGAACGACCCTCAAATTTAAAAGTAAATGTTTCCGTGCAATATAGCCTAATCATAATTATAGGAAAACTCGGAAAACGCTGGCCCAGATGCTTATTGATGAATATTTGGTAAATCCCAGGTAACGCCAGATACCTTTGTTAGGACATAAATATATCGATTGAACCATTGCAACGCCATGTACGTAAAAAAAAAAAAAAAACAGTAGCATACATTTTCGCTACCAGAGGTAAACATAAGGCGTTGTACACATGAGTGAATGCAACACTACAAAGATAGTTACGAAACGGGTTCAATATAAACAGTCATTGAGACCACCAGTTAATATCTAGAGTAACCGCAGCGTGCAGCGAGGACAGCAGCTAGACGGGCTGGGAGCGACTCAATAAGGTGCTGGAAATTGTTCACATGTATGTGGAGCGATGCTGACTGCAGTGCATCTGACAGAAGCTGAAGGGTGCGTGTTGGAAGATCCATAGAGCGAAAAACACGAGGTGGTCCTATACATGCTCAATTGGGTTTAAGTCTGTGGAATTAGGGAGCCAGGGAAGTACTTTGAAGTCTTCTTTGTGCTCTTCCAAAAACACTCGGACATTTCTACCTATGTGACACGTCGCATTGGCGTGATGGAAGGTCCCATCCGCCCCAGGAAAGACAATCAGCATGCATGGGTGTACGGGGTCTGCAAGGATGGATTCATAACGCATTCGGTTGTTAGTCCATTCCATAGGTATGAGTGGACGGAGAGAATGCCACAAAAACATCCCCCATAACATAACACTGCCACTACCAGATTGTGTCTTTCCAGAAATGGTTGAAGAGTGTTTCTTCCCCGATGTTTCTCGTCTTATACGCCAACGTCCATCCGTTCGATGAAGCAGCCGATACCGCCGTGAAAATATAAGCCTTTTCTGCCGATGCACCTTCGTTAGCATAAGTGCAGTGACCATCTGTCTGCATCCAAGCCCCATACGCAGCAAGGTTCGCTGAACTGTCGTTTAGACACACTTCCGGTAGCACCCTGTTTCATTCGGTCAGTGAGTTGCTCCACTGTAGTAGCGTTTCGATCGGCCCTCACGCACCTTCGCAGCCGACGTTCACTTCTCACATCAATGGCACGTGGTGCTACGCAGTTTTCACCTTACTTATTCGCAGTGGTGCCATTTCTCCGATCACGATACACGTTAACCGCAGCGGCACGCGAACAGTTCACAAACTACGGTGGTTCATAAATACTGCCACCTTGGCCAGAAAGCCGATTATCATCATTTTTTCCAAATCTGATAAATCGCTTCTTTTATCCATGGCAGCAACGAGTGATATGTTTTCAGATTGCCTATAGCACACCTTGTATACCCACAACACGTGCCTTCTTTCATTGGCTACGCGCTGTTGACGTCAAATGTAGGAGGTGGTCACAATAATGTGACTCGACTGTGTATAAGTTATTTAAGTTGATTACATGTTCGATGCACAATACAAAATGATTGATGACCGCAGCTTTAACAAATTTTATTCAGCGTTACACGTGCTTCTTTATGACGTCAGAAAAGAGTATTTCTGCCTTGAGATGAGTCACTCATGCACCTGTTCTTTCACTTCTTGGCTCATCAAAAATGGACATCCACTCAACGCGCTTTTAAGCGAACCAAATAGGCTATATTGTAAATCGGCCAGTTCGGGACTATAAACAAGGCGGGGCATTACCCCAAAGTTCGTTTTCTGGGGTGTAAACACTGTCGGCAGCAGCTCAATGAGGACAGGCATTGTCGTCCAACAATATCACTTCCTTCTGTAACAGGCTTCTGTTCAGCGATCACTGTTAACCTTCTCTCTTCATAAGTTTCCCATACTGGTCGTTGTCAGATCCAGAAAAAGTGAGCAACAATTTTTTAGCTATTGGCTGAGTTTTAAACTTTTGTTTTCACTGGAAATCTCTGATGTTTTCTTTCCAAACTCAGACGTTTACTATCCGGCTCATAATGTTGGACTCTTAATTATGACCCAGTAAAAATTCGTTCTTTCAAGCAGCTGTCACCTTCGTTACTGTAGGCGCTGGTAGATGTTTAAACAGTTGCGTTCGTGCACTTCTGTGAGATGCTTTGTTACTCAGATTTCTTGATTTTATAAGTATAACTTTTACTAATTTGCATGTAATTTTCCATTTCATCAATTATCACCCGCCTTTTACAAGAATTATGACACAAACTTATTCAACGTTGTCATCAGCAGAGGACGTGGAAGAGAGTTCCACTTCTTCATCATGCGTTACAGTAGTGCGACCATTTTGGAACGCTGAAATTTATTCGCAGATACTCCACTGCGTATAAACACTGTTCCCATACTATGTTGAAAGCCTTTGATGAATTGCATCCACTTGTACACCTTCAGCACATACAAAACGGATATTTTACGACCTTCGTGGCGGGTCTAACCGTTGACTTCGGACCATTCGTTCGAGACGGGTCCGGGTTCAAATTTCGGTGAGGTATGGATGCTGTGTTTGTCTCACGGCCCAGGCTCTCTCCCTTCCCTGGAATAAGTGGCCATAAATTAAGGACGGGTGACTGCATATAGTCGTCGAGCTGCTCAAGGTGGTCATTAAATCCCCCAATTAAACAAAAAAAGATACCAGATGTAACAAATATATCATAATCATCATCATCATCATTGTCAACCATTATCAATCCACTGCTGAACGAAGGTATCTCCAAGCCTCTTCCACAATGGTCTGTCTTGTGCCAGTCTCCTCCATGTTACTCCCGCATACTTTCGAATTTCATCCACCCATCTCCCATGTGATCTTCTTCTGGGTCTTTTCCTGTCCCTTGGAATCCAATCTAAAATTTCGACTGTCCATCGATGGTCTGTGCTTCTGGCAGTATGTCCAGCCCATTGCCATTTCAGGGATTTAACTCTGATCATGATGTCTTCCACTCTTGTCATTTTTCGGATCCACGAGTTCCTCTTCTTATCTCTTCTGTTTACACCAAGCATGCACCTCTCCATGCTGCTTTGAGTTGTCTGCAGCCTTTGTATGTCTCTTTTAGTTAAGGTCCACGTCTCTGCACCATACGTAAGCACTGGAAGGATGCACTGATCAAACACTTTTCTTTTAAGACATAATGGCATATTGCTCTTGAAAATTATGCTGTTTCTTCCAAAAGCTCTCCAGGCAACTTTTATACGCCGATTAATTTCTTCATTAATGTGACCCTCACTTGATATCTGCTGTCCAAGATAAACGTTATCTCCAGCTTTTTTTCATCAATCGATAAATCTTCATTTCTTGTAAAAGCATTGTACATCACTTTTGTCTTCTGAAAGTTCATTTTTAATCCCACTTCTTTACTCATGTCAGCAGGTTCTTGAATCATACTCCGCAGCTCTGATGTGGTAGTTGAAAAAATGACTACGTCATCAGCAAAATGAAGGTGAGTTAGATAATCTCCATTAATCTTTATCCCTTTGTTTTCCCAGTTCAGTGATTGAAATACATTTTCCAATGTAGCATTAAAGAGCTTGGGAGATATGGTGTCACCTTGTTTCACTCCTTCTCAAATTTTTGTTGGTGTTGTATCTTAAAATAGCTGGACCTTTGCACTTGCATTTTCATAGATGTTATTAATAATACTAATGTAAGCATCTTCAATTCCGCGGAATTTCATTTCCATTGTAACTGGTGATGGTTTTACGGAATCAAAGGACTTTTTATAATAAATAAAAGCCACAGATAATGGGGGTTCACTGTTATATATGTGTAACTTATATTGCAATGCACCGTTTCGTCGCGATTTCTTTGAATTCAAGAGATTGCTAATTGAGCCAAAGTGCATATTTTTCTGTTTTTCCACATAGAATAATTAAACAAAATCTCAGTTTGATTCGCGGTAGCGAAATGGCGGCCTTACTTGGTAAGTGAATTAAAGTTTTCGGAAATTTTATCGAAAAAATAATGGGACACTATTACCTGATTATAAGACATAAGTACAGAATATTAACTTAAGAACTTAATGAACGCGGTTCGCAATTTTGTGTACCCCTGTGACAACCTGTAACTGATGGCTATTTAAGCTTTTGTAATTATAAGGAAAAAGACTGGAAAGAACACTTTGTAACTTTAAGCGAAATTTTTTGTGCTGATTTGCATTAAAAGCTTATCAGAAGATGGCTCTTTCCTATCGAATTACAGTATTTTGCATTTTCACAGTTGAAAGTGCTTACCTTTTCCGTTATGAGAATTTGATTACTACTTAGCAGATTAAAACGAAAAATTCCTAATAAGCAGTATTGTGAAAACAAAAGAGCATTTTATAAACTGATATTGAGACAAATGGTTGCTACAAAAAGAATCAGTATGAAAGGATTAATTTGCCATTAGGCATCACGTTAATGAAAAATAATTTCTCAGACATGGAAGTCCTTAGAATTCTTAGAAGCTAACCATTTTACGAACAATATTGTTTTGACATAATTTTGTTCCATTTTTGTTATTATGAGTAAAAGTAAATTCATTTTCTTTATATCACTTATCCACCACAAAGAACTTTTCTAACGGGATAAAGAAATCAAGAAGAATCTGTGGGCGTCACTTCTTTTGCCAGATGCACGCGCAGCTATATCTTGCTCAAGCATTTAATTGCTTTGGCCAGACTTATTTCTCAGTTGAATGTCATTTAGTAAAAACCCTATTCAAAAGAATATTAATTTTATAAGTCTGAAGGCGTAAATACTTGTTTTAAGAGAACTTTCCTTTGATTTTCCTATGAAAGAAACTGTCGGTGGTTTGCAACTGGGTATAAAAATGCAGCGTTGTGTAAATATTTCGGTTGTACGTTTTGACTTGAAAAGTTCTTCTGTGCTGATTATATATTTTACGCTTTCCAACCGTAGGTTTAAGAAGCGTATAAACTCCAGCGTTGTCTGTCCGTCGGTCTGTCTGTCTGTCTTCCCGCACGATAACTCACGTAAAAATGGTTCGATTTCCATGAAATTTTAGTATGTAGTAGGAGACAACCTGGGACGAACCCTATTGAAAATGAAAGAAATGGGGTCAAAGGTCAGGACATAGGAGCGGGATCCATTCCATCGCCCTTATACGTCATAACGTACTGTACGTAAAGAGGCATCGATTGCGACAAAACTTTATCATGTTGTTTCGGAGGTATACTGAATCGGTTTTGTTGAATATCATCGAAATGGAGTCAAAGGTGCGAAATTTAATACACAGCTGTCATCCTCATAACATGACTAAAAATACTTCTGTTGCGACAAATCTTTAGTACGTTGTTCCGAAGTTATATTGAACCTACTGTTTAATATAATGGAAATAGGGTCAAAGGTCAGAGCACAGGAGCGAGATTTATTCCCCTGCCATTATCCTCATAACTTGAGTAATAACTTGAGTAATGATTTCTGGTATGTTGGAAAGCGTATCATAATCAATGCATTGCATGATTTTACTATATTGTTTGGAAATACACAGCTGTTAATTGAAATTGCAACACGATGAAGAAGTGCTCGGATTTGCACGAAATTTACAGGGTGGATAGGACGCGATGGGAAATGCAAATGTTTACAAATGCAGCTCACATGCAAATATGATGCCAGCACAAAACCATCGAAAACGTCACACCAGGGGATATAAAAGAAGACGTACAGAGATCAGATTTTTAAACTTACTATCGCCAAACTTGACCGTACGCAGTTGGTAACATGTAAACACGCCGCCTTGCAGGACGAGACAACCATACTAACACTTGATGGAGTTTGAAAGAGGTAGAATCGTTTGACCCAGAGAAGGTGGTTTATCATACCGTAATATTGCTACACGCGTTAGACGTAACACAACTATCGTTATGCGTTCATGGCTTCAATGGACGGCAGAAGGTTCTAGGAATCGTCGTGCAGGGTCTGGAGCTCGAAATCGCACAACCGAGCGGGAAGATAGGCGCGTGGTCCGTATGGCAGTGACAACACCGTTCACGACACTCGCGCACAACACCATCCACGACACTGGCGTACAACACCATCCACGACACTCGCTCACAACACTCGCGCACAACACCATCCACGACACTCGCTCACAACACTCGCGCACAACACCATCCACGACACTCGCTCACAACACTCGCGCACAACACCATCCACGACACTGGCGTACAACACCATCCACGACACTCGCTCTCAACACCATCCATGACACTCGCGCACAACACCATCCACGACACTCGCTCACAACACCATCCACGACACTTGCACAGCAATGGAGGATGATCACCACATCCTCCGATGCCCGGAAGCGCATTTCGTCACCGATTGCTGTAGGTATGCCTCGCCGATCGCCGTCCATTGCTGCTACTTCCCTTGACTCTGAACCATAGGCGCCAACGATTGCAGTAGTAGCGCGAACGTCGAAACTGGAGTGCAAAATGGGAACATAATGTGTTTTCGTACGGGTCCAGATTCAATCTAAGGCATCGGGATGGGCAAATCTTTGTTCGCAGATACCGTGATGAACGGTTTCTGGAACTCTGCGTTGTGCAGCGCCATATCGGTCCCACGCCGAGCATGATGGTCTGTCGCGTTTCACTCACGCACTCGCCTGCTACGCATCAAAGGCACATTGAACAGCCGACGCTACTTCACGGACATGTTGAAAGCTGAACTCCTACCCTTCCATCAGACGATCCCGGGAGCCGTTTTCCAACAAGGCAAAGCCCGACCTCATGTTGCTCGTACTGCCCAAGACGTACGCTGTGCGCATCAATTCGCTCGTTTTTCCTGGCCTGCTCGCTTGCCAGATTTGTCGCCTAAAGAGAACGTCTGGTGGGCCATCGCGCAAAGACTGAATCGTGTGGCCTTGCGTGCCTGTCACAACCAACGAATCGTGGATGCCTGTAGAAGCAGAATGGAATACAATACCGCAAAGGACCATCCGAACTCCGTTTCATTCGATCTCAAGGCGCGTTGGGTTGGCCAATGGTGGATTTGCTTATTACTAATTTTTTTAGCCTTCCTCGGTATGTAATTGTAATCGTTTGCAGTTTGTACGATGACTAATCGCTTCCATAAATTTCATTGTGATTGTTTGTTTCTTTCTTGGTGTTGCAACTTCTATTAACTGAAATGCACTTACTGTCTTCCTTTCCCTTCTTGTGGTACGAGGACTCTCCTCATGTGGAAGAAGCGAAATTTGACTATTGATAAAGTTCGAGTGTGCAAGAATACAGTTTTCGCTGTGTTTTACAGTACACTCACTTCAAAAAATGATGGATAATATGTCGTCGCAGTGGTCTAAGTTCTGGCATCTAACAGTTCGTCCGAGTTCCAAATGAGGCATGTGTGGTGCATTAGTCTCATGGCTCTAGCTCTCATAGCCTTCCCTCGAACTAGTGGCCTTAAACTAGGGACGAACGACTGCGTATAGCTCTTGCAATTACTCTTGCTGGTCGTTAAACCCTCAAACGCCTGCCCGGTTGCGTATCGATTTAAGCGTTGGTTTCTCACCATTCGTCCGACATGGGTCTAAGTTCGAATCCTGTTCAGGCATGGATGTTGCATTTTTCTTAGGGCACTATCCCTCTCCCTTTCCTGGAACCAGTGACCCTAAATTAGGTACGGATGACTGCTCATAGCTTTGCAATTGCTCATGATTGTCGTTAAACCCCCAAACGCCGCCCCGGATGCGCAGTAATCTAAGTGTTGGTTTTTGACCATTCGTCCAAGATGGGTCCAGGTTGGACTCCTGTTGAGACATGGATTTCATATTTGTCTTACGGCACTGGCGCTAATCCCTTGTTTGAAACCAGTGGCCCTAAATTAGGGACGGACGACTGCTTATAGCCCTTGCAATTGCTCATGATTGTCGTTAAACCCGCAAACGCCGCCCCGGCTGCGCGGTAATCTAAGCTTTGGCTTCTGACCGTTCGTCCGAGATAGATTCGGGTTCAAATCCCAGTGAAACATGAATATTGTGTTTGTCTTACGGCACTGGCTCTCTCCCTTCCGTGGAACCAGTGGCTCTAAATTAGGGACGGACTGCTGCTTATACCTTTTGTAGTTTTTGCTCATGATTGTCGTTAAACCCCCAAACGCCGCTTCGGTTGCGGAGTAATCTAAGCGTTGGCTTCTGACCATTCGTCCAAGATGGGTCCGGGTTAGAATCTTTGTCAGGCACGGATGTTATGTTCGTTTTGCGACACTGTCTCACCCCATTGCGTGCAACCAGTGGTCTTACTTTAGGGACAGACGACTGCTTAAACCCTTTGTAAGTGCTCATGGTTATCGTTAAACCCCCAAACGCAGACCTGGTTGCGCACTAATCTAAGCGTTGGCTTCTGACGATTCGTCTGAGATGGGTCCGGGTTCGAATCCCGTGGGGCATAGATGCTGTGTTTGTCTTACGGCACTGGTTCTCTCCCTTCCCTGGAATCAGTTATCTTAAATTAGGATTGAGCGACTGTTTATAGCCCATCGAGTTCCTCACGGTGGTCGTTTCGCGTCCAATAAAAAAAATGGCTGATGTGTAGAATGTTTGACGAACCACAGTTTTCTTCTGGCCACTACTTTTACAAAAGACCGACGAGTTGTAAGCTTGACCTTGAAAGTAGTGGTTGGTGACTGAAGCAAAGTATAACGTCACCCTTGAATTACACGGTCGAGTCAGACTATTGTGATCAACAGGTAATATCCAGAGTAACCGCCGTGGAACAGCAACTAGACGGGCTCAGAGTGACTCAATAAGGTGCTGGAAGGTGTTCACAGGTACGTAGAGCCATGTTGACTCCAGTGCATCTGACAGATTCTGGAGCGTGCGTGATGCAGGATCCATAGAGCGAACAACACGATCGTGGTGGTCACACAGATGCTCAATCGGGTTTACGCCTGAGGAACTAGGGGGCCAAGGAAGTACTTTAAAGTCTTTATCGTGCTCTTCCAGCCACTCTCGGACATTTCTAGCTGTGTAACATGTCGCTTTGTCTTTGTGGAAGACCCCATCCGTCCCAGGGAAGTCAATCAGCATGTATGAGTGTAGGTGGTCTGCAAGGATGGATTAATAGCAAATTCGGTCCATAGTGCCTTAAACAGGTAGGCGTGGACACAGAGAAAGCCACGAAAACATTCTCCAGACCATAATCCTGCTCCCACCAGCATGTGCCCCTTCACTCAGGTGTACGTTGTTCTCCCAACTAAGCTACTGAGACGGAATGTATCGTTGCAGATTTGTCGTCTTGAGCCGTGCTTTACTTCTGTAGTACGTCACAGTACAAAAACGGGAAATGGTTCCATCTTCAGATAACGCACCTGCACACAGAGCAGTCAGTGTACAGTACTTTCTGGCACGGAAAGAAGTATGTGTTGTGACGTACCTGCCAGCAGGACGCACACGACATAAAGGCAGATAGGAGGCAGAACAAACGTCCGCGTAGCTCAATTGGTAGAGCAACTTATTCCGGAATGAGGGGACCCGGGTTCGAATCCTGGCGCGAATAAAAATGACGGAGAAATTCACTTCGTTATAATGGCGCCCGAACTATCCGGATGACCCGACCGTTCAAAATCTCGCATTGGTGTGATGTTATTTGCACACCGCGAGATAGGAAAAATAAGAGAATCCCATCTCCAGCGCTTCGAAAAATAAATGTGTGTGACGTTGCATTCCACACACCAGATTGACTGGGAGTTCTCAAGTGCACGTTCTACAGTGGATGACTGCCTGCAACGATTCATGGTCACGGCTGACCCGTGGGCCATGCCCCCGGCCCTCTTTCGGGGGGAGGGGAGATGTGACGTACCTGCCAGCAGGACGCACACGACATAAAGGCAGATAGGAGGCAGAACAAACGTCCGCGTAGCTCAATTGGTAGAGCAACTTATTCCGGAATGAGGGACCCCGGGTTCGAATCCTGGCGCGGATAAAAATGACGGAGAAATTCACTTCGTTATAGTGTATACAACCATCACTTCATTCTTCAGATTTCTCACCGTGTGGCTACTTTCTATTCCCTAAATTAATGGTGCCTTTAAAAAGAAACTTCTTCAAGACATTGAAGACATACAAAGAACTCTCACATTAGCTCTTCACTCCATACCAACAAATGACTTCTGCAAGTCCTTCCTTTCGTTGACTGATTGTGCCACATCTTGTATTAACGCAGGAGGAATGTACTTCGAATAAATATGAAGACATACAAAGAACTGTGGCATGAGCTCTTCACACTATACCAAAAGATGGCCTCTGCAAGTCCTTCCCTTTCGTTGGCTGATCGTGCCACTTCTTGTATTAACACAGGAGGAATGTACTTCGAATAAATATGAAGACATACAAAGAACTGTGGCATGAGCTCTTCACACTATACCAAAAGATGATGTCTGCAAGCTCTTCCTTTCGTTGGCTGATCGTGCCACTTCTTGTATTAACACAGGAGGAACGTACCTCGATTAAATATGAAGACATAAGAAGAACTGTGACATCATCTCTTCACTCTATACCAAAAGATGATGTCTGCAAGCTCTTCCTTTCGTTGGCTGATCGTGCCACTTCTTGTATTAACACAGGAGGAACGTACTTCGAATAAATATGAAGACATACAAAGAACTGTGGCATGAGCTCTTCACACTATACCAAAAGATGACCTCTGCAAGTCCTTCCTTTCGTTGGCTGATCGTGCCACTTCTTGTATTAACACAGGAGGAACGTACTTCGAATAAATATGAAGACATACAAAGAACTGTAACATCAGCTCTTCACTGCATGCCATAAGATGATGTATGCAAGCTCCTTCTTTCGTTGGCTGATCGTGCCACTTCTTGTATTAACACAGGAGGAACGTACCTCGATTAAATATGAAGACATACGAAGAACTGTGACATCAGCTCTTCACTCCATACCAAAAGATGATGTCTGCAAGCTCCTTCTTTCGTTGGCTGATCGTGCCACTTCTTGCATTAACGCAGAATGAATGTACTTCGAAAAAATATATTCACGTAAATTTTACTGCTTTTCAATCTGAAAAGAAAATTTAGTTTCACTACTTAATTTCCGCACAGCGTAATGAAGCAAACACAGAAAAGAAACCAATTCTCATTTTAATCTGTTAGAAGTGATTTGACAGGAGGTCTTAGTAAACAGCCAAAAAGCAGTTGGAACCGGTGTCTGATTTTAATCAAGAATTACTAAAATGTAAACAACAAATATCTCAAAACAAAAGGTAAGGAATACAAAACATTCAATGTATTTTGATAGGCGTGCTTCAAAAAGAGCAAGAAACAATTAAAAGAGGAGCCTCCTTTCAAAAATACTGAATGGGAAGCAGCTAAGGACGCAATAACAAAAGACAAACTGAAATGAAATTAAATAAAAAGCAGTGCAATTTTGGCAGGAATGTTTGAATAAAGAAAAACAAAACGGAAAAAAAGAAAACCGATACTTCATTTTAATCAGTCAATAGTAATTAGGCAACAAAGCTTGAAGAAGGACCAGAGAACTAGGAACGGTTGGAACAGGTATTCAGTTTTAATTACTGAGAAGGAATTAGACGCGAAAGATATTTTTAGAACTAAAAAGATTTAGGAAATCCGTCCTATTTTAATCAATGAGAAAGAATTGTTTGAAGAGTTTGACAAAAAAATAAAACAAACAGTTACGTTTATTTCGTTCACAAACAAACCCCAAAATATTTCACTTTAGTTCTGTCTGAAAGTCAAAACACACACACACACACATAATGATGGCATTAGATTGGCACAGAGGATTTATCCTGATCTTCCGGCCTTTTTGTTTAACTTGTGCTAAACGAAAAATAGATCAATGCTTAGGGAAGAATATTTTACCTTACTATACCAAAACATTCGAAATTAATATTTGTTTTTTCAGTATTACTTACATGTCCCTCGATTCTTCCCTTCATAATACTGACTGCCGCAGCCAATTCTTGATCTTCTTTACGGATATCCGAAACACATTTTCCATTCTTCAATACGTATCCTAGATTAAAATCACATTATTTTACGTATTCACGTAGATTCAGGCGTATATGTTTGCTCGCGAACACATCTATATACACTGTATGACGTGTACTCTATTTTAACTTTCAGTTTTAGTTCTTTTTCCTATATACATTTGAGTTTGTTCTCTTTTGCACTATCCAAATTTAACGCGATATCTTCTCTCTCACATGAATAGAGGTTGGCAACACCATGAGAGTAACCGCAATGTGCAGCGCGGACAGCAGCTAGACGAGCTGGGAGTGACTCAAAAAACTGATGGAAGGTGTTCACAGGTATGTGGAGCCATGCTGACTGCAGTGCATCTGACATCTGGTGGACGGTGCGTGGTGGATGATCCATAGAGCTATAACGAAGTAAATTTCTCCGTCATTTCTGTCCACGCCAGGATTCGAACCCGGATCCCCTCATTCCGGAATAAGTCACTCTACCAATTGAGCTACGCGGACGTTTTTTTCTGATTCCTATGTGCCTTTATGTCGTGTGCGTCCTTCTGGCAGGTACGTCACATCTCCTGGTACGTTACATCATCTCCCCCTTATTTTTTTATTTTTTTTATTTTTTCGAAGTGCTGGAGAAGGGATTCTCTTATTTTTCCTATCTCGCGGTGTGGAAATAACATCATACCAATGCCAGATTTTGAACGGTAGGGTCATCCGGATAGTTCGGGCGCCATTATAACGAAGTAAATTTCTCCGTCATTTCTGTCCACGCCAGGATTCGAACCCGGATCCGCTCATTCCGGAGCAAGTCACTCTACCAATTGAGCTACGCGGACGTTTTATTCTGATTCCTATCTGCCTTTATGTCGTGTGCGTCCTTCTGGCAGGTACGTCACATCTCCTGGTACGTTACAGAGCGAACAACACCATCGAGGTGGTCCCACAGATGCTCAGTTGGGTTTACGTCTGGGGAATTAGAAGGCCTGGGAAACACTTTGAAGTTTTCATCGTGCTCTTGCAAACACTCTCGGATATTTCTAGCTCCAAGACAATCAGCATATATGAGTGCACTTCGTCTGCAAGGATGTATTCATAACGAATTCGGTCCATAGTGCCTTCCACAAGTATAAGTGGACCCACAGAATGGCACGAAAACATTTCTCAGACCATAACGCTGCCCCCACCAACTTGTGTTCTTCCAGCAATGCTTGAAGAGTGCTTGTTCTCCGATGTTTCTCGCCTTATACGCATCCGTTCAATCCGTTCGATGAAGAAGAAGACGTGACTCATTGGAAAAGGCAATCCTTTGCCAATCAGCTGAGGTCCAATTCCGATACTGCCGTGCAAATGTAAGCCTTTTCTGCCGATGAACTTTCGTTAGCATAGGTGCAGTTACCATCCGTTTGCATCGGAGCCCCATACGCAGCAGAGTTCGCTGAACTGTCGTTTTAGACACACTTCCGGTAGCCCCCATGGTTCATTCGTCCAGTGAGTTGCTCCAGTTTAGCGTGTCGACTGGCCCTCACGCACCTTCGCAGCCGACGCTCACTTCTCACATCAATGGCACGTGGTGCTACGCAGTTTTCACCTAGCTTATTCGCAATGGTGCCATTTTCCCAATCACGACACACTTTAACTGCAGCAGCACGCGGACAGTTCCCAAACTACGCTGTTTCAGAAATACTGCCACCTTGGTCAGAAAGCTGATAATCATCTTTTTTTGCAAATCTGATAAATCGCTCCTTTTATCCATGGCAGCAACGAGTGATATGTTTTCAGATTGCCTATAGCACACCTTGTATACCCTCCAGGAAGGTCACGACACTTGCCTTTGTGACGTATATTCTAAATTAACTTTCCTTTTTAGTTTCTTTCGCTATGTAAATCTTGAGTTTATTCTCAGTTGAACTTCACACTTAACGTGATATCTTTTCTCTCAAATGGATACTGTTAGCAAAATAATTGAGGTTGAATGAACGTGACGTATGCCTGTTATGAGATAAGAACCAGAGATAAAACCAACGAGTAAACAGTTGCCAGTGTGGTTTGTGGAGCGTTGAATGTGGAGTGCTGATACCAATTTGTTATGTGAAGTGCTATATCTGTGCTGGAGAAATAAAGCATCATTTCCGTAAGTTTGACTTCTGCTTTTAAATGTTTCGTAGGGCCGTTAAGGTTTAATTTAGGAACTATTTCATCGTATGGTTGTGTTTTTTAAAATAACGTATCAGTACGAAAAGACATTTACGTTATACCTTCTTTCATTGGCTACGCGCTGTTGACGTCAAAAGTAGGAGGTGGTCGCAGTAATGTGATTCGATTGTGTAGTATAAAAATAATAATGAAAATAAATATTGTTTTTGGAAAACTAAACAATCGAAATACTTACTACAACGCCGCCGCAGTTTAGTGAATGTTTACTTTTATGACTCGCATAGCTTCTTTCATTAAGTTTACGACAATATCATTAATTAATCCTCTTACCTAAGTACCGCTTAATGTCAGAAATTAGTAAAAGTTATTGTTTGTTATGATGTAATTCCACTTAGTATGTACCGATCTGTGTCTCGGTGTGTTCGTGAGTAACACGAATAAATGCATTGTGTTGCACGTAAATAAATGAATACTCTCGAATCGCTCGCCTTATTTCACGACCACAGTGTCGTGATGCGGTATGATTTAGAAAAAAAAAATAGAAAACTCGGAACTTCGATAATGGAATTCCGTTATTGAGTGAAAGGGAAGGGATGAAAAAACTGCAGCCATCTTTGTGGCAAATTCGCAAGAATCGGGCAGAGGTTGGCAGTTTCTAAGAATTTGAAACGTGAAATTCACAGAGATCATAGCAACAGCAGAGTGAGAATCTGGATTATGTCATGGGAAGGGTGACAGGACGCGAAAAGTATGGATGTCCAGGGGCTAGGGGTCAGAATGCAAGTCTACAAGGAGTGTTCAAATGAAAAGGTACGAAACGACACTGAGGGTATAAATGAAGACTTTATTCAAAGTATGCACCATAGGCCGTAGCACAACGATTCCATTGATTAACGAGCCGAAGGATTCCTTGTTCCCAGAATTCCTGTGGCCGTGACGATACCCAGTCCTGCACAGCGTGCTTGAGTTCGTCGTCCGAGTGGAAGCGCTTCCCTTTCAGATGTTTTTTCAGGGGACCAAACACATGGAAATTGCAGGGCGACATGTCCGGGCTGTAGGGCGGATGGTCAAGCTGCTCCCACTGGAACTTGTCCAGTTCCACGTGTGTGACCCTGGAGACGTGAGGACGCGCGTTATCATGGAGCAGAACCACACCCTCTGCGATGAATAGCGGCCGGTTTAACACCTTCCGCTGTCAGAAATCGGATAACGCCTCGCTGCTCCTCAATCGTCGAATTTTGCAATGTGAACGCCATCCTGTCCTCACACGCACTGCCGCGTCAGTTGGACGGCGCTCTTTATACGAGCCTCTGCTCTCTCTCCTGCGCATGCGGGCGCCCGCGCATTATCCGATCCACGCCGGCGACTTCAATCGCATCCCTAGATGTGTCGCTACGTTCTCCCATAGCGGCATAGGCAAATATGTTAACGGTTACGTTCTTATGACGTTTCGTACCTTTTCATTTGAACATCCCTAGTATTATTGGTCGTGCACTGTTCAGGGTCCGAGAGAAAGTTAAGGGACGCAAAACATGAGATTTTGGCGGGACTCCTGGTATAGCCTTCGCTGGAAAAAGAGCTCATGTTTCGTTTGAGGATGAACCAGGGGGCCTTAAATTTTGGTCGCTCAGCTGCAGTTGGGTCGCCAGCGTAGTTTTTCACTAGTTAGTGGTTAAACCTGATACCTGATAATTACCAGTACTAGGCTGAGGTCTAAACATCTAAACCAAGTACAAAGATTGCAAGAGTAATCACTCCCCGTGTTTCCGTAGCTGTATTGTCACTGTGTGAAGTATGAAGAGATTGAAACAATTCTATGTCTCTGCCGAGCTAAAACCGCCAGTGACAAAGTAAGTCATAGGCCAGGAATGTTTGTCCTTTAGTGTAGCATAAGCAGCGTCTGGTTAAAAGATAACCATCAGCGATTTCCTCCCAGCGCGTAATCTGTGTTCGAATTCCAGATATATACACTGCTGGCCACCCAAAATGCAATACCAAGAAGGAAGCATCCGATTGGCCTGAAATTCGCAGCATGCGTCGCCCGCGAGAGGACATGCAAACGATTAGCACCGCAGGGCAAATCGTTTGTGCGCCCGGCACGCCACCGAAAAGCACTATAAGAAGGGTGCACAGAAGGCGGGGTGTAAGTAGTGGAAGTGTGTTCTGCTGCCGGACCTGTGCGTGGGAAGCTTCATGATGCCTCGTTGCAGAATACGGGCAGTCATCCCAGCACGTTTCGGAGTTCGGCAGAGGACGAATAGTGGATCGGCGCCCGTGTGGGACGACATCCAGCCACATTGAGACGAGTATGGATTCGGTGGGGGCAGGAGGGACGGACGGACCGACGTGAGCGATTGTTGCAGCCACGGCACGCCACCGAACGAGAGGACCGGGATGTTGTGCGGCGGGCATTGATAGCTCGCACCGCCACATCACGAACATTAGCGCAGGAATTAGGGTGTGTTGCGCAACAACCAGTGACATCACGTACCGTTCGACGTCGTCTGCAGGAGCGGGGAGTTGTCGCACGGCGCCCATTGCCCCAATTACCATTGACGTTACACCACTGGCGAGTGCGGAGGCAGTGTGCCGTTGAACGCTGCACCTGGACTACAGAATGGCACGACATTGTCTTCTCCTACGAATCCCGCTTCTGTCTGCAACACCACGATGGTGGGATCCGCGTGTGGCGGCACCGCTGGGAGAGACTGTATGACGCCTGCATTATGCATCGCCATACCGGTCCATCGCCTGGCGTTATGGATTGGGGCGCAATTGGATATGACACCAGCACCCCTCTGGTACGCATCGCCGGTGCACTAAACAGCCACCACTACATCTCCGAAGTTTTGGAGCCTGTAGTCCTCCCTTACCTGCAGGATCTGCCACGTTTCAACAGGACAATGCGTGCCCGCACGTGGCACGCATCGTCCAACAATTCTTCATGGCCCACCAGGTGTCACTGCTGCCGTGGCTCGCCTGTTCTCCCGATATGTCGCCCATCGAACACGTCTGGTTGCTGATCGGCAACCGAGTGGCCCGGCAAGCACCACCCGTGATGAACTGTGGCAACGTGTGGACGCAGCCTGGACCAACATACCCCAAGCCCACATCCAAAGCCTCTTTCGTTCGATGCCGCGGCGTGTAACGTTCGTTATTGCTAGCCCTGGGGGCCACACAAACTATTGATGTCTGCGTGTTTCGCAAGTCGCACGGGCTTGTAAGCTCAATCGTTTCATCTTTGTATCTGTTGTCATGTGTCCAGTAAATTTGGCTTTGCTATCTCGTGTTCTTCTTGGTGTTGCATTTTGGGTGGCCAGCAGTGTAGATAGCGGCAGAAAATCCTACTCATCATAGATGCGTATCTTCAGGCGGTCGTGGTAGTTTGGATGTAAAGATGTTTGGAACGTTAAAGTGTTAAAGAATGGATGCAGAATGTCACAGTCCGTGGTTAAATATTTACAGACGGTGTGGGAGGGATGAGGCAATTTCTCAGCACGGACCCCGTGCAATGAGGATGGGGAAGGACTTGCCGGAGTTTGGACGGGAAATCATTATCCCGCAACTAAGACGGAGTTATCATATGGGCAACCGCATGCAATGTTGCTTGTTCGAGGGTCCGAATGTTCCTAAGAGAGATCTATGCTTACAAGCGACTTGCATATGCCGTTAGCAGCTCCTTTCCCCCCGCTCGAAAGAAAAGAAAACAAGACGGAAGGTGGTCCAGAAATAGTCTTGTAACAGCATGTTCGAACTGTGACCTGATATAAGCAAGGGCGGCAACTGCTTACAGCTGTCAGTTTTGATCATTGCGATTGTTAAGCCTTCCCCTCTCTTCCTGCAGAAAAGGCTGACAGATTGACATAGTTATACAACAGAGTGTGAGTCGAACGTTTTGCAATATTTGCATAAACGCATGTGCTGCGGCGGGTATGTCACGTGTTTAAGCTAGTTCAAGTCGCGCACTGAAGTCAGTCGAAAGGGATATAAAGTTGCAGTCGTTGATGTGAACAGTATTATATGTCGTCGTTCTGTCTGTGGTTGGAACGCCTAAAAGATGAACAGCCACAACAGGCTAATTAGGAAACTTTTGCTTTACGAGTTCGAACTCCGCCATAACGCTGCTCAAGTTACGCGAAACATTTTTCATGTGAAAAGGAAATTTTACGCGGACTACAGCACCGCAACCAGATGGTTCAAGAAATTTCGCTCAGGTGACAGATACCTCGACGATCAGCCAAGGACAGGTAGGCCGCGAACCGTGAATTCGGGAGGCCGTGCGCTACGCCGTAGAGGCAAATCTGATATCCACCACACGAAAATTATCAGGCGAGCTGGGCATATCACAGACCACCGTGGTACGTCACCTTCAGGACATCGGCAAGGTCCACAGGAGCTTCCGCCAGCAGATGCAAACTGCCAAGTGGATGTGTGCATGGGACTCCTAGAAAATCCGCGCGATGTACGTTTCGTCCAGAGAATTGTTACGTGTGATAAAAAGTGCGTCTATGTCCGGAATCCTCTCACACAACGGCAGTGGTTGAGCCCGCGCCAGCTTCTAGACCCTTTTGCCAAACGTGGGCACTAAAAGCACAAGGTAATAATCTGCGTCTGGTGGAGTTTAGAGGGGATAAGCCATTAAGAATTTGTTACAAACGGTCGGACAATCAACGCCAATCTCTACTCTGAACAGCTGGAGCGGATGTGTGCCGCTTTGGAGGAAAGTGCCCAACACTGCTGAACAGAAAGCGCGCTTTCTTACGGCAGGACAACACTCAGCTTCATACCGCTCGATCGACCCGGGCAAGTCTCCAGGAACTTGAGGGCATCGAACTAATGCCACCCCCAGCATATAGCCCGGACTTTGCCCTGTCGGATTAATACATGTTCCGGTCCATGGCCCACTTCCTTCGCGGGCGGCATTTCAACAACCAGGAGGAGGTGGCAGCTGGGGTGAAGGGTGTTTCGTCGTAAAGGTGCGTATGAAGACAAAGTGATTCGAATGGCCCGCCGGCAGCCTAGTGGGCAACGTTCGTGACTGCGACGGAAAGGACCTCAGGTTCGATCCCAGGCAGGTACGAAAGCTAGATCCACTAAATATCCGCAGTGCGTCGGATTGGCATGTTAAGCCGTCGGACCCCGGGTACAAGCCCCCCCCCGTAATAAATAAGGGCGTCTTCCTCCCTCTTTCTACTTCGCTTCCGTGTCACTTTCCTGCAGGGCAATCTAGCCCAAATCTCCTAGCTTCCTATTTCTGAGGGTTGTTTAAGACCTGGGGTCAGACACTCCCTTCCTAAAATCCTCTACATATGATCATATGATCAAGAGATCCGAACATTGCAAAAATTTCGACTCACCCATTGCCGCTTTCCTTCCATTTTTCCATTCTATGCCGCTTTCCTGACGCTTTCCTTCCATTTTTCCATTCTATGCCGCTTTCCTGCCATTTTCCTTCCATTTTCCCATTCTATGCCTCTTTCCTGCCGCTTTCCTTCAATTTTTCCATTCTATGCCGCTTTCCTTCCATTTTTCCATTCTATGCAGCTGTCCTGCCGCTTTCCTTCCATTTTTCCATGCTATGCCACTTTCCTTCCATTTTTCCATTCTATGCCGCTTTCCTTCCATTTTTCTATTCTATGCCTCTTTCCTGCCGCTTTCCTTCCATTTTTTCATTCTATGCCTCTTACCTGCCGCTTTCCTTCCATTTTTCCATTCTATGCCGCTTTCCTTCCATTTTCCATTCTATACTGCCATTTCCTTCCATTTTCCCATTCTATGCCTCTTTCCTGCCGCTTTCCTTCCATTTTTCATTTATGCCGCTTTCCTGCCATTTCCTTCCATTTATTCTATGCCGCTTTCCTTGCCGCTTTCCTTCCATTTTTCCATTCAATGCCGCTTTCCTTCCATTTTTCCATTCTATGCCTCTTTCCTGCGGCTTTCCTTCCATTTTTCCATTCTATGCCTCTTTCCTGCGGCTTTCCTTCCATTTTTCTATTCTATGCCTCTTTCCTGCCGCTTTCCTTCCATTTTTTCATTCTATGCCTCTTACCTGCCGCTTTCCTTCCATTTTTCCATTCTATGCCGCTTTCCTTCCATTTTTCCATTCTATGCCACTTTCCTTCCATTTTTCCATTCTATGCCGCTTTCCTTCCATTTTTCCATTCTATGCCGCTTTCCTTCCATTTTTTCCATTCTATGCCGCTTTCCTTCCATTTTTCCATTCTATGCTGCTTTCCTTCCATTTTTCCATTCTATGCCTCTTTCCTGCGGCTTTCCTTCCATTTTTCCATTCTATGCCTCTTTCCTGCCGCTTTCCTTCCATTTTTCCATTCTATGCCGCTTTCCTGGCACTTTCCTTCCATTTTTCCATTCTATGACGCTTTCCTGGCGCTTTCCTTCCATTTTTCCATTCTATGCCTCTTTCCTGCAGCTTTCCTTCCATTTTTCCATTCTATGCCTCTTTCCTGCAGCTTTCCTTCCATTTTTCCATTCTATGCCTCTTTCCTGCCGCTTTATTTCCATTTTCCCATTCTATGCCGCTTTCCTGGCACTTTCCTTCCATTTTTCCATTCTATGCCGCTTTCCTGGCACTTTCCTTCCATTTTTCCATTCTATGCCGCTTTCCTGGCGCTTTCCTTCCATTTTTCCATTCTATGCCTCTTTCCTGCCGCTTTCCTTCCATTTTCCCATTCTATGCCGCTTTCCTGGCACTTTCCTTCCATTTTTCCATTCTATGCCGCTTTCCTGGCGCTTTCCTTCCATTTTTCATCCTTTTCCTGCCAACGCAGGTCGTCCGATTGTGTTTCCCGATTGTTTACTTAAAAGAACAGTCTTTCGGATTCCGAAAATCAAGTGGAAAAAAAGAGTACAACAACTTAGAATCATTATGATCAATATTTCACAGGAGAAAAAATATTTTTAACATGTCCTTCAACCGGATACAAGAAATTAAAAGAAATGATGAGTGAATACAAAATGTATGTTCAGAGATGACACTGCCAATGTAGTAAAAAACTGTTCTACTGATTTTTCCTCCGACGAGCTGTTTTTCTGGTGTAATTGTGAGTCAATGCGTTAGTAGTTTGAACTCGTGGAATAAAAGTGTCTGTCAGCGTCTTTACATAATATCGAGTATCACATAACCGTAAGATATTTACTTTGGGAATTCTCCCAACTTCCCGTCAGTCGCCTGTCAAATTCTGATTAATGACGTAGCATATTATTTCCGGCATCAAGTTTCCCACTGCAACACAAGTCGTTCTTCTCAAAATACATTAGAAGTCTAGTTATCGTTAAATCTACCACACGACCTGGTAGAAAAAAATTTCTGTACTTTTTATATCTTCCGAAATTTTTTATTTAAATTTGTCAAAAGTTATTGCTGCAATAGTTTACGCATTTTTTAAACTCTGTGGAGTAGAACCTAGTTACAAAATTCGTATGGTCGAACATGGTAATATTTAGTGTAGAGAATCTAAAATCCTATCGGTAACAGAGTTAGAAATTGGTCAAACGTTTTGGATATATGGGTATATATACAATATATTGACAAGATTCACGGGACACCACTTCAAAAGAAAATGAACGGATCCCCTGCGATGTTCAGCTGCGCGATACAGTTTCAAACAGTATAAAAATAAGCCTGCAGCAAACCACGATCATATCGCACTGTGAGCTTGAGTAATAATGTCGCGGAGGGAGAGAACTGTCTTTGAGAAAGGAAAGATTGTTGGGTGTTAAATTCGTGGGTTGCCCATAAGAGAAACCCAGTGGCATTTAAACACACCTAAGTCAACTGTTTTGGATGAACTGAATAAGTGGAAGACACATGGTGTGCCTGAATCAAACAAAACGTACAGGCAGACAAAAGAAAATCAGTGATAGAAAACGTCGAAGCCTCAGGAGAGTCGTTACACCTAATCGACGGAGTACTGCACAAGACCTCAATGTACAGGTGAGTAAAAATACACTGACGGAAAAAAAATCCCAACACCACGAAAAAATATTTGTAGAGGAATGAAATGGCGGCAATACATTTGTATAGGTAACATATTTAATCGATTAAGGTTTCAAGATCACAGCTTAATGTAAGCGCGAGAAGAGCCATTTTAAATGTGAAATGCTGGTACATTAATAACCGGTGTAACCGCCAGAATGTTGAATGCAAGCATGCAAACGTTCATGCATTGTGTCGTACAGGTGCTGGATGTCAGTTTGTGGAATGGAGTTCCATGCCTGTTGCACTTAGTCGGTCAATACAGGGACGGTTAATGCTGGTTGGGGGTGAAGCTGGAGTTGTAGTCCAATGATGTCCCATACGTGCTCGATTGGTGAAAGATCTGGTGATCTAGCAGGCCACGGCAACATGTTGACACTCTGTAGAGCATGTTGGGTTACAACAGCGGTATGTGGGTGAGCGTTATCCTGTTGGAAAACACCCCCTGGAATGCTGTTCATGAATGGCAGCACAACATGTTGAATCACCAGACCGACGTACAACTGTGCCGTCAGAGTGCGTGGAATAACCACGAGAGTGCTCCTGCTGTCATAGGAAATTGCTCCCCAGACCATAACTCCAGGTGTAGGTCCAGTGTGTCTCGGCCGCAGACAGGTTGGTTGCAGGCGCTCACCTGGCCTCCTTCTAACCAACACACGGCCATCACTGGCACCCAGGCAGAATCGGCTTTCATCAGAAAACACAACAGATCTCCACTCCGTCCTCCAATGAGCTCTAGCTTGACACCTCTGACGTTGCAAACAGCAGTGGTTTGGAGTAAGTGGAATGCACTCTACAGGGCGTCTGGCTCGGAGCTGTCCTTCAAGTAACCTATTTGTAACAGTTCGTTGTGTCACTATGGTGGCAACTGCAGCTCGAATTGCTGCCGCAGACGCGGTACGATGCCCCACGGCCATACGCCGTACACGGCGGTCTTCCCTCTCAGTAGTGCCACGTGGCCCGCCGGAACCCGGTCTTCTTGAGGCAGTTAATTCCCTTAATCACCGCTGCCAACAATCATGCACAGTGGCTACATTCCTGCCAAGTCGTTCTGCAATATTGCGGAAAGAAAATCCACCTTCTCGTAGCCCTATTACACGACCTCGTTCAAACTCCGTGAGCTGTTGATAATGGCTTCTTCGTCTTCTTAAAAGCATTCTTGACTAACATGAACACCCTACGTCGAATCTCAACGATAACTAACGCTCACGAACGTTACAGCGCGTATTTACAGCAAACCTGCTTTGCATGTTCCGAGGGGCGCTACTAGCGCCACACGTATGCGCCGAGCGCGAAATTTGCATAGACGTCATCTTACAGATGTACTCTCACCGCCTACCAACTGTCGTTTATCTAACACAACCCCTTCTTGGTGTTGGGATTTTTTTCCGTCAGTGTAGTTGAACCTCGGTATGTACACGTACCATTCGCAGAGAACCTCATTCCATGCGTTACCGTTGTCGTGCGGCTGCTGATAAGCCTTTTATCTCCACTCGGAATGCTACTCATCGTTTAGCAAGATGTAAAGAACATTTATCGTGAACCGTAGATGAATCGAAATCGGCCTTATAGACTGATGAATCTAGATACACGATCCATCGGTCTGATGGCCGTGTGTGGGTATGGCGGCAGCCAGGGGAACGCTATTTACCACAGTTTACTGTTCCTACGGTCAAGTTTGGAGCTGGCGGTACACTCCTGTGGGGGTGTTTTTCGTGGTATGGTCCCGGTCCATTGGTTATCGTGGACACTCCTGTTAACCAGCACGCCTACCTTGATATTCTGGACAATTATACCCTAGCAACTCTGTGGCAATACTATGGAACAGAGCCAACCACCGAGCCATAAAACAAAGACTGTTACGGCGTGGTTTGATGATAATTCCGTATCGTGTGTGGACTGGCCAGCACAGAGCCCTGATCTTAATCCCATAGAGCACCTATGGGATGAATTAGAACGTCGCATAAGAAGGTTGGAACTAAGGCCTACTACTAAGCATCAGTTAGCGGAAGCATTATGTACCGAATAGAAGCGCATACTTATCGCTGTGTTCAAAAACCCTGGCAAAAGCATGTCTCGAAGTGTCAGTGCATGCATTAAGGCCAAAGGTGGACCGACACTGTACAAATGTATGTCAAGAAATGCTGTGTTGTGTTTTTTTTTAGGTGTCCGGTGGCTTTTGTCAATATAGTGTATATATATATAGGTGATTCGCAACATATCGCCTCTCGTTGACAAAGGTCAACGCCGCCTTCTCGTGGCTCATCCTGTTCCCACTAAAAGGGCTCTGACGACCGCCAGTAGCGGTATAACTATACCATCGGGATTCGAGGAAATGCTATCCCACAATCGCCAACCCGCTTGGCCAGCGTGGTGAGTTACGGCCAAACCCCTCCAAAATGACTCCACAACTTAAATCTTGGCCCTCAGACTCCGGCAGTTGGAATGTATCTGGCCAAGGCAGCGGTCAGTGCGACATGAAGTCAGAGGGTGCTAAAAATCACCGGAAGACCGGACCAGGCTGCCGTTTGAAGCTGACCTTGGCTACTTACAACGGACGCTTCCTATCTTCTGATTCAAGGCTTCTTGAATTGAAAGAGGAACTACAAAGGATCACGTGGGACATCGTCCGGCTAAGTGAGGTAAGGAGAAAAGGAGAAGATCTCATCGAACTGAAAAGTGGACATCTCTTCTACTATCGTGGGACAGATACTGGCTGAAGTAGGGATGTTGGATTTATAATAAGCAAGAAACTGAAGGATAAAGTTGTAGAAGTTGAAAGTACCTCTAACAGAGCTGCACGACTCGTTATTCATATCTCGATAAGATACCAGGCCCAGAATATTCAAGCTTACGCACCCACCAGAAGACACCCTGAAGAAGAAATTGAAGAATTTTACGAGAAAATTCGGAATCTAAATAACAAAGGCAAACAGCACTTGAAGATCATTATAGGTGATTTCAGTGCAAAAGTGGGGCAGCAGCAGCATAATGAAACTTTGGTTGGTAAATTCGGCTACGGGAACAGAAATCAACGTGGAAATACTCTCGTACAATTTGCAGAAGCAGAAGGGTTTTTCATCATGAACTCCTTTTTCAAGAAAAAGCCACACAGGAAAGGGACATGGAGACATCCAAATGGGACGACAAGTGAAATTGATTTTATTATGTGTAACAAAACATTTGTCATCGAAGACTGCAGTGTGCTGAACAAGTTCAACACAGGTAGTGGCCATAGATTTGTGAGATGTAAGATGCACCTCAACATTAAACTCGAACGTGGCAAGCTCATAAGACAAACAAAATGTATTGACGTAACCAACCTTAAAAAACACCATAATACCTTCAAGTTGGAACTGAGGAACAGATTCTCTGCTTTAGAAGGCCTAACATCGGAAGAAGTGGATATTTCTGAAGTTAACAGATAATTCACCGAGGCTCTTATGGAAACAGCAACAAAAATAGGTGTTACTGAGAGCAAGTTACGTATGAAGAAAATTTCAGGAAAAAAAATGTTGACGCAAAAGAGAAGGGAGATGAGGACAAATAAAGACGTAACTTCCGACGTGGAATATGTTTAGCTTTGCAAGACAGTGCGGAAAGGTATCACTGAAGACATAAGGAAATTCAATTGTGAACTAGTTAGGAAAGCAGTTGAAAACAACCAGAGTCTGAACAGAGCAAAAGGACATCTCAGTAAGGGAAAAAAATAGATTATGTCTCTGAGAAAAGAAAATGGTACTGTAACAAGAAATAGAAGCAAAATTTTGACAAGGGTAAACGATTTCTCTTCAAACCTATATGAAAGGGATGATACATCTATTCCAGACATTACGACAGGTACCAGTGCCAAAGTCCCTCCAATCCTCCCTGCAGAAGTTACATATGCAATTAAGAACATGAAACGGGGAAGAGCTCCAGGAGAAGGGGGAATTACCGTGGACATTATACAAGAAGCAAGTGGAGAAATTGAAAATACACTCGCCCAAATTTTCACTAGGTGTCTTGATGAAGGGAAGATTCCTGAGGATTGGAACAATGCTACAATGTTCTTGCTCCATAAAAATGGTGACATTGAGGATCTCAGGAACTACATACCCATCAGCCTCCTTTCAGTGGTTTATAAAATCTTCACTAAGGTTCTTTCACATCCATTGAAGGTAACACTAGACATGGCACAACCAAGAGAACAACCTGGATTCAGGAGTGGCTACAGCACTATAGATCATATCCATGTACTGAGAGAACTAATTGAAAAAACAAGAGAATATGAACTCCCATTATGCATGGCTTTTATTGACTATGAAAAGGCCTTCGATTCCGTGAAACCATCAGCAGTAAGAATGGCTTTCAAATCCTCCGGTATTGAAGATGCATACATTAGCATTATTAATAACATCTATGAAAATGCAAGTGCTAAGGTTCGGATATTTGAGGATACAGCACAAATAAGAATTGGAAAAGGAGTGAGACAAACTGACACCATATCTCCCAAGCTCTATAACGCCACATTGCAAAATGTTTTTAATCATTGAACTGGGAAAACAAAGGGATAAAAATTAGAGGAGATTACTTAACTCGCCTTCGTTTTGCAGATGACGTAGTCATCTTTGCAACTACCCCTTCAGAGCTGCAGAGTATGATCCAAGAATTTGCTGACAAGAGTAAAGAAGTGGGATTAAAAATGAACTTTCAGAAGACAAAAGTGATGTACAATGCTTTTACAAGAAACGAAGATTTATCGATTGATGGAGAAAAGCTTGAGACAACCGATTCCTACATTTATCTTGGGCAGCAGATATCGAGCGAATGTCACAATGATGAAGAAATTAATCAGCGAATAAAACTTGGATGGATAGCTTTTGGAAGAATCAGTACAATTTTTAAGAGCAATATGCCATTATGTCTTTAAGAAAAGTGTTTAATCAATGCATCCGGCCAGTGCTTACGTATGGAGCATAGATATCGATCTTAATTAAAAAAGACATAAAAAGACTACAGACAGCTTAAAGTAGCATGGAGAGATGCATGCTTGGTGTAACCAGAAAAGATAAGAAGAGTAACTTGTGTATAAGGAAAATGACAGGAGTGGACGACATCATGATCAGAGTTAAATCCCTGAAATGGCAATGGGCTGGACATGTTGCCAGAAGAACGGACCACCAATGGACAACCGAAATTTTAGACTGGATTCCGAGGGACAGGAAAAGACCCAGAAGAAGACCCCATGGGAGTTCGATTGGTGAAATTCAAAAGTATGCTGGAGTGACATGGAGGAGACAGACCCAAGACAGACACTTGTGGAAGAAATTTGGGGAGACTTTCATCCAGCAGTGGATTCGTAATGGTTGATTGTGATGAAGATGATGATGATGATGCTATATATATATATATCATCATCATCATCATTGTCAACCATTATCAATCCACTGCTGGACGAAGGTCTCCCCAAGTTTCCTCCACAACGGTCTGTCTTGTGCCAGTCTCCTCCATGTCACACCTGCATACTTTCGAATTTCATCCACCCATCTCCCATGTGGTCTTCTTCTGGGTCTTTTCCTGTCCCTTGGAATCCAATCTAAAATTTCGGCTGTCCATCGATGATCTGTCCTTCTGGCAGTATGTCCAGCCCATTGCCATTTCAGGGATTTAACTCTGATCAAGATGTCTTCCACTCTTGTCATTTTTCGGATCCACGAGTTCCTCTTCTTATCTCTCCTGGTTACACCAAGCATGCACCTCTCCATGCTACTTTGAGTTGTCTGCAGCCTTTGTATGTCTCTTTTAGTTAAGGTCCACGTCTCCGCACCATACGTAAGCACTGGAAGGATGCATTGATCAAACACTTTTCTTTTAAGACATAATGGCATATTGCTCTTGAAAATTATGCTGTTTCTTCCAAAAGCTCTCCAGGCAAGTTTTGTACGCCGATTACTTTCTTCATCAATGTGACCCTCACTTGATATCTGCTGTCCAAGATAAACATACGTATCTGTTATCTCCAGTTTTTCTCCATCAATCGATAAATCTTCATTTCTTGTAAAAGCATTGAACATCACTTTTGTCTTCTGAAAGTTCATTTTTAATCCCACTTCTTTACTCTTGTCAGCAAGTTCCTGGATCATACTCTGCAGCTCTGATGGGGTAGTTGCAAAACTGACTACGTCATCAGCAAAACGAAGGTGGGTTAGATAATCTCCATTAATCTTTATCCCTTTGTTTTCCCAGCTCAGTGACTGAAAAACACCCTCCAATGTGGCATTAAAGAGCTTCGGAGATATGGTGTCACCTTGTCTCACTCCCTTCCCAATTTTTACGTGTGTTGTATTTTCAAACAGCCTAATCTTTGCACTTGCATTTTCATAGATGTTATTAATAATATTAATGTATGCATCTTCAATACCGCAGGTTTTCAGAGCCATTGTAACTGCTGATGGTTTCACCGAATAAAAGGCTTTTTCATAATCGATAAAAGCCATGCACAATGGAAGTTCATATTCCCTCGCTCTTTCACTTAGTTCTCTCAGCACGTGATTATGATCTATTGTGCTGTAGCCACTAATGAATCCAGCTTGTTCTCTCGGTTGAGCCATGTCCAGTGTTACCTTCAAGCGGTGTGAAAGAACTTTAGTGAAGATTTTATAAACTACTGATAGGAGGCTGATAGGTCTGTAGTTTTCGAGATCCTCAATGTCACCTTTCTTATGTAGCAGGATCATTGTAGCGGTGTTCCAATCCTCAGGAATCTTTCCTTTATTAAGGCATCGAGTGAAAATTTGGGCGAGTACTGTTTCGATTTCTCCACTTGCTTCTTGTATGATGTCTACAGTAATTCCATCTTCTCCTGGAGCTTTTCCTCGCTTCATGTTCTTGATTGCATGTGCAACTTCTGCTGGAAGGACTGGAGGAACTCTGGTACTGGTATCTTTCATGATGTCTGGAGTGCATATATCATCCCTTTCATATAATTTGGAGTAGAAATCTTTCACTCTTGTCAAAATTTCGCCTCTATTTCTTGTTACAGAACCATCTTCTTTTCTCAGTGCCATAATCTGTTTTCTTCCCTTACTGAGATGTCCCTTTGCTATCTTTAGGCTTTGGTTGTTTTCAATTGCTTTCCTCACTAGTTCACAGTTGAATCTCCTTACCTCTTCAGTGATACTTTTTCTTACTGTCTTGCATAGCTCTATATATTCCACTTTGGAAGTCACATCTTCTTTAGTTGTCCTCATTCTTCTTTTTTGCATCAACATTTTGGTTTTTCCTGATAATTTGTTCACATGCAACTTGTTCTTAGACCCAGCTAATTTTGTTGCTGTTTCCATAAGAGCTTTGGTTACTTTTCTGTTAACTTCAGAGATGTCCACTTCTTCCGATGTTAGGCCTTCTAAAGCAGAGAACCTGTTCTTCAGTTCTAATTTGAAGGTATTATGGTGTTTTTAAGGTTGGTTATGTCAATAGATTTTGTTTGTCCTATGAGCTTGCCACGTTCAAGTTTAGTGTTGAGGTGCATCTTACATCTCACCAATCTATGTTCACTACCTGTGCTGAACTTGTTTAGCACACTGCAGTCTTCTATGACGAATTTTTTGTTACACATAATAAAATCAATTTCACTTGTCGTCCCATTTGGATGTCTCCATGTCCATTTCCTGTGTGGCTTTAAGAAGGAGTTCAAGATGAAAAACCCTTCTGTCTCTGCAAACTCAACGAGAGCGTGGAAATATATATATATATATATATATATATATAAAATGCCTGAGTTTCCTTTAAATATATTAATATTATATATATATATCATCATCATCATCATCATCATTGTCAACCATTATCAATCCACTGCTGGACGAAGGTCTCCCCAAGTTTCCTCCACAACGGTCTGTCTTGTGCCAGTCTCCTCCATGTCACCCCTGCATACTTTCGAATTTCATCCACCCATTTCCGATGTGGCCTTCTTCTGGGTCTTTTCCTGTCCCTTGGGATCCAATCTAAAATTTCGGCTGTCCATCGATGATCTGTCCTTCTGGCAGTATGTCCAGCCCATTGCCATTTCAGGGATTTAACTCTAATCATGATGTCTTCCACTCTTGTCATTTTTCGGATCCACGAGTTTCGCTTCTTATCTCTCCTGGTTACACCAAGCATGCACCTCTCCATGCTGCTTTGAGTTGCCTGCAGCCTTTGTATGTCTCTTTTAGTTAAGGTCCACGTCTCTGCACCATACGTAAGCACTGGAAGGATGCATTGATCAAACACTTTTCTTTTAAGACATAATGGCATATTGCTTTTGAAAATTATGCTGTTTCTTCCAAAAGCTCTCCAGGCAAGTTTTGTACGCCGATTAATTTCTTCACCAATGTGACCCTCACTTGATATCTGCTGTCCAAGATAAACGTACGTGTCTGTTATCTCCAGCTTTTCTCCATCAATCGATAAATCTTCATTTCTTGTAAAAGCATTGAACATCACTTTTGTCTTCTGAAAGTTCATTTTTAATCCCACTTCTTTACTCTTGTCAGCAAGTTCCTGGATCATACTCTGCAGCTCTGATGGGGTAGTTGCAAAAATGACTATGTCATCAGCAAAACGAAGGTGGGTTAGATAATCTCCATTAATCTTTATCCCTTTGTTTTCCCAGCTCAGCGACTGAAAAACACCCTCCAATGTGGCATTAAAGAGCTTCGGAGAAATGGTGTCACCTTGTCTCACTCCCTTTCCAATTTTTATGTGTGTTGTATTTTCAAACAGCCGAATCTTTGCACTTGCATTTTCATAGATGTTATTAATAATATTAATGTATGCATCTTCAATACCGCCGGTTTTCAGAGCCATTGTAACTGCTGATGGTTTCACCGAATCAAAGGCTTTTTTATAATCGATAAAAGCCATGCACAATGGAAGTTCATATTCCCTCGCTCTTTCAATTAGTTCTCTCAGTACGTGGATATGATCTATTGTGCTGTAGCCACTCCTGAATCCAGCTTGTTCTCTCGGTTGAGCCATGTCCAGTGTTACCTTCAAGCGGTGTGAAAGAACTTTAGTGAAGATTTTATAAACTACTGATAGGATGCTGATAGGTCTGTAGTTTCCGAGATCCTCAATGTCACCTTTCTTATGTAGCAGGATCATTGTAGCGGTGTTTCAATCCTCAGGAATCTTTCCTTCATTAAGGCATTGAGTGAAAATTTGGGCGAGTACTGTTTCGATTTCTCCACTTGCTTCTTGTATTATGTCTACAGTAATTCCATCTTCTCCTGGAGCTTTCCCCCGCTTCATGTTCTTGATTGCATGTGCAACTTCTGCTGGAAGGACTGGAGGAACTCTGGTACTGGTATCTTTCATGATGTCTGGAGTGCATGTATCATCCCTTTCATATAATTTGGAGTAGAAATCTTTCACTCTTGTCAAAATTTCTGCCTCTATTTCTTGTTACAGAACCATCTTCTTTTCTCAGTGCCATAATCTGTTTTCCTCACTTACTGAGATGTCCCTTTGCTATCTTTAGGCTTTGGTTGTTTTCAATTGCTTTCCTCACTAGTTCACAGTTGAATTTTCTTACGTCTTCAGTGATACTTTTTCGTACTGTCTTGCATAGCTCTATATATTCCACTTTGGAAGTCACATCTTCTTTAGTTGTCCTCATCTCTCTTCTTTTTTGCATCAACATTTTGGTTTTTCCTGATAATTTGTTCACATGCAATTTGTTCTTAGACCCAGCTAATTTTGTTGCTGTTTCCATAAGAGCTTTGGTTACTTTTCTGTTAACTTCAGAGATGTCCACTTCTTCCGATGTTAGGCCTTCTAAAGCAGAGAACCTGTTCTTCAGTTCCAACTTGAAGGTATTATGGTGTTTTTTAAGGTTGGTTATGTCAATAGATATATAATATAATGAAGGAAAGATTCCTGAGGATTGGAACACCGCTACAATGATCCTGCTACATAAGAAAAGTGACATTGAGGATCTCGGAAACTACAGACCTATCAGCCTCCTATCAGTAGTTTATAAAATCTTCACTAAAGTTCTTTCACACCGCTTGAAGGTGACACTGGACATGGCTCAACCGAGAGAACAAGCTGGATTCAGGAGTGGCTACAGCACAATAGATCATATCGATGTGCTGAGAGAACTAATTGAAAGAGCGAGGGAATATAAACTTCCATTGTGCATGGCTTTTATCGATTATGAAAAAGCCTTTGATTCGGTGAAACCATCAGCAGTTACAATGGCTTTGAAAACCTGTGGTATTGAAGATGCATACATTAATATTATTAATAACATCTATGAAAATGCAAGTGCAAAGATTAGGCTGTTTGAAAATACAACACACATAAAAATTGGAAAGGGAGTGAGACAAGGTGACACCATATCTCCGAAGCTCTTTAATGCCACATTGGAGGGTGTTTTTCAGTCACTGAGCTGGGAAAACAAGGGGATAAAGATTAATGGAGATTATCTAACCCACCTTCGTTTTGCTGATGACGTAGTCATTTTTGCAACTACCCCATCAGAGCTGCAGAGTATGATCCAGGAACTTGCTGACAAGAGTAAAGAAGTGGGATTAAAAATGAACTTTCAGAAGACAAAAGTGATGTTCAATGCTTTTACAAGAAATGAAGATTTATCGATTGATGGAGAAAAGCTGGAGATAACAGATACGTACGTTTATCTTGGACAGCAGATATCAAGTGAGGGTCACATTGATGAAGAAATTAATCGGCGTACAAAACTTGCCTGGAGAGCTTTTGGAAGAAACAGCATAATTTTCAAGAGCAATATGCCATTATGTCTTAAAAGAAAAGTGTTTGATCAATGCATCCTTCCAGTGCTTACGTATGGTGCAGAGACGTGGACCTTAACTAAAAGAGACATACAAAGGCTGCAGACAACTCAAAGAAGCATGGAGAGGTGCATACTTGGTGTAACCAGGAGAGATAAGAAGAGGAACTCGTGGATCCGAAAAATGACAAGAGTGGAAGACATCATGATCAGAGTTAAATCCCTGAAATGGCAATGGGCTGGACATACTGCCAGAAGGACAGATCATCGATGGACAGCCGAAATTTTAGATTGGATTCCAAGGGACAGGAAAAGACCCAGGGGAAGACCACATGGGAGATGGGTGGATGAAATTCGAAAGTATGCAGGGGTGACATGGAGGAGACTGGCACAAGACAGACCGTTGTGGAGGAAACTTGGGGAGACCTTCGTCCAGCAGTGGATTGATAATGGTTGACAATGATGATGATGATATATATATATATATAGATGTGTGTAATCTATATATATATATATATATATATATATATGTGGGATGTAAGGTCAGGTGATGCGTAACATCACAGCCTCTCCTTGACAAATGTCAACCCTGCCTTCTCGTGGTACATCCTGTTCCCACTAAAGGGGCTCTGACGACCGCCAATAGCGGTATAACTATACCATCGGGATTAGAGGAAATGCTATCCCACACTCACCAACCCGCTTGGCCAGCGTGGTGAGTTATGGCCAAACCCCTCCAAAATGACTCCACAACTTAAATCTTGGCCCTCAGTCTCCGGCAGCTGGAATGTACCTGGCCAAGGCAGCGGCCAGTGCGACATGAAGGCAGAGGGTGCTAAGAATCCCCGGAGGACCGGACTAGGCTGACATTTGATGCTGACCTTGGCTACCTACAACGGACGCTCCCTATCTTCTGATTCAAGGCTTCTTGAATTGGAAGAGGAACTACAAAGGATCAAGTGGGACATCGTCGGGCTAAGTGAGGTAAGGAGAAAAGGAGAAGATCTCATTGAACTGAAAAGTGGACATCTCTTCTACTATCGTGGGACAGATACTGGCAGAACTAGTGGTGTTGGATTTATAATAAACAAGAGACTGAAGGATAAAGTTGTAGAAGTTGAAAGTTCCTCTGACAGAGCTGCACGACTCGGTATCCAACTCTCGAGAAGATACCAGGCTCAGATTATTCAAACTTATGCACCCACCACAAGTCATGCTGAAGAAGAAATTGAAGAATTTTATGAGGAAATTCGTGATCTAAATAATAAAGGTAAGCAGCACTTGAAGATAATTATGGGAGATTTCAATGCAAAAATAGGGCAACGGCAACAGAATGAAACTTCAGTAGGTAAATTCGGTCACAGCAACAGAAACCAGCGTGGAAATACTCTCGTAGAGTTTGCAGAGGCAGAAGGGTTTTTCATCTTGAACTCCTTTTTCAAGAAAAAGCCACACAGGAAATGGACATGGAGACATCCAAATGGGACGACAAGTGAAATTGATTTTATTATGTGTAACAAAAAATTCGCCATAGAAGACTGCAGTGTGCTAAACAAGTTCAACACAGGCAGTGACCATAGATTGGTGAGATGTAAGATGCACCTCAACACTAAACTCGAACGTAGCAAGCTCATAAGACAAACAAAATGTATTGACATAACCAACCTTAAAAAACACCATAATACCTTCAAATTGGAACTGAAGAACAGATTCTCTGCTTTAGAAGGCCTAACATCGGAAGAAGTGGATATTTCTGAAGTTAACAGAAAAGTAACCAAAGCTCTTATGGAAACAGCAACAAAATTAGCTGGGTCTAAGAACAAATTGCATGTGAACAAATTATCAGGAAAAACCAAAATGTTGATGCAAAAAAGAAGAGTGATGAGGACGACTAAAGAAGATGTGACTTCCAAAGTGGAATATTTAGAGCTATGCAAGACAGTACGAAAAAGTATCACTGAAGACGTAAGGAAATTCAACTGTGAACTAGTAAGGAAAGCAATTGAAAACAACCAAAGCCTAAAGATAGCAAAGGGACATCTCAGTAAGGGGAAAAAACAGATTATGGCACTGAGAAAAGAAGATGGTTCTGTAACAAGAAATAGAGGTGAAATTTTGACAAGAGTGAAAGATTTGTACTCCAAATTATATGAAAGGGATGATACATGTACTCCAGACATCATGAAAGGTACCAGAGTTCTTCCAGTCCTTCCAGCAGAAGTTGCACATGCAATCAAGAACATGAAGTGGGGAAAAACTCCAGGAGAAGATGGAATTACTATAGACATCATACAAGAAGCAAGTGGAGAAATCGAAACAGTACTCGCCCAAATTTTCACTCGATGCCTTAATGAAGGGAAAATTCCTGAGGATTGGAACAACGCTACAATGATCTTGCTACATAAAAAAGGTGACATTGAGGATCTCAGGAACTACAGACCTATCAGCCTCCTATCAGTGCTTTATAAAATCTTCACTAAAGTTCTTTCACACCGCTTGAAGGTGACACTGGACATGGCTCAACCGAGAGAACAAGCTGGATTCAGGAGTGGCTACAGCACAATAGATCATATCATATCCACGTACTGAGAGAACTAATTGAAAGAGCGAGGGAATATGAGTTTCCATTGTGCATGGCTTTTATCGATTATGAAAAAGCCTTTGATTCGGTGAAACCATCAGCAGTTGCAATGGCTCTGAAATCCTGCGGTATTGAAGATGCATACATTAATATTATTAATAACATCTATGAAAATGCAAGTGCAAAGATTCGGCTGTTTGAAAATACAACACACATAAAAATTGGAAAAGGAGTGAGACAAGGTGACACCATATCTCCGAAGCTCTTTAATGCCACATTGGAAAATGTATTTCAATCACTGAACTATGAAAACAAAGGGATAAAGATTAATGGAGATTATCTAACCCACCTTCGTTTTGCTGATGACATAGTCATTTTTGCAACTACCCCATCAGAGCTACAGAGTATGATCCAGGAACTTACTGACAAGAGTAAAGAAGTGGGATTAAAAATGAACTTTCAGAAGACAAAAGTGATGTACAATGCTTTTACAAGAAATGAAGATTTATCGATTGATGGAGAAAAGCTGGAGATAACAGACACGTACGTTTATCTTGGACAGCAGATATCAAGTGAGGGTCACATTGGTGAAGAAATTAATCGGCGTACAAAACTTGCCTGGAGAGCTTTTGGAAGAAACAGCATAATTTTCAAGAGCAATATGCCATTATGTCTTAAAAGAAAAGTGTTTGATCAATGCATCCTTCCAGTGCTTACGTATGGTGCAGAGACGTGGACCTTAGCTAAAAGAGACATACAAAGGCTGCAGACAACTCAAAGCAGCATGGAGAGGTGCATGCTTGGTGTAACCAGGAGAGATAAGAAGAGGAACACGTGGATCCGAAAAATGACAAGAGTGGAAGACATCATGATCAGAGTTAAATCCCTGAAATGGCAATGGGCTGGACATACTGCCAGAAGAACAGACCATCGATGGACAGCCGAAATTTTAGATTGGATTCCAAGGGACAGGAAAAGACCCAGAGGAAGACCACATGGGAGATGGGTGGATGAAATTCGAAAGTATGCAGGGGTGACATGGAGGAGACTGGCACAAGACAGACCGTTGTGGAGGAAACTTGGGGAGACCTTCGTCCAGCAGTGGATTGATAATGGTTGACAATGATGATGATGATATATATGGGATGTAAGGTCAGGTGATGCGTAACATCACAGCCTCTCCTTGACAAATGTCAACCCTGCCTTCTCGTGGTACATCCTGTTCCCACTAAAGGGGCTCTGACGACCGCCAATAGCGGTATAACTATACCATCGGGATTAGAGGAAATGCTATCCCACACTCACCAACCCGCTTGGCCAGCGTGGTGAGTTATGGCCAAACCCCTCCAAAATGACTCCACAACTTAAATCTTGGCCCTCAGTCTCCGGCAGCTGGAATGTACCTGGCCAAGGCAGCGGCCAGTGCGACATGAAGGCAGAGGGTGCTAAGAATCCCCGGAGGACCGGACTAGGCTGCCATCTGATGCTGACCTTGGCTACGTACAACGGACGCTCCCTATCTTCTGATTCAAGGCTTCTTGAATTGGAAGAGGAACTACAAAGGATCAAGTGGGACATCGTCGGGATAAGTGAGGTAAGGAGAAAAGGAGAAGATCTCATTGAACTGAAAAGTGGACATCTCTTCTGCTATCGTGGGACAGATACTGGCAGAACTAGTGGTGTTGGATGTATAATAAACAAGAGACTGAAGGATAAAGTTGTAGAAGTTGAAAGTTCCTCTGACAGAGCTGCACGACTCGTTATCCAACTCTCGAGAAGATACCAGGCTCAGATTATTCAAACTTATGCACCCACCACAAGTCATGCTGAAGAAGAAATTGAAGAATTTTATGAGGAAATTCGTGATCTAAATAATAAAGGTAAGCAGCACTTGAAGATAATTATGGGAGATTTCAATGCAAAAATAGGGCAACGGCAACAGAATGAAACTTCAGTAGGTAAATTCGGTCACAGCAACAGAAACCAGCGTGGAAATACTCTCGTAGAGTTTGCAGAGGCAGAAGGGTTTTTCATCTTGAACTCCTTTTTCAAGAAAAAGCCACACAGGAAATGGACATGGAGACATCCAAATGGGACGACAAGTGAAATTGATTTTATTATGTGTAACAAAAAATTCGTCATAGAAGACTGCAGTGTGCTAAACAAGTTCAACACAGGCAGTGACCATAGATTGGTGAGATGTAAGATGCACCTCAACACTAAACTCGAACGTAGCAAGCTCATAAGACAAACAAAATGTATTGACATAACCAACCTTAAAAAACACCATAATACCTTCAAATTGGAACTGAAGAACAGATTCTCTGCTTTAGAAGGCCTAACATCGGAAGAAGTGGATATTTCTGAAGTTAACAGAAAAGTAACCAAAGCTCTTATGGAAACAGCAACAAAATTAGCTGGGTCTAAGAACAAATTGCATGTGAACAAATTATCAGGAAAAACCAAAATGTTGATGCAAAAAAGAAGAGTGATGAGGACGACTAAAGAAGATGTGACTTCCAAAGTGGAATATATAGAGCTATGCAAGACAGTACGAAAAAGTATCACTGAAGACGTAAGGAAATTCAACTGTGAACTAGTAAGGAAAGCAATTGAAAACAACCAAAGCCTAAAGATAGCAAAGGGACATCTCAGTAAGGGGAAAAAACAGATTATGGCACTGAGAAAAGAAGATGGTTCTGTAACAAGAAATAGAGGTGAAATTTTGACAAGAGTGAAAGATTTGTACTCCAAATTATATGAAAGGGATGATACATGTACTCCAGACATCATGAAAGGTACCAGAGTTCTTCCAGTCCTTCCAGCAGAAGTTGCACATGCAATCAAGAACATGAAGTGGGGAAAAGCTCCAGGAGAAGATGGAATTACTATAGCCATCATACAAGAAGCAAGTGGAGAAATCGAAACAGTACTCGCCCAAATTTTCACTCGATGCCTTAATGAAGGGAAAATTCCTGAGGATTGGAACAACGCTACAATGATCTTGCTACATAAAAAAGGTGACATTGAGGATCTCAGGAACTACAGACCTATCAGCCTCCTATCAGTGCTTTATAAAATCTTCACTAAAGTTCTTTCACACCGCTTGAAGGTGACACTGGACATGGCTCAACCGAGAGAACAAGCTGGATTCAGGAGTGGCTACAGCACAATAGATCATATCATATCCACGTACTGAGAGAACTAATTGAAAGAGCGAGGGAATATGAGTTTCCATTGTGCATGGCTTTTATCGATTATGAAAAAGCCTTTGATTCGGTGAAACCATCAGCAGTTGCAATGGCTCTGAAATCCTGCGGTATTGAAGATGCATACATTAATATTATTAATAACATCTATGAAAATGCAAGTGCAAAGATTCGGCTGTTTGAAAATACAACACACATAAAAATTGGAAAAGGAGTGAGACAAGGTGACACCATATCTCCGAAGCTCTTTAATGCCACATTGGAAAATGTCTTTCAATCACTGAACTGGGAAAACAAAGGGATAAAGATTAATGGAGATTATCTAACCCACCTTCGTTTTGCTGATGACATAGTCATTTTTGCAACTACCCCATCAGAGCTACAGAGTATGATCCAGGAACTTGCTGACAAGAGTAAAGAAGTGGGATTAAAAATGAACTTTCAGAAGACAAAAGTGATGTACAATGCTTTTACAAGAAATGAAGATTTATCGATTGATGGAGAAAAGCTGGAGATAACAGACACGTACGTTTATCTTGGACAGCAGATATCAAGTGAGGGTCACATTGGTGAAGAAATTAATCGGCGTACAAAACTTGCCTGGAGAGCTTTTGGAAGAAACAGCATAATTTTCAAGAGCAATATGCCATTATGTCTTAAAAGAAAAGTGTTTGATCAATGCATCCTTCCAGTGCTTACGTATGGTGCAGAGACGTGGACCTTAGCTAAAAGAGACATACAAAGGCTGCAGACAACTCAAAGCAGCATGGAGAGGTGCATGCTTGGTGTAACCAGGAGAGATAAGAAGAGGAACACGTGGATCCGAAAAATGACAAGAGTGGAAGACATCATGATCAGAGTTAAATCCCTGAAATGGCAATGGGCTGGACATACTGCCAGAAGAACAGACCATCGATGGACAGCCGAAATTTTAGATTGGATTCCAAGGGACAGGAAAAGACCCAGAGGAAGACCACATGGGAGATGGGTGGATGAAATTCGAAAGTATGCAGGGGTGACATGGAGGAGACTGGCACAAGACAGACCGTTGTGGAGGAAACTTGGGGAGACCTTCGTCCAGCAGTGGATTGATAATAGTTGACAATGATGATGATGATATATATGGGATGTAAGGTCAGGTGATGCGTAACATCACAGCCTCTCCTTGACAAATGTCAACCCTGCCTTCTCGTGGTACATCCTGTTCCCACTAAAGGGGCTCTGACGACCGCCAATAGCGGTATAACTATACCATCGGGATTAGAGGAAATGCTATCCCACACTCACCAACCCGCTTGGCCAGCGTGGTGAGTTATGGCCAAACCCCTCCAAAATGACTCCACAACTTAAATCTTGGCCCTCAGTCTCCGGCAGCTGGAATGTACCTGGCCAAGGCAGCGGCCAGTGCGACATGAAGGCAGAGGGTGCTAAGAATCCCCGGAGGACCGGACTAGGCTGACATTTGATGCTGACCTTGGCTACCTACAACGGACGCTCCCTATCTTCTGATTCAAGGCTTCTTGAATTGGAAGAGGAACTACAAAGGATCAAGTGGGACATCGTCGGGCTAAGTGAGGTAAGGAGAAAAGGAGAAGATCTCATTGAACTGAAAAGTGGACATCTCTTCTACTATCGTGGGACAGATACTGGCAGAACTAGTGGTGTTGGATTTATAATAAACAAGAGACTGAAGGATAAAGTTGTAGAAGTTGAAAGTTCCTCTGACAGAGCTGCACGACTCGGTATCCAACTCTCGAGAAGATACCAGGCTCAGATTATTCAAACTTATGCACCCACCACAAGTCATGCTGAAGAAGAAATTGAAGAATTTTATGAGGAAATTCGTGATCTAAATAATAAAGGTAAGCAGCACTTGAAGATAATTATGGGAGATTTCAATGCAAAAATAGGGCAACGGCAACAGAATGAAACTTCAGTAGGTAAATTCGGTCACAGCAACAGAAACCAGCGTGGAAATACTCTCGTAGAGTTTGCAGAGGCAGAAGGGTTTTTCATCTTGAACTCCTTTTTCAAGAAAAAGCCACACAGGAAATGGACATGGAGACATCCAAATGGGACGACAAGTGAAATTGATTTTATTATGTGTAACAAAAAATTCGCCATAGAAGACTGCAGTGTGCTAAACAAGTTCAACACAGGCAGTGACCATAGATTGGTGAGATGTAAGATGCACCTCAACACTAAACTCGAACGTAGCAAGCTCATAAGACAAACAAAATGTATTGACATAACCAACCTTAAAAAACACCATAATACCTTCAAATTGGAACTGAAGAACAGATTCTCTGCTTTAGAAGGCCTAACATCGGAAGAAGTGGATATTTCTGAAGTTAACAGAAAAGTAACCAAAGCTCTTATGGAAACAGCAACAAAATTAGCTGGGTCTAAGAACAAATTGCATGTGAACAAATTATCAGGAAAAACCAAAATGTTGATGCAAAAAAGAAGAGTGATGAGGACGACTAAAGAAGATGTGACTTCCAAAGTGGAATATTTAGAGCTATGCAAGACAGTACGAAAAAGTATCACTGAAGACGTAAGGAAATTCAACTGTGAACTAGTAAGGAAAGCAATTGAAAACAACCAAAGCCTAAAGATAGCAAAGGGACATCTCAGTAAGGGGAAAAAACAGATTATGGCACTGAGAAAAGAAGATGGTTCTGTAACAAGAAATAGAGGTGAAATTTTGACAAGAGTGAAAGATTTGTACTCCAAATTATATGAAAGGGATGATACATGTACTCCAGACATCATGAAAGGTACCAGAGTTCTTCCAGTCCTTCCAGCAGAAGTTGCACATGCAATCAAGAACATGAAGTGGGGAAAAACTCCAGGAGAAGATGGAATTACTATAGACATCATACAAGAAGCAAGTGGAGAAATCGAAACAGTACTCGCCCAAATTTTCACTCGATGCCTTAATGAAGGGAAAATTCCTGAGGATTGGAACAACGCTACAATGATCTTGCTACATAAAAAAGGTGACATTGAGGATCTCAGGAACTACAGACCTATCAGCCTCCTATCAGTGCTTTATAAAATCTTCACTAAAGTTCTTTCACACCGCTTGAAGGTGACACTGGACATGGCTCAACCGAGAGAACAAGCTGGATTCAGGAGTGGCTACAGCACAATAGATCATATCATATCCACGTACTGAGAGAACTAATTGAAAGAGCGAGGGAATATGAGTTTCCATTGTGCATGGCTTTTATCGATTATGAAAAAGCCTTTGATTCGGTGAAACCATCAGCAGTTGCAATGGCTCTGAAATCCTGCGGTATTGAAGATGCATACATTAATATTATTAATAACATCTATGAAAATGCAAGTGCAAAGATTCGGCTGTTTGAAAATACAACACACATAAAAATTGGAAAAGGAGTGAGACAAGGTGACACCATATCTCCGAAGCTCTTTAATGCCACATTGGAAAATGTATTTCAATCACTGAACTATGAAAACAAAGGGATAAAGATTAATGGAGATTATCTAACCCACCTTCGTTTTGCTGATGACATAGTCATTTTTGCAACTACCCCATCAGAGCTACAGAGTATGATCCAGGAACTTACTGACAAGAGTAAAGAAGTGGGATTAAAAATGAACTTTCAGAAGACAAAAGTGATGTACAATGCTTTTACAAGAAATGAAGATTTATCGATTGATGGAGAAAAGCTGGAGATAACAGACACGTACGTTTATCTTGGACAGCAGATATCAAGTGAGGGTCACATTGGTGAAGAAATTAATCGGCGTACAAAACTTGCCTGGAGAGCTTTTGGAAGAAACAGCATAATTTTCAAGAGCAATATGCCATTATGTCTTAAAAGAAAAGTGTTTGATCAATGCATCCTTCCAGTGCTTACGTATGGTGCAGAGACGTGGACCTTAGCTAAAAGAGACATACAAAGGCTGCAGACAACTCAAAGCAGCATGGAGAGGTGCATGCTTGGTGTAACCAGGAGAGATAAGAAGAGGAACACGTGGATCCGAAAAATGACAAGAGTGGAAGACATCATGATCAGAGTTAAATCCCTGAAATGGCAATGGGCTGGACATACTGCCAGAAGAACAGACCATCGATGGACAGCCGAAATTTTAGATTGGATTCCAAGGGACAGGAAAAGACCCAGAGGAAGACCACATGGGAGATGGGTGGATGAAATTCGAAAGTATGCAGGGGTGACATGGAGGAGACTGGCACAAGACAGACCGTTGTGGAGGAAACTTGGGGAGACCTTCGTCCAGCAGTGGATTGATAATGGTTGACAATGATGATGATGATATATATGGGATGTAAGGTCAGGTGATGCGTAACATCACAGCCTCTCCTTGACAAATGTCAACCCTGCCTTCTCGTGGTACATCCTGTTCCCACTAAAGGGGCTCTGACGACCGCCAATAGCGGTATAACTATACCATCGGGATTAGAGGAAATGCTATCCCACACTCACCAACCCGCTTGGCCAGCGTGGTGAGTTATGGCCAAACCCCTCCAAAATGACTCCACAACTTAAATCTTGGCCCTCAGTCTCCGGCAGCTGGAATGTACCTGGCCAAGGCAGCGGCCAGTGCGACATGAAGGCAGAGGGTGCTAAGAATCCCCGGAGGACCGGACTAGGCTGCCATCTGATGCTGACCTTGGCTACGTACAACGGACGCTCCCTATCTTCTGATTCAAGGCTTCTTGAATTGGAAGAGGAACTACAAAGGATCAAGTGGGACATCGTCGGGATAAGTGAGGTAAGGAGAAAAGGAGAAGATCTCATTGAACTGAAAAGTGGACATCTCTTCTGCTATCGTGGGACAGATACTGGCAGAACTAGTGGTGTTGGATTTATAATAAACAAGAGACTGAAGGATAAAGTTGTAGAAGTTGAAAGTTCCTCTGACAGAGCTGCACGACTCGTTATCCAACTCTCGAGAAGATACCAGGCTCAGATTATTCAAACTTATGCACCCACCACAAGTCATGCTGAAGAAGAAATTGAAGAATTTTATGAGGAAATTCGTGATCTAAATAATAAAGGTAAGCAGCACTTGAAGATAATTATGGGAGATTTCAATGCAAAAATAGGGCAACGGCAACAGAATGAAACTTCAGTAGGTAAATTCGGTCACAGCAACAGAAACCAGCGTGGAAATACTCTCGTAGAGTTTGCAGAGGCAGAAGGGTTTTTCATCTTGAACTCCTTTTTCAAGAAAAAGCCACACAGGAAATGGACATGGAGACATCCAAATGGGACGACAAGTGAAATTGATTTTATTATGTGTAACAAAAAATTCGTCATAGAAGACTGCAGTGTGCTAAACAAGTTCAACACAGGCAGTGACCATAGATTGGTGAGATGTAAGATGCACCTCAACACTAAACTCGAACGTAGCAAGCTCATAAGACAAACAAAATGTATTGACATAACCAACCTTAAAAAACACCATAATACCTTCAAATTGGAACTGAAGAACAGATTCTCTGCTTTAGAAGGCCTAACATCGGAAGAAGTGGATATTTCTGAAGTTAACAGAAAAGTAACCAAAGCTCTTATGGAAACAGCAACAAAATTAGCTGGGTCTAAGAACAAATTGCATGTGAACAAATTATCAGGAAAAACCAAAATGTTGATGCAAAAAAGAAGAGTGATGAGGACGACTAAAGAAGATGTGACTTCCAAAGTGGAATATATAGAGCTATGCAAGACAGTACGAAAAAGTATCACTGAAGACGTAAGGAAATTCAACTGTGAACTAGTAAGGAAAGCAATTGAAAACAACCAAAGCCTAAAGATAGCAAAGGGACATCTCAGTAAGGGGAAAAAACAGATTATGGCACTGAGAAAAGAAGATGGTTCTGTAACAAGAAATAGAGGTGAAATTTTGACAAGAGTGAAAGATTTGTACTCCAAATTATATGAAAGGGATGATACATGTACTCCAGACATCATGAAAGGTACCAGAGTTCTTCCAGTCCTTCCAGCAGAAGTTGCACATGCAATCAAGAACATGAAGTGGGGAAAAGCTCCAGGAGAAGATGGAATTACTATAGCCATCATACAAGAAGCAAGTGGAGAAATCGAAACAGTACTCGCCCAAATTTTCACTCGATGCCTTAATGAAGGGAAAATTCCTGAGGATTGGAACAACGCTACAATGATCTTGCTACATAAAAAAGGTGACATTGAGGATCTCAGGAACTACAGACCTATCAGCCTCCTATCAGTGCTTTATAAAATCTTCACTAAAGTTCTTTCACACCGCTTGAAGGTGACACTGGACATGGCTCAACCGAGAGAACAAGCTGGATTCAGGAGTGGCTACAGCACAATAGATCATATCATATCCACGTACTGAGAGAACTAATTGAAAGAGCGAGGGAATATGAGTTTCCATTGTGCATGGCTTTTATCGATTATGAAAAAGCCTTTGATTCGGTGAAACCATCAGCAGTTGCAATGGCTCTGAAATCCTGCGGTATTGAAGATGCATACATTAATATTATTAATAACATCTATGAAAATGCAAGTGCAAAGATTCGGCTGTTTGAAAATACAACACACATAAAAATTGGAAAAGGAGTGAGACAAGGTGACACCATATCTCCGAAGCTCTTTAATGCCACATTGGAAAATGTCTTTCAATCACTGAACTGGGAAAACAAAGGGATAAAGATTAATGGAGATTATCTAACCCACCTTCGTTTTGCTGATGACATAGTCATTTTTGCAACTACCCCATCAGAGCTACAGAGTATGATCCAGGAACTTGCTGACAAGAGTAAAGAAGTGGGATTAAAAATGAACTTTCAGAAGACAAAAGTGATGTACAATGCTTTTACAAGAAATGAAGATTTATCGATTGATGGAGAAAAGCTGGAGATAACAGACACGTACGTTTATCTTGGACAGCAGATATCAAGTGAGGGTCACATTGGTGAAGAAATTAATCGGCGTACAAAACTTGCCTGGAGAGCTTTTGGAAGAAACAGCATAATTTTCAAGAGCAATATGCCATTATGTCTTAAAAGAAAAGTGTTTGATCAATGCATCCTTCCAGTGCTTACGTATGGTGCAGAGACGTGGACCTTAGCTAAAAGAGACATACAAAGGCTGCAGACAACTCAAAGCAGCATGGAGAGGTGCATGCTTGGTGTAACCAGGAGAGATAAGAAGAGGAACACGTGGATCCGAAAAATGACAAGAGTGGAAGACATCATGATCAGAGTTAAATCCCTGAAATGGCAATGGGCTGGACATACTGCCAGAAGAACAGACCATCGATGGACAGCCGAAATTTTAGATTGGATTCCAAGGGACAGGAAAAGACCCAGAAGAAGACCACATGGAAGATGGGTGGATGAAATTCGAAAGTATGCAGGGGTGACATGGAGGAGACTGGCACAAGACAGACCGTTGTGGAGGAAACTTGGGGAGACCTTCGTCCAGCAGTGGATTGATAATAGTTGACAATGATGATGATGATATATATGGGATGTAAGGTCAGGTGATGCGTAACATCACAGCCTCTCCTTGACAAATGTCAACCCTGCCTTCTCGTGGTACATCCTGTTCCCACTAAAGGGGCTCTGACGACCGCCAATAGCGGTATAACTATACCATCGGGATTAGAGGAAATGCTATCCCACACTCACCAACCCGCTTGGCCAGCGTGGTGAGTTATGGCCAAACCCCTCCAAAATGACTCCACAACTTAAATCTTGGCCCTCAGTCTCCGGCAGCTGGAATGTACCTGGCCAAGGCAGCGGCCAGTGCGACATGAAGGCAGAGGGTGCTAAGAATCCCCGGAGGACCGGACTAGGCTGCCATCTGATGCTGACCTTGGCTACGTACAACGGACGCTCCCTATCTTCTGATTCAAGGCTTCTTGAATTGGAAGAGGAACTACAAAGGATCAAGTGGGACATCGTCGGGATAAGTGAGGTAAGGAGAAAAGGAGAAGATCTCATTGAACTGAAAAGTGGACATCTCTTCTGCTATCGTGGGACAGATACTGGCAGAACTAGTGGTGTTGGATTTATAATAAACAAGAGACTGAAGGATAAAGTTGTAGAAGTTGAAAGTTCCTCTGACAGAGCTGCACGACTCGTTATCCAACTCTCGAGAAGATACCAGGCTCAGATTATTCAAACTTATGCACCCACCACAAGTCATGCTGAAGAAGAAATTGAAGAATTTTATGAGGAAATTCGTGATCTAAATAATAAAGGTAAGCAGCACTTGAAGATAATTATGGGAGATTTCAATGCAAAAATAGGGCAACGGCAACAGAATGAAACTTCAGTAGGTAAATTCGGTCACAGCAACAGAAACCAGCGTGGAAATACTCTCGTAGAGTTTGCAGAGGCAGAAGGGTTTTTCATCTTGAACTCCTTTTTCAAGAAAAAGCCACACAGGAAATGGACATGGAGACATCCAAATGGGACGACAAGTGAAATTGATTTTATTATGTGTAACAAAAAATTCGTCATAGAAGACTGCAGTGTGCTAAACAAGTTCAACACAGGCAGTGACCATAGATTGGTGAGATGTAAGATGCACCTCAACACTAAACTCGAACGTAGCAAGCTCATAAGACAAACAAAATGTATTGACATAACCAACCTTAAAAAACACCATAATACCTTCAAATTGGAACTGAAGAACAGATTCTCTGCTTTAGAAGGCCTAACATCGGAAGAAGTGGATATTTCTGAAGTTAACAGAAAAGTAACCAAAGCTCTTATGGAAACAGCAACAAAATTAGCTGGGTCTAAGAACAAATTGCATGTGAACAAATTATCAGGAAAAACCAAAATGTTGATGCAAAAAGAAGAGTGATGAGGACGACTAAAGAAGATGTGACTTCCAAAGTGGAATATATAGAGCTATGCAAGACAGTACGAAAAAGTATCACTGAAGACGTAAGGAAATTCAACTGTGAACTAGTAAGGAAAGCAATTGAAAACAACCAAAGCCTAAAGATAGCAAAGGGACATCTCAGTAAGGGGAAAAAACAGATTATGGCACTGAGAAAAGAAGATGGTTCTGTAACAAGAAATAGAGGTGAAATTTTGACATGAGTGAAAGATTTGTACTCCAAATTATATGAAAGGGATGATACATGTACTCCAGACATCATGAAAGGTACCAGAGTTCTTCCAGTCCTTCCAGCAGAAGTTGCACATGCAATCAAGAACATGAAGTGGGGAAAAGCTCCAGGAGAAGATGGAATTACTATAGCCATCATACAAGAAGCAAGTGGAGAAATCGAAACAGTACTCGCCCAAATTTTCACTCGATGCCTTAATGAAGGGAAAATTCCTGAGGATTGGAACAACGCTACAATGATCTTGCTACATAAAAAAGGTGACATTGAGGATCTCAGGAACTACAGACCTATCAGCCTCCTATCAGTGCTTTATAAAATCTTCACTAAAGTTCTTTCACACCGCTTGAAGGTGACACTGGACATGGCTCAACCGAGAGAACAAGCTGGATTCAGGAGTGGCTACAGCACAATAGATCATATCATATCCACGTACTGAGAGAACTAATTGAAAGAGCGAGGGAATATGAGTTTCCATTGTGCATGGCTTTTATCGATTATGAAAAAGCCTTTGATTCGGTGAAACCATCAGCAGTTGCAATGGCTCTGAAATCCTGCGGTATTGAAGATGCATACATTAATATTATTAATAACATCTATGAAAATGCAAGTGCAAAGATTCGGCTGTTTGAAAATACAACACACATAAAAATTGGAAAAGGAGTGAGACAAGGTGACACCATATCTCCGAAGCTCTTTAATGCCACATTGGAAAATGTCTTTCAATCACTGAACTGGGAAAACAAAGGGATAAAGATTAATGGAGATTATCTAACCCACCTTCGTTTTGCTGATGACATAGTCATTTTTGCAACTACCCCATCAGAGCTACAGAGTATGATCCAGGAACTTGCTGACAAGAGTAAAGAAGTGGGATTAAAAATGAACTTTCAGAAGACAAAAGTGATGTACAATGCTTTTACAAGAAATGAAGATTTATCGATTGATGGAGAAAAGCTGGAGATAACAGACACGTACGTTTATCTTGGACAGCAGATATCAAGTGAGGGTCACATTGGTGAAGAAATTAATCGGCGTACAAAACTTGCCTGGAGAGCTTTTGGAAGAAACAGCATAATTTTCAAGAGCAATATGCCATTATGTCTTAAAAGAAAAGTGTTTGATCAATGCATCCTTCCAGTGCTTACGTATGGTGCAGAGACGTGGACCTTAGCTAAAAGAGACATACAAAGGCTGCAGACAACTCAAAGCAGCATGGAGAGGTGCATGCTTGGTGTAACCAGGAGAGATAAGAAGAGGAACACGTGGATCCGAAAAATGACAAGAGTGGAAGACATCATGATCAGAGTTAAATCCCTGAAATGGCAATGGGCTGGACATACTGCCAGAAGAACAGACCATCGATGGACAGCCGAAATTTTAGATTGGATTCCAAGGGACAGGAAAAGACCCAGAAGAAGACCACATGGAAGATGGGTGGATGAAATTCGAAAGTATGCGGGAGTGACATGGAGGAGACTGGCACAAGACAGACCGTTGTGGAGGAAACTTGGGGAGACCTTCGTCCAGCAGTGGATTGATAATGGTTGACAATGATGATGATGATGATGTTGATGATGATGATATATATATATATATTCAGGGTGTATAAGAGAGTCCTTAAACCGGGAAATAACTTTTGAACGCCAAATGCTAGAAATGTGGAAGTATTGTGTACATATAGTAAAGTGACTATGTTCTATTAGATGAGACCGATTGCAGCATCCCTAGCGGCGAATTTTGGAAGTCGAGAACCAAGAGAGATAGTGAAAAAAGTCAATAGCATACGTATAGAGCGTCACCGATTTAGTATGAAATGATGCTCTACATTCATCAAAAACTCCAATAGAAGTCCGGAAATGCAGATCTCTCGGTAGATTTAATTTTATTTCATTTTATTGCATTTTAGTTGTTACAGACTGGTATTACATAATCATAAATATATAACACAAATAATATATTTTTGTAACAACAGGGTTTCAAAATCGCTTTATTATTATTCATCATAAAAAAACATAAGAGGGAGACGTACAGTGTTGGGCGTCTTACTGGGAAATAATACGAACTGTTAAAACATGATGGTATATACACTGCAATGACAATGGGGATGAATAACAAATGCTGCAAGCAAAGCTTATTGCATACAAATTGTAGGAGAACTGACAGAGAGAAACACATCGTGTCACATGACATTGGCTGGGAATGATTTTTAGGATAACACAGGCGAAACAATAGTACACAATTAGAAAAAGAAACAGCACAAACACCGCCGTGAAGGTAAAACATTACATACATGAGATAATAAACACAGCGTGCACAATTGTGCAAGTTATTTTACGAGGGCACCAAAGCAACATAATACAGGCGGGGTGAAAGTAATTAATGTACACGAGTAAGCATGAAAATATACTGAGATGACATTAGCATTCACAATTCAACGGCAGCGTGGATTGCACGAAAAAAAAAATGCAGAAGGAACAGTAAGATCACAGAGCAAAACTAGGAATGCACACTGGGATGACAAGAGGAATTAACGCAAAATGAAAGCACTGTACGACGCAATAGATGTAACTGGGAGTGAGGTGGGAAAAGACCTGATAGGCCTGACGTGCCCACTTCTCCCACAGCATCAAAATGTTCATGATAATAAAAAAATGCAAAAGAACATGAACAAGTCAAGCCCACATGATATCAAACACAGCTAGGGTGGTACCATAAATTAATAAAGGTAATAGTACATTATGAACTTTTGGTAAGTAAAAAATGCTTGAGTTTCCTTTAAATATATTAATATTATTAAGTGATATAATATCAGTAGGAAATGTATTCCATAATGCAGGACCAATATAATTAATAAATGACCTAAATCGTTCTGTTAGTGGACACATAGTTGCTGAGCCCATCAAATATGGATTTGTATAGTCAGATTCTGACTGATAAACCACGAATAGCCCTGTGAATTGTTGGCACCGTAGCATAAAGCGAACGCACTCGGCTAGTTATCGTAATATCTGGGGTACGATCCCAGCGGTGTCGGATGTACAATTTTTCAGTTGCTATTCGTTGTTTATAAAACAAGGTAGGCAGAGCGATGACATCATATATTTACTTTATCTCCACGTATTTGAAATATATTCACAATGATATAACGCCCGTTTTGTTCGATAACCTTTTGCCATCTTCCAGTGAGCTGCAGAATGCCTCGTTCATAGAAGGACCTGTCTTTCGTGGCGAAAAACTGTACAGGGTGCTGATTTACAACCTCATCTGAATTTAACGGTATACCACGCAAGGACTGTTGAAGACAGCAAAACAAGTGGAAGTCTGACGGCGTAGGGTCAGGCGAGTATACTGGGTGTGGCAACACGTCCCACCCAAGCTCCACTAATTTTTGGCGGGTGAACAAACTTGTGTGTGGTTTCGCGTTGTCGTGATGGAACACAACAACTTTACGATGAACGAGCTCTGGACGTTTCTGGTTGATCGATTCGTTCAAACTGTCCAATTGCCGACAGTACACATTCGAATTGATTGTTTGGTTCCGTGGTAGGAGCTCGAAAAACACGACGCCTTTAAAATACCACCACACTGAGACCAGAACCTTCCGCTGATGAATGTCTGCTTTGGATGTCGTTTGAGGCGAAGCAGCCCGTCTGGACCAAGACCGTTTGCGCAGCATATTGTTGTACACAATCCACGTTTTGGCACCAGTTATCAGTCGCTTCAAAAAAGAATCGTTTTCCTCACGTTTAATGAGCATATCGCATATGTTTATACGCGCCGTCAATTGAGTTACTTTGAGTTCATCAGGAACCGACATATCGAGCTTGCTTACGTAACCCAGCTTCTTCAGGTGGGCGTGAATGCTTGAATGATGGATGTGCAATGTGTCTGCAATCTCTCGTGTCATGTAACATGGGTTTGACTCGATCAATGTCTTGATTCGGTAGTTATGAACCTCGGTGGGCCTCCCCGACCGAGGAGCATCGTTGAGGTCAAAATCACCAGCGCGGAATTTTGCGAACCACCGCTGGCACTGACGTTCTCGTAGAGCATTATAAAACTGTAAAATATAGCGAAAATGCACAGTTTGGTCTTCCATCTTCAACTTAATATCAAATCTCCGCAAATCAACCAAATTGCTCACTATTCCTTTTAGACTGCAGCTAGAACTGGCACCTGTCGAATGCTCCAGCGCTAACAGAGATGCCCATGCCTCTAGTACTTCCAAAACCGCACAGCCCCCATCGGGTGCCAAAATACGTCAAGACTTTTCCGACAACCCAGTATAACGGTCGTCTCATAGCAATTTAGAGCGAAATCACACAAAATGAAGTAACATAGGTACAGCAAAATATATTTTATTCTTTCTCAAAGTATCTCCCCTCGGATGATATGCAACGGTCTCATCGTTCAGTCCACTTTTCAAAGCATGTGGCGAAGGCATTTTGTGGAAGCTGCTTTAGTGACCCCTGTACAGCTTGAATGACGTCAGCATCTGTGTTCAATGTTGCGCCACGGAACTGCTCCATTCTTGGAAACAACTAGAAATCGCACGGGGCTGTAAGCAGGCTGTTATTTCAATACTGCATTTCGTAAGAAACTGTTGAACGCAATCAGCCACATGTGAGTGGGCATTATTATGAAGTAGGATCCACTTGCCCACCAGTTACGGTCGATTAATCGATATGTGTCGTCGCAGACGTTTCAAGACTGAAATGTAATACTCACCATCGACAGTCATTTGTAGAGGAAATGCATGCTGGTAGACTAAACCTTTATAATCAGAGAAAATTATGATCATCACTTTTCCAGTGGATTTGGTTTGGCAGATGTTTTTCGGAGGAGGCGAGCCTCTGTGTTTCCAAACACCAGCTGTGCGTTTCATGTGGAGGTCGAAATAGTGGACCCATGTTTCATTGGCAGTTATTACTATGTTTAGAAAGTTTGGATCCTTTGCAATCATTTGTTTCCACTCACGACACACCTGAACTCTGGCTAACAATTGTTCTCTCGTCAAGTGATGAGGTACCCATCTGGAACACACACGATGCAGCAGTAATTTGTCGCGTAGAATGCGCAATGCCGACGTTTTTGAAATATTAGTTGACGTCGTTATGTATTCACCCGTCATTCGTCGATCTTCTTGCAGGATTTCCCAAACAGTGCTAACAATTCGCTCCGTAACAACACTTTCAGGGTGACCAGGCCTAGAAGCGAATCTTGCCGACAAATGCCCTTTTTTCAAATCATGGTGCCATCTAAAAATCGTTGGCTCACCCGAACATTTATCCTTGTAAGCTTTTTTATTAAATCAACTGTTTCTGGAACCGTTTTACTCAAACAATAGTAAAATTTTATTGCGCAACGCATTTCACTTCTTAACTCTGAATCACTCACTTTCATAGCTGTACGACGAAATGCAGACGCACTTTAAACAACTGCGCAAAAACAAAACCAGAATCGTCTGCCGCGGCTAATAACTGTTGCCATAGATATTTCCTTAATTCAGTTAGTCGTGTGCGTGGTTTTTTTTCCCTTTGAACTGTTGCCAAGTAAAAAAACATTACTCTCAGTTCTTATGTACGGCCTTTGTATAAAAGACATTACAAAAATTAATTTTTGATTATATGGAAATATTGCGTCGTAACGTAATATTGCTTCCTCTCGACTCCCCCAAGGGTGTACTTCCTGCTATTGATGACAACTTTAAAGTGATATATAACACGAAGGGGTGTAACCATCGTGTTATACATATATCACGATGGGTGTAACCAAGTAACAAGCTGATGCCCTAGACTAAAGGTTACCTATCCCCCTCACTAACACGCTTGCGATTCAACTTTTCTTCGCATCTTGAAATCAGATTTTAGCTTACACATGCGCAGATGAACTTTCGTAGCTCCGTATTTTTCTACCGGTGTCAAGGTGGCTTTTTCGTTCGACCAAATATGAATAATATATAATGACAGTAACAAAAGTAAATATTGTTTTTGAAACACTAGACTATTGCAGCTGCCATTTAACAAAAATTTATTTTTAAGGCTCATATATATGGTTTTTCAAAAATAAGATTCCTTAATCCACCTACATACAGGGGCTGGGCAGAATAATATGAACATTTAAGAAAATAAGGTTTTACGTACCTAATAAGGTGTGGGATAACCTTTTACAAGTCCTGGATGGTGGTTAGTGGGATGTCAAACCATTCTTCATGCATAAACTGCTCCAGATCTTTGTGAGATGCAGGAGGAAGATGACGGGATCTTACACCGTTTTCCAACACAGACCACACTAGCTCGATGATGTTTATGTTTGGTGTTTGGGAGGCCAAAGAAGGTGAGAAAGTTTACCCTGATGTTTCTCAAACCATGATTGGATATTGAGCTCTGTGAATTTGGGCGTTATCATCTTGATAGATGGCATCCCCTGCAGAAAACAGTGCTTGTGCCATTGGATGAACTTCATCCGCCAAAATGGATTCGTTCGCCCTGCCAGCCATACGTCCTTTCAAGGTAATCAGGGACCTGATCTTTCAAGGTGATCAAGGACCTGATCTTTCAAGGTGATCAAGGACCTGATCTTTCAAGGTGATCAGGGACCTGATCTTTCAAGGTGATCAAGGAACTGATCTTTCAAGGTGATCAAGGACCTGATCTTTCAAGGTGATCAAAGACCTGATCTTTCAAGGTGATCAGGGACATGATCTTTCAAGGTGATCAGGGACCTGATCTTTCAAGGTGATGAAGGACCTGATCTTTCAAGGTGATTAAGTACCTGATCTTTCAAGGTGATTAAGTACCTGATCTTTCAAGGTGATCAAGGACCTGATCTTTCAAGGTGATCAGGGACCTGATCTTTCAAGGTGATCAAGGACCTGATCTTTCAAGGTGATCAGGGACCTGATCTTTCAAGGTGATCAGGGACCTGATCTTTCAAGGTGATCAAGGACCTGATCTTTCAAGGTGATCAAGGACCTGATCTTTCAAGGTGATCAAGGACCTGATCTTTCAAGGTGATCAGAGACCTGATCTTTCAAGGCGATCAGGGATCATGAGCATGACAGAACCACCATCAGGCTGAACAGTTGGAAGCAGACAGTCTGGGTTGTACGTTTCTAACGGTGTTGTTCACACGTAAACACGTACTGCAGTGAAAAATAGTGTGAATGTGGATTCATGCGACGACATTACATGCTTCCATGCATCGGCAGTCCATGTTGTAAGCTCCTGGCACCACTGCTCTTGCCGTTGTGCATTCACCCGGGTCAACAGAGGTTTTGTAATAGCAGCTCTGCCATGAATATCTTGTTTATGCAGTTCCCTACGCACTCTTTTCTTTCATACTGGGATCGGGAGATGCACTAATATTCGGCGACGTGGTCTTCTTATTACGGGTAACAATCCTCCTTAATGCTCTCCTGTCTTTATCAGTCAGAGTTGTTTTTCCGGCCGCTTTTGACTTTCGCAGATGAATTTTTGCCAGGAACAGGGTATGCTGCCATGACGTTAGCTCTCAATACTCACACTACCCTGGCGAGTGTTGTCACGGAAGCACCAACAATTAGCCTTCTTTCGAAGTCCGTTAGGTCGCTCATTTCGTCATCAGCCTGAATTTTTTTAACAAGTCACTTTAAATGCACTTATGATCAAATGATCAAATGTAGAGGATTTTAGGAAGACAGTGTCTGACCCCAGGTCTTAAACAACCCTTAGAAATAGGAAGCTAGGAGATTTAAGCTAGATTGCCCTATAGGAAAGTGACACGGAAGCGAAGTAGAAAGGGGAGGAAGACGCCCTTATTTATTACCGTGGGGCCAGTTCCCGAGGTCCGACGGCTTAACGTGCCCATCCGGCGCACGGCGGATATTTAGTGGATCGAGCATTCGTACCTGCCTGGGATCGAACCTGAGGTCTTTTTCCGTGGCAGTCACGAACGTTGCCCAGTAGGCCACCCGCGGCATATAAAAGCACTTAAACAGCACCTTGAGGTTCCAAACAAAGCTATTACAACAAAAAAGTGGTGGATACCTTTGCGTATTGCGACGTACACTGATGCATTAAAAGTCACGTCTCTGAGCGTGGTGTTCACAGTTTTCACTCCAACCCCTTGTAGGTACGGCTAATGTGAGGAATTTGTAAACCATACTGTTTGTTATTATGATTTAATTCCATTTAGCGTGTACAGAACTGTGGCTTGGTGTGGTCGCGAGTGACACGAATAAATACATTGGGTTGCACGTACATAAATGTATACTTTCGAATCCCTAGCTTTATTTCACACCCACAAATATCTTGGCACGTGAAAGATGCATAGAATAAATTATGTAAAAGAGTGCTAAACTCCTAAACTCAGTTTTTTCCCAAACACCAGCCTTCTGTGCAGTTTTATGGTAGACAAAGAAAAACTCCATCTGGTTTCTTTATTGTCAGACCTTGTATAATTTATCGACTTGAAGAATCAGACATGTAGAAGGATTACGGAATCCAATTAAAGCCTGTAAGTGCGGAAGATACCGTCTGTTGATTTTAATTCGTTTACCTGAGAAAACAGCTTAATAGGCTCGAAGAAAGAGAAGTTCTTTTTATTGTTTTTAATGCATTATCTGTTCTTCACGTATATAATTAAGCAGAACATACGGCTGTTGATCCCAACAACTAAATGAACAGCACGTACTACTAATTAGCACAGCGAGCGAAAAGATTTATCTTTCAGGAGAACTAGAATGTCCTTGAGCTTCTAATTCTTCTTAAACAGTGACGAAGCCTATTCAAGCTCGGTTTCTTTCCTGCAAGAAACTAATGCTGATGTAAATAGGTTAATTGTATGTCTACCTGATTATATTATATGAGTAACAAAATGTCAACGCAATTAATACTCCTACTTCAACAATGCGCCGTGGTATCAAATTGGTTTACAATACTTATACTATACTGTGCAAATTAATTGGGACAAAGTAAAAAATCACTCTTTTTTCCAAAACTATGCCTTTATATCATTCTATGCCTTGATATACACTGATAAATACCTGTATTAGTATGAAGTATGTCCTCCTTTAGCAGAAATGACCTCTTGAATTCGTTTTGGCATTGACTCCACTAATTGAGTGCACATATTTTTGACTTCATAATCGTGGAACCACACTTTTATAGCATTTGTTATCATGCGTTCTTTGGTTGTACAGTCCATTTCACCTAAACGTCTCTTCAAAATATTCCACAAGTTTTCTATGGGATTTAAGTCTGGTGAATTTCCAGGCCAATCAAGCAAATGAATTTGATTTTCCAGCATGAAATTCTTCACCAATTTCGAATTGGGACATGGGGCCAAGTCATGTTAAAATGTCCCGTCAAAAGTTTGCAAGAATGGAACAATCCTACGTTGTAATATTTCTACGTACTTGGCTGAATTCATCATACCTTGAACAGGAACTAAGCTTCCAGTGCCATTTGATGTGAAAAAACCCCAAAACATCTGTTTCAGAGGATGTTTTACAGTTTGTTTGACATGCTCAGGTCTTAAGGGTTCACAGTTGCTTCGTCTAACGGCATTTGCTTGGTAACCTTGCACAAATAAATGAGTTTCATCACTGAAAATTACCTTTTTCCAGTCTTCAGCAGTCCATGATTTATATTTTTTGGCCCATGCTAAACGTTTTATCTTCGTTTTCGCATTCAAATATTGTTTTTTCGTTGGTCTTCTTGCCTTCCGACCAACTTCCAGAAGCCTACGGCGTACAGTTGAATCACTAACATCACAACCACCAGCCAATAAATCTCTTTGAAGGTCGGTGCTTGTTGGTTTTTTTTTTGGATTCATTTTACTATTTCTGATTAGATATTTATCTGTTCGTGGAGTTGTTTTTCGTTTTCTTCCACATTTACCTCTCCTTTTTGTAGACGATGATCCAGATGCATTGCGTCGCCTAAGCAGTCTTGATACACTTCATTTGCCTCTCACTGTCATAGAAGTGTGATCCTTCAGAGCAATTATTTTTGCACTCTTCCTTGGGGAAATATCCATTTTTCAATACACGAAAGCAACACGTACTCACAGAGAGCAAAAACTAACATCCACCTGTCACACACGAAAGCTCACAACTGAAGCTGAAGTGTCTATTTCCTGTTTAAAACCGGTCAAACCACACTCTTACTATCAATTTCTAACAGTCACACCACATCACAGCTGATAAAACAAGTTTACGTGTGTTTCCGACATCAACTGGCGATCACATTACAGTTCTGAGAATAAAATAGCTTGTCCCAATTAATTTGCACAGTATAGTATCGACTTCTTTTGCTCAAAGCAAGTGGAAACCTCATACCTGATACACACTAATCATGTTTAGTAAATTTGTAAGACTCACTATGAGCTTCGAGTGCAGTTTGCCATTCCTGTTTTAGGGTTGCATCTGGGATTCGAACACAAATTACGTACTGGAAGGAAATAGCTGGTGGTTATCCTTTTACGAGACGCTATTTATGTATCATCAAACGATGAACATTTTTGGTCCATGACCCAAGAAAAGGGGTTTGGACCTGCATATAACGAGGAGCATCACCCTACGATTGACGGCTTAACGTCACTTCCGAACCACCATGAGCGTTCGTCAACATGCAAAGAAAATACACTACTGCTTGTGAAATTACACCACCAAAAAAGAATCGCGCTATTCAAATAAAATCTATATCACAGATTTCTCATGTTACAGGAGATAATTGATTACATTTGCACAGCTATACACAATTTTTTTGCTTTGGCTTCAAAACTCGGTATCATGTGACGCCACCTCCAGCAACAATAAAAGCCTATAGACGACGTGGCATTCAATGGAAGAGGTTTCTGATAACAACCTTGCTTGCCAGGCTGCTTCTATGAAGGTGATAACAAAAATTGTGCACACTGTCCGTTTTTGAGAAAAGTGTTAAGTAACGGAGAACCCTTACCTTATTGCCGTTCAATGTACTCCCCTCCGCTGCTAATGACAGCTTGCCAGCGGTGAGGTAGGTCCTGGACGTCCCCTAGTGCGCCATTTTTGTTCAGCTGTCGTATTACTCGGGTCACATCCAATGACAGTTCGCCTAGTGATTCGTAGCGGATGCCAAGGAGCCGATTTTTCAACTTTGAGAAAATATCAAAGTCGGATGGACAGAGATCAGGGCTGTGTGGTGGGTGAGATGAAGTTTTCTAGCCATATTTTGACAAAAGTCCCTATCCCGACGATGCACCATGCCACTATATGTTGTCATGCAGCAAGATCGCTCCCGCTTTGAACAAGTTGGAGCGATTTTGACGAATTTTCGGTTTCAACGTTGTCCTCAGAAAGAAATTGTGCTTCGATCAAGAGTTCCTTCCCCACAAACTTCTTGCAAGGCAGTGTGGATCTGTGTCGTGGTATTCCCCTGCAGAGTTTCTATTTTCCCGTACGAGCATTCCAGATTCGCTAAACATGAATGCCGGTTGCTTCGACTAGCGAATCCTGTGATGGTTATATTAAAATTGATGGGAAACTTGAAACTTGGTCGTTTTGGGTGGTGTAGTGGTTAACATACCCGGGCGTTTTCTGGGAGACACGGGTTCGTGTCCCGCTCCAGGACGATGAAATGTTTCAAGTTTTTGGATATTATCTGACTTACCATCCTTGTCACATTTACGCCAGAAATCGGATTGTCATCTTCAAAATTTGTAGATTTTCTTTATTTCATTTTAAAGTCCACTTAAAGGTATTCATATCCCTGAATAGACAAAAATTCTAAATGCAATTTATAAGAATTTTAAACACGTATATCATATTCATATGTGTCGTTAGCAAAAGATTATCAAGCGAAAAATAAAATTTAACATAATTAATTAATACCTTATTAATGTCATGTTAATTAACGACCTTATTGGAAACAAGATATCTGATTTTCAAATCATCAGAAAACAAAAAATTGTTAGTGCTGAACAAGAGCTTATTTATATCTCTAGAAATTGCACTAGAATTATAGAGCTCATATGTATAGTTGATTGTTTACAGTAAAATCAATGTGTGCGTAATGGAAAAAAATCGTTTTTTTGCTACCATTGTTAACGTTGATGAGCTCTAAAATCACTTATTATCATTTAATCTGGCAGATTTTAGTTCATTCCCTTAAGACATTCCTTACCTTTCTAAATAATTTCACATTTTTAAATTTGGGCAGTTGTAACCAAAGTTGCCGTCCTTTCTCATATAGAAAAATGAAGTGTCAGAAGCCGCCCCGGTAGCGCAGTGGTCTAAGCGATGGCCTCTGATCATTCGTCCGAACGGGGTCCGGTGAGGCATGGATGTTGTGTTTGTCTTACGGCACTGGCTCTCTCCCTTCCCTGGAACCAGTGACCCTAAATTAGGGACGGGCGACTGCTTATAACCCATTGAGTTGCTCACGGTGGTCGTTAAACCTCCAATCAAAAAAAAAAAAAAAAAAAAAGAAGTGTCAGAAACACAGATGTAAAGATTGAGAAGTAAGTAAAATTATTTTTTAGTCCGTCAAAGTCTTGAACTGGAATAAGAACCAGCACTAGAAATTCCCAGTAGCATAGCTGGGGCTTTCGTTATTCACATTTGCACAGTCTTTTTTTTTTTTCAGCCCACTGAGCATCTTTTGCATCTGCTTTACACAGTCCGTACTTAGTCGTTAACTCTCTGTTGTACGTTGCACGTCTCTATTAGTCATCTCTTTCATCATGTATTTCCTTGCATTTAGTCCCAATCTTTTAATAATTTCTAATTCCCCTTTTGCCCCAGCATTGAAGTGGCGTACCACATAGAGTTAGAGTTTAAAAGTGTCCATTTCCACAAATTTCTGCTTCGGCAACGTCCCCAAATTAGGGAATGGAATCTCTCATTACTGTTCTGAGTTTTACCATGGAGACACTTTCTGAGCAGTTTCGTGGTGGTTAGTCTCTCATGTATAGGTATGACTAACATAAGTGCATGATGTACCAAAGTACCAAACGATGCACAAGAAATATCAATCAAATACACTGGTGGGCAAACATTAAGGACGAAGAGGAGAAATTAGCATAACAGCGGAACTAGCAGGCAGAACGGACCGAAAGACCACTCAAGAGATAGACTAGGATCCGGTACGGTAGGGCATGCGCATATATGCAGCATGAGGTAGAGGAGTGGGGAGTGTCGGAAGGGTATAATGCACACGGGCGGTGTACGCGCAGCAATTCGGTGAAAGCAATTGCAAGGTGTACATCGGTTTGAACGACGTCGAGTTGCTGTCACCGTGTGATATTGCCAACAGGCAATCCAGTAGGCGACATCTGGATGACATTACCCGAAGTCACGTCATTCGGAAGTTGGAAGAAGGTCGAAGTGTGACTCGTGTGGCCGTGGAGTTTGGGATCGCTCACAACATCGTTTCACGAGCTTGGAGAGCATTTCAAACGACAGGAACAGCTGTCCGAGAGTTTAGCAGTGGTCGTCCACGAACAACCACGGCGGCCGACGACCGGTATATGTCCTACACGCAAGATGAGACAGACGGCAGACAGCGGGAGAAATCGCCAGGCACATGCAACAGACAACTGGACATCCGTTATCGCGTTTTACCGTGGCCAGGAGGCTGCACAAAGGTGGTCTATTTGACCGACGACCAGTACGGTGTGCCCCATTAACGCCTGCTCATCAGAGGTGGCGGTTTCTGTGGTGCCAGAAACACAAGAACTGGACACATAAGCAATGGGGTCGAGTTCTCTTTACGAATGAGAGCCGATTTAGTCTGACGAGCAATTCTGAACGTATACACATCTGGAGAGAGCAGGGAAAACGCAATCACATTTCCAACATCATCGAAAGGGACCGGTTTGGAGTTGGCGGAGTCCTCGTTTGGTGCGGTATCATGCTTGGTAGCCGAACGGACCTCCACATCTTCTAACGAGGTTCAGTCACTGATGTCCGCTATTGTACCGAGGTTCTCCTGCATCACGTGCTTCTGTTTAGAGGTGCTGTGGGTTCTGAGTTCCTCTTTATGGACGACAATGCTACACCTCATCGTACAGTGGCTGTCGCAGAGCTGTTGGAGAGTGAAGATATTCAACGCATGGACTGGCCCGCAAGGTCCCCGGACCTAAATCCAATCGAACACGTTGGGGACCTTCTCGGGAGACGCTTGACAGCACGTCACCAGCCGCCAGCAACGATTCGGCAGCCGTGATTGGCGCTACAAGAGGAATGGGCCGCGATGCCTCTATAGCTCCTTGACAACCTCGTTCTCAGCATGAACAGACGTTATAAATCCTGCAGCGCAGTCAGGGTTGATCATATCCCCTACTAAAGACTGGAATTTTCTTGGTAGCCGCCTGTCACATGGACGTTTCTGTCTTCTGTCCAGTTGTGCTGGAAGCTACCTTTTCAATAAAGTGCCTTTGCATTCTTTGGATTCCTTGTTTGGACGGTTTTGCTCACTTGTCCCATATTCTTACATCTTGGGGAACTTATGGTATGATTTGAGTCGATGTGGAGCACTTCTGCAAGACGTTACTTTCGAAAAACCGTCTCGTCCTTAACTTTTGCACGCCAGTGTATATATTGTTCATCAAACCACCACCGTGAGCAACTCGAATAGTTATAAGAAGCCGCTAGTACCTAATTTAGCATCGCTGCTCCGACGGAATGGAGTGAATCACTGTAGTCAATGCCAAAAGACAAGCACAACATCAATGCCTCACCGGGATTCAAACCCAGACCCATATCGGCCAGGAGCAAGCGCGTAGACCACTGCACCAACGGGTCAGCCACGGCGTACGATGAAAACCGTTGTTCTTGGGAGAAGCTATTTTGCTGAAGTGTTAGCGCGCGGGTATATAATTTCAAAATCTTTAAAAGTTTGGTGAAATTTTCCAGTTTAGTAGTTTTCATTCTTTCCCTTTTTTATTTCTGTTCTCTTTATACACTGGGAAATGTACTACCATTTCCGTTAAACGCCACCACACTCATGCGGTAAATTGCATCTTCCACAAACAACGAATACACCTATGAGCCATTACATTATGACAACCTATCTAATAAACTGTATGACCCCATTCAGCCCGCAAAGCGGCGGCCATTTGGAGAGACATCGATTCGATGAGGTGGCGATAGGTATCATGGGGTATCTGGTACCATAATGTCAACAGCAGGTCTTCCAGTACCTGTGCATTTCGGGGTGGTGGTGATTTAACGCGAACCCTCTTTTCCAAGTCGAACCACAACTGTTCGATTGGGTTCACGTCAGATGAATTTGGAGGCCAAGGCGTTAACAGAAAGTCCCTAGCATGTTCCTCGAAAAACTTCTTCACAATTCTGGCAGTGTGGCATAGCGCATTATCCTGTTGCTAATGGCCTTCACCAGCAGGGAACACAGTTGCCATGAATGGGTGAACGTGGTCTGCAACGATGTTCAGATAGCTGACAGCTGTCAGGGATGGTGCTATTGGGATAATTGAGCCTAAAGTGTCCCAAGAAAGTATCGCATACAGCGTGTTCCGCCCAACAGTGCGTCCAGGTACCATAGCCTCCGTCGGTAATCAGCGTATCCGCGCTCGGTCGTCCATGTGATGCACCAGGAATCTTGATTCGTCAGATTAGATCATTTTCTTCCAATCATCCAAGATCCAATCTTGATGATCTTGGACTCACTTCATGCGTTGTTGGTGATGACGTGTAGTGAGCTTGGAGACACGGCTGGGTCTCCGCCTACGCAAGCCTATGTGCAGAAGGCTGCAATGAGCTATGTACTATGACACATTGCCATGATCGCCACTGTTGTAGTTGCGGGTGATTTGTCGCACTGTGGCCCTGCGGTCGCTGTGAACAATGAACGACAGTCTCCGCTCTCCTCTGGCACCACAAAACTTCACAGTTGGCACGACACAGTCGGAAAGGTAGCGTTTATCTGGCATCCTCCACAAATTGTCTCGTCTGTCGGACTGCCAGATAGTGAAGCGCGAGCAGTCTCTCCAGGAAACGTGTTTTTACTGCTTCAGAGTCCATTGGTGCCAAGCTTTACACCATTTCAACCGAAGCTTGGTGTTGATCTTGTTGATGCTAGGCTTGTGTATGGCTGTCCATTCATGGAAACGCATTACCTTCTGCTCTTGACGAACGGTTATGGTGTTCACCTTTCTTCCAGAGGCATTTGCCACTCGGTGGTGAGTGTTGTAACCGAGAACATGCCATTTTTGCTCAACATCGGCTTCAGCGCTCAGGGGTCTCCCTCTGTCACGTTACATGGTCTACCAGGTCGCAATCGCATAGCTGTTGCTCCTAGGTATTTCGACTTTACAATAACGTCCCTTAGAGTTGAACTGAACGATGTAAGCATGACAGAAATTTCCCGATTTGACTTGTTGTTAAGATGGCATCCCGTGACCGCTCCACGTAGGAAGTCATTAAGATATTTCTTGTGACTCATTTTCGTTTAAGGTATTCATATACCCTAAAATGGTCAAAAGTACGAAACAATTTTATGAACTCATTTTATTCCCCGTTTTTCCTACTTTCAGGATATGTAGTTATTTTTCACGGATTCGAAATAGTTTTCGAGTTATGACACACAAAGTACTTCCCGACGCTGACACACCAACTACTTCCCGACGTCATAACTTTGGAGTCTCAAACGCCATCCACCCCATAGGAGAACGTCGCCTCCGTCGACTGGTAAAGGCAATTGAAGCGCAGTAGTGAAGCAATTGACTACGCAAATGAACGCTGGGGCACTCACGTACGTGTCCCCGATAACAGTAGAGCAAACCCTGTTAACCCTTCGTGCCCTGCTGCAGTCCGAAATGTCACGTGTGCCTCGGGCAACCTTCCAGGGCTTCATTGCATCCATGCCACTCCGTCTCCCCACTGTTATCAGGATCAATGGTGGTTATAACCATTACTAAGTAGGTGACCATATTATTCTGATATGACTGTGTATCTTTTCGCTGAAATTATAGCTAAGCTATAATCCTACGTGTTCTGCTGTTAGTTATGTTATGTAAAAGTATCTCCAGTGAGATTATATATTTTTTTAATGGAAGAAGTCGGCACTTAAATCTTTTTACTTTGTTAACATGGTATTCACTTTTCTCAATTCCGAGTTTCTAATGGAAATATTAAGACAATATTTTCGGGCAAAAGAGTCGAACCTTAAAACAATTAATTCTACTTAATAACGAAGAAAATTCTGTAAAGTCTTTTACAAGCCTCTCCGGATTTACTTCAAAGACAAAAGTTGCACGTACATTTTCCATGTTTTGCAATTTCTCCAATTTCTTTTAATCTCACAAAGGAAGTTTTCGGAAATGAAAAAAGAAAATTTGAAATCGCTTTTCTTATTCGTTCAAATCTCAGACGTCAGACACAAACCTTCCAAAAAAGATATGATTATTGGTAAAATGAGACATTGCGTGTGCATTCGCAGAACTTTAGCCAATAGAAAGGACAAACTACGTAAAAATAAAATCGCGATGAGGAAATATCTCGCAATATTCCTTTCTGGTAATCATTACGTGTTGCTACAACTTTCATGAGAGTGAATATGGATGTAGAAGAGCTTTCTTTCGTTCGTTCGAAAGAAGGAAATATGCCATTTGCTATGGAGAAACCCCGCTCCATAAAAGCCAACTCCTCCAAATAGACATCTCGAGCTCTATATCATTCCAAGAAAAAATTATCCCGTTGTATGTGTATTGTTTCGAAACGCCGCTTACGTGAAACTACGACAAAAAGTCACTCATTTTCAAATACACAGTGCGTCAAACAATTTTTAAGACTGGCGCTAGATTTCTGCCTACGGTGGCGCCACCAGTGTAATCGCGAATGTGTTTTAAACTGTGACCATCTGCTTGCACTACCAAAAGTACTGCGCAGTTGTTAAAGTAACTCAAACGAAACGGGAGTTCATTAGAGAAGTCACATTTTTTTCATGTTGAATTATTAAGATGGAACAAAGGGCTGTTATTAAATTTAACGCAAAAACTTGGTAAAAGTGCCTCGGAAACGTACCAAATGATGAAACAAGTTTACGGTGAGTTTTGTTTACGTAGATCAAATGTTTTCATGTGGCACAAACGTTTTTTGGACGGAAGAGAGACGCTAGAAGATGATAAGCATACCGGAAGACCAAGTTCATCTAAGACTCCTGAGATTATTGGAAAAGTGCGTGATTTCGCGGCAAACAATCGATGTGCGTCCCTAAGAATGATGGAAGAGTCTTTAAACATCAACAAAGAAACAATTTGAACCATCCTGCATGAAGATTTGCGCAAAACAAAAGTCTGTGCTGAATTTGTTCCACACACGTTAACCAATGTACAAAAATCAAGGAGAAGTGCACATTGCACAGACATCATTTCAGCCGCTGAAAATGATCCAAACTTCTTAAAATCGATTGTTACTCGTGATTAAACATGATGTTTTCAATATGATCCTAAAAGAAAGTGCAGAATGGAAGTCAAAAAACTCGCCGCAAGCCGAAAAAAACAAGAAAAGTTCCATCGAAAATCAAAACAATGCTCATTACATTCTTCGATAGTAAGAGTATTATCCACAAAGAATTTGTTCCAAGTGGACAAACAATTACTGGTGAGTTTTATTTAAATGTTTTGAGGTGTTTGATGGGCAGAATTCGTCGCATTCGTCCAGAATATCGGGATGAAAACAGTTGGTGTTTGTTGCACGATAATGCGCCCAGTCACACCTCACTTTTTGTTCGTAGATTTTTGGCGAAAACTAACGTCTGTGTGTTGAATAATCCACCGTATTCGCCTGATTTAGCACCCTGCGACTTTTCTTTGTTCCCAAAACTTAAAATGATGTTAAAAGGGTGTTATTTTGATGATATTATGACCATACAAACAGCTTCGACGCTTGCTTTGGATTCAATTCCGCAAAGTGAACTGGAACAGGCATTCGAATCATTATTAAATCGCTGTAACAAGTGTATTAAAGCCGGAGTGACTTATTTTGAATAACAAACCAAAACAAATTATAATTTCTTGTTTCTATTTCATTTTACAGACCCAGTCTTAGAAATTCTTTGACGCACTGTGTATATTCCGAAGAGGCGATTAGTAAAAATGGGAATTGCACCTGAGCGTTCGCTAGGAAATGTTTGGAACGTAACTGGTGACCCCACAATTTTGGCGACAATTGAAGCTACACATTTATTGTGATATGGAAAGTAATTAGCATAAAGTTTACTTCCATTCTACATGTATTACATAATTGCCGTTATACGAGGGTTGCACAGAAAGTAATGCAAAAGTGGGCATAACGTTTTTATTAATTGACATAGGTCGTTCAAATTGCACATCTTGGTAGAGCAACTCTTTCTCAATTCAAAGGTACTGCTCAACATAGTCTCCATCACAAGCGATGCATTTGCGTCCTCGTTGAACCCATCTGTCGAATCGTCTTTTAAAAAATTCAGGCTCGGACTGTTATAACCACTTATTCACAGCCACTTTCACCTCGTCTGTGTCATCAAATCATTGTCCGCGGAGACTGTGCTTCATTGAACCAAACAGATGGAAGTCGGAGGGTGCCAGATATGGCCTGTACGGTGGATAGGGGAGCACCGACCAGCCTAATTTGCTGATCGCCTGATTTGTAGCCAAAATGTGTCTGCTCTCGTATTGTCATGGTGATCCTTTTCAGATTCTTGTTCGGTCTCTTCCTCCTAATGGCTTCTCTAAGCTTTTTGAGTGTCTCAATGTACCGCTCATTGATCACGGTACTACCACGTTCCAGAAAATAAAGAAGAATGACACCCCTGTCATCCCAAAAAACAGTCACCATGACTTTCTGTGCTGATCGCTGGATCTTGAACTTCTCAGGCCTTGGTGAAGAAGTGTGACGCCATTCCATGGATTGATTTTTCTTTTTCGGATCGTAAAGATACGCCCTCGTTTCATCCCCTGTCACCAGATCGGGAAAAAAACGTGTCTTCATTGGCTGTGAATGCTTCCAGCAGATCAGAGCAGACTTCCACCCTTCTGTCCTTCAAATCGGGTACCTAATGCCGAGGTACACACTTTGCACACACTTTCCGATACCCTACGTTTTCCACCATCTTCTGTATGGCACTGTGACTACAGTCCAGTTGTGCAACAAGCTCGCGGATTGTGACTCGTCTCTCCGCGCGAATCAGTTCATGCACTCGCTGACGATTCGTGTCCGTGGTCGCAGATGATGGTCTCCCACTGCGTGGTTTGTCCTCAGTGCTGGTTTCCCTTTCTTTACACTTCTTCATCCATCTGTGCACATTGCTCTTGTCAATGGTGTCATCACCGTAAACATTTTGTAGCCTTCAGAAGATGTCGGATAGCCTGCACCCTTCCTTCGTCAAGAACTCAATGATGGCACGTTGCTTCTGCTTGGAATCCATTATTTGCCTGCAATGAAGAAGAAGGGTTACTATAGAGAAAGAGTTACTCTACCGACGTGTGCAATTTGAACGACATCTGTCAGTTAATAAAAACGTTATGCGCACTTTTGCATTACTTTCGGTACAACCATCGTAATTATTCGAAATTGCAGTTGCACTTTTCTTTCAGAAGCTGAGGTTTCATTGATTCACAACAAAATCTTTGTGACTTATGTTCTCTACTAAAATTTGGTATTCTCGGAGTTATTGATGACGAATATGAAGAGCGGTTTGTATTTTAGCAGCGCATGTACGTTTCTCAAGCATGCACTCACGACGTAAAACATTCTTGACCACCTACATTACAGAGTAACCGTTCGCCACTGGCAGCAAAAACTGCTTGTGTCCGAAGTGGCACCGTTTCCACTAGACAAAAAAATGAGCCCTCAATTATTTCGCATTATATGAACTGAACGACATCCCGAAGTTCCGTGAAGGTGAGAGGTACTGATGTAGTCTGGTAATTGCTGCGTTCAAGGCCATCCTACAGATGTGCGATGGGATTCCAGTAGGGAGAATCAAGTTGAGATAGAGGAGCACACGAAATGCTTGGATATACACTGAAGAGCAATTAAACTAGAGATACCTGTCTAGTAACGTGTAGCACCACCTTTCGCCCTAATGACGGCGGCGATTCTTCTCGGCATGGACTCGACCCCTGAACAAGCTCCCACAGTTCACGAAGATTTATACGGATCCACAACCCCTGAACAATACGGATCCACGACCCCTGAACAAGCTCCCACAGTTCACGAAGATTTGATGGAGGGGGTCATAGCCTCGAACATCTGTCTCGATGGCATCCCAGATGTGCTCGATGGGATTGAGGTCAGGGGACCTAGCTGGCCAAGAAAGCAAAGTCACGTCGGTAGACTGTTCATCCAACCATCCGGATACAATTCGGGAGAGATGGCACGGTGCATTGTCTTGTTGCAGATGAGGACCACAGTGGGATGTTGAACATGCATAAACGGGAGCAAATGGTCGTCCAGAATATCCCGGTAACGTTTACCTGTGAGGGACGATGTCACGCGTACCAGGGGTCTCATTTAGTCCACGTAAACAGTCCCAAGACGCGAATGCCACCGCCACCAGTTTGAAGAGTGTACCCTGCTGGCAAGAAGGATCCATCGCTTCATGCGGTTTGCGCCGTACTCGTATCCTGCCATCTGCATGTACCAACTTGAATCTCGACTCATCAGTCCAGGCAACATTTTTCCACATGTCTAGGGTCCAGTGGCGATGTTGTCGCGCCCACGCCCTGTTCGCCGTACACTGCTTTGGATGGGATATGGCAGCCGAAGGCCTGTTCGAACACCTTTGCTGTCTCCACTTAACAAGAGAAAACGTCTCCAGTTTGCACAAGAGCACAAGTATTGGACAGTCGATAATTAGAAACAAATTATGTGGTCCGATGAATTACGTTTTCAGTTGCACCATTCCGATGGGCGAGTGAGAATTTGGCGGAAACAGCACGAAAGCATGTACCCCACATGAATTGCTACAACCCTTCAAGCTGGTGGAGGCAACGTTATGGTTTCGGAAATGTTTTCCTGGCATGCTTTGGGCAGCCCTTTAATTCGTGTTGATCAACGTCTGACTGGCACATCATATCTAAACATCGTTGCGGACCAATTGCATCCTGTCATGTGGATGGTTTATCCCAATGGCGATGGCTACCTTCAACAAGATAATGCGTCCTGTCATAGTGCTCGTATTGTACAGCATTGGTTTCAGGAACATGCCAGTGAGTTTACTTTGCTTAAGCGGCCCCCGCAATCTCCAGATCTTAACCCCATTGAGAATTTGTGGGATGAAGTTGAACGAGCCATCAGACAGCTGAATCCAGAACCCTGCAATCTCGCACTCCTGGAAAGTGCTATTCATCAAGCATGGTGTTGGCCGTGCCCACGGACACAAAGTGAATTAAGTCGCCCAATTTGTTGGTGTGTGAAGCGTACTATCCAACGGGTCTACAAACAGTGGTGTTGTTCGCAGTCAACTGAAAATCGGAGACGTAAATGTGGCCGGAAAACGATTCTCATCAACAGGGACCGCCGCCATGTCTCACGTCTAGTAACTGCAAATCGGTTACAAACCAGGCAACAATTGCTCCAAACACTCAATGAAAATCCACTCCAACCAGTTTCCGAAAGGACATTGCGTCGAGCGATGGACATCTGGAGCAGAGTACCACGGAAGAGGCATCTTTTAACAGCAAGTCACAGAGTCGCACGTTATCAATGGTCTCAGAGGCACCGAAACTTTACTTTGGAGTATTGGAAACAAGTTTTTTGGTCTGATGAGTCCCGTTTTCGTTTGTACTTCAGTGATGGGAGGCAACGAGTGCATCGCAGGGCCAATGAAGCATTTAATCCTGATTGTGGAGAAGGTGTTGTTGAAGCTGGAGGGGGTACTGTGATGTTTTGGAGATGTTTTTCGTGCCACGAAATGGACCCTCTGTTTGTAGTGGCGATGAATGTGAACCAGCATGCGTACCTCAGCATTGTCGCTTTATAGTTCACAGTTCTGGCGTTGGATGGTGTTAGTGTGCATTTTTGTTCGATGCTGTATCTCAGCGTCTAAAATCCTTTTGAAAAATTTTGTTTTAACCGTATGCCGCTCGTTACAGTAAAGATGGAGAAATTATCTTTTTAAAATATTACTTATTTCATAATTTACCACCTAGGAGACACATATGTCTCCTAGCGGGTAAACAGTAGTCAAGTCACGATGTTGCTAAATCTCGTCTTGCTCGCTGTTGAAAAAACATACTGATAATTAGCTTACAACGCCGAGTATGTGGTCGTGTTTCATCGAGTACAGAGTTGTGAAGGTTACAGTGAACTTCTTATATACTCAGTTGGGTTAGAGAGTGTGCAGAGGTAATTACCTGATGTATTGCAAAGATTTGTACCGTCGGTTTCGTTGAGCATTGCATGTTTGGTGACGTGTTAAGGTTGACTTGACTTGTGCTTATCCCAGGTAGCAATATTATGTTGGACCAACCGTGGGCTTTCTAACGGTCGGAATTGGATATCTGTTGGTTCAATGGTTGGACCCACATTGGAAAACTGTTGCAAACAGTTTTCCCATGTGATCATGTGTTGTTGGACAACCATGGTTCGTCATGTGTTGTTGGACAACCATGGTTGGTCATGTGTTGTTGGACAACCATCGGACAACAGTTAAGCGGTCATTTGTTGATAAATGGTTGGTCATGTGTGGTTGGAAAAACCGTTGGCCAATCTTCGATAAACAATGCAACCTTCGCCCAACGCTGCCGACGCAAAAATATTATTGGGCCAACCGTTGGCCAATGTCAGTGTGCTACTTGGGATACTCCCTTATGCGTTGTCGTCTGCTTAATAGATGAGGAAAATAGTGTCACCTGCTTAATAGATGAGGAAAATAGTGTCGTCTGCTTAATAGATGAGAAAAATGGTGTCGTCTGCTTAATATATGAGAAAAATAGTGTCGTCTGCTTATTCGCTCGGTGGGTAAACTCGTTGGATTTTGCGCCGCTGTTGGGGTGTGGTGGTGCCTCTACGAAATATTTAAGCACAACTACTTGTTCACATACAGCATTATACTAAAATTGTGCCTTTATAGATTGATTGGTGATGAATTTCGATTACGATGACAACGGTAAGCTGCAAAAAGTGTGGTGAAGATCTATCGCTTGATAATGGTGCCCTATGTTATGGATGTTGTGGAGGCATTCTTCACTATGAATGTTGCTCGGTAGCTGAAACTACATATAGAAAGCTGTCCAAAGAAAAGAAATTAAAATGACATTGTGATGAATGCAGACGTCGAGCTGTCACTGCCGCCACCGTTCTCACTACTTGTTCAGGATATAAGGGAGTCGGTGAGCATTCATCGATGACGAACTCCGGTGATTTTCGTGGTGGTATTGTTGACGAGAAACTATTGGATACAGTGAACAAGAAACTTGATGTGATTGTGGAAATTAAGACTGAAATTATAGAATTAAGAAAATCTGTAGAGTTCTTGTCGACAAAATATGATGAAGTTCTGGTATAAACTATGTAATATGAATAAACAAAGACATCGCTCTTTCCATGTTTAACAACGCACAGCAACCGAAAAAATTGTTATTCGGCCTCCGCCGGGGAATTGAACTGCGGAATCATCGGGAGATCCGGGATTCATTTCCACGGCAGAGGCCGAATAACAATTTTTCGGTTGCTGTGCGTTGCTAAACGTGGAAAGAGCGATGTCTTTATTTATTTACTGACGCCACGTATTTGGAAGATTTTCACTATGTAATATGGACAGGGAAATTGATGTACCTCATGGTAAGATTATGGCGCTGGAGTCAAGGGTAAAGATGCAAGCAGCTGATATTGAGCTACTTCGTGAGAGACATAGTGATCTTAAGTAATACACCAGACACAAAAATTTGGAAATTCATGGGATAAAGGAGGAAAGGAATGAAACTGAGGATGTCCTGCGTGACCTCTTGTGCCGTGTGTCGGGTAAGATGAATATGAAAAATTTGAGGTTGGTGATATCAAGACTATTCATAGATTGCCTGGCAAAGAGACCACGGGGAATATCTCCAATTACAGTACAGTTCAGGAGAAGAAGAGTTCGTGATGCCTATTTAAAGAAAGGAAGGACAGTAATAAAGATGTCGGACGTTGTGCCTGGATCTTTGTGTGATAATCGAATTTATATAAATGAAAATTTAACGCCTCTAAACAGAAAATTATTTTGGCAGGCTAGAAATTTTTCGAGAATAACCAATTTCTTTTGGTTTAGAAATGGACGTATACACTATAGAAAGACTGAGGGAACTAAAGTGGTTGTTATTAAACGTATGATAGATCTTGATTTATGTCGTTTCAACTAGTTTTTTCCCTTATATGTGAAATGTACACTGACGGAAAAAATAGTCCCAACACCACGAAAAATTAGTTGTAGAGGAATGAAATGGCGGCAATACATTTTGTATAGCTAACATATTTAATCGATTAAGGTTTCAAGATCCCAGCTTAATGTAAGCGCGAGAAGAGCCATTTTAAATGTGAAATGCTGGTACATTAATAACCGGTGTAACCGCCTGAATGTTGAATGCAAGCATGCAAACGTTCATGCATTGTGTCGTACAGGTGCTGGATGTCAGTTTGTGGAATGGAGTTCCATGCCTGTTGCACTTGGTCGGTCAATACAGGGACGGTTAATGCTGGTTTGGGGTGACGCTGGAGTTGTCGTCCAATGATGTCCCATACGTGCTCAATTGGAGAAAGATCTGGTGATCTAGCAGGCCACGGCAACATGTCGACACTCTGTAGAGCATGTTGGGTTACAACAGCGGTATGCGGGCGAGCGTTATCCTGTTGGAAAACACCCCATGGAATGCTGTTCATGAATGGCAGCACAACAGGTTGAATCACCAGACCGACGTACAACTGTGCCGTCAGGGTGCGTGGGATAACCACGAAAGTACTCCTGCTGTCATAGGAAATTGCTCCCCAGACCATAACTCCAGGTGTAGGTCCAGTGTGTCTCGGCCGCAGACAGGTTGGTTGCAGGCGCTCACCTGTCCTCCTTCTAACCAACACACGGCCATCACTGGCACCCAGGCAGAACCGGCTTTCATCAGAAAACACAACAGATCTCCACTCCGTCCTCCAATGAGCTCTAGCTTGACACCACTGACGTCGCAAACGGCAGTGGTTTGGAGTAAGTGGAATGCACTCTACAGGGCGTCTGGCTCGGAGCTGTCCTTCAAGTAACCTATTTGAAACAGTTCGTTCTGTCACTGTGGTGGCAACTGCAGCTCGAATTGCTACCTCAGACGCAGTACGATGCGCCATGGCCATACGCGCACACGGTGGTCTTCCCTCTCAGTAGTGCCACGTGGCCGGCCGGAACCCGGTCTTCTTGAGGCAGTACCTTCCCTTGAGCACTGCTGCCAACAATCATGTACAGTGACTACATTGCTTCCAAGTCGTTCTGCAATATTGCGGAAAGAAAATCCACTTTCTCGTAGCTCTATTACATGACCTCGTTCAAACTCCGTGAGCTATTGATAATGGCTTCTTCGTCTTCTTAAAGGCATTCTTGACTAACATCAACACCCTACGTCGAATCTCAACGATAACTAACGCTCACGAACGTTACAGCGCGTATTTACAGCAAACCTGCTTTGCATGTTCTGAGGGGCGCTACTAGCGCCACACGTATGCGCCGAGCGCGAAATTTGCATAGACGTCATCTTACTGATGTACTCTCACCGCCTACCAACTGTCGTTTATCTAACACAACCCCTTCTTGGTGTTGGGATTTTTTTTCCGTCAGTGTATTTTGTTTACTATTTTGTTGGATTATTATGAAATGTTTTACTGATTTGGTATTCCTTCGAGATCTACGTGAATTGATTACTACACGGTGATATGAGTTAAAACTTTTACATATTGATGCTCGCAACTTACTGGGAAAAAATGGATGTTATGTTGGCACTACTGGATGCTTTAAATTCCTCGATAGAATTTCATGTATTATGGAAACATGGTTTGAAGAAAATTGCGAACATTTGTGTGATATTCTTGGATTTCGTGCTTGCACTGCTTCACGTTGGGATAATCGGGGTGGTGGTGTTTCTACGTTTGTGAAAAATGCTTTTCCGGTGGTGATTATTGATAAATTTACTGTTATTGATCGTAATTGTGAAATGATTGCTGTTGAATTACATCAGTCAATAATCTTTACTATATACGAGGTCCGATCAAAAAGTTCTGAGACTAGGCCGATATACAACAACATACTTAAATATTGCTATTATCTCCCTCGAAGTAGTCTCCTGGGGCAACGATACACCGCTTCCAGCGTCTTTGCCACTGTCGGACCGCTCCCTGGAAGTCCTGTTCGCGAATCGTGTTAAGCACCGTACGCAATTCGCGCTGTATCTCGCCCAGGGTTTCAAACCGGCGACCCTTGAGCTTCAGCTTCATCTTCGGAAACAGAAAGAAGTCGCAGGGGGCCAAATACGGCGAGTAAGGCGGGTGAGGAAGAGCAGTCATGCTGTTGCGGCTGCAAAACTGGCGTATTGCTAACACTCTGTGAGTTGCTGCATTGTCGTGATGGAGCAGGAAATCGCCCCTACGCCTCATTTCAGGTCGTTTGCGGCGAATGTCCTCCCTAAGACATCGCAGAACATCGCAGTAAAAAAGGGGCGGTGACGGTCTGGCCTTGAGGGACGAATTCACGGTGCACAATCCCACGAATGTCCACATTCTGACTGCTAGCAATCCCACGAAGGTCCACATGCGTCCTGCTAGCAGGACGCACAAGGCAGATAGCAGTCACAACGAACGTCCGCGTAGCTCAATTGGTGGAGTGACTTATTCCGGAATGAGGGGACCCGGGTTCGAGCCCCGGCGTGGATAAAAATGACGGAGAAATTCTCTTCGTTATAAATTTTCACGTATTTTCTGCTTTTTCATTATTCAAAATTCTTCCACTACGGAGTGTGAAGTTAGTTCATCTTTTCTTCTATGTCTGGTTTTTTAATTGTTCGATAGAAAAATCGTTTTGTCTCTGATATTCTTTCAACTAAGAGAAATGTTTGAGCACCATTTTTCAATTTGCGTAACATGATAATGAAACGCATGTAGCGTATTAAATCCGTTTATTTCTGTGGTATAGTTAGGACAAAGATTCGCCAAATTTTCGCACTCCACTGGGACGTTTTTCAAGGCAATGGTAGACATAAAAATGCATTTTTATGTCTACCATAGCATTGAAAAAGCCTCCTAGTGGAATGCGAAAGCTTAGCGAATCTTTCATTTTTATGCCTACTATTGCCTTGAAGAAGCCTCCTAGTGGAGTGCAAAAGCTTGGCGAATCTTGCATTTTTATGCCTACCATTGCCTTGAAAAAGCCTCCTAGTGGAGTGGGAAAGCTTGGCGAATCTTGCATTTTTATGCCTACCATTGCCTTGAAAAAGCCTCCTAGTGGAGTGCGAAAGCTTGGCGAATCTTGCATTTTTATGCCTACCATTGCCTTGAAAAAGCCTCCTAGTGGAGTGCGAAAGCTTAACGAATCTTGCATTTTTATGCCTACTATTGCCTTGAAGAAGAATCCTAGTGGAGTGCAAAAGCTTGGCGAATCTTGCATTTTTATGCCTACCATTGCCTTGAAAAAGCCTCCTAGTGGAGTGGGAAAGCTTGGCGAATCTTGCATTTTTATGCCTAATATTGCCTTGAAAAAGCCTCCTAGTGGAGTGCGAAAGCTTAGCGAATCTTGCATTTTTATGCCTACTATTGCCTTGAAGAAGCCTCCTAGTGGAGTGCGAAAGCTTAACGAATCTTGCATTTTTATGCCTACCTTTGCCTTGAAAAAGCCTCCTAGTGGAGTGCGAAAGCTTGACGAACCTTTGTGCTGACTACACCACAGAAATAAACGGACTTAATGCGCTATATGCGTTTCATTATTATTCATATCTGGTGTATTTAAAATAAAGTTTTCGTAGCATACGTTTCATACTAAAGGAACTACAGTATTTTTGTTTCTAGATGTTTTATCTATTGCGCAAATGCAGTTGATATTTTTTGTATATTTTGTAATGGTACCACTGACTATACATAACTTTAAATTATTGTATTCCTGTCGGAAATGATTCAAACGACTTGCTGAGTACAACCCAAAATTCGGTGTTATCTTTCTCGTTTTAAATATAGGGGATGAGTCATAAATAGTGGCACAGTGGGGCACTTGCATTCGGATCAGTACTAACACAAAATGCAGTGAGTATCAGTCCTCGAAATAAAGACCATTCTATTCGAAGGTCTGCTGCCCACGTTGCGCAATTCCGGCCTGACACCATGCCATTTCTTTTGAGACGAAGAATTCCTGGAATTCCATTTCAGCTTGGTTATGGAAGTGCCTGCCTCACACGAAGAATTCCTGGAACTCCATTTCAGCTTGGTTATGGAAGTGCCTGCCTCACACGAAGAATTCCTGGAACTCCATTTCAGCTTGGTTATGGAAGTGCCTGCCTCACACGAAGAATTCCTGGAACTCCATTTCAGCTTGGTTATGGAAGTGCCTGCCTCACACGAAGAATTCCTGGAACTCCATTTCAGCTTGGTTATGGAAGTGCCTGCCTCACACGAAGAATTCCTGGAACTCCATTTCAGCTTGGTTATGGAAGTGCCTGCCTCACACGAAGAATTCCTGGAACTCCATTTCAGCTTGGTTATGGAAGTGCCTGCCTCACACGAAGAATTCCTGGAACTCCATTTCAGCTTGGTTATGGAAGTGCCTGCCTCACACGAAGAATTCCTGGAACTCCATTTCAGCTTGGTTATGGAAGTGCCTGCCTCACACGAAGAATTCCTGGAACTCCATTTCAGCTTGGTTATGGAAGTGCCTGCCTCACACGAAGAATTCTTGGAACTCCATTTCAGCTTGGTTATGGAAGTGCCTGCCTCACACGAAGAATTCCTGGAACTCCATTTCAGCTTGGTTATGGAAGTGCCTGCCTCACACGAAGAATTCCTGGAACTCCATTTCAGCTTGGTTATGTAAGTGCCTGCCTCAAACGAAGAATTCCTGGAAATCCATTTCAGCTTGGTTATGGAAGTGCCTGCCTCACACGAAGTGAGCCATGGAGTGAAATAGATCGTAGTCACTTGGTGTAAGGTCCGGGATATGGGCTGAGGTGGAAGGGGGTAAACAGCTCGACACCCCTAAGTTCCGGAAATTTTCCTTTGGATGAACTCGCCACAAGCAGAGGTGCGTTATCATGTACAGAACACCCCCACCACCCCCAGCACCACCACCACCACCACCACCACCACCCTACCCCTGCGGTTGACCAGGGCGCGTATTTTAGTACAAGAACAGCGCATTCGGTCTAAATAGGCTGATTAAAGATTAGCAGCGATACCACAACCCTTTGGGACAAATTCATGGTTTACGACGCCATAACAGTTCCACCACACACACATCGTCACGTTGTGCTCGAACCTTCGCCGTTTGACGACATGTTGTGGAACCTAGACGGAGTCTAGCCATTAGTTCTGCATGTCTGCATTGCGGTAAAATATCCATTTTTCATCAGACAGCACGATTCGTCTGATGAAATGATCACCATCAGGTTTTCCAAGCAATTGACGTCAGATATCCAATCGTCTGTGAGCATGGGGAGGTGTTAATTCATGTAAGACCACTCGACAGCTTCTGTTGGTATTCCGGAACTTGGGAAGATGGCGAACGACACTAGATTGCGAAGTACCAAGTTGTCCGGACAAACTACGTGTGCTGGTTGTAGGATTGGCACGTATGGCTTCAGAATGCACGGTAGTTGGTCTCCCTGGGTGAGTCTGATCTTCCAATTCTTAAGTTTCTAGATTTAAATTTGGTGAACTGTCTTCTTTTGCGCTATGGTCCAGTTGGAACGTGTGTAACAGAAATACACAAATCAGGCGATTTTGTTTCTCCACTTCCATTTTTTATTGGAGATTTAACGACAAGCGTGAGCAATTCAGAAGGCTATAAGCTGTTGTCCTTCCCTAATTTAGGGCCACTGGTTCCAGGGAAGGGAGACAGCTAGTTCCGTAAGACAAACACAACATCCATGCCTCACGGGGACTCCAACCCGGACCCGTCTTGGGCGAATGGTAAAAAATCAGCGCTTGAACCACTGCGCCACCAGAGCTGCACGGAGTTTTCAAACGCTCAGGTATTGCTGCTAGTACACTAACGGACAATTGCTAAAGACCGATGACAATAGCAACGATAACAACCATAAAATGGAAGGCAGGAAAGTGTGGAAATTAGCATAAGTGCGGGACACAGTAAGACGTGTTGTGCGTATGCAAATTTTGGATTGCCGAACTTGTTCGTGACGTCATAGCGCTGATAAGAGATATAAAGGATTTGACGCGTATTGACCGTTGTTGTTCAAACGCAAAGTTGAAAGAGAAACAATCAATTGACGAACTTGCAATTTTCAGTATGTCTTCCCGACATCACCTAGATGATTTTACGCGTGGCCGTATTATTGGCAAGATTGAAGAAGGGCGAAAAGTAACAGATGTTGCCAGGGAGTTCGACGTCAGCCACAATGTTGTTTCAAGGCTCTGGAAATTATTTCAAACAAATGGAGAGTGTAGCAAACGTCACGGGGGAGGTCGTGTTCGCTGTACGACACCTGTAGAAGATCGGTACATAGTGCTATCAACAAAAAGACACCGGCGCAGCACAGCTAGTGAGGTAGCAAATCAGTTTATGGCTGCTACTGGCAAGCGGATCTCCCGAAAAACTGTTGCCAGACGTTTGCATGAAGGAGGACTATACGCCTGAAGTCCTGTTGTGTGCATCCCATTGTCCAGACATCACCGTACCTCCCGTTTGCAATGGTGCCATCAACATCGCAATTGGACTGATAACGACTGGTCTGCTGTCTTCTTCTTAGATGAGAGTAGATACAGTCTATCTTCTGATTGTCGACGACAACTGATCTGGCGTGATAGTGGTACTGCATATTGTCCAGCAAACATACAGGTAAGGGACCGATATCCGACATGTAGTGTCATGGTATGGGCTGGCATCATGATCAATGGCCGTACGTCCCTCTATGTGCTTCCAACTGGGACTAGAACTGGCCAACGATACATTAATGATGACCCCGGAAAGCCTGCGGACAGTAATTGCATTTTTTTCACATTTACGTATTCTCCACAAAATGGCCTGTTTGTCCCTTGAACACGTTTCAAAGCCTTCTGGATTTCAGAGCACAATACATTGTCTTTCTTGTAATGTCCTGGCATTCTGACATTATTTTATTTCACTTGGCATCCAACCACACTTACCTTTTTGTGCGCTATATAGCCGTTTATGATCCGTCCTTAGCAATTGTTCAGCAGGCTTTGGAACGTGTTCAAGGGACAAACAGGCCATTTTGCGCAGAATATGTAAACGTGAAAAAAATGTAATTACCGTCCGCAGGCGTTCCGGCGTAAGATGTCAATACGGGATATGGCCACCATGGAGGGCGATGCAAGATTCCACACGTCGTGTCATGCTTTGCACAACATTATCAAGCAGCTGTTGGGGTAGTTTATCCCATTCCTCTGTCAGTGCACGGATGAGGTTGTCCTTGTTTATTGGAGGGCATTGGCGACCAGCAAGACTCTTCCCCAAAGCATCCCACACATTTTCAATGGGATTCAGACCTGGAGAACGTGCTGGCCATACGGGGCATTGAATATCCTCGCTCTCAAGACACTCCTGGACAACGACTGTAGAGGATATGTTGCGTTGTCGTCCATGAAAATGAATCTATCACAGACAGCACCACGGAACATGCTAACATGAGGTAGCAGAACATCATTAATGTATCATTGGCCAGTTCTAGTCCCAGTTGAAAGCACATAGAAGGACGTACGGCCATTGATCATGATGCCAGCCCATACCATGACACTACATGTCGGATATCGGTCCCTTTCCTGTATGTTTGCTGGACAATACGCAGTATAACTATCACGCCATATCAGTTGTCGTCGACAATCAGACGATAGACTGTGTGTACTCTCATCTGAGAAGAGGACAGCAGACCAGTCGTTATCAGTCCAATTGCAATGTTGATGGCACCATTGTAAACGGGCGGTACGGTGACGTCTGGACAATGGAATGCACACAACAGGACGGCGGGCGTATAGTCCTCCTTCATGCAAACGTCTGGCAACAGTTTTTCGGGAGATCCGCTTGCCAGTAGCAGCCATAAACTGATTTGCTACCTCACTAGCTGTGCTGCGCCGGTGTCGTTTTGTGGATAGCACTATGTACCGATCTTCTGCAGGTGTCGTACTGCGAACACGACCTCCCCCGTGAGGTTTGCTACACTCTCCATTTGTTTGAAATGATATCCAAAGCCTTGAACTAACACTGTGGCTGACGTCGAACTCCCTGGCAACATCTGTTATTTTTCGCCCTTCTTCAATCTTGCCAATATTACGGCCACGCGTAAAATCATCTAGGTGATGTCGGGAAGGCATACTGAAAATTGCAAGTTCGTCAATTGATTCTTTCCCTTTCAACTTTGCGTTTGAACAACAACGGTCAATACGCGTCAAATCCTTATATCTCTTATCAGCGCTATGACGTCACGAACAAGTTCGGCAATCAAAAATTTGCATATGCACAACACGTCTTACTGTATCCCGCACTTATGCTAATTTCCACATTTTTCTGCCTTCCATTTTATGGTTGCTATCGGTGCTATTGTCATCCGTCCTTAGCAATTGTCCGACAGTGTACTTTACAGCACGCCGCTCTCTGCATTTAAAACAGCTATTGAACGAGCTAGTCGAATGTAAGCTCCGCAGTAAAGGGGCAGGCGTTAATAACGAACAATAATAATGATTGGAGGTTTAACGACCACCGTGAACAACACAGTGGGGTATAAGCTGTCGCCGGTCTGCAATTTAGGGCCACTGGTTCCAGAAAAGGGAGTGAGCCAATGCCATTTGACAAAGCCAACATCCTTGCCTCACCAGCAGTCGAAATCGGATCCATCTCGGACGAATGATCAGAAGCCATGGCTTAGACCATAGCGCCACCGAGGCGGCATTTCTCCACTTCAACAACATCTGAAAAAGAGTAAACCAGATTAATACATATGAAGGATTGCTTTTCTTACATGGCAGGTATAGCTCTAACTTAGAACATATAGATATCTCGGTATATAGGTTTCATGAAGGAAAGATTCCTGAGGATTGGAACACCGCTACAATGATCCTGCTACATAAGAAAGGTGACATTGAGGATCTCGGAAACTACAGACCTATCAGCCTCCTATCAGTAGTTTATAAAATCTTCACTAAAGTTCTTTCACACCGCTTGAAGGTAGCACTAGACATGGCTCAACCGAGAGAACAAGCTGGATTCAGGAGTGGCTACAGCACAATAGATCATATCCACGTGCTGAGAGAACTAATTGAAAGAGCGAGGGAATATGAACTTCCATTGTGCATGGCTTTTATCGATTATGAAAAAGCCTTTGATTCGGTGAAACCATCAGCAGTTACAATGGCTCTGAAAACCTGCGGTATCGAAGATGCATACATTAATATTATTAATAACATCTATGAAAATGCAAGTGCAAAGATTAGGCTGTTTGAAAATACAACACACGTAAAAATTGGAAAGGGAGTGAGACAAGGTGACACCATATCTCCAAAGCTCTTTAATGCCACATTGGAGGGTGTTTTTCAGTCGCTGAGCTGGGAAAACAAGGGGATAAAGATTAATGGAGATTATCTAACCCACCTTCGTTTTGCTGATGACGTAGTCATTTTTGCAACTACCCCATCAGAGCTGCAGAGTATGATCCAGGAACTTGCTGACAAGAGTAAAGAAGTGGGATTAAAAATGAACTTTCAGAAGACAAAAGTGATGTTCAATGCTTTTACAAGAAATGAAGATTTATCGATTGATGGAGAAAAGCTGGAGATAACAGACACGTACGTTTATCTTGGACAGCAGATATCAAGTGAGGGTCACATTGATGAAGAAATTAATCGGCGTACAAAACTTGCCTGGAGAGCTTTTGGAAGAAACAGCATAATTTTCAAGAGCAATATGCCATTATGTCTTAAAAGAAAAGTGTTTGATCAATGCATCCTTCCAGTGCTTACATATGGTGCAGAGACGTGGACCTTAACTAAAAGAGACATACAAAGGCTGCAGACAACTCAAAGGGGCATGGAGAGGTGCATGCTTGGTGTAACCAGGAGAGATAAGAAGAGGAACTCGTGGATCCGAAAAATGACAAGAGTGGAAGACATCATGATCAGAGTTAAATCCCTGAAATGGCAATGGGCTGGACATACTGCCAGAAGGACAGATCATCGATGGACAGCCGAAATTTTAGATTGGATTCCAAATGACAGGAAAAGACCCAGAAGAAGACCACATAGGAGATGGGTGGATGAAATTCGAAAGTATGCAGGGGTGACATGGAGGAGACTGGCACAAGACAGACCGTTGTGGAGGAAACTTGGGGAGACCTTCGTCCAGCAGTGGATTGATAATGGTTGACAATGATGATGATGATGATGATAGGTTTGGGAAATCTGGAAGGGCGAAGAAATCACCGACTTTCTAGCGTATATCAGCATTTATGACTCACTCTCTGTATTTCGTGTAAATACACACACACACACTGTGACGTGCATGCACCGCAGGACGCGCATGAGAAAAAGGCAGATAGCAGCGAGAGCATACGTCCGCGTAGTTCAGTTGGAAGAGCGACTTATTCCGGAATGAGGGGACCCGGGTTCGATGCCCGGCGTGGATAAAAATGACGGAGAAATTTACTTCGTTATAACACACATACACATTCCCTCCCTTAGACCTTACAAAAGTTCCAATTCCATCAAAAACACAAATTTCCTCCAACAACGGACTGCAGGAAGATAAGAAAGCAGCCATTTATGACAAAAACCATAATTCCTCCCAAAGGGAAACAAAACGCAAGAAAAATGTTTTTAAAAATTAATCATTCAGTGAATATTTACTTTCCAGATTGTTTTCAAACTTCATCTGAAGAACTTATGAAAAAGCAATGCGATAAAGGACGTTAAATTATATTTTTCTGTAGTTTTGTAAGCGTATGATTTATTTTGACCCGGGAGAAAAAAAATTAAATGATTTAGAAAAACAAGTTTTAATGGGAGCAGTTGAAAAGGAAGTATTACATGTTCAGAGCTGCTATTGTAATCATTCTCTGCAAGAAATTCATGGAGCTTCGCATTTTTTTTTATATAAATATTTCAGGTTATTGTATTTTGCAGTTCCTTTGTGCCTCTTCCCACGCTACGTCGGATATTTTTTTCAATTAGTCTCCTATTCTTAGAAAAGGGAGCTCAGAAGAAAGTGATCTGTGCGAATGATGCAAACACTATACTGTAAAAGAGGTAAACACGTTTCAGCGGAAAGAAATTTTTGAAGGCTCTCATCAAAAAGTGCTAAGGAACTCTATTACAAAAGCACTTTCACTGTTTCCGTGCTGCATTATTTATCTAGATATCAGAGTGCGTTCCTCAATCTTTTGCTTCTGTCGCTGTCCGTCTCACATTTGGAAGGAAGCCAACACAAAAACAGCCCCAGGCAACGAAGCCATTGAAACACATTCATAACATCTAAGTTCTTGGAATGCCACTGGGTAACTCAGCAAAAACTATTCACTAAATAAATGTGTATTTACAAGAACATTTTTTCGCATCCGTTGAGTCGCTACTGAATCAAGCAGCTTATCCGCATCACCCAGTAGCATTATAAATATTTAAAAAGTAGGAGAAGGTACGGTGATATATGAATTTATACAAAATCCAGTTTTCGTGGAGATAGGAAAAGGCCATCAGTACAGAAATACTGAATGCATACACACTTCATCAGGAATATTGGTCTGAAGTTTACACATCAATCGTAAACAAATAAAGTTTGCACTGAGCATGCGCGCTCCTTTTTATTACTCGAAATGGAAGTCCTAACAGCGGATTTGCATGAAGCACAAGGGCGACTATAGTTCAACATACATTGGTCGACGTAGAAAATGCCAGATCAGGAAATATTTCACGAAGGGCCATGCGAACTGGCGAGTATATGTAGACAGTTGGTTATGCAAATGATCGCAGCTGCGAACCAATCACGCGGAAGGTGAGGGAGATGAAAGCGCAAAACGTCTCGCCGATGCTCAGTTGGGTCGTCCTCATCGTGTGGACCACCACTCCATCGGAGTGATCTCGATAGAGAAAGCACGTGCAAAGAGTGAGAATGCGTGGCTGACGGTAACGGGAATCCTACCATCACACGGACACCTTTATCAGAGCCTTCATCAGAGCCGTACACACGACTGACTGCTACCTACAGAGTTTGAACAAAATAATGTGAAAACTTAGGAAAATAAAGTTTTACGTACCTAGTAGGATGTGGGACCACCTTTGGCATTCAAAATCTAGCCCTACACACCACTGGCGAGCATATGTAGACAGTATTACTGTGCCCCTGGACAGTGCACAGCCAATCAAGAGCTTGCATTCTAGCCCCCTAGTCAAGGAGTTCCCATACTCTTCGCGGCCTAGACTCCTCCCATGACATAATGCAGATGCCCTACTCTGCTGTTGCTATGGTCTTTCTCTGTGAATTCCACATTCCAATTCTTAGAAACTCGCAACCTCTCCCCTGTTCTTTTGACCTTGTTGCAAAAATGGCTACAGTTTCTTCATCCCTTCTCTTTCACTTAATAATGGCGTCCCATTACCAATGCTCATAGTTTTCCCACATTTGTTTTTTAATTTAACATTACACGGATATTTATTTCACTACCGGCATTTTTTTTTGTATTTTCTTTCTAACTCATTCCACATCACCACAAGTACCATTGGACGTTTCTTCTTTTGCCAAGGCACAATGACAGCAAATGTGTACCTGCACATGATGGAGCCTTTTGTTTCCCCTCAGTTTGAGGAATGTTAACCATGGGTAACCTTCTAGCAAGATAGTGTGCTCCACCACATTCGGAATTAATTCTTCGTAAATTTCTCAGTTCCACGTTTCCCAACAGATGGATTGGGAAGGAAGGCCCAACATCATGGCCGCCACGTTCACGTGATATAACACCCTCGACTTTTTCCTGTGGGGTTAGGGCCGCGGGTGGCCTAGTGGGCAACGTTCGTGATTGCCACGGAAAGGGCCTCAGGTTCGATCCCAGGCAGGTACGCACGTTCGATCCACTGAATATCTGCCGTGCGTCGGATGGGCACGTTAAGCCGTCGGACTCCGGGTACAGCCCCCCGTAATAAATAAGGGCGTCTTCCTCCCTCTTTCTACTTCGCTTACGTGTCACTTTCCTATCGGGCACTCTAGTCCAAATCTCTCAGTTTCCTAATTTTAAGGGTTGTTTAAGACCTGGGGTCAGACACGCCCTTCCTAAAATCCTCTACATATGATGATGATGATGATCCTGTGGGGTTATGACAAGGATAAAATCTGATCAACAGCAGTGTCTGATATTGAAACTCTACACAACAGGGTAACAGAAGCTATTGCCACAGTCTTCAAAGAGATGACTAGATGTGCTCCAGGCAACGAACAGCGCTCATGTGGAGGTGTACTGAAAATGTTGAATAAAATCTGTATTAGTTTACATGCATCTGCCACAAACCGCTAGTTTCCACCTGTTATAGATTTTAGCGCGTCTTTTGTAAAAAAGATCGTGCTTATGTTATCGGTTTGTCCATCCATTCGTCCGTCCGTCTTTGGACACCATATATCTGCAAGTAATGGTCCGATGTGAAAAATTCTGTTTGCATTGGAAAGCCTGAAATGTGCGAATGATGATCCTTTATTTCTGCCCCCCCCCGACGATGCACAATTTCGCCGCTAGAGGGCGTAAATGAAGATCATATCAAATTCAAAATACATTTTATCCCATACATTTGCTTAAAAACATCGGATTGAAGAATACTTCTACTTTTCTATTCCATTTATGTCGAAGAGTAATTTAGGTATAGTCCCTTTTTCAAGTTGCGCATAGATTTCCCGCTAGATGGCATAAAGGTAAATTGCGCTTTCCCCGATATATCTACTTCTAACAGTCTGATTTAAAAAGTTTTTCTTCAGCGGATACAGCTCCTTATGGAAAATCTATGGAATATTATTTCTAATTTTTGGTAAAAAATATTTTGGCCACCTGAGATGCGGGGGAAGGGGGGTAGAAGCTAATTTCTGCTCCTGATGCATTTCTCACAAAATCCGAGCTTCTAAATTCTGAATTGAAAAACATCGTTCGTCACTCACGTCGATAGACTTTTCTGGAATATTTTCCTCTTAAAATAAGTCATACTTTCTCCGCCAGTGGGAGTAGAGTAGATGTATATATTTTTTTTTTTTTTTTTTTTTTTTTGTCAATATCTTGGCTTCTAATGGCCCGATTTGGAGAAATTCCTTCCTTATTAGATAGTTTTCGGTGCGACATGTTTTTCTTATAATTTCATACTTTTCAAATAATTCATAGACAAGGGGCGTAAAGGTAAATTGCGTTTCCCCCTAGATCTCCGTTGCCAAAACTCCGATTAGAAAAATTTCTTCTGCAGCGGATACAGCTCCTGATGGGAAATCTTTTGCAAATAATTTTTAATTTTTAGTAAAAAATGGTTTGGCCAACAGAGGGCGTAAGTTTTTATTTCTTTTTCTGATGTATTCGCAGCAAAATCTGAGCTTCTGAAACTGAAAAAAAAGATTCGTTTGCTGACCGATAATACTCACTTCGATAAACCTTTTCGGAATATTTACTTAAAATAATTCATGGTTTCTCTGCCAGTGGGTGTAGATGTATATCTTTTTTTTGTCAATATCCCTACTTCTAAGAGTCCGATTTGAAAAATTCCTTCTTTGGTGGGTAGCGTTTCCGTTGGGAAATGTTTTTCATATAATTTTAAAATTTTCAAGTAACTCATAGACTTCCCGCTAGGGGACGTTAAAGTAAATTGCGTTTTCCCCGATATTTCTGCTTCTAAAACTCCGATTTGAAAAATTATTCCTGTTCCGCACACCGCTTCTGATGGAAAATGTTTTTCACATAATTTCTAATATTTGGTAAATAATGGTTTGGCCACCACGGAGTATAAGAGTTAATTTCTGATTCTGATATATTTGCAGCAAAACCTGAGCTCCTGAAAACTCGACTGAAAAAAATTCTTACCTGAACCGATACCGCTCACATCGAAAAACCTTTTGAGAATACTTTCTCCTTAAAATAACGCATACTTTTTCCGCCAGAGGGCCTAGACGTATATTTATTTTTGTCGCTATCTCTGCTTCGAAGAGTCCGATTTGAAAATTTCTGTCTTTGTTCGAGATCGTTTTCCCTGCGAAATGTTTCCAACTTAATTTCAAATTTTTCTTAATGCACAAGTCTGGCACCAGAGGGCGTAAGTTCACGTTTACGTTAACAGCAATATCTGCGGGTCTAAAATGCCCGATCGAAAAACTTCTTAATTCAGTCAGATACTACTGACTATGCAACATCTGTGTGCGTATTTTCTTCCCAAAATGATGTACAATTTCGCCGCTAGGGGGCGCAAATGCGTAATCTGTTTTTCTCAATATTTCTGCTTCTAGATGTGCGATTTAAAAAATCTTTCAACACCGGATGTCATTTACCTTGTAGAATACTCTAAGTTGGTATATGAGGAGATTGGAGTTCACAGTGCTGCCAGTAGGCAGTGTTTTGGTACTTCAGTTTACAGCTGCGTCGCCGCTTCTAAAAACACTGTTAAGAAATTTATTCTGTACTATATATCATTCTCTACACTAGAAATGTGGAACATTATCATCTTTAAATGATGCACAAATTTCTGAGCAAGGGGTATAAAAGCCGAAACGTCCTTCTCGCTAATTCTGCTTCCAGAAGTTTTTGAAATGCTCTATTTCCTTAGCAGAGCTTTTTCCATGAAGAATATTTTTGCCTATTTCCAACTTTTGCATAATGCCATATTCTTCTCCTAGAAGGCATAGAATTAAACAGAGTGATTCTAAACTATTTAAGCAAAACAAGAGGGGTGATAGTACACATCAAGACGAACAATATTTGCAATGGAACCTAGGGCTGCATCCCACTCCTGCCTGAAAAGAGTAAGTTACATATCCACGTTGAGCCTTCAACAGTGAAATCAAAGAGACATACCTAATTTATGAGTTGCACAATTCCAATCGCAACAGAGAAAGACCCAAAGGAGCTTCTCAAACTGGCGTCCAAGGGCGTCGTTGCACAGCCCACACCGGCAAATGAAGGACTGTCGCGCACTCTCGCAGACACTCGGTGTTGTGTTGATCTTGTCGGCAGCAACAGCGATTCGCGTGACGAGATCTTCCAGGGAGTCCACAGGTGTCTCGTACACCAATGTTTTCATGTGCCTCCAGAAGAAGAAGTACAGTGGATTAAGGTCCGGGGAGCGTGGAGGCCAAGCCACAGGTCCATCGCATCCAATCCACCGCCTGGGATATGTCACATTTAGGAAGTATCGGACCTTGGGGGCAAAGTGTGCTGCGGCCCCATCTTGCACAAACCATATGTTCCTCCGCGTGGATAGCGGAACATCCTGCAACAGACCTGGAAGCATTCCAGGAACACACGGTACGCTGCTCCGGTCAGATGTATACGTCAATTCTCACGGGATGTTCGAATGGTAATATAGCTGAACGGACTCGGCTGCGTTTTTAAATGTTTGCTCCTCATCGTCTACGCACTTGTTTAGCGCACCTGATTTGCATATTGTGCTTCTCGTGCACTGGTTGGAACTCCGTGCACCTGCTGAACGTTTTCCGAAAGTGCCCTTTTCTGGCTCTAGGAGTAAATGCGACCCTAGGTTACATTGCAAATATTGTTCGTCTTGATGTTTACTATCACCCCTCTTGTTTTGTTGAAGGAGTTTACAATCTCCCTGTATAATGTCTCCTTCTGTCATATAATTCTTCTTTTAACTGTTCAATTTGAAAATCTTTTTGTGTTTGATACCTTTCTTGTGCTGTGAGGGAAATTTTGTGCGCCATTTGTTAATTTTCGTAACATGCTTTTTAGCCGCTGATGGAACTAAGCAGATGTTTCTATTTCTGGATGTTTCATCGGTTGTTGAAACCGGTTGATTGTTTTCCTAATTGGTTCCATTGACGTTGAATAACTTTGACGAATTTAATTCACGTCAGAACGGATTCAAAATGTGCGTTCATCACACCCGATAATTCGGTGTCATCTTTCTTGTTTGAATTAGAATTTTTGTTTATGGAGAAAGCATTTTATGTCTATCCTAACTTATTCCTCGAGTTATGCAGGGTTTTTTTGTTTGTTTTTTTAATAAGTCTTTCGAGGAAGAAAACAAAACTTTGTAGAGAGCGCTTATTCTTCGTAAAGGAAAAAAATATTAAAAAAGATAGAGACGAAAAGAACGATATATGTCTAGTAATGGTGAAATCTGTTATTCGTACGGCTCGAATGCTATTTGAAAAGGATATCATATAGCGTCAACCGGACGCACGCGAGGACCCCTAATGAAGACAGATGGGATTCCGATGCACTCTGGGGAGTCCCAGCGGTTGCAGATATACAGCGCGTGCCACTCTTTTTCCTTGTGAGTTAACAGCAAAACATCAAAAGTACATCCGCTTTGTTAGTGTTTCGAAGAAAGTTACAGCTCTCTGTGTCGAAATCGCTAAAGCATAGCCACAAGTAAAGTTCGTGGAACGTAGGTGGTTTCTTCAGAAAGATCAATTAGTTTTCCTACGTACTATATTCCATGTTATCTTACAGGAACCGCATATTTTTTAGAATAAACTTTATTAAAAGAAAAAACAATCCTACATGACCATGTTGCGTTCGACAGAACTCCAGAGCGTTTACAACATAGAAAAATATTTTAACGGATCATTTATTCATGCAGAAATTATCCATCCTAGGAAATCAGGATCACAACGTGCGAGTTTACTAAACCCATCCATCTATCCAACATTCTTGAAAAAATTCTTACACGGTAATTAGGAGATTTCCGTTTGTGGAAATCTTATTCAACTTGGAAAAATCCCTAACGGAAAAGCTATCCGTTATCTCTTTAAACCCATTCGTGGAAACTTATCTTCTTTGAAAATTTAAAAACCAGTAAATTCTTCTAGAAGCATAAAAAGTGTCTGACGTGCCTGCCCCGCAGATTGCACATTCGATAAGGGCGGATAGCTGTGAGAGCATATGCCCACGTAGCTCAGTTGGGAGAGCGACTTACTCCGGAGTGAGGGGTCCGGGTTCGATGCCCGACACGGGAACGAGCTTGTACGTTATATTGGCGCCCGAACTTCCAGGATGACCCGGCTGTATAGTTTCTCGCAATGATGTGATGTTTTTTCCACACGGCGAGACAGGAAAAATGAGAATCCCTTCTTCAGTGCTCCGAAATAAGTAAATCAGTGCGATGTTACGTTCCACACACCAAATTGTCTGCGATTTCTCAAATGCACGTTCTTCATGGGATATCTGCCTACAGCGACACATGGTCCCGGCTGATCCGTGGGCCATGCCTCCGGCCCACGTCCGGGGAGGGGGATATATGACGTGTCTGCACAACAGGACGCACAAGAGGTAAAGGCAGATTGCAGTGAGAGCACTCCGTGTAGCTCAGTTGGGAGAACGTCTTACTCCGGAGTGAGGGGATCAGACGTCCTGCGTGGACAAATTTGTACCTTATTATATATCTCTTTAAACCAATTCGTGGAAATTTATCCTCTTTAAAAATTTCGAAACCAATAAATTCTTCTGGAAGCATAAACAGAGCGGTAATTAAGTAAGGAGACTGAATTCCAAAAAAATGGAAACGCAGCAAAACACGTAAATACACGAGGGTTGTACAAAACATAATGCAAAAGTGGGATAACGTTTTTATTAACAGACAGAGCTCGTTCAAATTGCACATGTTGGTACAGTAATTCTTTCTCTATACAAATTTACTATTCAACAATAGTCTCCATCACAAGCGATGCATTTTCGCCCTCGTTGAACCCAACTCTCGAATCCCCTTTGAAAAAATTCAAGTGTCGACTGTTGTACCCGCATCTTCGCAGCCACTTTCACCTCGTCTGTGTCATCAAATCGTTGTCCCCAGAGACTGTCCTTCACAGGAACGAACAGGTGGAAGTCGGAGGACCCCAGATCTGCGCAGTACGGTGGATGGGGAACCACTAACCAGCCTCATTAGCTGAACGCCTGATTTGTTGCCAAAGATGTGTGTGGTCTCGCATTGTCATGGTGAATGTGGATCCTTTACAGATTCTTGTTCAGTCTCTCCCTCCTTATGACTTCTCTAAGCTTCTTGAGTGTTTCTATGTACCGCTCGTTGTTCACGGTACGGCCACGTTCTAGAAAATCAAGGAGAATGACATCCATGTCATCCCAAGAAACAGTCTCTATGACTTTCACCACTGATCGTTGGCTCTTGAACTTCTTAGGCTTTAGTGAAGAGGTGTGACGCCATTCCATGGATTGATTCTTCGTTTCCGGATTGTAAAGATACGCCCACGTTTCATCCCCTATTACGAGGTAGGAACAAAATGTGTCTTCATTGGCTTCAAACGCTTGAAGAAGACAATGACTGCACGTTGCTTCTGCTAGGAATACATTATTTACCTGCAATGAAGAAGAAAGGTTACTATAGAGGAAGAGTTATTCTACCAACACGTGCGATTTTAACGACCTTTATCAGTTAATAAGAAAGTTATTCCCACTTTTCCCTTACTTTCGGTACAATCCTCGTATTTTATTCAAATTATATTCCTCCTGCGTTAATACAAGAAGTGGCATGATCAGCCAACGAAAGGAAGGACTTGCAGAGGTAATGTTTTGGTATGGAGTGAAGAGCTGATGTCAAAATTCTTTGCATGTCTTCATATTTATTCGAAGTACATTCCTCCTGTGTTAATAAAAGAGGTGGAACGATTAGCCAACGAAAGGAAGGACTTGCAGAGGTCATATTTTGGTATGGAGTGAAGAGCTGATGTCACAGTTCTTTGTATGTCTTCATATTTATTCGAAGTACATTCCTCCTGTGTTAATACAAGAAGTGGCACGATCAGCCAACGAAAGGAAGGACTTGCTGGGATTATCTTTTGGTATGGATATAAGAGCTGATGTCACAGGTGTTTGTATGTCTTCATATTTATTCCAAGTACATTCCTCCTGTGTTAATACAAGAAGTGGCACGATCAGACAACGAAAGATAGGACTTACAGAAATCATCTTTTGGTATGGAGTGAAGAGCTAATGTCACAGATCTTTGTATGTCTTCATATTTATTCGAAGTACATTCCTCCTGTGTTAATACAAGAAGTGGCACGATCAGACAACGAAAGATAGGACTTGCAGAGGTCATCTTCCGCTATGGAATCAAAACCTTTTCCTTTTAAACGGAAGATTTAATTTAGAGAATAAAAAGTAGTCACATTTCTGGGAAATAGGGCGGAACTGTTGTCCGTTTTTGACTGCTGTGCGCCCGAGTACGTTGTAGTGAAAAGGGAACTGTTGTCGGTTTTTGACTGCTGTGCGCCCGGGTACGTTGTAGTGAAAAGGGAACTGTTGTCCGTTTTTGACTGCTGTGCGCCTGGGTACGTTGTAGTGAAAAGGGAACTGTTTTCCGTTTTTGACTGCTGTGCGCCCGTGTACGTTGTAGTGAAAAGGGAACTGTTGTCCGTTTTTGTATTCAGGCCTAACACGAACAATCCTCTTCCACAATTGTTCCAAAATGGATGTGTAAGCTTTGCCAGTGACAGTTATATCTTCAGGAATGAATTCGTGATGCAGAATTCCCTTGCTGTCGTAGTTTTTGCTAGACAGTTCAATGAGTAAGTAGCAGAGTTTGCTCTGAAAGTTAGACAAATCAATTCCAAAGTAGCCCAATTTTTATTATTATTTCTTACATTAAAAAAAATGAAAAGCTCCTTTATTCATTACAAATCAAAATTTGTCAAATTTTAAAACGAATTCGTGTGATAAAATGGGTAAATGTAGTAAAACTTACCTGTTGTAAAATACAAATTTTTACCCAAGTGTCTATAGTATATACATACTAGTCCATTTACATATTTATTAATATGTCCATATGTATTTGGGGCACAGTTCAGTAAAACTGTATGTGAAATATAAAAAAAATACATATACAAAACAGGTAGAAACCTATTTCAAAATGAAAGAAAACAAATAATTTAAATGATATTTTTTTTATAATTGTTTAATTAATGTATATTGGCAAATAAATGAAATTGAGATTGAAGCATGTTGATTAGTGTATACAAATCTTTGGGTAAAAAATCATCCCTAATTTAAGGTCACTGGTTCCAGGGAATGGAAAGAGCCAGTGCCGTATTTTTTAAGGTTTAAAAACCACCTCGAGCAACTTGATGGGCCATAAGGAGTCGCCCGTTGTTAATTTAGGACCAGTGGTTCCAGGTAAGGAACAGAACCAGTGTCGTAAAACAAACACAAAAATCATGCCTCATCGGGATTCGAACCTGGACCCTTCTCGGACCAAGCCAGCGCTTAGACCACTGTGCCACCGGGGCGGCTCCGTATTACGTTACCTACTCGAGATTTTTAAATAATCTACTGAAACAAGTACTTAAAACAGGCAGAGAAAAAAAGTAGCCGAGTAGCAGACCGAAACAAAACAGTAGCAGATTTTCAAAGTAGCCCAATCAGCTACAAGTAGTTCAATCTGGCAACACAGTGCTGTCGTAAAAGCACACAAGCATCGTCTTGATTTTGGAGTTCTGTAACTTGATCTTCTTTCTTTTGGGTGATTGTGGCGACTTCCACTGAGCACTCTGACGCTTCGTTTCAGGTTCATAACGAAAATACGATGTCACGTGACCTGCCATAATACTTTGGAGAAAATTTTGCATTGTTTCTACAGTCCTCAAGATGTCTTTTGCGTACTCAACTCGTGCATATTTCTGGTCGTCTGACAAAGCATTTGGAACAGAACGAGCACTAACTTTCTCCCTCCCTCCAAATGTTTAACTAAAATGTGACAAATCGTCTCCTTATTAACACCGAGCTCACATCCTAGCATTCTCAAGGTCACACAACGACCACTTTGTATTCTTTCGCGAACTTTCTCAATGAGTTCAGTCGTGCGCTTTGAAATCGGGCGTCCGGGCCTTTCGTCATTTTCCAAATCTTCCCGCCCATTTTTGAAACGCGCATACCGTCGGAACAGTTACGCACGAGATAAGCAATCAGCCCCCATACACATCACGCAATCATTCAACTGTCCCGGATGTAGTTTTACCGGTTTTCAAACACAACCGGATATTTGATCTCACCTACATGGCGGAGCGATGACAATGTTCTTCCACCAAATGACGTCATGCACAGAGTAAATAATCATGATTTCCCAAACTGAATGTTTTACCAGCAGGTTTAAAAAAATCAGTCTCTTTACTTAATTGCCGCAGAGTGTGTAATACGGGGTGAGCTTATTCAAACTGACAAAAAATGGAAGTGTGATGTAGTGGGAGTTGTTCAAGGCAGTTATTTATCCTAGAAGGCCCCATATTTCGGTTCTTTTTATCATTTACACACACACACACACACACACACACACACACACACACACACACACACACGTATATATATACAAGGGTTGACCAAAATAGTGGAAACCTGGAAACAATAGGTGTTACGCGCCTAATATGGTGTGCGAGCACCCTTGGCATTTAAAACTGCTTGAATCCTCCTTGGAATAGACGCATACAAGTCCTGGATGGTGGTAATTGGTATGTTGTACCATTTACCATTCGTCTTGCAGAAACTGCTCCAATTCCTTGAGAGACGCCGGAAGAGGATAACGGGATCGCACTCTGTTTTACAACACAAACCACAGGGGCTCAATGATGTTTAAGTCCGGTGATTGTGCAGGCCAGGGAAGGTGTGTCAATTCATCCTCATGTTCCACAAACCATGATTGAACAACTCAACTTCTATGAATCGGGGCATTATCATCTTGAAAGGTGCAACCCCCTGACGAAAACAATTTTGTGCCATTGAATGCACATGGTCGGGCAAAAGAGTGACATAGTCACTGCTACTGATCCGTCCCTGCAAGATGATAATGGGTCCTGCTGTAAACCACGAGATCATGGCCCAAACCATTACAGAACTGCCCATGCTCCACTGTAGGAAGGAGACAGTCTGGGTTGTAGGCTTCTGCGGGGTTTCTCCACACAAAACCCGTCCTGTGGTAAGGAATAGTGAGACACTTGTTGATTCATAGGAAAACAAACATGTTTCCATTAATCCGCAGTTCCCTTTCATGTTCCTGGCACCACTGTAGTCTCCGTTTCATATTCACCTGTGACACCAGGGGTTTTGCAATCGCAGCTCTGCCATAAATATTGTGCTTATGCAATTCCCTTCGTAAGATATGGGTCGGCACTGGGTTTTGGAGATGTGCATTAAGCTCAGCAGTCACTTTCGTCGCTGTGGTCTTCCTCCTTGCGATCACAATCCTCTTTAATGTCCTCCTGTCTCTCGCAGTGAGTTTGGTTTTCCTTCCACAGTTGTGTCTCGTAGATGATGTTGTGCCGTGAACATTGTATGCTGTCATAACCTTCGACACGGTACCTCTCGATACCCCCAATGCCTGTGCCACTATGGTTACCGACGCACCAACCAGACGGGGTCCTACAATCTGCCCTCTTTGGAACTCCGACAAGTCACTCATTGTGCCTTCACCTGGAACGAAATTATGCAAACACCGATTTACAATGCAATCACACAGACCTTTGAGACTTTACAAAACAAAATCTAGCTACATGTTCGTTTTACTCAAAAAGCAGCACATAACAAAGTCACTGTTTTCAGCTAGGTGTTTCCATTACTTTGGACAACCCCTGTATATACATATATACATTATTTACATACTTTATAGCCTAGCAAAAACACGAGTGTCGGAAAATTGCTGGACACCAGCTGGCAATGATGGGTCACTGCTGGCTGAAATCTGCCGCTCACAGAACAGCAGCGGTCCGTTGGTGGCTGCGCCATCAGTTGGCCCTGCAGCATCGCCGTGAATTCCGGGCCTCCAAGCAAATGCCATTAGTGGCCCATAGCTGGTAACCGAAGCAATCCCAAAACGGCCGCCCCGGTGGCGCAGTGGTCTAAGGCGTTGGCCTCTGATCATTCGTCCGTAAGGGGTCCGGGTTCGAATCCCGGTGAGGCATGGATGTTGTGTTTGTCTTACGGCACTGGCTCTCTCCCTTCCCTGGAACCAGTGACTCTAAATTAGGGACGGGCGACTGCTTATAGCCCATTGAGTTGCTCACGGTGGTCGTTAAATCTCAAAAAAAAAAAAAAAAAAAATCCCAAAACGAGGAGGAAGCAATAGGAATGCGCATGCGTAGAAGCAACGCGCGCTGTGCCTCTCATGGTACTAGTTAGTTGAAGACGACGCTATCGTCATCGTGTTATTTCAGTGGATGTTAAGAAAATATGTAGAGAGGCGAATTAATTTCTTAATGAAATGTCGCGTCGACGAAGAATGCCGTTGGAAGAAAAATTTATAAATAATTATTAATGAGCTTAAAGAGACAGTCAGTTACTTTCATGTATTTATAGAAACTCATTTCGTAGCAAAATTCCTGCAATGCCACACATAGAATCGAGAATACAGACAGCCATGAAATACAACCACTCCATTCCCATGAAAAACAATAAATAATTTCTGTGTAATATTTCGTTTTAACATATATGAACCGCTTGAAATAAAAGGCTCGAAAAAACATTAAAAAATCGTTATGTTGGAAAACAAAATGAGAATTATACGCGAACAAAATACATCCGTTATTTGAAATAAAAAAAGCAACGCTATGTGGTTATAAAGTACTCATCCATGGGTTGAATACACAGAACTGGAGGAATTCGCTGCTAAAAATAACGTCAAATAAAAATAAAATATCTTTCCACTTTAGACCAAATGTAGTTTCGGACTGCGGAAAGGAAAGACACAACGTTAAAAACGTAACAGAATGTAACATGAAGGGGTAAATATATTAATTAAACAATCGCCTTTGAAGACCACAAAGACAGCACAAAATTTTGAAAAGCGCTTTTTGGTTGGTACACTCGCTGAAAATGAGTGAAGTTCCCTTAAGGTAAATAAAAACAATCGTTACGTTGAAAAAATAAATTTATGAATTATATGAAACGGATATTTATGAAAAATACCCCGCAATATTGTAAAAATAAAAAGTGAACCATTTGTTTCACATCTCGCAGGAAAGAGGCTCTGCTTCAAGAAAAGGCTTGTGAGTGGCGAATAAGTGTAGTTGATAGAGAACCCGTTTCATAGGCAGCCCGTTTTTGGTTCGTTTCCAGCCAGATCCAGACGGGTGTTTTTCAGGACCTGTTGAGGAAACTTCCCCAGCGCCGCACCGTGCCGTAGTGCAGAAGTTTCGTAGTGGGAAAAAAAGTAGTTGTGCCTTTGGGCAACTTGAGTTATTAGTTTTTTTTTTTTTGTTTTGTTTTTTTTGTGGTTACTACTGGAAAAACTGGCGGACCAGATTCGGCAAGCCATCAGTTACCTCACGTTACTGCCTGCTACACTGCCGGGAAACTAGCGGACCACATTAGGCTAGCCACCGTTTATGGCACGTGCTTGCAGGGCCGCTTATGGCAACCACTGCCAGTGATGGATAACTGATGGCCCTGTTCTGGCATATGACAACTGATGGGGTGCCAACTGTTGGCCAGCTGCTGGCCCGAACTGCTGGCCTATGTGGTGGCCGCCGGGACATTTTTGTTGGCTGTTGGGCAGCGGCAACATGGTGCTGGGCCACTGCTAGCTTGAGTGCTGTCCCAACAATACTGTTTCTGATGTGGGGTTATATTCCATACAACGAAACAACATTACGCTCTGTCTCCGTGATATCTCTTGCACTCTCTGTGCCTCTAATGTCCTTTTCGTCTCTCCCCTCGCGAGCCTCTCCAACGTTTGAGGGTCGCATTGTTGACACCACGTAAGGAAGGTCACTTTGTTTCGGCCTCCAAGCATGTAAGAAAGCCTACAGAACATCACCATGTATTTAACAAGGAATGTTTTAAACGGTTTTTGTTAAACTTCTGAAAGTTTTTAACTTTCAAGAGACGTTTCAATGTCCAGCTGCGGGTTTGTAAGAATAAAATGTCCGTTCTCATACAACATACCTTACACTGCCGTTACTTGAACATATACAATTCACATACAAAAAAATCATATTGATCACTGTAAAGCAAATTTGAATAATACATTAATTGAATATTTAAATCATATTTAAATATTTATAAAGCCATCTCGTTCGCGGAGATCTTCAGAGCCATCGTTTAAAAATTTCAGTAATCACCTTAGAATGTAGGCAAACTTTTTCGTTTATATGGGGAAAATTATACGCAAAAAGTTTTCCTGGAATAACTTATCCAACGTAATAAGAATTTCATTTTTTAAAAACTTCGTTACTCCCAAAAACTCGTTCAAGTGAAACTTAGCTCCCAATTAGTGAGGTACCAAGAAGTCTTTAGAACTGATAGGGTACGAGTTTGTGCATAACATTTTTTGTAAAGAAACCTGATATGCACATCACTCATCGTCACAAAAAAACCGAGCACCAAGAAACACCCGCGCGAATAACACGAAACTCGGCGAATAGCTACATGGAAAGTAGACTTGTAAATGATTAAAGTTGCGTGCGATTCAGCATGACCGAGCGTCCAAAACCTGCGCTTCAATCGCAATCCTTGGTGCTTATAATTCGCCAAGCAGGGGTCTCCAAATTCGTGGCGAAGTGCACGGTAAGAGTCAGGTGAGATCCTTAAGCGAAAGACATGCCACTTGCCCAACAGTTCCGGTCGCTTAATCGATATGTGTCGTCGCAGACGCTTCAAGACTGAAATGTAATACTCAACATTGACAGTTATTTTGTGGAGGAACGGCATGATGGAAGACTCGCTCCTAGGCCCCAGCTGATTAGGTTTGGCGGATATTTTTCAGAGGAGGCAAGCCTGTGTGTTTTCAGACACTCTTTGCGCGCTTCGTGAGGGGGACGAAATAGTGGACCCATGTTTCATCGGCAGTTATTACTAAGTTTAGAAAGTTTGGATCCTTTGCAATCATTTGTTTCCGCTGATGACACACCTAAACTGTGGCTAACAATTGTTCTCTCATCAGGTGATTAGGTACCCATCTGGAACACGCACGATACAGCAGTAATTTGTCGCGTATATTGCAGAATACCGACGGTTTTAAAATATTTGTTGACGCCGTTATGTCTTCACACGTCATGCGTCGGTCTTCTTGCAGGTTTGCCTAACCAGTACTAACAGTACGCTCCGTATCAACATTTCCAGGTCTACGAGGCCTAGGAGCTAGTTCTGCCGACAAACGCCCTGTTTTGAAATCACGGTGCCATCTAAAGATCGTTGACTCACCGAACGTAAGCTTTTTTTTTCAATAAATCAACTGTTTCTGGAGCCATATTACCTAAACGATAGCAAAGTTTTATCGCACAACTCATTTCACTTCTTAACTTTGAATCACTCTCCTCCATAACTGTATGGCGAAATGCAGGCGTACGATAAACAGCTGCGCAATAACAAAACCAGAATTGTCTGCCACGTCTAATTACCTGTTGCCATAGATACTTTCTTAATTCAGTTGGTCGTCCGCTACGTTATTTTCCCCCTTCGGACTGTGCCAACTTAAAAAAAATCACCTCAGTTTTTATGAAGCGGGCTTTGTATAAGCCATTTAAAAACATAATTCTTACATTAAATGAAGGCAGGCGTAATATCGTAACTACAGGAGGAGAATGAAAATACTGCTGTACCGAGATTCCAAACCACAATATCCCAATGTCTGGCAGTGGAGCAGAAACCAATCCATTTTTGCACAATATTTTCAGTAATGCGTGTACCACAGAGATAGATAGAGAAGAAAAACACTCGTAGAAAATGGAACAAAGTTCGTCTTCCTATGTAATGTTAAACAATGAAAAGGGCTTTTATTCCACCGAACGGGGGGGTGGAGAGAAGGGGAATAACTACCAGACTCAATTCGTTCCGGAAAAGCAAATAGCACAGGACAGACAGAAAAGACTTGATTACTGCTAAACGATTAGAAAGAAGACAGTTCTTTAGGAAATAGTCCCTAGAAGACAAACATTGTGACGGAATTGGAAAACAAAAGCAAATGAAAACCACTGCAATTGGAATCAACTTAAATTTCGTGCGAAAGAAGGTAATTTTAACTACAGAAATCGGTCTCAAAACAAAAAGGATACGTAATGAAAGATATTAACACTTCCCTCTGATTTGCGAGTTTTCTTAATTAGTTTCGAAACATTTATTGTGCAAGATAAATTGTCGCTACTGAGCTCTGCGCAAAAACGAAATTACATTCTTTTGTCTTTCCACATTTTCTTAAATAAACAGCTCCTACTTCTGTTAATTCATTTAGTAGCATTCCTTAAAAGAGGAAACGTTCGAACAAACACACAAAAACGCTCACCTTTTCTGTACACTTTATGATTGTAAAACAAGCGGAGATTATATGTAATGATTTATTTTGTGTTCCAAAATGAAGTCGTATGTTTTTCTGAAAGACAGTGTTTTATTTTTTCGACCGACGAAATGCGAACGTCATTAAGGAAGTATCAGCAATGTATTAGGTGTGCAACTTAATTCTCGTCCACAAGCAAGACACGTTGACAGCAAATCGAATACGTACCTAATCATGGAAATAATCCCCGTCGTGTTTGATACATTTGAGCCATCGGTCAGGGAGCTGCCGAATGCCAATGCGGAAAAAAGAGGGCTGTTTCGAGTTGATAAATACTTGTGTGGACATCCTCGACAGAAGTGAAGCGCGTATCACTGAGGGGATGTTGCAGGGAGCGAAAGAGGAGATAATCCGACGGGGCGAAATCTGGAGAATGCGCCGGGTGGCACAAAATATCCCATCCCAAGTCGGTGTTCGTGTTTAAAGTCGTTTTCGCGGTGTGAAGACGCGCGTTATCCTGAAGTAACAGGACCGACCTTCTGCCCTTGCCGGTGTATGGCTTTTTCGCCTCCATTGCGTCACTCACACGAATGAGTTGCTGGCAATAACGCTCAGCATTGACCGTTCCACCAAGTTCGAGCAACTCATACTGTACCACGCTGATCCCACGATATAAACTGCAACAACTTACTGGCATGGATTTTCGATTTGACGGTACTGGTGGTAGGCTGACCTTGATAAACCCACGATTTGCGCCGCTTAGGATTATCCTAGAAGATCCACTTCTTCTCACAGGTCAAAATCTTGTGGAGGAAATCCTTCTTCTTGAATCCGGAGAGCAAGGACACAGCAACATAGTAGCGCCTAGACTTGTTCGCAGCTGTGGGTTGGTGGGGCACCCAACGGCCCTCTTTGTGAATCCGTCCAAGCTTGTGCAGGCGCTTTGCAATGGCTTGCTGTGTTACTCCGAGTTCCTGAGCGAGCTCTGACTGTGAGCGACAGGGATCCGCGACCAACAGTTGTTCCTGTTCCTTATCGTCAACTTTATGTGGCTGTCCTGTTGTAACGTACCAGGAGAGGAGATGTGACGTACCTGCCAGCAGGACGCACACGACATAAAGGCAGATAGGAATCAGAATACATGTCCGCGTAGCTTAATTGGTAGAGCAACTTATTCCGGAATGAGGGGACCCGGGTTCGAACCCCGGCGCGGATAAAAATGACGGAGAAATTCAATTCATTATAATGGCGCTCGAACTATCCGGATGACCCGACCGTTCAAAATCTCGCATTGGTGTGATGTTATTTCCACACCGCGAGATAGGAAAAATAAGAGAATCCTTTCTCCAGCACTTCGAAAAAAAAAATAAGGGGGAGATGATGTAACGTACCAGGAGAGGAGATGTGACGTACCTGCCAGCAGGACGCACACGACATAAAGGCAGATAGGAATCAGAATACATGTCCGCGTAGCTTAATTGGTAGAGCAACTTATTCCGGAATGAGGGGACCCGGGTTCGAACCCCGGCGCGGATAAAAATGACGAAGAAATTCACTTCGTTATACTGTACCTTCTGCATCACGGAGATCAAAATTTCCCTGTTAAAACCGCTGGAACTACTTCTTACACATACTGTAGGACGCAGCAGCCATAAGCAAAGCAGCACAGATCATTTTTTGGGCTTTCGCGGCGCATTTTTCCAGCTGAAACGTGAACAGTGCCTCAAATGTTGCTTCTTGAACGACATTGCTTTTACCGTCAACTCTCTTCCCTTCTGTCACTACAGCTGTGAGCGGTTACGGTTGCCTGCAAAGCTGTTGGATGGCGCAGCAATCAGCCATTATCGCACACAGCTATTTGGCATTTGCCGACGTTCTGTGATCGGTTGCGGTTAGGGGCCGAGAATTAAGTTGCACACCTAATATTTTTTTTAAAGTGAACAGTAAAAGAGAATTCACCCATGTGTCTTTTAATTTTTTTTTTATCAAAGCTTCTGCTTTCTAATAAATTTAGTCTTGTTTTACAAGATTTCGCAAGGCTCAAAAATATCTTCACAAGACGACTAACCACGAACAACCTCTTTTTTTACCCTTACGTTTTTCAGTAAAATGTTGGCATTTTAAAGAATCTTTTAAGTATCTAATGCAATAAAACTACAGGGGTTGGACAGAATAATGTGAACACCAAGCTCAGATACGTGCTTTTTAATGCAGCTGCGTACGTCACAGTGAACAAAGGCATCCACCACTTTTTGGTTATAATAGCTTTGTTTAGAACCTCAAGATCCTGTTTAAGTGTATTTAAAATGTCTTGTTGCAACATTTCTTTCAGGGTGACGACGAAATGAGCGCCCCAACGGACCGGGTGCATTTTTGGTGGCCAGCTAGTTGGTGCCTCCGTGACAACAGTCGCTAGGGTAGTGGGGGTATCGAGAGCTACCGTGTCTAATGTCATGACAGCATAGTGTTCGTGGGAAAACCTCGTCTGCTAATCACAAGAGCTGCCGGAAAACGACCCTGACTGGTAGAGGGTTGTAACCGTATAAAGAAGTCCACGACGCCGAAAATTAGTGCAGAGCTCAATCTGCATCTCCAGACCCCAGTATCAACGCAAACAGTGCGCAGGGAAGTGCATAAACAAGATGTTCATGGCAGAGCTGCTATTGCAAAACCTCTGGCGACCCGGGTGAATGCACAATGGCGACAGCAGTGGTGTCAGGAGCATACAACGTGGACTGCCGATGCATGAATGCGTGTAATATGGTCGCATGAATCCACATGCACACTCTTCTCCACCGCAGGACGTGTTTACGTGTGGAGAACACCTTCAGAAGCGTACAACCCAGACTGTCTGCTCCCATCAGAGCAGCATTGTGGTTTTGTCATTCTCTGGGCGGTCGTATCATGGTTTTCAGCAGGTCCCCTGATCCCCTTGAAAGGACGGATGACTGGCAGGGCGTATGAAACCATTTTGGCCAACCAGGTCCAACCAATGGCTCAGGCATTGTTTCCTGCAGTGGATGCCATCTATCCGGATGGTAAAGCCCCAATTTACAGAGCTCGGAATGTCCAATCATGGTTTGAGGAACATGAGGACGAACGTTCGCACCTTATTTGGTCTCCCCAATCACCAGACTTGAACATCATCGAGCCACTGGGGTTTGTGTTGGAAAACAGAGTACTTTCCTCCTGCATCTCTCAAGGAACAGGAGCAGTTTCTGCATGAAGAATGGGGTAACATCCCACTAACCACCATCCAGGACTTGTATGCGTTCATTCCAAGGAGGATTCAGGAGGTTTTGAATGCTAAATGTGGTTTCACACCCTACTAGGTACGTTAAACCTTCTTTTCCTACGTCTTCACATTAATCTGTCTAACATTTGTATGTGAGACAAGAAAATAGTGAAGAATCAAGTGAGATACGGGGATTACGGTTACGCAATAGAAAATCTATGTGCTTCATCAATCCATCGTATAAAATTGTGCCTTCAGACTTCTAAAAGAGAGATTTTCTAAACGCATACCAATCAGGTATGCGTTTAGAAACTCTCTCTTTAGCAGTCTGAAGGTACTAGTCCATTGGTGACACATCAGGGGACTTTGAAGGAATATCAGCAAAAGGTATAGACGTCTCTTATTTCATTTTCCCCAAGAAACAGAGCCGTAGATTTTGATATATGACTGGTACCCTTATCCTGATGGAGTTCTACTCTGTCAAGGTACTGTGGATAAAGGTATGGTGTTTTCTCTTTAAACATAGGAGTTAAAACATTGTTTTGGTAATATGTAGAATTGATTTTAACATTGTTTTCGACTTTTCTTAACTTTAATTTTCTATTATACGAGTAACCAGCAGTAATCATGAATCTTTTACTGAAACTTCCTTTGGATTCTTAGAACCAAGCTTCTAAGTCTTTTTCTATCTTTTGAGATAGTAAACCGACCATTTTTGTTACAGTCGTTTAGGTAGATCCACGCTTCTTTAATAGTCACAGTAAATTTCCATCAGTCTCCGGCTAAGGGATTTTCATAAAGAAGTCTGTGTTCTGCGCTTAGTCACGTGCTTAGGCAAAAGGCGATGAATATTATGTTTTTGGGCTTTTTCGGACTAAATCCTTTGTTCATTACCTTGTTTACAGTTGATACAGCGATTTTAACGACCTAGCGATTGTTCTTTGGGTCGGAGGATTTTCTTTTAAGACCAGAGGCCTTATTTTTGAAATAGTCGTAAAAGTTTGTAACCTCCTTCGGTATTCGTTTGGTGTTCTTTATCGTGTTAAAAGCAATGCTTGAGGTTTTCCCCCCTATTATTAACAATGTTGCTTATTTTACATTTAGAAATGCTAATTCCATGATTATCTCAGATTTTTTTACAACGGCCGTTCCATAAAAACTGAGAGTAAAATCACAAAATATATGTTCTTTTTCTCAAAGTATTTTCCCTTGGATGATATGCAATGGTCTCATCGCTCAGTCTACTTTTCAAAGCATGTGGCGAAGGCATTTTGTGGAAGCTGCTTTAGCGACCCCTGTACAGCTTGAATTACGTCATCATGTGTGTTGAATGTTGCTCCACGGAACTTCTCCTTTATTGTTGGAAACAATCAGAAATCGCACGAGGCGAGGGCAGAACTGCAGGCAGGCTGTGGCATGATTTCAACACTGCATTTCGTAAGGAACTGTTGAACACAAGCAGCAACATTGTGGGTGTGCGTTATCATGGTGTACGTCCACTTGCCCACCAGTTCCGGTCGCTTAATCGATATGTGTCATCGCAGACGCTTCAAGACTGAAGTGTAATACTCAGCATTGATAGTAATAAGTGTAGGAAAGGCATGCTGGTAGACTACACCTTTATGATCAAAGAAAATTATCATCATAACCTTCCCAGCTGATTTGGTTTGACGGACATTTTTCGGAGGAGGCGAGCCTGTGTGTTTCCAGAAACAAGTTGCGCGCTTCGTGATTGGTTCGAAATAGTGGACCCATGTTTCATCGGCAGTTACTACTGTGTTTAGAAAGTTTGGGCCCTTTGCATTCATTTGTTTTCTATCATGACACACCTGAATTCTGGCTAATAATTGTTCACACGTCAAGGGATGAGGTACTAATCTGGAACACACACGATGCAGCAGTAATTTGTCGTTTAGGTTGCGAAATGCCGACGGTTTTTATTAGTTAACGCTTCTATGTCTTCTTACGCTACTCATCAATCTTATTGCAGGATTGCCCAAACTGTGTTAAGAATACGCTCCCTAATAATACTTTCAGGTCGTACAAGACTAGGAAGGAGTTCTGCCAATCATGGTGACATCTAAAAAGCGTTGTAACCCAAACATTTATCTTTGTAAGCTTTTTGTTTCATTAAATCAAGTGTTTCTTGAACGAACAGTTTTGCCCAAACGATAGCAAAATCTTATCGCACAACTCATTTCACTCCTTAACTCTGAATCACTCACCTCTGATGGCGAAATGCAGACGTACTTTAAACAAGTGCGCAATAACAAAACCAGAATCGTCTGCCACGGCTAATAACTGTTGCTATAGATACTTTCTTCATTTTCCCCCCTTTGCATTGTTGCCAACTAAAAAAATACTCTCAGTTTTTATGGAACGGTCTTTGTAACTACAATACATGAATGTTTCTTTTCGTAATGAGCAAAAACATAACCGTCTATCCACAGCTTATTTACGTGCGCCATTTTCTTAGCAGACGATATTTAACAGCAGCAGGTGTTTCTTTCGTGTTCATCTAATATGCTGTTGCCAGTTTCATTCTTTGAAGTTCTTTTATTTTCAGTAATTTCTTAACAGAAATGTTCTAAAGATGTGTGAACACGCACTGTTGTTGAGTTGGAAGTGCTTTTAATATTTTTACTGAGACTAATGCTGTGATTTATGTTGGCTTCGACTTGCAGCACGTCATTCCAGAGGTAGCACGGCTAACTTGGGTATGATTGCAAAATCTCATGCGTTAGTTATTTGATTCAGTAAATACAACCCTCATATCGTGGAGATCACCGGGGGAAAATGTTATTAAATGCGGCAATGTGTGTTGTTTTTCTGCTCATCTATGAGGTTTCATTTCCATAACAAATTTTCCTGTATAATCCAAGGCACATTATTTGGCTCATTGTAATGAGATATGAGGAATCTAAATGAAAATAAGACGCGTAATGAATGCACGTAATTTGACCCTTACGACTCGAAGACGCCTAGAGCCTCTCTGGTGCTTATTAATAATGGATTTAGGAAAGAAATTTACTAGCTCGATTCCAGGTCTTTCGAATTTGCATATGATTCGGGGGATTATTCGCATGTCCACCCGCGTATGGCGATAAGCCAAAGTTTTAAATCAGTACTTTCGAGTGCAATTCAATATCTCGCTGTTCGGGGAAGTCCTCTTCGAATATTGTTAAAGCAAACGGAATGGAATACTGGCCCAAAGCTCAGGCTAATTAACTGAAAAGTTGTTCTTCGGATTTGGTTTCTAGGCTTGTTTCAGCTTTCATAATGATCATCGTGGTTCATTCTTCACTAGGGACTTTCGAGAAGCATTCAGTTCTTCACAGGATTTATAATTTAAGAAGCATCGATAAGAAATAAATTTTGCTCCGACAAGCGGTGGAAATTCCTCAGAGAATTCAGACATACTTTAAACTATCAGCAAATAAATTATTTTGGGTTTCTTTACGAGAGCGCCTAGAGCCTCTCTAGGCGTTTTTGGTTCGTTAGAAAGCAAAATTTTGGCTTAAAATTAAAAATGTGTTTTGGTTGAAAGATTTCCATTTTTTACGTTTTCCAACCGTAGGTTGAACAAGCGTATATGCTCCAGCTTTGTCCATCTGTCTGTCTGTCTGTCCGTCCGGACGATAACTTTCGTAAAAATGGTTCGATTTTGATGAAATTTTAGTATGTGGTACGGGACCATCTGGGGACGAACCCTATTGAAAATGGGCGAAATGGGGTCAAAGGATCCATTCCATCGCCCTTATACGCCATAACTTAAATAAAAATTCTTCTATTGCGACAAAACCTTAGTAAGTTGTTCCGGAGGTATACTGAACCAATTCTGTTGAATATCGTCAAAATGGGGTCAAAGGTCAGGACACAGGAGCGAGATTTATTCCACAGCCATTATCCTCATAACTTGAGTAATGATTTCTGGGATGTTGAAAAGCGTATCATAATCAATGCATTGCATGATTTTACTAACTTGTTTAGTTAATTATTAGTTTCAGTGTAAGTTAACAACAGACTAAGAATCAACTTCTCAAATATTTTTGCGAATACAGAAATGACAGAGATAGGACGATAACTAGAAACATCACTTGTGGATCCCTTTTTTACGCTTTCCAACCGTAGGTTGAAGAAGCGTATATGCTCCAGCTTTGTCCGTCAATCTGTCAGTCTGTCTGTCCGTCTGTCTGTCTTCCCATCCTCACGATAACTCGCGTAAAAATGGTTCGAATTCGATGAAATTTTCGTATGTGGTAGGGAACAACCTCGGGAAAAAACCATGTTGAAAATGAGCGAAATAAGGTCAACGGGCAGGACGTAGGAGCTGGATCTATTCCATTGTCCTTATGCGTCATAACTTACGTAACAATGCTTCGATTGCGACAAAACTTTATCATGTTGTTCCGGAGGTATACTGAACCAGTTCTATATAATATCATTGAAATGGAGTCAAAGGTCAGGACACAGGAGCGAGATATGTTCCACAGCCATTATCCTCATAACTTGAGTAATAACTTGAGTAATGGTTTCTGGTATGTTGGAAAGCGTATCATAATCAATACACTGCATGATTTTACTAACTGGTTATTTTTAACCGTGTTTCATTATTCTGCATACTTCTTAATACCAGTCATGTCAAAGGTTCCTGGAGAAACGAAATTGGTAAAAAAAGGATGTATCAACGGGTCAATGGGTCACTGGTCGGGTCAAGGTGTTGTTGGCCCGATTTCGACCCTGTTTCATTTCCATTTTATTTTTGAAAAGCAAAAAAAAAAAAAAAAAAAAACTTCAAAGAAAACTGCCCACTGTGGAATTTTGGGCTCGATGCTGATGCCCGCGAACTGAAAAATGATTTGTCATGCAATATGAAGAAAGAGTGTCCTCAGAAGGAAAAGTGTCTCTTCCTTCTGTGGGACAATGATAAAAACAACTTACACATTTTGAAAACTTTCAACTTATCATAAACTTGTGAAAATTGGTGTTTCCGTGAAACATATTCTGAAGCTGGATATGTTATTAAGAAAACAGCAAAAACTGAAATTAAACATACAACAAGTTGCCTAATTCAAAATATTTGACTGTATCGCCATCAAAATTAGGTGGAACAACCTTAACATTACTGCGCAGCAAACGTTTTGACTCTCGCAGATGTTTTGAAAAAATTAGGTTAGGTTTTGCAAATAAAGGACGACAGTTTCAATACTTCCTGTAAGTAAGTGAGTAAACTATACGTTCCTACAATACATTAATACAGACATTTGACGTGGACCAGGAACATCAAACAGAGGTCATCGCTCATTTCACGTTTGTAACTGAGTCACGGAAAAATTCTCATTGGCCGCCACTGGGAATGGAACTCAGGTTTTCCAGTTCCGCGCCGGATATGCTTCCACTGCACCACAGCGGCCTCGAATTCCTCCAGACTCACACACACTAACTGCCAAGCCAATTGGGTAGGTTGCTTCTTGGACCCCCGCACAATGCTGGGGATTCACCAAAGATGGTAAGCAGCAACTGAACAAATAATCAGAAGGCGAATGAATAATTAATACAGACATTTGACGTGGATAAGGAACAAGAAACAGAGTTCATCGCTCATTTCACGTTTATAAGTGAGTCACGGAAAAATTCTCATTGGCCGCCAACGGGAATGGAACCCAGGGTCTTACGGTTACGCGCCGGATATGCTTTCACTACACCACAGCGGCCTCGAATTCTTCCAGACTCATACACGCTAACTGCCAAGCCAATTTGGCAGGTTGCTTCTTGGAGCCCCGCACAATGCTGGGGATTCACCATTGATGGTAAGCAGTAACTGAACAAATAATTAGAAGGCGAATGAATAATTAATACAGCCATTTGACGTGGACCAGGAACATCAAACAGAGTTCATCGCTCATTTCACTTTTACAAGTTAGTTACAAATCGGGGTAGTTCGAATCCCCAGCATTGTACGGGGCTCTAAGAAGCAACCTGCCCAATTGGCTTGGCAGTTAGTGTGTGTGAGTCTAGAGGAATTCAAGGCCGCTGTGGTGCAGTGGAAGTATATCCGGCGCGTAACTGGAAAACCCTGGGTTCAATTCCCGGGGGCGGCCAATGAGAATTTTTCCGTGACTCACTTATAAACGTGAAATGAGCGATGACCTCTGTTTGATGTTCCTATAATGCATTTATTTGATTTACATTTAACCTAAGATACCAAACGAGGAGAGACTTTTTGAACGCCCTGTATATATGTTATAATTCAAAGCCGATTTGCCTGAGTCGGTTACAAGTCCGGGTCCAAAATGTCTGACCGGTTTCCAACTCTGATTGTCTAAGCCGGTTACAACTCCGGGTCCAAACTTTTTGACCCGTTTCCAACTCTGATTGTCTGAGTCGGTTACAAGTCCGGGTTCAAAATTTTTGACCCGTTTCCAACTCTGATACGGAGAATTGGTAGAAACAAACAGTTTATCTGAATTTCTGTAAGACGTTCCGTGCAACTTGTGGAGTGGCCTTATTGTGGAGTAAGATTAAACCTTTTCCATTAAAAATATAGTGGTTCAACTTCCATATCTCATTCTATTTGTCCAGTTGTTTTCCAATAGCATTTCTGAAGCAAATCCGCTTCAGCTATTTAATCCCAAAGAAGGTTGTACATACTACTTTGTGGACTAGTACCCATTTTTTTAACAGAGATAGCACTATGACTCAAAATTGGTTCACTTTCTTTATCTGAAGAAGTAAATAAACTAATTCAATTTTTCACGTAATTTTTCATAATAGCTCAACATCGAGTGCGAAATCGTTTTTAGCGGTATTGTTCGTCGACCAAAGTATCCCTTCACCGAAGGCCGTTTCATTGAAAATCTCTTGACCAATTAGAACATTTCGTCGAAGAGACTTTTTGCTGGAAAGGCCCATTTCACCGAAGAGCAGCTTCCCGGAAAAGCTCATTTAACAAAAGAACAGTTTTCGTAAAGTTCGTTTCACCGGAAGATGAATTTTCCTGGAAGGTTCATTTTGCCAGAAGTTTTTTTTCTCCGAAAAGTTCAGTTAACCAAAAATAAACAACAACAACAACAAAAAAAAACACTTCACCGAAAGACCATCTTGCCTGGAGGCCAGTTTAATGAATATTTCCTTTCAATGATAGAAAGGGCACTCTACCGAGTTGATTATATGATTCAACCGCCATTTTCTGAAAGTATTGCTTTCATCCTTCGGAATTTAAAACAATATGTCACTTTACCGCGTTGATTACGTCATTTAATGAAAGTACTGTTTTCACGCTCCGGATGTTCGAAAAAATTCACTCTACCAAGTTGATTATGTGATCCAAGGGTCATTTACTGAAAGTATTGCTTCCATGCTCCGGAATTTAAAAAAGTAATTCTATCATGTTGATTATATGATCCAAGCGTAATTTACTGAAAGTATTGCTTCCATGCTCTGGATGTTTATGAAAAGTCAGTGTATTACATTGGTTACCTGAGTCAAGTATCATTTACTAAACGTATGGCTTCGATGCACTGGGAGTTCAGGAAATGACATTGTTTTAATCTTTTGGCCTTGCTTTCTCGCTGAACTTTGTTCTGGTCGCATGTTTCGTGGTTTTGAGTCTCGTGGCTCTTTCGTTTGTAGTAAGGAGGCACATTTACTGTGTTTGTACTTTCTTCTAAAACATTTTTATAATACTGTGTACATATTGCAGCTTTTATTTTTTTCATTATTTAAGTAATTTTCAAAGTTATATATTACGTTTCATTTGTCTAAAGTCTTGCTGTGTCTCTCGGCAAATGTCTATAAAATATATATTTTTGTTTTTCGCTCTAGGACTCTGCGCTAGTTTTTCTGGATTTGTGGTCAATGTGTGCCAGATTTTTTTTCCTCTTGTCTTTTGGCTTTTGTATTTTTTTTCTTTTCGGCCTTGACCCTTGTTGAAGTTTTGCTCTGGTTGCATGCTACGCGTTTTGAGCCAGGTGGCTCTGCGGTCTCATTTCTTGGAGCTTGTGCATTCAAGTCAAGCATTTATACAATACTGTGTATATATCGCAACTTTTCTTCTTTTAAGATATTTTCCAGGTTTTGTATTACGTTCCATTTGTCTGAATTCTCCACGTGTCTCGCTGCAATAGTCAAAAACATTTTTTTTTTTGCTCATGGGCTCTGTACTAGGTTTTCCTGGTTTTGTGGACGATGAGTCGTTGTAACCCACAACGACTCATCGTGGGCCGTATATCATAAATGTATTGCTAAATTTTTTCTTAATTTTTACCTTTTCGTGGCTTAGAAGGTGTTTTTGATTTGTGGGGGTCATTTACCTGAAATACATTTATGACACAGCAGGAATCCATATTCAACTGGGTCTTTGTAGAGATGAGTTAAAGCTGTGTTTTGCTGGTCCTTGATGAAGCCGACGCTCAGCATTTTCAAAACTTTCTGCATTCTTGTATGTTTTTCCCTGCTTATTCGCAATGATGTATTTTTGTTTTTTTATGTTCTTTTGGCAGCCTAGTCTGGTCCTGCCTTGATAAAAAATGTTGAAACTTGTGATAAAATAAAAAGTTTCAACATTTTTCAAAGTATCATTAACTGTAATAAAGTTGAGAATTTTTCTATTATCATTTATTATCCATGTTGAATCTTTTATATTGTTGAAGATTATTTGTAGCTTATCCTGAAACACTTTTCCAGCTTTTTTATCAAAACATCTACTTCCACAAGTAATAAATCTGAATTTCAGAGGCACTTTGTGAAATTTGGGAACAGCAAAAATATAAGGCAAGACAAGCTTGAAATCCCGAATTTTCAATAATTTATGAAAGGCAATAATTTTTTCTAATAGTCAGTATATTCTAATTAGTAACCCTATTGTAAACAGTTTCATAAAGATTTGCATGTATTTGTATTTTATTTGTAAGAAATATTATTATTCCATTATGCTAAAATAAATATTTAATGAAACTGTTTACAATAGGGTTACTAATTAGGATATACTGGCTATTAAGAAAAATATTATTGCCTTTCATAAATTATTGAAAATTCGGGATTTAAAGCTTGACTTCCCCTTACATGTTTGCTGTTCCCAAATTGCACAAAGTGTCTCTGACATTCAGATTTATTACTTGTGGAAGAAGAAGTTTTGTGGAAGTAGAATTGTTAGCACATTTGTCAACAAAGGTTAGCACAAATTTGTCTTGTAATTTTTTAATTAAAACTTTGATTTTTTCCACTTCCTTATACAAACAGTGAAAATGTTTATCGACGAAGTAACACATCTTTTTTAATAGTGCATTTATCCACCGAAAGAAATCTTCAACAGAATGACTATATCACTCTACAATTTCGTAAGCAAAGCAGTGTAAATCTTTGCACAGACGTCTCTTGATAATTTACGTACACAATTGATTTGGAAGATTTCCGTACTGTTCTGGACCATTACTATTTGCGTTTTGACGAATCTATGAATTATGATAAAAATCATTGGGATGTTCTTTGTAGACTGTAAGTATTTAACAACTATATATATGATCAGAAGAATATTTTGGTACAAATTGTGAGTGTCCCTATGGGCACCATTTTTTCAAGTGTATTGGCCAACATGTACCTACATGCTTATGAAGAAAAATACCACCATTTAAAAGTCAGATGTTTTCGCTATGGTGATGATTTGATCTATTTTAAAACCAATATTGCAGACTTTAGACCTGAAGATATCTATCCCAGGGGTCTAAGTTTACTTACGACAAATACTGATATAAACGAGATTAATTTGTTTGACTTACAGATAGAGTTTAAGGTAGATCAACCAGAACTAGATATTTTTGATAAAAAAGAATTGTTTGGCTTTGAACAAAAAGATGCAGTCATTGGTCCTTTAACCTTTAAGAAATGTTTTCCGTAATTTGATTATTTCACAAATCTTGGGAATTACGCGAATATGTAATAAGAAATATTATATTATTAAACAACTGAAAAGATTATATTGGAGATTTTTAAATAATGAATATCCAGATGCCTTCTGTAACTATCATTTCAGCAAACTATTAAAAACATATGAACCACTTACTTCATTACGATTAAGATTTGGTAAGATCAATAAACCAGAAGCCCATCCTTACTAACTTTCAGGGCTACATAAAAACTGTATTTTCTTCCGAGGTGCCCCGGAGCATTTAACCATTCTTTCTTAGCATACATGGTATGTTTTACAGAGAGGAAGGACAACTACACTATTCTGTATAATTCTGAACGTACCCTTCACCTACACATTAACTTAATGATGAACTCTACAGGTGGATAGCCACGGTAAATTGTGCAGTCTTCGATGATTGTGCATTCTTCTATCACCGGAGAACCGGACTAGGCTGCCCTCTGATGCTGCCCTTGGCTACATTTAATGGACGCTCCCTATCTTCTGATTCAAGACTCCCTGAATTGGAGGAGGAACTCGAAAAGATCAACTGGGACATTGTAGTACTAAGCGAGGTAAGAAGAAGAGGAGAAGAGCTCGTTGAACTGAAAAGTGCACATCTCTTTTACTATCATGGGGCAGATACTGGCAGAACTAGTGGTGTTAGATTTATAATAAACAAATTACTGAAGGAACATAATCTGGACGTTGACAGTTCCTCGGACAGAACTGCACGACTCGTTATCCATATCTCGAGAAGATACCAGGCCCAGAATATTCAAGCTTATGCACCCACCACAAGTCATCCTGAAGAAGAAATTGAAGAATTTTACGAGGAAATTCGGAATCTAAATAACAAAGGCAAACAGCACTTGAAATCATTATAGGTGATTTCAATGCAAAAGTAGAGCAACAGCGACAGAATGAAACTTCGGTTGGTAAATTCGGTTATGGGAATAAAAATGAACGTGGAAATACTGTCGTACAGTTTGCAGAGGCAGAAAGGTTTTTCACCATGAACTCCTTTTTCAAGAAAAAGCCACACAGGGAATGGACATGGAGACATCCGAATGGTACGACAAGTGAAATTGATTTTATTATGTGTAACAAAAAATTCGTCATCGAAGACTGCAGTGTTCTAAACAAGTTCAACACAGAGTGACAGTAGAATGGTGAGATGTAGGATGCACCTCAACACAAAACTCGAACGTGGCAAGCTCATAAGACAAACAAAATGTATTGACATAACCAACCTTTAAAAACGTCATAATACCTTCAAGTTGGAACTGAGGAACAGATTCTCTGCTTTAGAAATCCTAACATCAGAAGAAGTGGATATTTCTGAAGTTAACAAATAACTCACCAAGGCTCTTATGGAAACAGAAACAAAAATAGGTGGTACTGGGAATACGTTACATACGAAGAAAATTTCAGGAAAAACATTAATGTTGATGCAAAAGAGAAGGGAGATAAGGACAAATAAAGATGTAACTTCCATCAGACGGGCATTTCTTTAACCTGCAGCCATGACATTCATTAAATTAAATGCCTTGCATTCTTCTGCTGAACTTACGGGAATCATTTCCATGATATTTCTTGCTTCAATGATACTTTTCAGTACTGTTTTTCATGCCGGTGCATCTTCCAGCAGAAATTTGATTCACCCTGAAAGTTGGAAAATATGTAGCATAGAAAGTTATCATAATACTTTTTCCAATAAAAAAAGCGCGCGCCAGAGAGGGAAAGAGAGCGGGAAGCATCCACATTTTTTGTTTCTTTCCCAGTATTTGAATTGCATGGAAAGTACAGTTGACCTTCATCCAGCGCTGGATTGCTAATGGCTAATAATGATGAAAATGGCATCAAATCAGGAAAAAGGTTCAAAACTAGAGGGCCTTCCTGACAATTATTGCACTTGAAAAAACACAAGTTATAACGAAGTAAATTTCTCCGCCATTTTTGGTCTACGCCGGGACTCGAACCCGAGGCCGCTTATTCCGGAACAAGTCGCTCTACCAACTGAGCTACGCAGACGAGTATTCTGATTCCTATCTGCCTTTATGTCGTGTGCGTCCTGCTGCTCAGTTCCAAAACCCAAGTTATAACGAAGTAAATTTCTCCGTCATTTTTGGTCTACGCCGGGATTCGAACCCGCGACCGCTTATTCCGGAACAAGTCGCTCTACCAACTGAGCTACGCAGACGATTATTCTGATTCCTATCTGCCTTTATGTCGTGTGCGTCCTGCTGGCAGGTACGTACCAGATGAAATTACGTGTTTCTTCCTTTCGAGGATTGACGACCTTAGTGAGTATCCAAAGCTGAAGTACTTGTCCAACTTTAATTTAGGGCCGATGGTTCTAGAGAAGACGCAGAACCAGCATTATGAGAAAAGCACATCATTCATGCATTATCCCTGTATCGAATCCAAGCCCAAAATAATCAGAATTCTGCTTCTCTGAGCTATGCCTTAGCATAATTTTAAACCTCCTGGGAAATTATCACCTCAACGCAATAGCATGAAACAAGAATTTTTATTATTATGCACCTTATAAAAACGGAAACGAAGATATCCACAGATCAACGGACCGACGTTTATACGAGACAACAGGATTAACACATCATTATTTCCCCAAACGTGTTGTTCATAATGATGTTGTAAAAACATCTCACAACTAGTCCCCTTGCAATAAAAATCATCCACTTAAAATGACTGTATGTTTCTACATATAATCCGCAGACAGCCTAATTCAGAAAGAAAAGTCGCCCGCATAATCCGCATCTGCGATGTTGATCCTGAACAGCAGTTCCTTTTTTGAGTAAAAAAATGCCATGTTTTTACATCCCATTCAGTTTCTCCAGTTATTTGTAATAGCATTCACTTTTCAACTTATCCCTTTGGAAAAGAAATTACACGTGCGAAACATATCATAAAATAATCCTTAAAACTGAGACAATATTTCTTTCGTCGCGATTTACAGTATGACCTAGCAGTCCAAAGAAATAGCAATTAGATATCATATAAAAAATAATAACTGCTTACTTTCTTGTTTTCGGGGTTTAACAACCACCGTGAGCAAGTCGACGGGCTATTAGCAGTCGGTCGCTCCGGTGGAGCAGTGGTCTAAGCGATGGCTTATGACCATTCGTCCGTGAAGGGTTCGAGTTCGAATCCTAGTGAGGCATGGATGTTGTGTTTGTCTTACGGTACTGGCTCTTTCCCTTCCCTGGAGTCAGTGGCCCTAAATTAGGGAGGGACGACTGCTTATAGCCCACTGAGTTGCTCACGGCGGTCGTAAAACCTTCAAAAACAACAACAACAAAAATGAGCTGTCGCCCGTCCCTGATTTGGGGCCACTGGTTCCACAGGAGGGAGACAGCGAGTTCCGTGCTAAAATCACAACATGCATACCTCCACGAGATTCATGCATACCTCCCCGAGATTCGAACCTTACCCATCTTCGACGAATGGTCAGATGCCAGCGCTTAGACAACTGCCCCACCCGTGCTGCAAAAAATAACTGTAATTTTTTTATGCTTTTATGTTAGTTTTAAACAAATAAAGAGCAGAACTCACGAGGTTTTTCAACATTACTGCATTTCGTAGTTAAACCTGTGAACTTAGAACATGTGACATCGAGCTTACCACAGCACGTGATCGTCGGCGAAAGCAAATAATTCTGCCTTCGTTGCATTGTAATAGAAAAAAAATGAGATTTGCGACTGAGATTACTTAAAAATCAAAGCGCAACAAAACCTTTTCTTTTAAAGTGGCATATTAAACCCCTTCAGATTTATAATCCACAGAACCTTTATTTTTAAAAATTTTCACAGATAATCCGCGGATTATGCGACTAAAAGAACAGCACATGTCCTTTAAAAATGCTAAGCACCATTACATTGTCACTCATTTTTCAACATGCAATTCACCTTTACTTCAAAAAAAAAAAAAAGGAGAGACGCATGCAATATACACAAAATAATCCCTAACTCTGAGAAAATATTTCTTTGTTTTACAAAATATAATAGTTTCTCTCATTATGTTGTAGAAACATTTTCGGAAAAGTCCAAATAACTCTATTTTTCTCTCAGAATAAATAAATCCTCTTTAAGGGGCTTTTCCTGTTTTCTTTCCATTTCCAGTAATACGTATTATTGATTCTCAGATTACACCGCTGGGAGATATTGCTTCTCTGTTTCTTTTTCTTTGTTTCTGTGTGTGTGTGTGTGTGTGTGTGTGTGTGTGTGTGAAGCTCTGGCAACGCCTTCCATGTTATGCACCGTCTTTACAATTTCTTGAAAATCTCGTGTTTTGGAAGCTTTCGGTGATAACGTTTGTACGGCATTTGAAGAACTTTAAAGGATTCTTTAACAGGCGGGGGATCAGGGCAGAAAATGAAGAACTAGAAATCATTTCTCCTTTTCCTTTCACTTGAAGTACAAAAAAACTGCGATATTTTGAATGGAGAAGAAAAAGTCTTCAGCTTTGTGTAAACGAAATCTACCCCTAGTCTCAACAGATTTTTGGTATGCTTCACCAAAAAGCCGAATTTTTGGTTTTTGTCATTTACCAATTCGGACGTAATTCTCTTCCCTTCAGCACGAATCATGGAAAATAAAAAGCAGCGTGCATGCATTTGGCACGACGTAAAAGTTCTTCTAGAAAAACATCTTTCTTCCGATTCGTGTAAGCTTTTTCAAGACTTTTTTTTTTACCTCTTTTTGCGTTTCGTTACGTAATTTTCAAAATAGATGCAATAAATTTACATTCCTCGTTCCATGACTTTTCAAATTTTACAGATCAGAATTCTTTTTCGCGCATCGGCTATCTCTAACACTGACTAACACAAACCAGATGCCGCAAAATTTTGCAGATTAATTTTCTCCCCCTCTTTGTCGGGGGTTACAGACAATGTGTATTTGGAACTAAATCTTCGCCATAAACCTTCACATTTTACTCTGCCAGCTTTCACATCCAGCACAGACATTGGGCTAGACTGCCACTCAAACTTTTTTCGAATATCCAATTGTAACGTATACTCTATATTCACTTTCCTTTTGATTTTACTATCTCTGGTTATTTTATTTTACTATGTAAATTATCTTCCTACTGAACGGAATATTATTTCACCCGCTGAATGAGATCTGGCAATGAGTGTAAGTCATGACGTGGTGGTAGCTCGTATATAGGCGCGTTCATCGAGACGAGAGGAGAGTTGTGTTGTTGAGAGGTTGCGTTGTGTTGTGTTGTAGAGAGGTTGCGTTGTGTTGGAGTTGTGTGTGCGTACTAGAAGAGGAAAGTTTATTCATTATTATGTACAAGATATATGAGTGCTTTAGATGACCAAGAGTCTTATAATAAAGAAGTTGCTGTAAGTTAGTCTTTCTCAATTCATAGTTTTTGTCAGACCTCTGTCTAGCTGTTAGGTTTATGACTTTGATTACTTAATATAAATAACCAGCGTTGAGACTTTGTTTAAGTTCATAATTAACGAGTAACAACACCCTTTTGGGAATTCATTAGTTTGAAGCTTAGAGCATTATTCATTCATAATAATTAGCTTAGCAAAAAGGAGTATTAAAGCTAATTCATTATAATTGGCGCCCGAACTTTTCTCGAACACGAGATCCTGACTATTATTACCCATGGCTTCTTTACCTGCGACAACTTCAAATTTCCACCGTCCGGCAAGTCTCGAGGGTGATGGTGTTTTTTTGGACAATTTACGCGAAGCCTGTGGCTCTGACTTGGATATGAATGATCTGCACATACCCAAGCATTCTTCACCATTTCGGAATGCACCTGCTTCTTATCACTCTGAGTCGCGGGTCGTAGCTGAGGGAATTCAATCCTCTCAGCGAAGCAGAATGCTTGCCCATTTCGTGCCGCATGCAGGAACAATTTATTTCAATGGTTTGGAGGGGTCTTTAAAGTTCCTTGAAGATCTGGAAGATCATTTTGATCTCTATAATATTCCGGAAGACTGCAAGGTCCAAATTGCCGGAACTTGCTTGAGAGATACCGCCAAGACCTGGTATCGGCAGTGGCGAGGGTCGAACCCGGATTCTCATTATGAGAATTTCCGTGCAGAATTCTTGGAGGTCTTTCCTTTCGGCCTCAGTCGAGCTAACCTTGCTCAACAGCTGTTTTCTCGTCAGCAGGGTCCCAATGATAGCCCTGTTGCATTTGCGTTGGAGACTACACGCTTATATAATCTATGGGATCCACATGCCAGTCATGTTGACATGTTGGAGACCCTCGTACAGCAGCTCGACCCATTCTTACAAGATTTTCTTGAGGTTCGACACCCTACCACTATTCATGAATGCCTTCGCCTCATACGCACGTATGAAGAGCGACATGGCAAACGTGCTTCAACTCACCATGCTCGGGCACCCCGCGAGGCTTATTCCGAAAACCCTCAGCGGCATAATAGACAAAACTTTCAGCGCGAGCATACACAAGTGCCCACCCAAGCTTCATACGTTCCACCACACAGAAGAGTGGCGAACCAACAACGAGTTTCGGAGCAAGCTTCGGGATATCGTCATAATGCACAGTATGCTCGACCCCGTTCCACTCAGCAGCATTCGGAACGTTATCATGCTCAGGGCAATAATAATTTTTCTGCCCGTGCTGAGGGCAGACGTAACGAATATGAAAATCTCAACAGACACGCGGAGTTCCCGACGCAGGGTTCACACAATTTTCCTTATCGTGAAAATTTTCCCGATACCCGGCAGGGTCGAGGTTTCCGACCACATGATAACACCACCAGAATTCCTTTAAACTTCCACAGGAAGTAGACGAAGGGTCGGTCCTTCTTCCTGATACCAAACATTCTGACCCTAAAACAGTATTAGTGACTGTTCAAACTTCTCAGTTGCCTGATGTATTTTTGACACTTGAAGACGTTATTGTCGAGACAAAGTTCGACACTGGGTCTGAGATATCAGCCCTAAATACAAAGTTTTGTAATGACGTTTTTTCTGCGATACACGTTCAGCCTGCAACGCAGTATTTGCGAGGTGCCAATAATGAAATCTTCAGTATCGCAGGAACTGTCACATTATCTTTAGGGCTGGGAAAAGCTCGGTTTACACATTCTTTCCTGCTTATAGACGAGCTACCCGTGAAATGTCTCATGGGTATGGACTTTATTAACAAGTTTCAAATAACTTTGAATTTTGTGCAACATGTGATTTCCTTTCCGGAACCTGTCGAAATGATTCCGACGGTTCCTGTAGATATTACGAGTTTATTGTTGAGTGACCAATTGAATGAGGGGCAACGAGACCAGCTTTCTCTCCTTTTACAGGAAAGCCCTGGTTTATTTTCGGATCAACCTGGTTTCACACAGGTGGTTTATCATGTTATTGACACTGATGGTTCGAAACCCATTGCGACGAAACCTTACCCTTGTGCTCCACATAAAAAACAAGAAATGCAACGTCAAATTGCTGAAATGATTAAGCAAGGCATAATCAGGGAATCAACAAGCGCCTGGGCTGCTCCTGCCTTCTTGGTTCCAAAGAAACAACCAAATGAATTTCGTTTCGTGACAGATTTTCGCAAACTCAACCAAGTCACAAAAACTATCAATTATCCACTACCTGTCATGTCACATATTCTAAATGACTTGTCGTCAACCAAATGGATGTCAACTTTGGATTTGGCGAGTGGATATTGGCAGGTGGCAGTACATCCGGACTCGGTCGATAAAACAGGCTTTGTGACTCCTTTTGGGGCCTATGAATATTTACGTATGCCTTTTGGTTTAGCTTCTGCACCTGCTACTTTCCAAAAGCTTATGGACACGGTTCTCAGACCTGTCCTGGGTCCCCATGTGCATGTCTATTTGGATGATATTATTATAACATCAGAGACTTTTGACGAGCACCTTTTTTCTGCTCAAACAGGTGTTCCAACTTATATACAATGCTGGCTTGACGTTAAAACCTAGTAAATGCCAGATAGCGCGGGACGAGATAGTATATCTGGGGTTGAAAATTACTCCCCATGGTTTATTCACTGATAATGAAAAAATTAGGCCTATTGTTGACTTTCCTCGGCCTAAAACAGCAAAAAAGAACTATCCCGTTTTCTGGGAATGACCGGTTGGTATCAGCAGTTCGTCCCCGCTTATGCTACAATATGTGAGCCGTTGTATGCTTTAAAGCGTAAATACAAGAAGTTTATTTGGACACCTGAAGCTAACGCTGCATTCGAAACACTGAAGTCTGCATTGACTCAGCCTCCGGTGTTGGCTTTCCCGGATCATACTAAGGAATTTGATATTTATACTGATGCATCCGGAGTTGGTCTTGGTTGCGTTTTGTCACAAGCTGGGCATCCAATAGCTTTTGCGTCTCGTACTTTAGCCAAAGCTGAACGCAATTATTCAGCTACGGAACGTGAATGTCTTGCTGTTGTGTATGCACTGAATAAATTTCAATGTTATCTTAATGAATTGACAGTTAACATAATTACGGATCATTCTGCCCTTCAGTATTTAAATTCTGCTAAGCACCTATCTCAAAGACTTATGAAGTGGGCTCTGAAGTTACAAGAGAGCAATATCAAAATTTCGTATCAGCCAGGTCATAAGAATCAATTACCGGACGCATTATCTCGCGTTCCGATTAGTGGGGTCCCCACAGAAACTACTCCTGGATGTCAGCCTTTACTTCTGATAGCTGATATCACATCCAGAGAGCAAATAATGGCAGAATTAATAAATGATCCAGATTTTGGGGATATTTACAATTTTTTGCTTGCGGGTTCGCCCCTACCAAGTGATCCTTCTCTGGCTGGAAGGTCACAACATTTTGAAGTAATAGAGGGTCTTCTTTATTATACAAAGTCTCGGACTACTAGGGCAGAGTTTCGCCCATGTATTCCGCGAACCCTTAGAATGGCTCTTTTAAATGAATTTCATGACAAACCTCTTGCAGGCCATTTAGGTATTCGCAAGACCCGTTGTAAATTGCGGGATGTTGCCTATTGGCCTGGAATGTACCAAAGTGTGCTCGCATACGTTCAATCATGTCACTTGTGTCAGATTAATAATTACCGTAATGTAAGACCGGCCGGTCACTTGAAATCTAGTTCAAGTTCTCATGTATTTGATATTATTTCCATAGATTTATTGGGACCTTATCCATTATCTGTTAAAAATAAAGCTCGTTATGTTTTAGTACTAACTGATAATTTTTCTAAATGGGTTGAAGTTTTTCCCATTAAAGCCGCTACGGCTGAGATTATTTGTAATGTCTTAGTTAATGACGTATTTTCTAGATGTGGTGCACCTAATAAAGTAGTTTCGGATAATGGTCCTCAATTTATTTCTGACATTTTTGAAAGAATGTGTGCGAGATTACACATTAAACATAAATTCATTTCCCCATATCATCCCCAGAGTAATCCTGCGGAACGTGTTAACCGAACGTTAGTGAAAATGATTGCGACTTTCGTAATGGACCACCATGAAAGATGGGATGACCATTTAGAACTTTTTGCGTTCGCCCTCCGCTCGTCTGTCCACGAGTCTACTAAAATTACTCCTGCAGAACTTTTTCTGGGTCGCAAAATTAAAACCCCTTTTGAAAATTTAACGGGGATTATTGACGAACTAAATCAGCGACCAACTCCGCAATCAGTACACATCATGGCAGAGAAAGCTCGTGTTGCAATGCTAGGAGCACAAGCGGCTCAAGCACGATATTATAATTCTAGGCGTAGGGAACCAGATCTTGTCGTTGGAGATCTCACTCTCGTGGAAACGCACTTCCAGTCTTCTGTTTCGCATACTTTAGTGAAGAAATTTGCACCCAGCTACGAAGGTCCATATCGGGTGGCAAATGTCTTTGACAATAATATTGTTCTGGAGAAACCGAACAACCATTTTCAATATGTACATGTTGATCAATGTCGCAAATATCACGAACGGAATATCGATTTCATTATCAATCCTACTCAACCTTCTGTTCCACAGACTCAAGAATCTATATCTCATGTTCAACCACCAGAAATTGTGGACGAACCACCGAACATTTTTGACGAATCACCAGTGATTTTTCCTTCACCCTCCTCCTCCAGACGAGTTTCTACAACCGCAACCTGATTCTCCCGTGAGACAAAGGCTCGATTCGAGTTCGTCGAATGCTAGTATCGTTCCTTTCCCTCCAACCATTGCCAAGACTATTGCTGCGCCGTTTCCAGCTCACTCCTGCATCAACGCGGGATACTTCTTCTTCGAATACCTCATCGGAAAGTATTCCTGTGGGCAAATCTAAACATCGCCCTGCACGACCGCTGAATTACAGCAGCGACTCGGAGGCGTCGGACATTTCTGACCTATCAGTTATGAATCCTACTTTTAATATTCCACACCGTCCAGCACCACCAAAAGCTGGGCGCAAACGTGACTTGTCTCCCCAATCTGCTTCGCCGCAACAGCGACGAAAGCAGAAATCTTTGCATCCACCCGGGTTTCGCCCCTGGAACCTCCGTTCAGGGCAAACAGGGCCGATGCCTGCTACTACTATCATGCCCCGTGGGCGTAAACGAAAGCGAGCGATGTGGCCGGAGACACGTCCGTCCAAAAAGATACTGGAAGGACACAACGGGCCCCAGCACCAAGGGACTTCATATCCAAAGCCTGGGGGAGCCCGTTCCTATCAGCCGCAGCAGGGATTTCCGGACCGCCAGTCTTCAGATGTTCCTGACCGTTCTTCTCAGCAGCAGGGATTTCCGGACCGCCGGACTTCTGACGTTCCTGACCGTTCTTCTCAGCCGCAGGGATTTCCAGACCGCCAGACTCCTGACCGTTCTTCTCAGCCGCAGGGATTTCCAGACCGCCAGACTCCTGACCGTTCTTCTCAGCCGCAGGGATTTCCAGACCGCCAGATTCCTGACCGACAACAGACCGAAGTTCCATTACCATCCCGGAAGAGATCCAAGCCACCTGATTTCACCAGTCCCATTAGGCCTGGAAAGCGTTATCGCACTAGAATTTTTTTATGCGTCCTCGAGATAAGTAAGTTCTCGTGGACAGGTTCTTTTCTCAGTTTGTTGTTTTTCCTGCACGACCAGTTGGCGTGTCAGAATTTCTTTTTTTTCGTGTGGGCCTATGCATTCTTTTTTTGTGTATATATGTGTGTTTTTTTATATTTCTTCTATGTCCATCTACTAATCCACTTTTTTTTTGTATATATCTATGTGCTTAGGGGTAAAATAATAAAATTGTTACTGTTAGGCAGCTCCAGGTAAATTTCGCTGCTGATACAGTTGTTCTGTATTTCAACGAATGAGGCGCACGTAATTTGAAATTAAAAAAGTGATTCCTGCTAGGCAGAATAAAAGGAAAATATGCCGATGCAGGTTTGGTTTGTTCTACACTACAAATTTCACAGTCGAATACAGATTCGTAAATTGTCATGCCAAGTTGATAATGTAAATACGGCTACCACCAAACAAATCAAAAAAGAGATCGAGAAACGTCAATCATCGAAATGTAAGACTTACACTCCAAAATTGATAGGTTTTTCGGACATAAAAAAAAGAAAAAAAAGAAGAAAAAAAAAAAAGAAAATTAAGGGGGAGATGATGTAACGTATACTCTATATTCACTTTCCTTTTGATTTTACTATCTCTGGTTATTTTATTTTACTATGTAAATTATCTTCCTACTGAACGGAATATTATTTCACCCGCTGAATGAGATCTGGCAATGAGTGTAAGTCATGACGTGGTGGTAGCTCGTATATAGGCGCGTTCATCGAGACGAGAGGAGAGTTGTGTTGTTGAGAGGTTGCGTTGTGTTGTGTTGTAGAGAGAGGTTGCGTTGTGTTGGAGTTGTGTGCGTACTAGAAGAGGAAAGTTTATTCATTATTATGTACAAGATATATGAGTGCTTTAGATGACCAAGAGTCTTATAATAAAGAAGTTGCTGTAAGTTAGTCTTTCTCAATTCATAGTTTTTGTCAGACCTCTGTCTGGCTGTTAGGTTTATGACTTTGATTACTTAATATAAATAACCAGCGTTGAGACTTTGTTTAAGTTCATAATTAACGAGTAACAACACCCTTTTGGGAATTCATTAGTTTGAAGCTTAGAGCATTATTCATTCATAATAATTAGCTTAGCAAAAGGAGTATTAAAGCTAATTCATTATACAATGTCTTACCCTCTAATTATGTTCATTTTAATAAAAAAATAAGGCACAGAAAGTTTTCAGACAACTGGTCAATAATTAATAGTGGCTGAATGCAGTCGAACATTTTAATGCGTTTCGACATATACAGTGTATATTCGTAATGAAACCTTACAACAAATATTGCGGATTACAACAAGTATATTCATTTTATCGCATTCCCTGAACAATTATTAGTTTATCTGGGTTGGGGTACTGCTAGCGATGCTTTTCAACTACTTGCAGAAGGTACTGCTTCTTTGTTAGTTAATACAGCGTTAAAAGGCTGTATTAGCGAAATGCCCCGTTCTGCTGCATCGTTAAAAATATTGAGATCCTTGACCTTCCGTTTGCTTTAATTAATTATTCATCTTCCTCCCAGGTGCTAGGATCAGCTTGAAGAAAGTTATCAGAAACATGCAAAGCCACGAACAGTTTCTTGGTGTTTTTTGTCACTAAGTCTAATAGCTTTCTTTCTTTGGTCTGCTTTCCTCAAATCTTTTTCTTCGAGGAACAGGATCTTCCCCCTGGTTTGTCTCAGGATGTAACATGGCAATTTTCATCTTTACGGACACTGTTTCATCAAAAAGAATTTCACTCAAATACCACAAATGGCCACAGGAGCGTTTGATTGCAGCATTTGCAACAGCTTCATTTGTGGTCTTTTATGAGACAAGATTGTGTAGGTGTTCAAGGTCCATCCTTGGAGCAAGTGCAGCAGCTGGTGCGGTAAACCACGATTCTTCGTGAGTTCAACTTGTTTGTTTGTACATGTACAAACAAACAAGTTGAACTCACGAAGGCCGAATAGTTCTCGAGCAGTTATCTGAAACTGAGATCGAAACAAGTATATCTTTGAACTGTAGATCAGTTTTGCCACCATCTACCTAGCTCTGTGATAAGCACCAGGAAAATGTATGGAAGAATCATCTAGTGCAAGTGCATCCCAGAATAACAGCAGTGAGAGTTGTAACAGTTCTTTATAATCATTCCTGAGGTGGCATTCGCGCAACTATCCAGGAATGAAAGTAAATAAGCTTGTTTTAATTTGTTTTTTTCGACAAGCAATAACTTCGTCTTCTAGACCCGACTAATAAACATCTTTATTAAGCTGACTCCAAGAATTTGAAAACCTCTGGAAGAGTTGGATGTTTGGGCCACTGAAAGGCCCCATCCGTTTCAGTTTATCATAAACACTTGCAAATATGAGTTCAAGTATATGGGGTCGTCAAGCCAAGCTCACATGAGGTCTGTTTAGTTTCTGCTCCAGCAAGGTACATGCTCCGCCTTTCAAACCTGTATTGATTACCGCAATGTCCAATGACATAAAATGAATTCTTTCAATCAAATTCCAATCCTGAATTAATTTGAATACTACAGTTTCTTGCACTATTCCTGTCCCATTCCCATTTGAGAGTTTTGGAGCACCCAGAAGTTTCATAACGCCATCCCCAGACACAAGTACTGCTAGGTGATCAATAGGCTCCATGGTGGTCAGAGCATGGAGTATTTTCCCATCGCAGTGTATAGTATGTGGTAGATCGGGAACAAATGAAGTTTGTATTTCTGCTGTTATGGCTTCTCTGTGATTTCTCCGTGCCCGTCTGATGGACTCTTTGTTCAGAGCAATTTTTTCAAGGTTTACACCCAATGTATGAGCAGTGGCTGTTAGGACATACGTAGCTTTCCTGTCACTTATTTTGCCTCGGTCTAATGCAAATGTTAACTCAGGACTGACAATGTTGGAAGGACTGGGCTTTTAGATTTTTAACGGATAGAATAACTTGCTGTAGGTATAACTGTATCGCCATTTGAGTAACTATTACTTTCAGTACTGCTGCTCAAATTCATTGATGAGGGCTCTGACTAACATTCTAATCTGTCAGCTTTCTTCCTTTTTCTAATTTCAATTGAATTCATTCTATTCTTGCGCCTTTCCTCCAGCTTAGCAAGGCTTTTATCAACAGAACCTATATATCCTCTTCTTCCTCTTTCTCGCTGAGCCAATAAAAATTCTCTGTCCTCAGGCATTCCGATCAGAGACATGGCGTCAGCATAAGCTACACCAAACAAGGAGGTTATATTACTTGAGACACCACTGGCTCTTCCGCCATATGTCACAGCTAATCTGTGGTGTGACGTCCCAAACAGGCAAAAATGAACTGAATTATACCGTTGATGAAACAGTAAGCTTGTGTATCATTGATAAAAATTATTGAAGTACTCATTTTATCTGCTTATACGCTTAGAAGCTTTCGTTCCATTGGTTTCCAAGCAGCTTCTCTTCTGCGGCTGCGTAGTGCCTGCTCATGACGTCATTTGCAGCACAGACGGTGACTTATGGCGGCCTTTGTTGCGTGGATAGGAGTGGTGTCTCCAGTAATATAACCTCCTTGACACCAAACAAATCATCAAATGTATCAACAAAGGCGGCTTCCTTTTTCTGCTGAGGCTCTGTCCTCCTGGAATTATTATTTTTCATGCTTTTCCACTGGGAATGCAAGAGCTTAACTTTATTGATCACATGATACACTTGTCTGGTTGGGATTCGTGCTTTCTCACAGAAAGTTATAACTTCCTCTGCAGTCTATGTAGGATTGTCTTGAATGGTTATTTCTCATTAAGGTGTAAATGATAAAAGCGGCTTAAAACTTGACGGTTTGAGGGTAACTTGTTTCCGGTTATGGACTCACTAGCCCCACCTACCAACCAAATGCATTGAAGTTTCTTTGATTTATCAGTACGTGTAGCAGCTGCCATTTTTACCAGATACTGTATTTAATTTATTACAAGGAATAATAAATTATTAGAGCTCACATGGCTTTCGAAGAACTTGCTGAAAAACACGACGTTAGATTGACGATGAGACCATGTTAACTTAATAGGCGCTTCTGCTCGACTGAATGCGAAAGAGAAGACTTAAAAAGGATGAAAGAATTGTTCTGTGTCTGGACAAGCAGCGCCATATGTTGCACTACAGAAGAATTAGCGTTCAACAGCTTGCGTTCCGAACGTAAGGTCTGTTAAAAACATTACAGGGCCTTTGAGCCACCGGTAAATTTCGAGGTACAGCAAAAGAACTTTGGGAAAATTATTTTCACATAGAAGTAAACAAAGTAAGGAGGTGAGAAAATTTTTTCTTCATACAGTTGGGTGGTAGTCTACTGGGCATCCTGCCTGTTTAATTCAGAAAAAAATATAGCAGTAGCAATCTCCACAGAACACTGTTCCGAAATACATATATCCAGTGGCGCAACCAGGATTTTGACATGCGAAGGGGGTCAAGAAAATAACTTCTCGTAGAAAAAAATGTGTTTATGTGTTGTGCGTGTGTGTGTGTTGACCTCGTATGAATAAATACTGACACTAGTAAGATTATCACGGATTGGATACTTACATAATACTTCGTTCAACCTCCTTGGTCAGATATTTGAAATTTACAGGATGACTTTAAGGTCCGAAAGCAACGCTTACGCCTAACACTACGTGAGTACTTTTTTGTCCGTCTGTCTGTACATCCACTTGTTTTTGACAAATACCTTACTAACCATTAGAGACAGATTTGAAACCTTGTTGATAGTTTTTACGGACTGCACATAACTGTCACACCATATTTGCACTTGGTGTGTCTGTTCGTCCGTCCGTCTATCCAATGTTTTCGATGAATATCTAGGGAGCAGTTTCATATGAAAACAAGAGAATGTATGGATAGCCGTTAGGAACCTGAAATAACTCTGTCCGAAGGGGGAAGGATCAGAGGCTACCGCAGCCTTCAGCAAGGTCCCAGGCTTTTTTTACCGAGCAGATGTATCAACACATCCCCTACCGCCTACCCACCGACCGATTAAAGCAAGAGCATAACTAAGATACCGCGAAAATGACAAGCCCACTCCCTCTACATTAGCTCTAATCACAACAGTTGCTTGTTTTATAAAGCAGAACAGAACCAATGCCGATTAGAATTATGTTTCTTTGATCCAAACATATCAAACTGGGCTCCCGCGATCGTCTCGTACCATCTACACCGAAAAGCTAAAAGTCATGGAATAGCAGTACGCAAATTTTTCATTGGCGCTGCCGTCGCAAAGGCTTCGACGCACGCCACGAGTTCTATCAGCTGCGAGGAGTAATCTCGTGAGTCAGGTTGAACAACCGCCATCAGGATTATGGCAAACTGACTGGAATTATCGGAGTTTGAACAACCGCCATCAGGATTATGGCAAATTGACTGGAATTATCGGAGTTTGAACGAGGCATGGTAGTGGGAGCCAGACGGATGGGACATTCAATTTCCGAAGTTGTGCGAACATTCAACATTCCTCGATGTCACGTGTGAACCGCGAATACCTCGTGGAAGGCAATACCACCCACCGTGGACAGCGCAGTGGCCGACCACGGGTGCTGAATGACCGTGACCAAGGGCGTCTGACTAGGATTGTCCATGCTAACAGACAAGCGACACTGGCTCAAATAACTTCCACATTCAATGCAGAAGCTACCAGAGACGTATCCATCAGGTCAGTGCGGCGAAATTTAGCGTCCATGGGATATGGGAGCAGATGACTCACCAAAGTCCCTGTGTTAACACCACGACATCGGACACAGAGCCTCACCTAGGCTCGTGAACACGGGGATTGGACCCTCACACTATCAGTTGTTACGAGCTGATGGTAGGGTTCGGGTGTGGCGCAAACCACATAAGGACATCGACCCAAGCTGTCAACAAGGCACTGTGCAAGCTGATGGTGGTTCCATACATGTGTGGGTTGTCTTTACGTGGCACGCATTGGGTCCTTTTGTCGTCGTAAACACATCATTAACCAGTAATCGCTTTATAGCTCTGCTGGGTGATCATTTGCAGCCCCTAATGGACTTCATGTATCCCAAAAACGATGGGATTTTCCAGGCGGACAATGCACCATGTCATCGGGCCCGAGTTGTGTAAAATTGGTTCGAGGAGCATTCTGGACAGTTCCGGCAGATGGTTCGCCCCTACATGAACCCAATAGAGTACTTATGGAACATGGTGAAAGGTCCATTCACACCCAAGATCCTACGCCTACAAATACCAGGGAAATGTGGGTGGCTATTCAAACGGCATGGCTCAAAATCTCGCCAGAAGTCTTCCGGCAACTTGTGGAATTGATACCACGTCGAGTTGCTGCCCTTCGCCGGGCTAGAGGAGGTCTCTCTCTCTCTCTCTCTCTCTCTCTCTCTCTCTCTCTCTCTCTCTCTCTCTCTCTGTCTCTCTCTCTCTGTCTCTGTCCACACTCGACCCTCTTGCACACTGAACATCGTTACTTATTTTGATCTGACTCAGTGTCAGCGTAATGTACAAGCCATTTGAGGAAGTAATGTGACGTTCAATAAAAAAATGTTTAATCAAGAAGTAACTCAAAATGAATGTTAATAGGCATATACGTCACACACTGTAATTCAAAATTCGATATTTGTTCCACTCATTGTGAATATTTTATGCACTATAATGAATTAAATTTCTCCGTCATTTTTGTCCACGCCGGGGCTCGAATTCGGGTCCCTTCATTCCGGAATAAGTCGCTCTACAAATTGAGCTGCACTGACGTTCGTCATCGCTGCTATCTGCTTTTATGTCGTGTGCGTCCTGCTGAGCAGGCACGTCACATCTCCCCCTCCCGAAAGAGGGCCGGGTGCATTGCCCACGGGTCAGCCGTGACCATAAATCGTTGTAGGCAGCCATCCGCTGAAGCACGTGCACTTGAGAACTTCCAGTCAATCTGGTGTGTGGAATGCAACGTCACACACATTTATTTTTCGAAGCGCTGGAGGAGGAATTCTCTTATTTTTCCTATCTCGCGGTGTGGAAAGAACATCACACCTTTGCGAGATCTTGAACAGCCGGGTCATCCGGGAAGTTCGGGCGCCATTATAACAAAGTAAATTTCTTCGTCATTTTTTTCCACGCCGAGACTCGAACCCGGGTCCCCTCATTCCGGAATAAGTCGCTCTACCAATTGAGCTACGCGGACGTTCGTTAGCGCTGCTATCTGCCTTTATGTCGTGCGCGTCCTGCTGGGCAGGCACGTCACAGCACTTTGTAAATTGTATTACACTTCGGATATCATTCAAAGAAAGCAGCAATCTTTTCCCCTTGAACTTTTCGGAACATCTTTCCGAATAAGGAGGTACACAAATGTAACTTTTGTAACTCACGAATCAGAATCAGTCCTGCATCTTCATCATTTTATTTAATAACTAGCGGATATCCCGTCCTATGACGGTTGTTTTTAAGCTTTAAATAAGTATTAATATATATGGGATGTCGCCCGTCCTGTGACGGAGTGAAATTTTTGATTGAAGCAGATTGAAAACAAATCAAATAGATGCCGGATTTCTGTAAGGAAACATGGTAAAAACTTTTATAGTAAGCACTCATTCGTGTTAGAATTAAACATTATATGCTATTTATTTCTGTTTTTCGAAAGACCCCGCGATGAATAACATTCTGTGTGTAAGTATTTGTTGTTTAACAATTGTCGGTTAGAGCGGTTAGATAGGTCGATATTTTGCAAAATGTGTAATATAATCAGCACTAAACTAGGAAAGTTGTTTTCGTGTAAACTTTTACTTTGATTTTTCGCGTTAATTCACGTTTCTCCGGCACACTTGTTATTCCCTCAACGTCTTGTTTTACACTGTGTTATTCGACGGTTAGTTTGAAACTTCGTACCGAAGCTTTTTCTACAAAATAATGTGATATCTGGTATTACAAATCGGAACTGTGTAAATTCTCGACAATGTGCTATTGGGGCGACATCTGCTTTTAGATGCAATCTTGCTCACTTTGACATGTCAAGATTTAAGTTTTTATTGAATGTTAGAGCGTTTAGATAGACCGATATTTTGCAAAATGTTTAATATAATCAACACTAAACTCGGAAAGTTAGTTAAATTCAAAAAGCAAAAAAAAATAATTAAAGCGTACAAATTAATATTCGAATTGTGCTAAATTAAATGAATGTACAAACGCAAAATTCGAATTTTGTAGATCGGATAAATAGAATTCGAGTCATTGATAATCCAATGTTTTTAAATAATCACGCGATCACCCTGACATCTCAATGTGATCGCGTGCAAAACTCTACTTGCTGTGATATTAAGAATTCAAATCGAATTTTGTAGATGGAAAAAACAGAACTCGAGTCATTAGTAATCTAATGTTTTCAAGTTTGCACGGGATCACCTTGACATCTAAAAGTGATCACGTGCTATTATACAGCAGACAATAATTTTGAAATCGCGAGAGCATACACGAATTTATCAATAATTGATGGTGTAACAATGCAGACGTTGCTGTGACGTCAAGCGCACCAGAGAGGCTGACGGATCTGAGTATGTATGTTATTTATTCCATTATAATGAAGAAGACATTTTCGTAATTCCTGAGTCTCAAACGAGCATCCAATGTGTCCATCCTTAATTTTGGGGCCCAGCTAGCGACAATCAGTCGAAGGTCCTCGCCTCACAGTCCGTGGACAGCCGGGATGCATCTCTGAAACTTTTTATTAGTATATCATGAATGCACATACTGAGTTCGCGTGAACTACTTGTGGTTTTCTTGTGATAATCCAAAAGACTCAAATTTACACTACTTCAAATGTGCATATTTTATTAGTTGGTTAGCAGTAAGGTGGAAAATGAGGAATTTAAAACAGGCAAGTGATAAAGTATTTATATAACAAAACTCCTTTGGAGGCCTTACTCAGACTATCATGCTGTTTTAGCATCTGCTTTGTAACGTAAATCTGCGAATATATCCATTTCCTAAATCTCAAAACAATTCCGAAGGGAGACATACATGTATTCCTGTAGAAGGAGTTTTGGGCACTTTTCTACGCTGAACACGTAGAACACAGATGAAACCGAAAATAACTGACGTAGTGGAACATCCGCCAACACTAATGCACACCCTGAAGGTCTTTTCTTCGGTAATCCGTATCGATAATATCATGAGGTTACAAGAAACTCCTGGGTATACTTGATAGATTCTAGTCTTCTTTCAGGAAAATTTATATAAAAAAATAAAACAATTTTTGTGACACAGAAGGAAATGGAGGTTTTTACATAGGGCAAATATTTCATATAATTCTCTGTTCCGTAACTCAAGCCAAGAAAGGTACTATCGATTTGTCACGTGACATTAATCGGTCTTTTGCTCGAGAAAAGTTTAAGTTTCGAGATTTGAATGACTCATTACAATAGAAACAAGAAAGATGACACCGAATTTTCGGGTGTAATAAGCACGTCTTTTGAATCTGTTCTGACGCAAATTAAATTTATCAAAGCTATTCAAAGTCAATGGAACCGGTATGGAAAACAATAGTATCTGACGAAAGAAAGAAGTTTCTCAATACGGTTTTTAATCCCAGTAAGCGGAATTGTGAGCTTACGCCCTTTTGGTTGCAGACTTGTGCGTTAAGAAAAACATGAATTTATATGAGAAACATTTAGCACCGGAAACGTTCTCCAACATAGAAAGAATTTTTCAAATCGGACTCTTAGAAACAGAGATATCGACAAAAATAAGATGTGACTTTACGTCCACTGTTGGGAAAACCATGCATTATTTTAGGAAAAAAGTATTCTCAAAAGGTTTTTCCATATCAGCACTATTGGTCCAAGAAAAAAAAATTTAGTCGAGTTTTCAGGAACCCAGATTTTGCTACAAATACATCAGAAGCAGAAATTAACACTTTTGCCCCCTGGTGGCCAAACCATTCTTTACCAACATTAGAAATTATGTGAAAAATATTTTGCGTCAGGTCTCGTATGCGATACAGGAAGAATTTTTCAAATCGGAGTTTTAGGAGCAGAAAAAACGCAGAAAACGCAATTTACCTTTCTGCCCCCTAGCGGAAAGTTTATGGTTTACTTGAAAATGTTGAATTTATAGGAAAAACATTTCGCATCGGAAACACTATCCAACAAAAGAAGGAATTTTTCAAATTGGACTCCTAGAAGTAGAGATATTGACAAAAATAATATATACATCTACGCCCCTGGCATAGAAACCATGCATTATTTTAAGAAGAAAATGTTCTTAAGATGTTTGCCGACATGAGTAGTATCGGTCAACAAACGACTTTTTTTGCAATCGAGGTTTTAGGAGCTCATATTTTGCTGCAAATACATCAGAAGCGGAAATTAAGACTTACGTTACCTGGTGGCCAAACCATTTTTTACAAAAAATTGAAATTACGTGCAAAGGATTTCCCATCGGGAGCTAAATCCGGTGCAGAAAGAATTTTTCAAATTGGAGATTTAGAAGCAGAGATATAGGGGGAAAACGCAATTTACCCCTACTCCCGTAGCGGAAAGTCTATGAATTACTTGAAAATTTTGAAGTTATATGAAAAGCATGTCACACTGAAAACACTATCCAACAAAGAAGGAATTTTCAAATCGGACTCTTAGAAGTAGAGATATTGACAAAATGGGATATACATCTACGCTCCCTGGCGGAGAAACTGTGGAATATTTTAAGAAGATAATATTCCGAAAAAGTTTATCGATGTGTGTGGCATCAGTCCACGAAAGAATGTTTGCAATCGATATTTTAGAAGCTCATATTTTATGGCAAATATATCAGAAGCAAAATGTAATTTGCTTTTACGCCTCCCAGCGAAGAATCTTTGCGTGATTTGAAAAAGTAACTGTATCTAAAATACTCTTCGACATAAATGGAATCGAGAGATAAAAGAATTTTTTAATCGGATGTTTAGAAGCAAATATGGGGAATAAAACCTATGTTTGAATTCGACATCATCTGCATTTACGCCCTCTAGCAGCGAAATTGTACATCGTAAAAAAACAACGAAATAAAGGTTCATCATTCGCATATTTCAAGCTTCCCAATGCAAAAATAATTTTTCAAATCGGACTAATAGTTGCAGAGATATCGTGGGTACAGGCGGACGGATGGATGGACAAACCGGTAACATAAGCACGATCTTTTTTTACAAAAGACGTGCTAATGGACTAAATTGCTTTCAGTACCAATGGAACGCAAACCTAAAACTAAGGCGTGCCGATATTACCCTATACACTGTGATCACAGTTTATTACACTCAATGCACAAAACTCTAGAGATACCTATCTAATAGCGTGTTGGTCCTCCTCTAGTGCGAATGACAGCCTGTACACTCCGAGGGATCAACTCCACTGGAAGCCGGAAAGTTTTCGGAGGTGATGCCAGACATGCCTTTTGCAGCATTTTCCTCAACTCCGACCAATACGTTAGTCCACGAACCATACAGCTGATGCTCCGCGTCACCGCATCCCAGATAGCTTCCACAGGGTTTAAATCTGGGGACCTTGGGGACCTGGATAGTCCCAAACTCAGATGAATGTTCCTGGAGCCATGCTTGGATGGTTGCAGCCCCGTGGCGTGACGCCTTGTGCTGCTTAAACAAACCAAAGGCTGCAGGATACGCGAAGGCCATCAAAGCGTGACCAGCCAGCACATGCTGGAAGCGCGCAGCGGTTAAGGACCTCGACAGACACACTAACGGACTTAATGCGTCTCAAAAGAAAGCACCCCATTCCGTCACAGAGCCACTGGCGCCTTGAACAAAGCCGACCTGGCACGACGGGGGCATGTCCTCATGCTGTCGACGCAACACCCGTACCCTCCCGTCAGCTTGGTACAGCTGAAAACGCGATTCATCGGACCAATCAAAACTGGACGTTTGCCACTCTGCAGAGGTCCACTTTTGATGTTTCCGGAACAAGGCGAGGCGTAATTTCGGATAACGGGCAGTCAACAATGGCAAAATAGTAAGTCGTCTGCTAGCCCCTACTAATGAGGTGGCACATTCCCCGGGCTACGTTGGCTCCCGTAGCGAAGGGTATGCAGCATGTGCCGTACCCTTCGCACCCTTGGCAATCCTCGGAAGTACTTTGAAGTCATGATCGCGCTCTTCCAACTATTTCTAGCGTTCTGGAGGACCCCCATAATCTCCAGGGAAGACAATTAGCATGTATGGATGTACGCAGTCTGAAGATATGGATTCGTAACGAATTGGCTCCATAGTGCCTTCCACAGGTATGAGCAGACCCAGAGAATGCCACGAAAACATTCTCCAGACCATAACGCTGCCCCACCAGCTTGTGTTCTTCCAGCAGTGTTTGAAAAATGTTTGTTCTCCGATGTTTCTCGCCTTGTACGCCAACGTCCATCCGTTCGATGAAGCAGAAAACGTGACTCATCGGAGAAAGCAATCCTTTGCCAATCAGCTGAGGTCCAATTCCGATACTGCCGTGCAAATATAAGCCTTTTCTGCCGATGCACCTTCGTTAGCATAGGTGCAGTGCAGTGACCATCCGCCTGCATCTGAGCCCCATACGCAGCAGGGTTCGCTCAACTGTCGTTTTGGACACACTTCCGGTAGCCCCTGGTTCATTCTTCCAGTGACTTGCTCCACTATGGCCTTCCAATCGGCTCACGCACCTTCCCAGCCGACGTCCACTTCTCACATCAATGGCACGCGGTGCTCCGCAGTTATCACGTCGCCTATTTGCAATGGTGCCATTTCTCCAATCACGATACACTTTAACCACAGCAGCACGAGAACAGTTCACAAACTGCGCTGTTTCAGAAATACTGCCACCTTTGTCCCGAAGGTCGACAATCATCCCTTTTTGCAAATCTGATAAATCGCCCCTTTTATCCATGACAGCAACGAGTGATATGTTTTCAGAAACACCTTTTATAGCCTCCAAGACAACTCACGATACGTACCTTCATTCATTGGCTACGCGCTGTTGACGGCAAAGCTAGGAGGTGGTCGCAACAATGTGACTCGACTATATGTGTGAGTGTGTGTGTGCAAAGAACCATAACTATTTGATAATGAAAGTGTCTCTTTGGGTACGGACTTTGTTTAATGACAGTACGCGTTTAGAATTTGCATCATAACTCAGAGTTCCTGCTATAACGAAGTGAATTTCTCCGTCATTTTTATCCGCGCCGGGGTTCGAACCCGGGTCCACTCATTCCGGAATAAGTTGCTCTACCAATTAAGCTACGCGGACATGTATTCTGATTCCTATCTGCCTTTATGTCATGTGCGTCCTGCTGGCAGGTACGTCACATCTCCTGGTACGTTACATCATCTCCCCCTTATTTTTTTTTTCTTTCGAAGTGCTGCTCATATTTTTCCTATCTCGCGGTGTGGAAATAACATTACACCAATGCGAGATTTTGAACGGTCGGGTCATCCGGATAGTTCGGGCGCCTTTATAACGAAGTGAATTTCTCCGTCATTTTTGGCCTACGCCGGGATTCGAACCCGAGTACGCTTATTCCGGAACAAGTTGCTCTACCAATTAAGCTACGCGGACGATTACTCTGATTCCTATCTGCCTTTATGTCATGTGCGTCCTGCTGGCAGGTACGTCACATCTCCTGGTACGTTACACTGCCTGAAACCTACTGAATGCTTCTGGGATGAATTAGGGAAGTGTACAAAGAATCGTCTTTGTAGATCAGTATCACTGAAATAATTCAGGATAATTTTGGTGGAAAATCGGTGCTAATGTGCTTAAAATCCCGGAAGAAATTTGAAAGTTAATCAGTAGTTTATATGTGGAAATGCACGTCAAAGCTGCTTTTAGGGCATCCCAAAGTGCTTGCTAACACAGTAAATTTCTCCGTCATTTTTAGTCTACGCCGGGATTCGAACCGGAGTCCGCTTATTCCGGAACAAGTCGCTCTACCAACTGAGCTACACAGACATTCATTCTGATTGCTATGTGCCTTTATGTCGTGTGCATTCTGCTGGCAGGAACGTCACATCTCCCCCCCCCGAAAGAGGGCCGGGGGCATGGCCCACGGGTCAGCCGTGACCATGAATCGTTGCAGGCAGCCATCCCCTGTAGAACGTGCACCTGAGAACTCCCAGTCAAACTGGTGCGTGGAATGCAACGTCACACATTTTTTTTCGAAGCGCTGGAGAAGGGATTCTCTGATTTTTCCTACCTCGCGGTGTGGAAAGAACATCACACCATTGCGAGATTTTGAACGGTCGGGTCATCCGGATAGTTCGGGCGCCATTATAACGAAGTAAATTTCTTCGTCATTTTTGGTCTACGCCGGAATTCGAACCCGAGTCCGCTTATTCCGGAACAAGTCGCTCTACCAACTGAGCTACGCAGACGTTCATTCTGATTGCTATGTGCCTTTATGTCGTGTGCGTCCTGCTGGCAGGTACGTGACAGTGTGTATCTCAAAATTTTAATTGTATTTCATTAAATCCAAAACGAAGGATTTTAGACAACACAATCATTTCATCTTAACTTTATCACTTCAATGTACGTGGTACATTTCCCCAATGTTACTAACCAACTTCGGCTTAAAACCACAAATTGAAAGCGTATTCTTTGCATAATTCAAACTGTTTGTGGCCCAGAGATCTTCAGATTTGTTGACTTTAGTCAACGGGAGCCTAAACCTCACATATTTGCCCTCGTGCACTTCAAAAGCGATTAAAAATTGATGTCCCCCATTCTGTTTCTACAGCTAAATAATTTGTTGAAACGTTAGCCAGCTGAATAGTTTGGAAATGTTATTTTCAAAATAAACAAGCGCCACACGGAGAAATTCTGCGAGTAAATTATTTCTCGATTCAATTACGTGTTACCTAAAGGATAAACTTCAGATGGTGAATTTGTTTGTTCTTCTTTGTGTGCAAATAACTAATTCTATATTTTTAATCGCTGAGGAATAGATTCAATAGTTAATTAATCGCATTTAGCGCACATTATTATTCGGTACTAATGATCTCTGTTTCCTAAAATGTAAGGAAATGAAGCTCCAGTGCTTTAATTAAACACGTAGGCCAGTTTTAGTTGTTGGAGATATATTATCAAATCAAAAGTGCCCTGACACTTCCAAATCCACAAACTCCGTGTAATAAGAAAGGAATTAACATAGATTGTGTCCACCTTTTGCTGCAAACACAGCCTTTACACCCTATGCATCATTACTTGCGTAAATATGGTTCGATTTCGATAACATTTTAGTATGTTGTAGAAGACCAACTGGGGACGAATCTTATTGAAAATGGGTGCAGTGCGGTCATGGGTCAGGACATAGGAGCAGGATGCATTCCATTGCCCTTATTCGTCATAACTTGCGTAAAAATGGTTCGATTTCGATGAACGTTTAGTATGTGGTAGGGGACTACTTGGGGACAAACTCTATTGAAAATGGGCGAAATTAGGTCAAAGCTCAAAACATAGGATCGGGATCCATTCCATCGACCTTACGTAAACTGCTTCGATTGAGACAAAACTTTATCATGTTGTTCCGGAAGTATACTTTACTGGTTCTGTTGAATATCATCGAAATGGGGTCAAAGGTCAGGTCATAGGAGCGAGATTTATTCTACAGCCATTATCCTCATGACTTGAGTAATAATTGGAGTAATGATTTCTGGTATGTTGGAAAGCGTATCATAATCAATGCATTGCATGATTTTACTAACTTGTTTTCCTTGACAAAGGGCTTTCCACTACCTTCAGCCATTTCCTCCCCATCAGGATATCACAAAAGCCCTCGGTGTTAAATTTTATCTTGATAGCTTTTTGAGTTATTGTGACAACAAACCACACACACACACACACACACACACAGATACCACCATGAAAATAGTCAAATCAAGCTCGGGGGAGCTCAAAATGGGTATTTCTGTTGAAATCTGGAAGTCAATTGGTTTTTGCGGTTACAATACTTTTTGATACATTAGTGTGGGGTATCGTTCACTTGACCGAAAGGTCACTTGACCGAAAATCACTTCGCCGAAAATCACTTGATCGAAAGGTACATTTCACCGAAGGGTCACTTGACCGAAAAGTTCATTTCACCGAAAGATCACTTCACCTAAAAGTTCATTTCATCGAAAGGACACTTGATCGAAAAGTTCATTTCACCGAAAGATTACTTTACCTAAAAGTTCATTATATCGAAAGATCATTTCACCGAATGGTCAGTTTATCGAAAACTTAGAATTTTGCTGTTATAGATCTGTTGGAGTATGGTGCTGGTTTTTAAAAAACTGGTCACCTAAACATTATTGGATTGTATAAAAAATACACTTTTAATTTCTTTTAAACACCTCCCCATAAGTAGGTTTTTCGAAATATAACATTAATTATAAGTCATAGATAGACCTGTGCCTTTTTGCCAAATTTTAATCCCCGGAGCTCATATTCATGAAGTTTACATAACAACTCTAGTTAATGAGTTATGTAAACACACTTATTCAGACAAAAAAAAATCAGTTTTTAGGGCCCTTGGCCTCGGTTTAGGCCTTTTTAGAACATTTTAATCGTGCGTGCTCATATTCATAAGGTTTACGTAAAATGTCCAGCTAATAATGTTGCACATTTATTCAGGCAAAAAAGAATCAATTTTTGGGCCCTAGGCCTCGGCTTAGGCTCTTTTTAGAAAATATAAACCGTGCGTGCTCATGTTTATAAGTTTTACATAAAAACTAAAGTTAATGATGTTGTACTCTTATTCAGGCCAAAAGAATCAGTCTTAAAGCCCTTGGCCTCGTTTTAGGCCTTTTTAGAAAATTTTAATCCTGCGTGCTCATATTTATAAGGTTTACATAAAATGTCAAGTTAATAATGTCGCACATTTATTGAGGCAAAAAAGAATCAATATTAGGGCCATAGGCCTCGCTTAGGCCTTTTTGCAAATTTTAATCGTGCTTGCTCATGTTCATAAGCTTTACATAAATAGTAAAGTTAATAATGTTACACATTTTTTCAGGCAAAAAAGAATCAATTTTAGGGCCCTAGGTCTCAGCTTAGGCCTTTTTAGAAAATTTTAATTGTGCTTGCTCATGTTCATAAGCTTTTACATAAATAGTAAAGTTAATAATGTTACACAATTTTTCAGGCAAAAAAGAATCAATTTTAGGGCCCTAGGTCTCAGCTTAGGCCTTTTTAGAACATTTTAATTGTGCTTGCTCATGTTCATAAGCTTTACATAAAAAGTCAAGTTAATAATGTTGCAATTTTTTTCAGGCAAAAAGAATCAATTTTAAGGTCCTAGGCCTCAGCTTAGGCCTTTTAGAAAATAATAACGGTACGTGCTCATGTTCATAGGTTAACCTAAAAACTCAAGTTAATGATGTTGCACACTTTTCAGGCTAAAAGAATCAAGTTTAGGGCTCTAGGCCTCGGCTTAGGCCTTTTTAGCAGATTTTAATCGTGCGTGCTCATATTCATAAGGTTTACATAACAACTCAAGTTAATGATGTTGTACATTTATTCAGGCCAAAAGAATTAGTCTTAAAGCCCTAGGTCTCGGCTTAGGCCTTTTTAGAAAATTGTAATCGTGCGTGCTCATATTTATAAGGTTTACATAAAATGTCAAGTTAATAATGTCGCCCATTTATTCAGGCAAAAAAGAATCAATATTAGGGCCGTAGGCCTCGCTTAGGCCTTTTTAGCAAATTTTAATCGTGCTTGCTCATGTTCATAAGCTTTACATAAAAAGTAAAGTTAATAATGTTACACATTTTTCTGGCAAAAATAATCAATTTTAGGGCCCTAGACCTCGGCTTAGGCCTTTATCGCAAATTTTAATCGTGCGTGCTCATATTCATAAGGTTTACGTAAAAAGTCAAGTTAATAATGTTGCACATGTATTCAGGCAAAAAAGAATCAATTTTAGGGCCCAAGGTCAGCTTAGGCCTTTTTAGAACATTTTAATCGAGCGTGCTCATATTCATAAGGTTTACATAAAATGTCAAGTTAATAATGTTGCACATTTATTCAGGCAAAAAAGAATCAATTTTATTGCCCTTAGGTCTTTTTTTTTTTTTTTTTTTTAGCTTAGGCGTTTTTAGAAAATTCTAATCTTGCTGGTTTATAAGTTTACATAAAATGTCAAGTTAATAAGTTAATAATGTTGCACATTTATTAAGGCAAAAAAAAATAAATTTTATTGCCCTTAGGGCTTTTTTTTTTTTTTTTAGCTTAGGCGTTTTTAGAAAATTCTAATCTTGCTTGTTCATAAGTTTACATAAAATGTCAAGTTAAAAAACTCAAGGGGGGAGGGGTTAAAGATTGCCGTTTCTGGGCATATATTGAGAACTGAATTGGGAACTCCAAACGCATTTCGCGAAAACGGTCCATGTAAGCCAAGCGAGGCGAGAATTGCACTTTAATTTGAAGAAAAAAATTGCCGAGGATCCGAGGTACACCTAGTTTTGGGAGGGTGTACCCCCAACTTCCGTAATATTATGTTCGGGGCCGCTGGAGTCTGTCAGTGTATCCAGGATGTTCCCCTTGAAGCGTCCGCGAGGTCCGTCATCTTGCGGGGGTTGGCTTTCCCCCAAAATGTTAAAATGGACGTAGAGCTGTAAACATTAGACCCATGCTTTATATAATGATTCTGTACACGACCACGAATTTTCAGGAATGTGGAGTGAAACTGAACCCCCCCCCCCCCCGTTTCCAAGAGCTCTTCAGGGGTAACATCGAGGATACACTGATGACCGACTCCAGAGGTCCAGAATATAAAATTACGGAAGTTGGGGGTAGAGCCCTCAAAACCAAGCACCGCGTATCCCTTTTACAGACTTCACCAAATTTCTGGGGGAGGGGGGAAGGGCATACATGAGTTTGGCACTAAACACAACATGAAGCATAGAAATTGCGAGCAAATCCCTTACCTTGAACACCTGTCTGCGCTCTTAGAAACTTGGGGGAGGGTGAATTCGTCCCACCCTCCTGAAAATTCGTGATCGTGTACAGAATCATTATATAAAGCAAGGTTCTAATGTTTACAGCTCTACGTCCATTTTAACATTTTGGGGGAAAGCCCCCTCCCAAAGCTCACGGACTTCGCAGACACTTCAAGGGGAACATCCTGGATACACTGACAGACTCCAGCGGCACAGAATATAATACTACGGAAGTTCGGGGTACAGTTCCCTCAAACCAAGTGTACCTCGGATCATCGGCAATTAATTTCTTCAAATTAAAGCACAATTCTCGCTTGGCTTACATGGAACGTTTTCGCGAAATTCGTTTAGAGTTCCTAAAAAGGCCTAAGCCGAGGCTTAGGCCCTAAAATTGAATCTTTTTTGTCTCAATAAATGTGCAACATTATTAACTTGACTTTTTGCGTAAACCTTATAAATATGAGCACGCACGATTAAAATTTGCTAAAAAGGCCTATGCGGAGGCCTAGGGCCCTAAAATTTATTCTTTTTGCCTGAATAAATGTGCGACATTATTAAGTTGACATTTTATGTAAACCTTATAAATATGAGCAAGCAGGATTAAAATTTTCTAAAAAGGCCTAAGCCGAGGCCTAGGGCTTTAAAGACTGATTCTTTTGGCCTGAATAAGTGTACAACATCATTAACTTGAGTTGTTATGTAAACGTTATGAACATGAGCACGCACGGTTAAAATTTGCTAAAAAGGCCTAAGCGAGGCCTACGGCCCTAATATTGATTCTTTTTTGCCTGAATAAATGTGCAACATTATTAACTTGACTTTTTGCGTAAACCTTATAAATATGAGCACGCATGATTAAAATTTGCTAAAAAGGCCTAAGCGGAGGCCTAGGGCCCTAAAATTGATTCTTTTTGCCTGAAAAATGTGTAACATCATTAACTTGATTTTTATGTAAACCTTATGAACATGAGCACGCACGGTTAAAATTTGCTAAAAAGGCCTAAGCGAGGCCTACGTCTTTTTGCCTGAAAAATGTGTAACATCATTAACTTGATTTTTTATGTAAACCTTATGAACATGAGCACGCACCGTTAAAATTTGCTAAAAAGGCCTAAGCGGGCCTACGGCACTAATATTGATTATTTTTGCCTGAATAAATGTGCGACATTATTAACTTGACATTTTATGTAAACCTTATAAATATGAGCATGCAGGATTAAAATTTTCTAAAAGGGCCTAAGCCGAGGCCGTGGGCTTTATGACTGATTCTTTTGGCCTAAATAAGTGTACAACATCATTAACTTGAGTTGTTATGTAAACCTTATGAACATGAGCACGCACGGTTAAAATTTGCTAAAAGGTTTGCGAGGCCTACGGCCCTAATATTGATTCTTTTTTGCCTGAATAAATGTGCAACGTTATTATCTTGACTTTTCATGTAAACTATTTATGAACATGAGCACTGAACATGATTTTTATGAAAAACGTATGAACATGATAAAACTTGCTAAAAAGGCCTAGGCCGAGGCATAGGGACTTAAAATTAATTATTTTTGCCTTAAAACTAAATCTTTGCGTTCTCTGTGACACGGAGAAATCAAAAGTGCAATTTGAGTATGATCCCTTAACGTTTCGGTGGTCTGTCTGTCAAACTTGCACCATGCTTCAACAGATCCTGTAATGAAATCTAGCGTTTTCGATAAACTGACCCTTCGGTGAAATGACCTTTCGATGAAATGAACTTTTAGGTAAAGAGACCTTTCGGTGAAATGAACTTTTCGATCAAGTGACCCTTCGGTGAAATGTACCTTTCGATCAAGTGACCCTTCGGTGAAATGAACGCTTCGATCAAGTGATCTTTCGGTGAAACAATTTTTTCGGTGAAGTGATTTTCGGTCAAGTGACCCTTCGGTGAAGTAAACGTCGGGCAAATGAACCAGACCCATTAGTGTGCGAGAATAGAAATGTGCGGGTTATATTTTAAGGATGCCCGTCGAAGTGTGAGTGCCCCAAAATGCTGTGCCAGGGCCACGGTAACTCTAAATCCGCCACCGCCCAGTTTCAACATGTTGGTCTGTTCTCATATTTTCCATCATGCGGGGTATTTTTAAATGCTTCCAGAGTTCGGTCCTATTAATGCATATGTAGATGAGGTCCTTCCACGAATTTTTCTTCACTATTAGCAGCGTTTGACGGAAATCACGTCCTACGATGATGATTTCCCTCGAAACATAAACGCATTTTTTGTGGATTTAACGACCACCATCAGTCACCAGAAGTGTTTCTCACACAACCACAGTGACCACCGTAACTCAATGCACCATAAGCAGACACCGGTTCCTTTATTTTGGTTGCTGGTTTATTGAAAGGGAAGAGCCAGTGATGTAAGTCAAACACACCACTCATGCCTAGCTCGGGATTCGACCGGCTCCCATTTGGACGAAAGGTCAGAAGCCATATCTTAGACCACTACGCCCCGAAGGCAGCCGAACTTGCTTCCCCTAATTTCTTGTAGATTTTCAACTCGCAGTTTAAAGTTCCATCAGACTCAAACGATAAGTCTTGCGTAATTCTCAATGGTGTCTTATACACGGTCGAGTCCCATTATTGTGACCACCAGTTAATATCCAGAGTAATCGTCGTGTGCAGCGCGGACAGCAGCTAGGCGGGATGGGAATGACTGAATAAGCTGCTGGAAGGTGTTCATAGGTATGTGGAGCAACGCTGACTGCAGTGCATCTGACAGCTGCTGGAGGGTGCGTGGTGGACGATCCATAGAGCGAATAACACGATCGAGGTGGTCCAATATATACCCAATTGGGTTTAAGTCTGGGGAATCAGGGGGCTAGGGAAATACTTTGAAGTCTTCATCGTGGTCTTCCAACCACTCTGGGACATTTCTAGCTGTGACGCAAGGGTGGAAGTATTTCTGAAATAGCGCAGTTTGCGGACTGTTCGCTTGCTGCGCTGGTTAAAGTGTATCGTGATTGGAGAAATGGCACCATTGCGAATAAGCGAAGTTGAAACTGCAGAGCGCCACGTGCAAATCATGTGAGAGGTGAATGTCGGCTGCGAAAGTGTGTGAAAGCCGATGGACACGCTACAGTGGAGCAAATCACTAGCCGAATGAACAAGGAGGCTACCGGAAGTGTGTCTATAACGACAGTTCAGCAAACTCTGCTGCGTATGGGGCTCCGATGCAGACCAATAGTCACTGCACCTATGCTAACGAAGGTGCATCGGCACAAAAGGCTTACATTTGCACGGCAATATCGAAATTGGACCTCCCTGATTGGCAAAGGATTGCCTTCTCCAATAAATCACGTTTTCGGCTTCATCGAGCGGATGGACGTTGGCGTATAAAACAAGAAACATCGGAGAACAAACACTCTTCAACCATTGCTGAAAGCACACAAGCTGGTGGGTCCAGCTATATGATCTGGGGAATTTTTTCGTGGCATTATCTGGGACTACTCATACGTACCTCTTGAAAGCATTATGGACCGAATTCGTTATGAATCCATCCTTGCAGACCCCGTACGCCCATATATGCTAATTTTCTTCCCTGGGGCGGATTGGATCTTCCAGCACGATAATGCGACGTGTCACACAGCTAGAAATGTCCGAGAGTGGTTAAAAAGCACGATGAGCACTTCAAAGTAATTCCCTGGCTCCCTAATTCCCCAGACTTAAACCCGATTGAACATCTGTGGACCACCTCGATCGTGTTGTTCGCACTGTGGATCCTCCACCACGCACCCTCTAGCAGCTCTCAGCTGCACTGCAGTCAGCGTGGCTCCACATGCCTGTGAACACCTTCCAGCACCTTATTGATTCACTCCCAGCCCGTCTAGCTGCTGCCTGCGCTGCACACGGCAGTTACTCTGGATATTAGCTGGTGGTCACAATAATGTCCCTCGACCGTGTATATTATAATGATCACTACGTGCAATTCATAATTTATATACCAAATTATTCCAGGTTACCTACTTACAGCTAATATCATATAATATGTTATTATTCTTTAATGATTAATAAGTGCCATTCATAATCAGTACACCACAATATGCTCCTTAACGCTAATATAAAATTTTTTGAGGTCAATGCGACGTCTCGTGCTGCTTCTTCGCGATAATCTTCTCGAGCAGTGATTCCAACGTCGGTTCTGCCAAGCGCAGTGCAGCATTAATATCCATTATGCTCCTGTACCTTGTTTTGATTGCCAAAAAAAAAACTGTAGAGGTTTCCTCTCAATAAATACGTGGTCGAAGAGGTTACGAATAATTTTAGAGCTTTGTCGCTGAGACTTGGATATTCTTTCCCCATGATGCCCTAAAACTGAGTCAGAGATTTTGATCTGAATATCGATACCAGATTGGCATCAGAAGGAAGTTCAACAAAGCTTTCCTTTTCCTTGTGAGTTTTCATGCAAGAATTCAGAACTTCTGTGAAGATATAAGTGATCTAAGCTTCCTTTAATCTTCTGTGACAGGTATTCAAAATATACGGCCGAGTCATATTATTGTGACCATCACCTCATATCCAGCAGCTAGACGGGCTGGGGGTGACTCAATAAGGTGCTGGAAGATGTTCATAGGTATGTGGAGCCATGCTGACTGCAGTGCATCTGACAGCTTCTGAAGTGTGCGTAGTGGAGGATCCATAGAGCGAAAAACACGATCGATGTGGTCCCACAGATGCTCAATTTGTCTGGGGAATTAGGGGGCCAGGGAAGTATTTCGATGTCTTCATTGTGGTCTTTCAACCACTCTCGGACATTTCTAGCTATGTGACACGTCGCATTGTTGTGCTGGAAGTTTTCATCCGCCCCAGGGAAGACAATCAGGATGTATGGATGTACGTGGTATTCGAGGATGGTTTCATAACAAATTCGGTCCATAGTGCTTTCCACAGGTATGAGTGGACGCAGGGAATGCCACGAAAACAACACCCAAAACATAACGCTGCCCCAACTAGCTTGTGTTCTGCCAGCAATATTTGAAGAGTGTTTGTTCTCCGATGTTTCTAGCCTTATACGCTAACGTCCATCCGTTTGATGAAGCAGGAAACACGACTCATCGGAGAAGGCAATCCTTTGGCAATCAGCAGCGGTCCAATTCCGATACTGCCGCGCAAATGTAAGTCTTTTCTGCCGATGCACCTTCGTTAGCATAGAAGCAGTGACCATCCGTCTGCATCGGAGCCCCATACGCAGCAGAGTTTGCTGAACTGTCGTTTTAGACACACCTCCGGTAGCCTCCTGGTTCATTCAGCCAGTGCGTCGCACCACTGTAGCATATGGATTGGTCTTCACGCACCTTCGCAGACGACGTTCACCTCTCACATCAATGGCACGTGGTGCTCCGCAGTTTTCACGTCGCTTATTCGCAATATTGCCCTTTCTCTAATCGCGATGCACTTTAAATACAACAGCACGCGAACAGTTCACAAACTGCGCTCTTTCAGAAATTCTGCCACCCTTGCCATGAAAACCGGTAATCATGCCTTTTTGGAAATCTGATAAATCGGTTCTTTGTTTTTCTGACAGCAAAAAATGATATGTTTTCAGATTACCTACAGCACACTTTATATAACCTCCAAGCCAGCTCACGACACGCATCTTCTTTTATTGACTAGGCGCTGTTGATATCAAAAGTAGGCGGTGGTGACAAGAATGCGGTTCGACTCTATAATTTAGATCTATATTTCGTCTTACTTTGTCTCCATTTCAGTTCAAATGAAAAAATAAATTCACTCGTTTCTGGTAGACTGTCAGAAAAAACCTCGCTTACCGGCGGTTGTGAAATGTTTCTATCGATCATGTAGACGCCAGCGAGTACGGTGACCAGGATAGTAAGATAACGTCACTTGAATGTTCCTTAAAACATACAAGCACGCGCATAGCGACTTTTCAAGGGCATTATCTTTCTGGAAGCAACCCGAGCCATTGAGGTACACAATCATCATCATGAATGCGAGCACCTGATTCGCAACCTGATAGATAGGTAGCCTGAAGCGTTCATAGTGCGATCAAGTATGATGATTGCTCACCATGATTCCCAGCGAAACATGAACAACACGAACACACTGCCACCTCCTACCTGATTCTTCTTGAGCATTGTGCCGCGTTGATTTCTGTCAGCAGTGCTTTGCTGTACTCCCCAACCACCATCCACACGATAAAGCAGAAAACGTTGATCTGAAAAGGCGACTTTCTGCCACTGTTCGATGGTCCAACTGAACCTTTCAGATGCAAATTTTAGTCGTAATCGTCGATGTATGGCCATTAACATGGGTACCTTGTGTGGACGAAGACTCCGGAGATCCATAGAGAGCAGATTTCGCTGGACTGTGGTCTGCGATATGCTCTTCGATGTGCCTGCATTAAATGCTCAGGCCAGTTGTACCACTGTTACCCGTCTGTTGGATCTATAACGAAGTGAATTTCTCCGTCATTTTTGGTCTACGCCGGGATTCGAACCCGAGTACGCTTATTCCGGAACAAGTCGCTCTACCAACTGAGCTACGCAGACATTTATTCTGGTTCCTATCTGCCTTTATGTCGTGTGCGTCCTGCTGGCAGGTACGTCACATCTCCCCTCCCCCGAAAGAGGGCCGAGGGCATGGCCCACGGGTCAGCCGTGACCATGAATCGTTGCAGGCAGCCATCCACTGTATAACGTGCACTTGAGAACTCCCAGTCAATCTACTGTGTGGAATGCAACATCACACATTTTTATTTTTCGAAGCGCTGGAGAAGGAATTCTCTGATTTTTCCTGTCTCGCGGTGTGGAAATAACATCACACCAATGCGAGATTTTGAACGGTCGGGTCATCCGGGTAGTTCGGGCGCCATTATAACGAAGTGAATTTCTCCGTCATTTTTGGTCTACGCCGGGATTCGAACCCGAGTACGCTTATTCCGGAACAAGTCGCTCTACCAACTGAGCTACGCAGACATTTATTCTGGTTCCTATCTGCCTTTATGTCGTGTGCGTCCTGCTGGCAGGTACGTCACAGATCATACTAGACTAAATAGTCGTATCTGCTCATCTCGCTGTAATCGTCGATGTGTGGCCATGAACATGGGTACCGGGAGTGGACGGTGACTCCGGAGACACATAGAGAGCAGAGTTCGTTGGATTGTGGATCCTCGGTGTGCCTGCATTAAATGCTTTAGCCAGTTGTTCCACTGTGGCTCGTTTGTTTAATCGTACTAGTCGGGATAGCTGTCGCTGCCCACGGCCATCAATACTCCTTGGGCATCCACTATTACCTCCATTACTGTGGGTTTTGCCGGCTTCCCTCCATTCTCCCATTCCTGGAACACTTCACCAATTGCAGCACATGAACAGCCCAAAATATCAGCCGTTTCTGTAAAACTACCGCCCTTCAGTCGGTAGCCAACAATCATGCACTTATCCATATTTCAAACCTCTTTAGGTCACGTACTTTTCCCATTTTTAAGCTAAACTGCATACCGTTCCGACGTTCATGTCATTTTAAATGCCTTACATGATTTACATACACTATACTGACAAATGAAACCGGACATCCCTACGAAAGCAAAAGGAACGGATCCGCTGCGTTGTTCAGATGCGCGGTACAGCTGCAAACGGTATAAAAACAAGCCTACAGCTGACTGCAATCATATCGCACTGTGAGGTTGACTGAAAATGTTGCTGCAGGAGAGAACTCACTTTCAGAAAGGAAAGATCGTTAGGTGTTATATTAGTGGGTTGTCCATAAAAGAAACCGAGAGGCGTTTAAACATACCCAAGTCAACTGTTTTGGATGTACTGAATACATGAAAGACACATATGGCGTGTATAAAGCAGCAAAACGTACCGGCAGACCAAAGAAAATCGACGATAGAGGACGTCTAACCGACGGAGTACTACACACGACTTCAGTGTACAGGGGAGTAACAATGCTGGAACCTCGGTATGTACACGTACCATTTGCAGAAAGAACTTCATTCCGTGGTTTACCGTGGTCGTGCTGCTGCTCATAAGTCTTTCATCTCCACTCGGAATGCTACTCGTCGTTTATCATGGTGTAAAGAACATTTATCGTGGACCGTAGATAAATGGAAATGGGTCCTATGGACTGATGAATCCAGATACACGATCCATCAGTCTGATGGCCGTGTCTGGGTATGGCGGCATCCGTGGGAACGCTATTTACTACACTGTACTGTTCCTACGGTCAAGTTTGGAGCTGGCAGTGTACTCGTGTGGGGGTGTTTTTCGTGACATGGCACCTGCCGATTCGCTGTCGTGGACAAACTTGTTAACCAGCAGTTCTATCTCGATATTCTGGACAATTATGCCCTACTAACTCTGTGACAATACTATGGAACCGAGCCTTGTTGGTGTCAGCAGATAATGCACCGAGCCACAAAGCAAGGACTATTACGGCGTGTAATTCCGTATCGCGTGTGAACTGGCCAGCACACAGCACTTATCTTAATCCCATAGTGCACCTATGGGAAAAATTAGAGCGCCGCATAAGAAGCTTGGAACCAAGGCCTACTACTAAGCAGCAGTTAGCGGCATCATTAGGTACTGAATGAAAGCGGATACCTATCGCTCTGTTCCAAAACCTTGTCGAAAGCATGTCTATAAGGGTCAGTGCATGCATTAAGGCCAAAGGTGGAGCGACACCGTACTAATGTATGTCAATAAATCCTATGTTGATTTTCTGTTCTAGGTGTACGGTGACATTTGTCAATATAGTGTATGTTAATGCGCACGACATCTGTCTGTCGGTTACGGTTTCTTCTTAAAGAAGGAGTGGCCATGATTTTTTGACAGGGCTGTGTAATTACGCAACAATGCATACCAGTTTTACGATAAAACTTCTTTGCAATTCGCTGACAAATGCACACCATTAGTTTAACAATAATAACTGGTTGATATTATTGAGAACGTTGTCAAACGGATGACATTTAGCGACCTGTCCTTATTTCTTTGTGAAATGTAAGATAACTTATTGAATTAATAATAAGGAACTATACACCAAATATACTAAAAATAGAGTAACTCTGCTAGTAATCCGAATTTCTTGGCTAGAATATAAATCAAAGTTTCCAAGCTTTCGCACATCAACCAGGTGGCTTTTTCAAGGAAGATAGACAGCTAATTGTCTACCCGGCTTTCTCAAGGAATGCGGACAGCTAATAAATCCAAAGGGCGATAGAAATGATGAATATATACCAAATAATTTTGGATATATCAGCTACAATTAAATAGCTGTTGTGTCAAATGCCAGCAGATGTCGACATCTCAGTTGCTGAGACCATCAATACGGATTTGTGTAGTCAGATGCAGACTGATAAACCACGCATGGCGCTCAGAATTGTTGGCACCGTAGCGTAAATACGAACGCACTCGACTAGTTATCGAGAGATCTGGGATTCGAACCCAGTGGTGTCGGAACACAATTTTTCAGTTGCTATGCGTTTTTTATAAAATAACGTGGACTGAGCGATGGTATCGTCCATTTGGAGACGTCTAGCTTCCTTGAAAAAGCTGTGGAAGCACCAATTTGTCCGGAACGCAGATTAAAATCGCGCCCCCTCACTCCGGAGTAAGTTGCTCTTCCAACTAAGCTACACTGATGGAATGTATCGCTGCAGATTTGTCGTCTATACACGTGCTTTAGCTCCGTAGTACGTCACAAAACCATCTGGTGTATGTGCAAAAGCTTGGAAACTTTTATTTCTATTCTACGCCACGAAATTCGGATTTTTAGTATAGTTATACTATTCATAGCATATTAAATTTATCTTGCCATAAGCTGTTATTGTCAGGATATGGAATGCGTGTATCCTTATTTGAATTTATTCTATAAAGAGTGCAACAAATAACACGGAAACTTTTTTATTTATAATGAACCGTGTTAATGTGACACCAGCATGTTTAGCTGATGAGCTCGACGGATGTTGCGTAGTTGTTTATATGAAGCCAGCTTAATTGGTAACAACATATTCTCCGCTCAGGAATGTTGGGATATTAATAATGAGTTTACGAATAAACTTTTTCCTTGCGTAAAACATCTTTGCTGCAGTATCACGAAATCAAAGCACCTGGAGGCCCAGTAAGCGCGCATTTCTGATTAATTAGAAGCCGAGTCTGGAGCACAAAATACCCATCCTCCTCCTTAATTACAAGAATTATTATACCGAAAGACGGCAGCGGAACAGGTAACTGAAACGCATTTATTGGACTTAAGCACGCAACAAGTTTTCGTCTGAAATGTCAGATATTCAAGTTTGGCAACGTTCTGCTCTTATACTTTGGCTGTTGTTAATTGCAAAAACTTTTGTTTAAGAGATCCGATATGTTTGGATTTTTTTAAACTCACTCCTCATTAATCTTCGATATGTCAGGACCATAATAAGAGAAGAACGTACAAGTTTTCGTTTCTGATTTCCTTAAACAGTGTTCCAACACCTCATGGGTAGCACCGGTGGCCGGGTGGTAAAAGCGTTGGCTTTAAACTAGGTTGACCATACGTACCCTTTTGAACGGGACAGTACCGTGTTTTTCATATTTCCCGGCCGTCCCGTCGTTTAAAAAAATGTCAACTTAGTTCTGTTTTTAATAAAAACTATAAATATATTTCAAATCTTGAAGATGACAATCTGATTTTTGGCGTAAATGTGACAAGGATGGTAAGTCAGTTAATATCCGAAAACTTGAAAATTTTCATCGTGCTGGAGCGGGACTCGAACCCGCGTCACCCAGAAAACGCCCGGGTATGCTAACCATTACACCACCCAGAACGACCAAGTTTCAAGTTTCCGATCAATTTGAATTTAACCATCACAGGATTCGTTAGTCGAAGCAACCGGCATTCACGTTTAGCGAATCTAGAGGTTAAGAATCTTATCCAGTGTTTACCCGGAGAAGCAGATAAATCATGAAAGAAATATGTCTGCTTCTTGATTTATCTGCTTCTTCCTTCTTCATGATTTATCTGCTTCTCCGGGCAAACACGGGATAAGATTCTTAACCTCCAGATTCGCTAAACATGAATGCCGGTTGCTTCGACTAGCGAATCCTGTGATGGTTAAATTCAAATTGATCGGAAACTTGAAACTTGGTCGTTCTGGGTGGTGTAATGGTTAGCATACCCGGGCGTTTTCTGGGAGACGCGGGGTTCGAGTCCCGCTCCAGCACGATGAAAATTACGAAAGTGTGGCAAACTGGCTACGAAAGTGTGGCGAATTTGAGTTTGCCAGCTCTCACAATAAAATAAAAATCATTTTCCTGATGGCGTGTACTGGGGTTGTAACTTGACACTTTCTGCGTATCATTAGTAGCAATTCATCAAGTCAAAATGCAGATCTCGAATTGTCGATGTCAATTTGGAATCAGTACTAAGATGTTCATCGAGTTCAGATATGCAGCCAACGAGTCACAAATTTTTCAGACAAAACGATTGCCAAATTTCGCATTAAATTGTCCAACATTTTCAGTTTGCACAATTTTCATCACTTGCGTCTGAGGCAGTTGCAGCTGAATAATCAAAGAATGTATGTTTTGAATAAACTTGATTAAACTTTAAATCATTTAAAACACATTTCTCAGTTTGTACGTGGTTTGGCGAATGCATCTTCTCATACGCCTCACCTGTGGCGGCATTGCAAAATAGATTACCCACTTCTGGTTTAGAGGATTAGCGTAATCACCTGACTCGTTGGAAAGAGGGGACTTTTCAGAATTTCTCTCAAGCATGGCATATTAAGATGCCGGAGAGCTTACACCGACACCAAGGTTCACCTTCAGTGCGTTCTTGAGTTGATTCGGGGTTGAACGACGACCGTGAGCAACTCAATAGTCTAAAAATAGTCGTCTGTCTTTAATTTAGGGTAAGTTCTTAAGTTGATATGAAACATTTGGTATGTAGCAATTTGAGCCTAGTTGGCGTAGCTGCGGCATAAAAAGATTGGCACGACAAGTTCTGGTTTTCTTGATATAGCCATGTACCAAGTTCAAGGTATACTCTGCTTTAGTGGACAGTTTGATGACGATTTTTAATTCATATTGTGTGGAAGAAACATCGGAGGAGAAGGCAAGTACTATTTTGACTCGAGAACGGAGAAAGCTGTCTTGTAATCAGCGGGGAAAACTGAGCTGTAGAACATCAGGTTGGGAACGGATGTGGGTTTATAAGAGACTTGTGCACGCAGACGATATCAGGCTATTTACTCAGTAAAACATCCAGATAAGGTAAGGCACTGTTTTGTTCAAGACCCATAATGGTAGTGATCGCAAGATGTACACTGAAGGGCCAGAAAAACTGGTACACCGGTCCAATACTTAGCAGGTCCCACACGAGAGCGCAGGACTGCAGACATACGATGGGACATGAACTCCACTAGCTTCTAGAAATATGCTGTAGGCAATGCACACCATACTTCCTGCAGAGCGTTCCACAGTTCGGGTGTATTCCGAGTTCTCGGATTCCTGTGTCCGATAGCGCGTTGCATTACCATGCAACTCCCCCAAACTCAGATGATTGCTCCTCTAACCATAATGTGGAGTCCCGACACTTGTGTGGAGGCGCATTTTCCTGTTGGAAACAGACCCAACCTATCAGCATGAATGCAGGACATGAACGGGTGTACCTAATCAGAAAGGATACGCACATAGCGTTGGCCGGTCACAGACGTTTGTAGACGTACCAGGTGTCCCAGTGAAGTCCAAGTAAACACACACTATACTATTACGGACATTCCACTAGCCGGTAGAGTTCCCTGTTGACAGGTGGGATCCATGGCTTCATAAGGTTTGCGCCACACACGAATTCTTTCATCTGCCCGATACAGTTGCAAACGCAACTCGTCAGACAAGGCTACTTGTTTCCAGTCATCAAGTGTCCAGTGGCGGTGTTACTGTGCCCAAGCGAGGCGCATAGCTCTGTGTCGTGCACCCATGAAGGGGACTCGAGTTGGGCGTCGGCTCCCAAAGCTCATATCGTGCAGCGTGCGTTGAACAGTCCGAACGCTGATGCTTGTTGAGATTCCAGTATTGAATTCCGACAATACCTGCGTGAGTGTTGTACGCCTATCGCCTGAAACGATTCTTGACAGCCGACGATGGTCACGTTCACCCAATGTATTTTTACGGCCATACTGGTATCGGAGGTTGGTGGTTTTGCCGGAATTCTTGTAGTCACGGTGCACCCTTGTAATGGTCGTCCGTGAAAATCCGAACTTCGTTTCTACCTCCGAAATACTATGGCCCATCTCACGAGTGACAACTATGACATCGCGTGGAAAATCGCTTAAATCGTTATTAATTGACATTCTCATGCCGAAAACAGCTCTGACAGCTGGCAAGGATGTCTATCGCTTTATATACGCATTGGCGGACGCAATCGAGTACGCGCATAGGTGACGTTGCTATGTATTTTGTATAAACTTGCCTGTACCAGCTTTTCTGGCACTTCAGTGTACATTGATTCTATAGAGGGAAAGCGCGAGAATCTCCTTTCCGTGAGACCATATGAAAAATACGTCATCAGCATATAGCAGCTATGTGGTAGTAGGCGTTGGGGTGATGCTGCTGTATGCGTGCTGCCCAATTGGACAAAAGATTGCTTGCTCGAGGATGGCTGAAATCTAGGATCCCATTGGAGCTCCATTTGTCAGTTTATATTTTTGTCCTTGGAAACTGTATTAACTAGAATTTGAGACTAAGTCCATTAACTTGAAGATACTGAGGCAAGACTCCTGCGAATAAAGTGTCGAATAATTATATATGGCCTCTTTTAACGTTCTGATGGCTTCCGGCATGGGGACCGAAGGGTAAAGAGAAATCACGTCGAAACTAAAGATTATGTCGTGTTGTTTCCATTGTTAGTTCTTCTTCAATAAGGCAGTTCTTCGAATACGGTTTGCGGCGGGACCTGAAATTTGTGCTTTTGTGCCCCCGTCTTTCTCAAGGGGAATGATTGAGAGATGTATGAGTCAAATCGACAGTGAAGCAGCGATTCTGACGGTGTAGTTCAGTTGAAAGAAAGGCCGCTTGGGTGAACGAAGATGTAGGTTCGAATTCCATCAGCGGCAAAAAGTTTGTATGTTATATACAACGAAATCAAAAGTAATGGACAAATTCAATTCACCAGTGGCATTTCCATATCGAACTAATCTGATGTTTCGAAACGAAATCTTTGCATAAGCAAAGATTTCGACCGTCCCTGCCATTTTAACAGTTCAACAAAATACTTTGCAAACGAAAATCTTACTACCATAATTCAGATTTGTTTCTATCACATGGAATTCAGAAGGCTGCTAGCGGACAGAAAATTGATATATACAATGGCGGAAAGTGAAAAAAGAACACCTAGAAGGAGACGTCTGATACCAACGAAATTTATACAGCATAATAACGGAATACAGAGGATAACGTGATCAAAACATTATGGCAAAATACAACTGTATTTGCTGGTAAACTGAAAAATAACATTTCTATGTAACATGGTTAGTACGATGTTGAACCGCCATGAACTGCGTCACACTGTGCTATTCTGGCATGGAGTCTGTCGTACAGATGTTGGATGTAAGTTTGGGGTATTGAGTTCCAAGCATCCTCAACCTGGACGCGTAAATCGGGGATGGTCGTGGCTGGCCGTGAAGACCGGATAAGTCGTTGTCCCATAAAATCCCACACGTGCTCAATGGGGGACAAATCCGGTGAACGGGCAGGCCATGGAAGTTGTCTTACACCCTGAAGTGCATGTTGCGTTGCACGTGCCGTATGTGGGCATGCGTTATCTTGCTGGAAAACACCACGATGGACCGACCTTACAAATAGCACAACAACGGGCTGAATGACGTTGTTGATGTAGGAGGTGCTGTTTAACGTACCCGGTACAAATACTAGTTGTGTACGGGAGTGATCGCTGATCGCTCCCCTCACCAGGAGACCAGGTGTAGGCCCTGTGTGTCGCTGGCGGATGCAAGAAGGGTGGAGACGCTCCCCTGTGCGTCTGCGAACACGCATACGGCCATCAGAGGATCCCAAGCAGAATCTGCTTTCATCGCTGAACACGACAGATCGCCATTGCGTTCTCCAGTGCAGACGTTGGCGACACCACTGCAGCCGTTCCTGACGGTAGGCTGGATTCAGAGGTACACATGACAGAGGCACAAGTGCACGTAGTCCTGCATCCAGTAGACGGTTGCAGATTGTTTGCACAGTCACCTCAGGTGCAACGGCATCTCGGATTTGCGTCGCAGTGGATGTTCTGCTTGACAACGCCCCTCTTCTTATGCGTCGATTGGTCCTCTCATCAGTCCCTCTGTGACTCCCGGTTCCACGTCTTCTCGTGTGGGAATGTTCCTCGGACCATCTACGCCACCATCGTACCACCACCGATACTTCCCGTCATATTCGCTCCGCAATACGACGATACGACCACCCGGCCTTGCGGAGTCCGACTAGACGACCTCGCTCAAAGTCCGATAACTGCTGAAATGTCCAGGCATTCCAGCTTCTTCAGTGTCTTCGCACGTGTCCGTACGCCGACGACTGATTACATTCACTTCGCCGTACTCCTTAAATACCGTCGACGATAATTTGCATATTATGCCGTGCTGTGGCGTAAGTGCTCACCGGTTGGTCCCGAAATTAACATCACACTTACGTAAACTCGACCCCATTAACATATGTAAATTTCATGATCGTCCGCCAATTTCTTCTTGGTGTTCTTTTTTCACTTTCCGCCAGTGTAGAAAAGGAAATAAAAGGTGCATACCTTTTTGAAATCTTATCGTCAGAATTCAGATTTGTTTCTATCACATGGAACCCAGAAGGCTGCTTAGAACACCTGCTTACGGACATAAAGCTGATATCATCATCATCATCATTGTCAACCATTATCAATCCACTGCTGGACGAAGGTCTCCCCAAGTTTCCTCCACAACGGTCTGTCTTGTGCCAGTCTCCTCCATGTCACCCCAGCATACTTTCGAATTTCATCCACCCATCTCCCATGTGGTCTTCTTCTGGGTCTTTTCCTGTCCCTTGGAATCCAATCTAAAATTTCGGCTGTCCATCGATGATCTGTCCTTCTGGCAGTATGTCCAGCCCATTGCCATTTCAGGGATTTAACTCTGATCATGATGTCTTCCACTCTTGTCATTTTTCGGATCCACGAGTTCCTCTTCTTATCTCTCCTGGTTACACCAAGCATGCACCTCTCCATGGCTCTTTGAGTTGTCTGCAGCCTTTGTATGTCTCTTTTAGTTAAGGTCCACGTCTCTGCACCATACGTAAGCACTGGAAGGATGCATTGATCAAACACTTTTCTTTTAAGACATAATGGCATATTGCTCTTGAAAATTATGCTGTTTCTTCCAAAAGCTCTCCAGGCAAGTTTTGTACGCCGATTAATTTCTTCATCAATGTGACCCTCACTTGATATCTGCTGTCCAAGATAAACGTACGTGTCTGTTATCTCCAGCTTTTCTCCATCAATCGATAAATCTTCATTTCTTGTAAAAGCATTGAACATCACTTTTGTCTTCTGAAAGTTCATTTTTAATCCCACTTCTTTACTCTTGTCAGCAAGTTCCTGGATCATACTCTGCAGCTCTGATGGGGTAGTTGCAAAAATGACTACGTCATCAGCAAAACGAAGGTGGGTTAGATAATCTCCATTAATCTTTATCCCCTTGTTTTCCCAGCTCAGCGACTGAAAAACACCCTCCAATGTGGCATTAAAGAGCTTCGGAGATATGGTGTCACCTTGTCTCACTCCCTTTCCAATTTTTACGTGTGTTGTATTTTCAAACAGCCTAATCTTTGCACTTGCATTTTCATAGATGTTATTAATAATATTAATGTATGCATCTTCAATACCGCAGGTTTTCAGAGCCATTGTAACTGCTGATGGTTTCACCGAATCAAAGGCTTTTTCATAATCGATAAAAGCCATGCACAATGGAAGTTCATATTCCCTCGCCCTTTCAATTAGTTCTCTCAGCACGTGGATATGATCTATTGTGCTGTAGCCACTCCTGAATCCAGCTTGTTCTCTCGGTTGAGCCATGTCCAGTGTTACCTTCAAGCGGTGTGAAAGAACTTTAGTGAAGATTTTATAAACTACTGATAGGAGGCTGATAGGTCTGTAGTTTCCGAGATCCTCAATGTCACCTTTCTTATGTAGCAGGATCATTGTAGCGGTGTTCCAATCCTCAGGAATCTTTCCTTCATTAAGGCATCGAGTGAAAATTTGGGCGAGTACTGTTTCGATTTCTCCACTTGCTTCTTGTATGATGTCTACAGTAATTCCATCTTCTCCTGGAGCTTTTCCTCGCTTCATGTTCTTGATTGCATGTGCAACTTCTGCTGGAAGGACTGGAGGAACTCTGGTACTGGTATCTTTCATGATGTCTGGAGTGAATATATCATCCCTTACATATAATTTGGAGTAGAAATCTTTCACTCTTGTCAAAATTTCGCCTCTATTTCTTGTTACAGAACCATCTTCTTTTCTCAGTGCCATAATCTGTTTTCTTCCCTTACTGAGATGTCCCTTTGCTATCTTTAGGCTTTGGTTGTTTTCAATTGCTTTCCTCACTAGTTCACAGTTGAATTTCCTTACGTCTTCAGTGATACTTTTTCTTACTGTCTTGCATAGCTCTATATATTCCACTTTGGAAGTCACATCTTCTTTAGTTGTCCTCATCTCTCTTCTTTTTTGCATCAACATTTTCGTTTTTCCTGATAATTTGTTCACGTGCAACTTGTTCTTAGACCCAGCTAATTTTGTTGCTGTTTCCATAAGAGCTTTGGTTACTTTTCTGTTAATTTCAGAGATGTCCACTTCTTCCGATGTTAGGCCTTCTAAAGCAGAGAACCTGTTCTTCAGTTCTAACTTGAAGGTATTATGGTGTTTTTTAAGGTTGGTTATGTCAATAGATTTTGTTTGTCTTATGAGCTTGCCACGTTCAAGTTTAAAGCTGATATACCGGAAAGGAAATAAAGGTGCATACCTTCCTAAAATATCACTTTCCTTCTAGTATGAAACGTGATACTAATTCCTCGTATTTCATACTCGTACAAAGGGAGATCATGTGTCTCTTCCAAGTTGTTCTTGGAAAACATTAAATAAGTCCACGTAAATTCACTAATTTGAGAAAATCTTTGCCTGAGCTTTATTACAGGAAAATGAGAGATAACTTTGCTTTTTTTTAAACAGCTAAAATTACATTTACGTCGACACAATCCAAAAGCTCCTAAAACATTTAAGCAAACAATTAATTCTGCTCGTGAGCATTAAGAACTTATGATGTACATGCCAACAGGACGTACACGACGTAAAGGCAGATAGCAATTAGAATGAACGTCTGCGTAGCTCAGTTGGTAGAGCGACCTGTTCCGGAATAAGCGGACTCGGGTTCGATTCCCGGCGTAGACCAAAAATGACAGATAAATTTACTTCGTTATAATGGCGCCCGAACTATCCGGATGACCCGACCGTTCAAAATCTCGCAATGGTGTGACGTTATTTCCACACCGCGAGATAGGAAAAATCAAAGAATCTCTTCTCCAGCGCTTCGAAAAATAAATGTGTGTGACGTTGCATTCCGCACACCGGATTGACTGGGAGTTCTCAAGTGCATGTTCTACAGTGGATGGCTGCCTGCAGAGATTCATGGTCACGGTTGATCCGTGGGCCGTGCCCCCGGCCCTCTTTCGGGGGGGAGATGTGACGTACCTGCCAGCAGGACGCACACGACATAAAGGCATGATAGCAATCAGAATGAACGTCTGCGTAGCTCAGTTGGTAGAGCGACTTGTTCCGAATTAAGCGGACTCGGGTTCGATTCCCGGCGTAGACTAAAAATGACGGAGAAATTTACTTCGTTACAAACTTTATCACTTTTTGGATTAAAGGTATCACAACACATAAAGACAAAGATAGCACTATTAACCCTTTTATAAATTAATTGCAAAATTTATCCGCTAAACATTTCAGAGGTAGTAATTTGGCTGTTTCTTTCATTTTCAATTAGGTTTTTGATTTTTAAATTATCCATTTTCTCTATAATGTTAAAAATATTGTTGTTCGATTTTGCTGCTATTTTGCGCTTGACTAATAAAATTTACTAATTTGAGCAAATAAATTCACTATATTGAGGACATTTTTGCCTGAGCTTCATTACAGGAAAATGAGAGATAACTTTGCTTTTTTTAAACTGCTAAAATTGCATTTACGTCGACACAATTCAAAACCTCCTAAAAAATTTAAGCAAACAATTAATTCTGGGTGTGAGCATTAAGAATTTTATCACTTTTTTGATTAAATGTATCACAACACATAAAGACAAATATTGCGCTCTTAACCATTTAATAAATTAATTGCAAAATTTATCCGCTTAACATTTCAGAGGTAGTAATTTGGCTGTTTCCTTAATTTTCAATTAGGTTTTTAATTTTTAAATTATCCATTTTCTCTATGATGTTTAAAAATATTGCTTTTCTATTTTGCTGCTATTTCGCGCTTTAAGAAAGCTAGCAAATAATATATTGTTTCCGACTGAAATACCGTCGTACATTTTCCCATCAATTTAACATTTCCATTTTTATCATGCATCTGCTCCAGTACTAAGAGAACTCTGATTACTTTTCTAAGTAAAGCAGCCGAGTAACAGCTCCTACTTTCATTATTCTACCACAATAAAATCCATTTTATGACTCCTGCGAAGGCAGAGTTCCGATTTTGATTATCTTCAAGTACATAAAACGTGTTATAATACTTGGTGTAGCTCATATGTTGATGTGAAAGTGCCGCTTGAAAAGATTACATTGAGGTCGCTAGACAGCTCCAAAAGACAGAATAAAAACAAGCAAGACTGACTTTCTATAGTAACGCTCTAATCACGTTTCCTAAATAAGATTTGAAGTGTTTACCCGACGAACGCATCTCGCTGATTATTTTTTCATCTGCAGTACCCTATTCTACAAAACAAATATTAAAAACAATCCCAAGTTTTTTTAAATCTTTAAGCTTTTGCATGTCTCAAACTTTCTGAGAAAATTTCCTTACAAATATGATGAGCTTTTACTTCAAACATTTCGAAACGCACACAATTTCTGTCTGTACAAGAAACATTTTTGAAAACATGACTTCACATTTCTGTTAGTTTTAGAGGCATTTTTCTTCTAAAACTCGTGAAATTAATTTTGACAGCACTTTAAGAATTGAAGTACTGGATGGATCTAAAATAGAAAGAAATGGCTGAAAAGAACGTGCACATTTCGCTTGCACAGCTTTGCACTAGATCTGTGTCGTACGCTAAGGAGAAAGTTAAAAGTTTTATACGATGCAAACCTATGCAAAAATTATGCTTTAGTTAATACACTGCTGGACAATTGCTAAAGACGGATCATAAACGGCTATATAGCGCATAAAAAGTATGTGTGGTTGGATGCCAAGTGAAATAAAATAATGTCAGAATGCCAGGACATTACAAGAAAGACAATTTATTGTGCTCTGAAATCCAGAAGGCTTTGGAACGTGTTCAAGGGACAAACAGGCCATTTTGTGCAGAATACGTAAACGTGAAAAAAATGCAATTACCGTCCGCAGGCGTTCCGGCGTAAGATGTCAATACGGGATATGGCCACCATGGAGGGCGATGTCAGATTCCACACGTCGTGTCATGCTTTGCACAACATTATCAAGCAGCTGTTGGGGTAATTTATCCCATTCCTCTGTCAGTGCATGGGTGAGGGTGTCCTTGTTTATTGGAGGGCATTGGCGACCAGCAAGACTCCTCCCCAAAGCATCCCACGCATTTTCAATGGGATTCAGACCTGAAGAACGAGCTGGCCATACGAGGCGTTGAATATCCTCGCTCTCAAGACACTCCTGGACAGCGACTGTTCGACGACATGTTGCGTTGTCGTCCATGAAAATGAATCTATCACCGACAGCACCACGGAACATGCGAAAATGAGGTAGCAGAACATCATTAATGTATCGTTAGCCAGTCATAGTCCCAGTTGGAAGCACATAGAGGGACGTACGGCCATTGATCATGATGCCAGCCCATACCATGACACTACATGTCGGATATCGGTCCCTTTCCTGTATGTTTGCTGGACAATATGCAGTACCACTATCACGCCAGATCAGTTGTCGTCGACAATCAGACGATAGACTGTATCTACTCTCATCTGAGAAGAGGACAGCAGACCAGTTGTTATCAGTCCAATTGCGATGTTGATGGCACCATTGCAAACGGGCGGTACGGTGACGTCTGGACAATGGGATGCACACAACAGGACGGCTGGCGTATAGTCCTCCTTCATGCAAACGTCTGGCAACAGTTTTTCGGGAGATCCGCTTGCCAGTAGCAGCCATAAACTGATTTGCTGTGCTGCGCCGGTGTCTTTTTGTTGATAGCACTATGTACCGATCTTCTGCAGGTGTCTTACTGCGAACACGTCCTCCCCCGTGACGTTTGCTACACTCTCCATTTGTTTGAAATGATTTCCAAAGCCTTGAAACAACACTGTGGCTGACGTCGAACTCCCTGGCAACATCTGTTATTTTTCGCCTTTCTTCAATCTTGCCAATAATACGGCCACGCGTAAAATCATCTAGGTGATGTCGGGAAGACATACTGAAAATTGCAAGTTCGTCAATTGATTCTTTCCCTTTCAACTTTGCGTTTGAACAACAACGGTCAATACGCGTCAAATTCTCTTATCGCTATGACGTCACGAACAAGTTCGGCAATCCAAAATTTGCATACGCACAACACGTCTTACTGTATCCCGCACTTATGCTAATTTCAACATTTTCCTGCCTTCCATTTTATGGTTGCTATCGTTGCTATTGTCATCCGTCCTTAGCAATTGTCCGGCAGTGTATATGTTATAACTACAAAACTTGTGATGCTGAGATAAAATATAATAGCAACGTTTATTCACAAATAAATATTTATTTTGACGTCTACTACAGTTTTTCAAAGCCTTTGGCCTGGCTTCATTAGGACAGATGGAACATAAACGTTCAAATTATTGTAACGTCATCAGACTTCCGACGGTCACGGATTTTAGTGAGCTGTTTCCACGCTCTTGAAAGAAATGGAGTAGATGTCATGTCGTTGACAAGCAGTGAAGAATTGTGGTATGTGAGGAAATCTAATATATTAAGCTGGATAGTCAAATCAGGTTTATTAATAAGCGTAGCGTTTTCAAAGAAAAATTTATGATTATTTTCGTAACAATGTTGGGCTATAAGCGACTTCTTCAGTTCACAGTTCCGCACGTAAAACTTGCGTTGTTTCACACGGAAATTAAAGCCCTGCGAATCTGTCCTATATATATAAGTCCACATTCGCAAGGGATCTGATAAATTCCCCAGAAATTTACCTCTTCGACATTGTCATTTGTCCCGTGAAACATTCCCTTGTTTACAGGTTTGAAAATAACTTCAAAATTAAAACTTTTGAGAATTTTTGGAAATCTGAGAAGCAAATGGGATAACAGTCCAGTTCTCTCGTAGTAGAAGGTCTATTGATGTGAGCAAGCAGATAGGCTTCGGTTTCTTAAATTTTTGGACAGCTTCGTCTATAACGGAAGTGCTATATGTACTGCGATTCCTTTAAGAAAATCAAGCTCCTTCTGCAAGGAATCCTCAGTTGAGTATGCTTTCTACACATACGTATATATACACTGCTGGCCACTGTGACGTGCCTCCCCAGCAGGACGCACAAGACATAAAGGCAGATAGCAGTCAGGACGAACGTCCGCGCAGCTCAATTGGTAGAGCAACTTATTCCGGAATGAGGGGACCCGGGTTCGAGCCCCGGCGTGGACAAAAATAACGGAGAAATTTACTTCGTTATAATGGCGCCCAAACTTTCCGGATGACCCGACCGTTCAAATTCTCGCAATGGTGTGATGTTCTTTCCACACCGCGAGAGAGGAAAAAAAAGAGAATCCCTTCGCTAGCGCTTCAAAAAATAAATGTGTGTGACGTTGCATTCCACACACCAGATTGACTGGGAGTTCTCCGGTGCACGTTCTACAGCGGATGGCTGCCTGCAATGATTCAAGGTCACGGCTGACCCGTGGGCCATGCCCCGGGCCTCTATCGGGGGGGGTGACGTGCCTGCCTAGCAAGACGCACACGACCTAAACGCAGATAGCAGTCATCACGAACGTCCGCGTAGCTCAATTGGTAGAGCGATTTATTCCGGAATCAGGGGACCCGGGTTCAAAACCCACGTGGATGAAAATGACGGAGAAATTTACTTCGTTATAGCACCAAGAAGGAAGCATCCGATTGGCCTGAAATTCGCAGCATGCGTCGCCCGCGAGAAGACATGCAAACGATTAGCATTGCAGGGCATATGCAAATTATGTGCGCCCGGCACGCCAACGAGAAGCACTATAAGAAGGGTGCACAGAAGGCGGAGTTGTAAGTAGTGGAAGTGTGTTATGCTGCCGGATCTTTGAATGGTAAGCTTCCTGATGCCTCGTCGCAGAATACGGCAGTCATTCCAGAACGTCTCGGAGTTCGACAGAGGACGAATAGTGGCTCATCGCGACAGCGGTTTATAGTACCGAAACATCGGCGCCCGTGTGGCACGACATCCAGCCACAGTGAGGCGAGTATGGATTCGGTGTGTGCAGGAGGGGCGGACGGACCGACGTGAGCGATTCCAGCAGCCACGGCACACCACCAAACGTGAGGACCGGCATGTTGTGAGGCGGGCATTGACGGCTCGCACCACCACATCACGAACGTTAGCGCTGAAATTAGGATGTGTTGCGCAACAACCTGTGTCAGCACGTACCGTTCGGCGTCGTCTGCAGGATCTGGTACTTGTCGCACGGTGCCCATTGCTCCGATTACCATTGACGTTACTCCACCGGCGAGTGAAGCGGCAGTGGGCCATTAAACGCCGCACTTGGACTACGGAATGGCACGACATTGTCTTCTCCGACGAATCCCGCTTCTGCCTGCAACACCGCGATGGTCGGATCCGCGTGTAGCGGCACCGCGGCGAGAGACTGTATAACGCCTGCATTATGCATCACCATACCGGTCCGTCGCCTGGCGTTATGATTTGGGGCGCAACTGGATATGACACCCACACCTCTCTGGTACGCATCGCCGGTACACTCAACAGCCACCGTTACATCTCCGACGTTTTGAAGCCTGTAGTCTTCCGTTACCTGGAGGACCTGCCAGCGGCCACGTTTCAATGGAACAATGTGCGCCCGCATCGTGCAACAATTCTTCTCGGCTCACCAGATGTCACTGCTGCCGTGGCCCGCCTGTTCTCCCGATATGTCGCCCATCGAACACGTCTGGTTGCTGAGTCGGCAACCGAGTGGCCCGGCAAGCACCACCCGCGGCAACGCCTCATGAACTGTGGCAACATGTGGAAGCAGCCTGGACCGACATACCCCAAGCCCACATCCAAAGCCTCTTTCATTCGATGCCGCGGCGTGTAGTGGCCGTTATTGCCAGCCAATGGGAGCCACACGAACTATTGATGTCTGCGTGTTCCGCAAGTCGCACGGGCCTGTAAGCTCAATCGTTTCATCTTTGTATCTGTTGTTATGTGTCCAGTAAATCTGGCTTTGCTATCTCGTGTCCTTCTTGGTGTTGCATTTTGGGTGGCCGGAAGTGTATTAATACATATACGTATGTGTAGAAAACAGGGATTTTTTGTTTCCACTATGATTTGACTTTGTATGTGGGAGTAAGGAGACAGCAAATGACTTTCGATAAACTGTTGTACTAAAGGATTCTTCACTGCATGTCAACGACACGATATCTTCTCCATTTCTTTCCAGCGCGTAGAAACAATACATCAAAACCCGTGACCATCAGAACTCTGATGATAGACGTTAAAATAGATATTTAATTGTGAATAAACGTCGCTATTTTATTTTATGCTTTATTTACTCGTAGTTTGAAAGCAAGTAAACCGAGAAGGTAACAGCTCGGCACAGACAGTAGGACCAAATTTCTCCACGGATTGAATGCTTATCTGTAAGGGAGTGGTGTTAAGAGACTCTTAAAATCTGGGGAAACAAATTCCCATTCAAATTTTGTAGAAAGAAACCTGGATTTCTTTATCAGACAATGAAAACCAACTGAATCCCAGGCAGGAGCGAAAGTCATGAGGCTATCTTAGTTATTTTCACGGCGAAGCATCATAGGCATAGCTCCTGCCCAGAACAAAAGTGACGAAACATCAACTAGCCTGTGGGGCATGCCTTTAATGAAGTATACATATTTTTCAAAATATTTGGGGTATGCAAACGTTTCCGCCGTTTTAAAGAGAAAGGAGACAGGAACTATCAAGAAACCAGTACACACTTATTCAACGAAATAGTGGCTGTTAGCATCAATGACCTTTTGCCATTTTTCAGGCAAACAAATGAATGTCTCTGTGATAGAAGGACTCGGGTTTTGAGCTGAAGAACGCAGTGACGAAATTTTCCACCTCTGGAACTGTGGTGAACTGCTGTTTGGCCAGGGCGTGTTGCATTGAGCGAAACAGTTGAAAGTCTGAGAGTGCAATGTCCGGGGATCAAGCAGGGTGCCGTAAAACCTCCCTGATCAAAGGTTGATTTCGTAATGGCACCGACACGTGGTCTGGAATTATCGTGTAACAGGATAACTGGCTGGCGTCCATTACCCGTTCATAGGCGTTTTTGCTCGATTTGCGGAGTTCACTTTCATCAACTGAGCACTATATCATTGTGCAGGGATTGTTTCGCCCGGTTTCAACTGTTCGAAGTACAGCACTCCATGCATATTCCACCACACACACAATAGCACCTGTTTCCCGTGGATGTCCTGTTTTGCAGTGCATGTTGATGCCTGGCCTAGCTCGACCCAGGATCGCTTGCGTACGGGATTGTCGCAATAGACCCATTTTTCATCCCCTGGGACAACCTTCCACAAGAAATTCTTCCCTTGAAACCTCTTCAGCAACGACATGCAGATGACCAATCGCTAACCAATATTAAGCTCCGTTAAAATATGAGAGAACCGACTTATCAATCTTCCGGATCTTCCCCAAGGACTTTTAAACGTTTCGCCAGTTGCGTGGTCGATTGTGTGGCATCCTCTTGCAACAGCTCTTCCAGCTCCTCGTTTGCAAGTTCCTGCGGTCTACCTGCACGTGGCTTGTCTTCCAAGCTTAGATCACCTTTCTTAAACCTGGCAAACCATTCTCGATACGTCCGCTCACCCATAACCGTTTCGCCATACTCCTGACATATTGAATCGTATGCTTCACTCACACTTTTCCCTAAATTAAACATGAATAACAAACAGTGCCGCAAATGAACTTTATCGACCGCCATGCTTGGCTTCATGTACGAACTGAAAGCACGGGTCGCCGGCCGGTTAGGCCCCTATAGTGCCTGCTAGTGGGGCGGCGAAAACTTTTGCATACCCATATTTAATACGATTATACTCGTACTATAATTTGATTATTTAATTTTCAGAGCAAATAGCTACGTATAATTAAACCTGACAAAAAAAAAACATAAGCCGCCTGAGCACGAGAAAAAATATTTTTATTGAGTTCTAAAACCACATGAAAAATAAAAGTGACACTAAAACCCACGAGACCTTTCGGACCTCTAAGAGTTTGTGACGTGCCTGCCCCTCAGGACGCACGCGTCATAAAGGCAGATAGCAGCGAGATCGAAAATCTGCGTCGCTCAGTTGGTAGAGCGACTTGTTCCGGAATAAGTGGACTCGGGTTTGATCCTCGGCGTGGACCAAAAATGACGGAGAAATTTACTTCGTTATAAGTTCCTTCTTCAGATGGCGGATGTACTTCAGCTGCATCTCAAACACGACAGATTATATAGTCGATGACAAAGTGTCTGAGCGATTCTGCGCAAACTCAGAGACAAAACGTTTTACAAAGATTGAGAACTGAGACGACAGCACATAAAACATATATTACAATAAATATTTTACAGCCATCAACATCCACTGTAAGACAGGATATCCACGGAAAAAAAGGTGCTGTTGTGCGTGTGGTGGGATATACATCGAGTGCTGTACTTTTAACTGTTGAAACCGGGCGAAAGAATCATTGCACAACGATATAGCGATCAGTTGATGAAGCTGAACGCCTCAATCGAGCAAAAACGCCTACGGACAGGTAAAGGACGCCGCCCAGTCTTCCTGTTACACGATAATGCCAGACCACATGTATAGGTGCCACCACGAAATCAACCCTTGAACAGGGAGGTCTTACCGCACCCGGCTTACTACCCTGACACTGCACCCTCAGACTTACATGTTTCGATCTATGCAACATGCCCTAGCCCAACAGTGGTTCGCCACAGTTCCAGAGGTAGAAAATTTCGTCACTGCGTTCTTCAGCTCAAAACCCGAATACTTCTATCACAGGGGCATTCATTTGTTGCCTGAAAAATGGAAAAAGGTCATTAATGCTAACGGCCAATATTTCGTTGAATAAATGTGTACTAGTTTCCTGATAGTTTCTGTTTCCTTTCTCCTTAAAACGGTGGAAACTGTTGTATACCCCTGATACATATGAGTCACAGCAAATGCGCGCAGTGTGCAGTGTATTCATACGTTTCAGCTCACTCGTACGCATGTGTGAGGTGACTCTTTTAGCCCCATGACGCTGTGTAATTGACAGAACCCATGTTCTTCCTTAAGTCATGGACAGCAATGTATTAATAGTTAAAAAAATACATAATTATTGATTCCCCCTCGTACAACCATGTCAGCGTGGGAGAAGCAAAAATGGTGCCCCATACGTGACGCTTGAACTGAATCTCCGCAGCTGAAAAGAAATATACCACAGCAATTTGCGACTTGTACATGGTGATCCATTTAAACCAGTACCCTAAAAAAACTTTACATTTTTGCAAGGGATCGCGCAAGGAATTCTTCTTTTTTCAAGAGAAGCAGCAACTCCTGGAGAACGAAAACCACCACCGTGAGGAAGATTGTTAACCGTAACTGTAAATCAGCTCGTGATTTGTTTGTTGTTGCGTTGTCATTCACTTGCGTGCATTCGGAAACATGCAGTACTCTGTTCCAGAGCGTGTTTTTTTAGTGAAATCGTATTGGGTAACCAATTCTGTCATCAAAACGCAACGAGCATTTCGAAGAGAGTTTGGAGTTCAAAAAGGGCCAAGCAAGTCAACAATTCTGTCGATAGCAAAAACACTGGAGCAAACCGGTTCTCTTCTAAGCTGTAGCGGTAGACATCACCATCCGATGCCCCAAACGCGTGTGGACGAGGTTCGGCAACGTTTACTTCAATCTCCGACGAAATCGTTGCGCAGATTAAGCCAAGAGACAGGATATTCATACGGAACTTATCAAAGAACAGCAAAAGAAGCCAATATTCGACCATTTAAAGTGCACGTCATCCATCAGCTGCAGGAACCGGACAAGGGAAAGAGAGTAAGTTACTGCAAATGGCTTCAAACTTTTCTTAATTTGCGATCTGATATTCTCTCCATCACATGGTTTACGGACGAAGCCTGGTTTCATATGTCAGGCTACGTCAATTCGCAAAACAGCAGATACTGGGCTGCCGAAAACCCACACGTTATGTGTGAAACACCGATGCATTCACAAAAGGTTGGTGTATGGCGCGCGGTTTCGTTTTTTTCTGAGACTGTCAACACTAACGTTTATTGCCGCGTATTCAATGAATTTGTGGAACAACTTGGTGACATTGAATTGACAGAGGGCTACCTTCAGGAGGATGGCGCTACGTGTCACACATCGAAAGTCTCAAAGGAACTCATAACCAGCTTCTTTGATGACAGATTAATTTCAAAAAACATATGGCCTCCCTGATCTCCGGACTTAACTTCCCCTGACTTTTTTTATGGGGCTACTTAAAGGATAGAGTTTACAAAACCCATCAAAAAACATTGGATGCATTGCGTGAAACAATCACGACTGAAATTAGCAATGTTACTACTCGTGCTCTACATGAGACATCACTGCATATGGTGCCGCGTGTTCAACTGTGTTTACAAGAAAATGGAGGACAATTCCAAAATTTGCTTTGATAAAATGATTCTCCAATACCACATGTATAATTCTCAAATTACTGTATGATTTTGTTGTTATTTATAAAACAGTTATAAGTAAATCATATGGTACTGGTTTAAATGGATCACCCTGTATATAGAGAGGAGACCATTTCAAAAGAAAGTTCTCTTCAAACAGTTATAGAAACTTTTCAAACAGCCTTTATACCGTTCATAAGTCGAGAACTGTTGATAATGATGTTGTAACCTTCAGAATAATATCACCCGCCTTACATATTAGCACGCAGACGAGCAGAAAATGTAGTTAAATTTTCTTACTCATCCTCCTCCTTTAATTCCTTTAGTTTAAACCGTATGGAGAAAGGGAGCTGACAAGACACAGAACTCTTCACCTTAAAGGCAGCAAGCCGACATATTAATTAAAAGCAGCTTCACGGATTTAACTATTCCGTCAAAAGAGGAGAAATTTAATGCATACGGATTACCAATAAATATTTACATGCACCACACAGAAAGCGAAATGATGACACTTACCGAAAAAAGAAGCAAGCAGTGCTTTGAAAGAATTATTTCTCCCCCTCCCTCCCCCTCAAATAGTATCTGTCTTCGAAAAGAAAAAAATAGATTAAAGTATCAACTTTATAATTTCCCCTTTGGATGAATACCTAAAAGAGCGTTTCAGATCTCAAAAGAATTCTTAAAATAAGCAGTAAAAGAAAAAGTATACGTCTTGCATTTTCAAAGAACTTGATCGCTGCTCTTATTCTTTGAAATCCTTTCACTTCAAAGAACCTTATCACTGCTGCTCTTTCCTAAAAGCCTTTTCACTTGAGAACTGATTTTACAAATAAAAAAAGAACAGAAATGATGGAGAAAACGAAAGCAATCTGGCTCCTTGGCAGATAGTTTTTGTCCGACCATTTTTCAAATGAAAAATGAAAAACGAAATAAAATAGGAAATTATCCATTTCGCAGAAGAGAACACATGTCTCCTAAATAGCTGCGGTGTTTTAGATAAATAATTTTCACTAAACACTTTAAAAAGTCCAAGACCTCGAGTATTAGAAAGTGAAAAAGACCTTACAGTTTCTTTCGGACAACCACTTATTATCCCACTCGTTGTACAAAGGACACGCTAACACATGTTTAGACTTGCACAACACAAAAACTATCAAGTTGGTGACTTTATAAAACGAAGTTAGTATTGTAGCACCAAACTCTTCGATTTAAAAAATAATATATTATTGCAGGTTACAAAGGGCTAAGTACGAACATGAAACAGGGAGAATATTGCTGTTACAATCAAACAGCAAGTGAGCCTAGCGCAGATAAAAGTTTACCACCTATCACACAAAACAAACAGCCACTTTTGAGTTTTAGCTGTTCCTCCACCACTAACCTGCTGCCGGTAATGCCTTATCAAGAGAAATTTTGGCAGTACAGACGTGATATTATTACGTTTAGAGTGTCTAATCGGGCGATAAACAAAATCTGCATGAAAGATATACAGGGTGGAAAGAAACGACCGCATAAACATCCCAGGGGTGATTTCTTGGGTTAATTCAAGCATAAAATGTTCTATGACATTTTTGAATTTAGGGCTTAGTTTCGCAGATATAAGCCCCCAAAGGTGCGTGATGTCACATCCGGAATCGCCTGTTTTTGAGGCTTCAAGCACAACACCAGTGTCGTGCAGGAAAGCGCGTGGCGGATGCCTGATGCTGCAATCGCAGTACAACAAAAGTCTGTTTTCGCAGTCGTGTTACGTCCGCAATTGTCGAGACGAAGGGAATTGGACGCCCTGTTGCATGACATACGGCCTCGGAGAGCACTGCGATATGTAAATCAGTCGTGGTGACTGACAAAGTACTGAGTTTCCAGAATCAGGCATCCGCCACTAGCTTTCCTGAGTGACACTGGGTTGTGCTTGAAACCTCAAAAACAGGCGATTCCGGATACGACATCACGCACCTTTAAGGGAATACTACACCTTTGGAAAATTTTATATCTGGAAAACTAAGCCCTAAATCCAAAAAATGTCATACGTTTTATGCTTGAATTGGCCCAAGGAATCACCCCCGGGTTGTTTATGCAGTCGTTTCTTTCTACCCTGTGTAGCAACAAAAACGGAAAACTGAATTAAAACTAATGGCATCGAAATTTCATCAATGTTCCCTCTAAGATGCGCCCGCTCGCGGCTGCGCAGCTGAAATACACTGGCGTGCAAAAATTAAGGACGAGACGGTTTTTCGAATGTAAATCAAGTATTCCCCTTTAATTAATGCACAAACACAATATTAGCAATAGCAAAATAATTATATTTCACAATTAATCCATGGAACTTTGGAACCAGAAATATTGCCACTGACCACGAAGAACTTCTTTTTTCAACACAAAGCAATAATAAACAGTCACGGAAACTTATTTAAAAATTCCTCCCAAAATGAGATATCACATGCACATGCATTAAATATCATACTTCTGTAATGATAAAGACGATGTAAATGTGTTAGAATGTGCGATCACCATAATTCATCGAGAAAAATCGTACAGATACTTCCGGATTTGGATAGCACGTTTTCCATTGTTGTCCGATTTACAGTCGCGGGTCGTAAGTCTAATTCTTAAGTGGGACTTTCCAGAAATGAAAATATTTACCATGCTATTTCTACAAGTAAAGGAAAGTTGCAGACGGGCCAGATATCATCACGTATGTGACCTTGAAGCCGCGGACTTAGGTGCACTGCAATTGGCACCGGCGTGAGAACGTTCCTGTCACGTGTGCATCACGAGAAGCAAAACAGCTTCCCTTATTTGGGCATTGCTGTTCTAGAGATACACTGGCGTGCAAAAATTAAGGACAAGACGGTTTTTCGAATGTAACGTAGTGCAGAAGTGCTCCACATCGACTCAAATCATACCATAAGATCCCCAAGATGTAAGAATATGGGACAAGTGAGCAAAACCATTCAAACAAGGAATATAAAGGATACAAAGGCACTTTATTGAAAAGGTAGCTTCGAGCACAACTGGACAGAAGACAGAAACGTCCATGTGAAAGGCGGCTGCCAAGAAAAATCCAGTCTTTAGTATGGGATATGATCACCCCTGATTGCGTTGCAGGATATACACCGTCTGTCCATGCTGAGGACGTGGTTGTCAAGGAGCTGTTGAGGCATCGCGGCCAATTCCTCTTGTAGCGCCAATCGCAGCTGCGGAATCGTTGCTGGCGGTTGGTGACGTGCTGCCAAGCATCTCCCGAGAAGGTCCCACACGTGTTCGATTGAATTTAGGTCCAGGGACCTTGAGGGCCAATCCATGCGTTGAATATTTTCACTCTCCAACAGCTCTGCGACAGCCACTGTACGATGAGGTGTAGCGTTGTCGTCCATGAAGAAGAACTCAGGACCCACAGCACCTCTAAAGAGACGCACGTGAGGCAGGTGAACCTCGGTACAATAGCGGGCACCAGTGACTGAACCTCCTTGGAAGATGTGGAGGTCAGTACGGCTACCAAGCATGATACCTACCCAAACGAGAACTCCCCAACCACCAAACCGGTCCCTTTCGATGATGTTGGAGGTGTGATTGCGTGTTCCCTGCTCTATCCAGATGTGTTCACCTCCAGAATTGCTCGTCAGAGTAAATCGGCTCTCATCCGTAAAGAGAACTCGACCCCATTGCTGATGTGTCCAGTTCTTGTGTTCCTGGCACCACAGAAACCACCGTCTTCGATGATCCAGCCAAGTTTGAATTCATGCAAAATCACTGATCTCACGTCGGGTTGCTCGATCACGTGTCCAACTGCTGAGATCTGTCTGAAATGCTGTTTTATACACGTGGACTGAACCGATTCAATTTGCATGGGCGTTTGGTAGTTCATCCTACGAGGCGTCACTTTTAATCGGCTATACAAATTCGCCTTGTCGGCGTCTGCCAATAATTATGAAACGACCCAATACAAGTGACTTAAGCAGAAGTGTTGTGGATCATAAAACTCTGGTATCATCGAAGAGAAATCGCAAGCCTTGGTTTTTTTAGACAGTCTTCACCGAAGAATGTCTGCCACCCCGGTGGCGCAATGGTATGAGCGATGACAGCTGATCATTAGTCCGAAAGGGGTCCGGGTTCGAATCCCGGTGAGGCATGGATGTTGTGTTTGTCTTACGGCACTGGCCTTCTCCCTTCCCTGGAACCAGTGACCCTAAATTAAGGACGGGCGACTGCTTTCAATCCACTGAGTTGCTTACGGTGGTTGTTAAACCTCCAATCAAAAAAAGAATGCCGCATGTATATATATATATATAATAAATTTCTTCGCAAAAACTTCTATAATGTTATTTTCATTATTTTTAACTGCAACTCTATGAATGTTAGAAGACTGTGTTTAGCATCATACCATAAAAATCAGCGCTCAGAACATTAACCTCACACACGTTTTTGTATTCTGAAAGAGATACAAAGACTCTTAAAATGGCTTCCCTGCTGCGAGCGAAAGCTTCTGCTCTTTCTACTTTTGAATGTATCCTGAGCTCCTTGCTGAGCTTTTGCGTCATCCGTCAGCGATCAGGCCGCATCTCCACAATATATCGTTTGTTTTTCCGTTTGTTTATTGCTTTCCGGCAGCGGAAGGTCATTTCCGGACAATCTTACATCATTCGGAGAAGCAGACGAAAACAGCTCCAGGAGATTTGCTCGTCTACGGAACTAGTAATAGACAATGTTTCCATGGTAACCATCTCCAACACAACAGGACTGCTATGCTTACGGAAATCTAAATGAGACTTATTTCAACAAATATTCCCTGGGTCACGACGCTGTTGATGTTTTTTCGTTTTCCCTCCTATCACTCGAGAATCTCTAGTTGATATCCGAGAACGGGCAAACAAGGCGTGAAACATGAGAGGCCTTCCTCTTGCTCCAGATGAAATAACATGATACCCCGCGTAACGTAGTTTATATATTAAAGCGATTCCTACTAAAACACGACAGCTCTTTTTTTCAGTGGCACGTTTCCTGAATTATCGTGTTGGTTGCCGATAGAAAAGCTGCAGCTACAATGGCCGTCACTTTCTAATAAATGCGCAGTTGGAATTGTTCACAAGTGAAATTATGGCTGAAATTTCCAAGACTGTATTCCTTATTTCCTGGGAGGAATATCTTCATTTTAACCTTATTTTTCAATTTCTCTTATATAAATTATGTTGCCAGTAACCCTCAGGGGCGCATAGTCGTCCTTGTGGAACTTAACCTGCCATGGCGGACGAGATAGATGGGTGGATGGATGTATTGATGGATGGACGGATGGATGGATATAAATTATATCACACCTCCCTCGGTTACACCGATGAACCATTATACACTATCTACCAACCAGTAATTGGACACCTGTGATAGCAAAGGGAAACGAAGTTTATTCACCTTCAATAGTTGGTGGAGCCTCCACGAGCGGCGATTACAGCTGCGACCCTCCGGGGCATACTGTCAACCAGGCGTTGTACGACGGCTAGCGGTATTTTCTTCCAATCGGCTTGGAGAAGACAGGTCAGTTCCTTCACCGATTTCGGACGGTGGGGGCACCCCTTAAGTCGACGCTCCAACTCGTTCCAGAAGTGCTCGATAGGGTTAAAGTCCGGGCTCTGCGCAGGCTAGTCCATTCGATTAACCCCATTGCCACCATACCATGCCATGGTGGACTTCGCAACATGACAGGTGGTATTGTCATCCTGAAAGTAACATGGGTCCACCCGTAAAACTGCCACAACGTAGAAAGCGCATGGTCATCCAAAATGATGCAGTAGATCTCGCTCTTGAGTCTACCAGGAATTGCGACCAAGGGTCCCGTGCCATACCAGGAGAAACACCCCCATAGCATAATTCTAACGCCGCCGAACTTCACAGTTGGCACAATACATTCCGGCAGGAGGCGTTCTCCAGGCAGACGCCAAACTCAGACCCTGCCATCCGAACGGTAGAGGGTGAACCTTGATTTGTCGCTCCAGAGAACCTGTTTCCACTGTTCAACGTTCTGTGCACCACGCTACCCGTGCAGCGCTATTGGACTTGGTGATCAAAGGCTTGTGGGCGGTAGCACGTCCATGATCGCATAGCAGATGGGCTTCCTTATGGATGGTATTCATGGAACGAACACTCCCGAATGCCTGTTGAAACTCCTCGTGGATGTGGCCCATCGATTTGGTGCGGTTCTTCCGAATTTCTCTGGCCAGCACCCGTCGGTCTCTAACTCCCAGTTTTGTGGGTCTGCTGGGCCGGTTCACATTCCGACTGTCACCTCTCATCTTTCACTTGCCAATCACGTAGGCCTCTGTCGATTTTGGGTACTTCAACTCGCTGGATATGTCACGTATGGATCGACCGTTTCTGTTATACCCGACGATTACACCTTTCTCGAAATCAGAGAGCTCCGAACTGCGTGGCATCTTGCATGCGACTGGTTGCGTTGTTGTTTCCCACACGATATTTAACGGCGGCGGCCGTGACGTGTATCAGGACCGCAGATATCTTCGATTCCAAGGGTGTCCAATTACTTGTTGGTATATAGTGTACAATGATCATCTGCCTAACTAGATTTACGACCCCCTTTAGCCCGCAAAATAGTGGCCCCACGGCGAGGTATTCTGGGGTATCTGGTACCATAATGTCAATAGCAGGTCTTCCAGTCCCCGTTCATTTAGGGATGGTAGCGATTTAGCGCGAACCCGCTTTTTCAAGTCGAACTACAATGGGTTCATGTCAGGTGAATTTGGAGACCAGGGCCTTAATAGAAGTTCACTAGCATGTTCCTCGAACCACTCATTGACGATTCTGGCAGTGTGGCATGGCGTAATATCCTGTTTGTAATGACCATCGCCAGCAGGGAACACAGTTGCCATGAATGGGTGAACTTGGTTCGTAACGATGTTCAGATACCTTACAGCTGTCAGGGATTGTGCTATTGGGATAATGGTACCTAAAGTGTTTCAAGAAAGCATTTCCCACAGCATAAAACTGCCGCCGATGGTGTGTTTCCGACGAACACTGCATCCAGGTGCCATAAGCCTCCGTTGGTAATCGGCGAATCCGCACACGTGATGCACAAGGAATCTTGATTCGTCAGAGCAGGACACTTTCTTCCAATCATCCACAGTCGAATCGCGATGGTCTTCTGCCCATTTCATGCCTTGTTTGCGATGACGTGCAGTTAGCATGGGGACTCGGCTGGGTTTTCGGCTACGCAGGCCCATGCGGAAAAGACTGCGATGAACTTTGTGCTGTGACTCATTGCGCTAATCACCACTGTTGCAGCTGCGGTTGACTTGTCGCACTGTGGCCCCGCGGTCGCTTTGAACAATGCGCGACAGTCTCCTCTCCCCTCTGGCATCAATGAGCTCCGGACGACACACGGCTGGACAACGGTTCGTCGTTTGGCCATATGAGCACCATTTTTTATACGTACTCACTACAGCGGCGCTTGAACAACCCACAAAAAGCGCCGTTTCCGAAATTGTAGTTCCGAGGCGCCATGCCATCACAATTTGTCCTTTATCAAACTCCAATAAATCGGCAGCTTTTCCCATTCTGACTCCGGACACTCTACTAACCAAAAGCCGGTCCTCGGGTTTTACATATATACTGCTCTGTGAACTTCACCTGCGCGATCGTTCGGTCTTCAGGCGCTCTCATTTCTGTCGGCTAAAGTGGGATTAATGCAATAGGTCATCGTTGTAGATTTTCATTCTGAACACCACATGGGAAAGTTCAGGTTTTTTTTTCATTAATTTATCCATTTTTATCTTATTGTCTCTTGGCTTGGGGTCGCACAACTATTGGGAATGTTAATAGAATTTATGTTTTACAAAAAAAAAATTTTACGTTTGGTGAATCCGTCTTTACAGGTACATTCTCTTTTTCTCAGTTATCAAATAATGTCATTTGATAAATTATACAGTTTTGTATTATTACTGTTTATGCATGAACGTATATATGCTAAGAAGAAATATTCAGATCTAATCACCTTGCATTTCCGTTCCCATTATCGCGACACTCGTGGAAATACTAGTTTTTTAATACCTAGAGCGCGTACTAATTTATTATTTAATAATAATAACTTGACCAGCCCTAGGTCCTGGAATGGGTTGCCGCTTCGAATCAAGACGATTACACAATTTTCGGTATTCAAAAAACAACTAAAGACCTTCAAAATTAATAGTTGATTAACGATTTGTTGTATATTACGTATTATAACTTTAATTTACTGCATTATGGTTAAATTGTTCTTTGGCTTGACTATTTAGATTCTTTGGGGGGGGGGGGGGGGGAATAGGGGCCCGTCAGGCTATTGTTAGCCTTTTTTCCTGGTTCTCTTGCCACAATCACAGTGAACCGCACTGATTTGTTTAAGAACCTGTAGTGGTGCTTCAATTTACTCAAACTAAAAACAAAATTATTCATGTTATCATACGTATTTTTGTATTTCCTATTACTTAATTTATACTTTTCAATATATATGTATAATATTATCGTATAATATTTGTATTTGCATGTTTTTTTTGTACAGACATTGTATCTGTGATTTGACTGTGTGGTGAATGGTGTAGTGTGGCAAAGAAAATAAAAATAAAAAAATAAATAAAAAAGGGTTTGGGCAAAAGCTGACAGCTGCACCGTAAAAAAAATTCTTAAATTCACGAGACCCTTTCCGTGATTCCTTTCGTTAATTAACGAAGCATATTCCTGGTATAACCTTTTCCGTGAAATGACGGAAAGAAAATAAATTTCACGGAGCTTTGGTACTACCAGAAAATTCTGAATTTTGCGAAACATTTTCGCAAATCCTTTCGCATGCTAACAATAAAACTCAGTTCTCACTTTTCTCTTATCCATATAACGAAAACGTTTCGGTAATAGGAGCGATTCGCGGTAATACTTGAGGTTCGATTAACTGTTAAATTTCAATCGTCTGTCAAAGGAACTTTTTATAGTTCTGTAGCGAGTTCGCATATTGTGGATAGCATATCGCATGAATTTTCGTAATTGGGGCAAAGGATATTTCTTCTCCTTTCCCCATTTCGTGCATCAGCCATTATACACTACATTGACAAAAGTCACCGGACACCTGGAAGAGAAACACAACATAGCATTTATTGACATACCTTAGTACGGTGTCGGTCCACCTTTGGCCTTAATGCATGCACTGACCCCTAGAGACATGCTTTCCACAAGGTTTTGGAACACAGGGATAGGTATGCGCTTCCATTCAGTACATAATGCTGCCGCTAGCTGTTGCTTTGTAGTAGGCCTTGGTTTCAAACTTCTTGTGCGGCTCTCTAATTTATCCCATAGGTTCTCTATGGGATTGAGATCAGGGCTGTGTGCTGGCCAGTCCACACACGGTACGGAATTATCGTCAAACCACGCTGTAACAGTCCTTGCTTTATGGATCTGTGCCTTATCGTGCTGGAAACAACAAGGCTCGGTTCCATAGCATTGCTACAGAGTTGGTAGGGCATAATTGTCGAGAATATCGTGGTAGACGTACTGGTTAACAGGTTTGTCCACGATAACCAATGGGCTGGGACCATACCACAAAAAACACCCCCACACGACTACCCTGCCAGCTCCAAACTTGACCACAGGAACTTGACCCAGGTGGTAAATAGCGTTACCCCGGCTGCCGCCATACCCACACTCGACCAGCAGACTGATGGATCGTGTATCTGCATTCATCAGTCCATAGGACCCATTTCCATTAATCTATGGTCCAGGATAAATGTTCTTCACATCATGCTAAACGACGAGCAGCATTCCGAGTGGAGATGGAAGACTTATGAGCAGCCGCACGACCACGGTAACCCATGGAATGAAGTTCTCTGCGAATGGTACGTGTACATACCGAGGTTCCAGCATTTTTACTCGCCTGTACACTGAGGTCTTGTGCAGTACTCCGTCGATTAGCTGTAACGACTCTCCTGAGGCTTTGACGTCCTCTATCACCGATTTTCTTCGGTCTGCAGGTACGTTTTGCTGCTTCAGGTAAGCCATGTGGCTTCCACTTATTCAGTACTTCCAAAAAAGTTGACTTGGGTAGGCTGAAAAATTCAGGGTTTGCGAAATTTCTGTATAAATGCAGATAAATTAGAAACAGACTTTTCTGATATAAACGGAATTACTAACTACGGAAAATCTGTGAAAATACGGAAGTTAAAAGAAAAAAACGGGTACTTTTTAAAAACGAAAATTTCGGTAAAAGACGGATACTTAGCGGCAACTTTCTCTCACGTTATTTGCAGAAATTGTCCGTGAATTCACACCATTATTTAATCTTCAACGATTCTCTCTATGAGTATATCTTTTAAAAGAGATATGCTCTCAGAGAGAGTCGTTGAAGATTATCTGAAACAAAGAGAGAACCTGTAAAACAGGTGGAAAACTTGTATTGCTATCCAATTACACTGCTCGACATAAAAAGAAAGCCACACCAAGAAGGCCGCCTCGGTGACGCAGTGGTCTAAGGCGCTGGCCTCTGATCATTCGTCCGAACGGGGTCCGGGTTCGAATCCCGGTGAGGCATGGATGTTGTGTTTGTCTTACGGCACTGGCTCTCTCCCTTCCCTGGAACCAGTGACCATAAATTAGGGACGGGCGACTGCTTATAGCCCATTGAGTTGCTCACGGTGGTCTTTAAACCTCCAATCGAAAAAAAAAACACCAAGAAGTGTTTGTCAGAGCACCATGGAAATTAGGGAGTATGTGACAACAGTTGGAGAGTATAAACGACAGTAGTTTGGATCCAATCACGTGATAGGTGAGAAAGAAGAATAACCAAAAACGGCTCGACGTAGCTAAAGTTTGCCGAACTTTCATCGTCCTCACTTCAGTTTGTGGACCACAACATCGGAGTGACCTCTTTAGCGAAAGCTAGTGTAAGATATGAGAATGTTTCGGTGACGTCATAAGGAATCTCTCCATCCCATACACACCTCTATCAATGGCTCTGTTGTAGTACAACATACATTTGGTTAGTCCCTAAGCTGCAACCGGAATTTGACAATTGTCCAGCGACTGTAGCTGGAGAAAGGAAACGTGCGTTGCCGTAATGGAACTGGTGCATGTAGGCAGACATCCGAAAGCCTCGAGCGCCGCATTTGATGGCAAGTCGTAGCAACCCCACAGTCGACAGCTGACGTAGGCAGACGTCCGAAAGCCTCGATCGTCTCATTTGATGGCAAGTCGTAGCAGCCTCATAGTCCATAGCTGACATTGGCAGACGTCCGTAAGCCTCAATCGCCGCATTTGATGGCAAGCTGTAGCAACCCAACAGTCCATAGCTGACGTAGGCAGACGTCCGAAAGCCTCGATCGTCTCATTTGATGGCAAATCGTAGCAGCCTCATAGTCCATAGCTGACATTGGCAGACGTCCGAAAGCCTCGATCGTCTCATTTGATGGCAAGTCGTAGCAGCCTCATAGTCCATAGCTGACATTGGCAGACGTCCGTAAGCCTCAATCGCCGCATTTGATGGCAAGCTGTAGCAACCCCACAGTCCATAGCTGACGTAGGCAGACGTCCGAAAGCCTCGATCGTCTCATTTGATGGCAAATCGTAGCAGCCTCATAGTCCATAGCTGACATTGGTAGACGTCCGAAAGCCTCGATCGTCTCATTTGATGGCAAGTCGTAGCAGCCTCATAGTCCATAGCTGACATTGGCAGACGTCCGTAAGCCTCAATCGCCGCATTTGATGGCAAGCTGTAGCAACCCCACAGTCCATAGCTGACGTAGGCAGACGTCCGAAAGCCTCGATCGTCTCATTTGATGGCAAATGGTAGCAGCCTCATAGTAAATAGCTGACATTGGCAGACGTCCGTAAGGCTCGATCGCCGCATTTGATGGCAATCCGTAGCAACCCCACAGTCCATAGCTGACGTACGCAAATGTCCGAAAGCTTCGATCGCCGCATTTGATGGCAAGCTGTAGCAACCCCACAGTCCATAGCTGACATTGGCAGACGTCCGAAAGCCTCGATCGCCGCATTTGATGGCAATCCGTAGCAACCCCACAGTCCATAGCTGACGTACGCAAATGTCCAAAAGCTTCGATCGCCGCATTTGATGGCAAGCCGTAGCAACCCCACAGTCCATAGCTGACTACATTCGACGAGATATATCGTAAGCTATGGGCATCACCGTGTCGACAGGGACGGTGAATCACATATTGGTTCAAGTATATTTGCGCTCTCGCCAGCCATTGCAGCGACTGTGACTCGCCGCAGCACATGGTCGCGTAAGTTTGCAGTGGTGCCGTACCAGGAATGTGAAGCAGGAATAATGGAATGATGTAGTTAGTATTCAGCAAAGAGTTACGCTTCTGTCTCAGCCCCGATGATTGTCGATTCAAAGTCTACACAAGAAGTGGTCACGGGTGACCTTGCTGCCATCTGTGAACGTCATACGCCTCAGCAGATTAGTATTTGGAGCGCTATCAGTTTTAACAGCCGTTCACCGCTCGTACGCATAGTAGGTATAATGCCAGTTCGACGATAAGTCGATGAGATTCTGCAACCCGTTTTGTTGCCGAATCTTCGTACTCTCCTTGATACCCAGTTTCAAAGAGATAACAAAACTAAATAAAAGATATGCACATGCACTGTTTGTATCAGCGGATAGTGTCTACAAGGTGTACACGTGCTGTCTTGGCAAGCGCAATCTGCAGACATCTCCCCAATAGAGGACATGTAGGATATCATTGGCAGACGACTTAACTTCTCTTCATGTCCACCTCGCAATGTACAAAATGGTGGACACAGATCTATGACGCATGGTACAGACCGGGACCACATACTCTCCAACTCAATTTATCTCTCCGCCAAAAGGACTGTGGCATCAGCATACAGTCATTTTTGCACACGAATGTTACCAAGACATAAACCAGTATCATCTATTTTGGCGTCATGCATGCCATCATCATTATCAAACATCATTATCCACTGCTGAATGAAGGTCACCCCAAGTCTTTTTCCAAAACGGTCTATCTCACGCCAGCTTCCTCCATGTCACGCCGGCATGCTTTCGAATTTTATCCACCTATCTTCCACGTTGTCTTCTTCCTTAGGAATCCAGTCTAGAATTTCGATTGTCGATCCGTGGTCCGCAACATGTCCAGCCCATTGCCGTTTCTGGGATTTTATTCTCATCGTGATCTCTTCCACTCTTGTCATTCTCTTTATCCAGAAGAGATAAGCATGCATCTCCCCATGCTTTCAGTTATCTACAGTCTTTGTAAGTATTTTTAGTTAAGGTTCACGTCTGTACTCCGTACGTAAGCACTGGAAGGATGCATTGATTAATACTTTTCTTTTAAGATACAATGGCATATTGCTCTTGAAGATTGTACTGTTTCTTCCGAAAGCTCTCGAACCAACTTTTATGCGTCGATTAATTTCTGCATCAATGTGACCTGTGCTTGATATCTGCTGTCCAAGGTAAATGTAGGAATTCGTTATCTCCAGCTTTTCCCGATCAACTGACTAATCATCATTTCTTGTAAAAGCATTGCACATCAGTTTTATATTCTGAAAGATCAGTCCTAAACCCACTACTTTACTCTTATCAGCAAGTTCCTGGATCATACTCTTCAGCTCTGAAGGGTCAGTTGCAAAAGATGACTACGTCACCAGCAAAACGAAGGTGAGTTAAATAATCTCAAATGAGAGAGATGACACCAGATGAGCAGCTATAGCGTGGGATGAAGGCAGAAGGGGACAGTGGCCGCCTGGAGGCAGTCTTTGGAGGTGGCGAAACGTTTTTAATGACTTTGCTGCTAAAGTTAGAAATGCGACAGGGTAATTCATTTTATAATATGGAAACACACGTTTTACATGTAGAAAATTTCCTTGCAATTGAATGCTCACCTATGTTTTTTTTAATTTCTTGCAACTGAATGCTCACCTATGTTTTTTTAATTTCCTTGCAACTGAATGCTCACCTGTGGTTTTTTTTAATTTCCTTGCAACTGAATGTTCACCTATCTTTTTTGTAATTCCCTTGTAACTGAATGCTCACATATATTTTTTTAATTTCCTTACAACTGAATGCTCACCTATGTTTCTTTTTAATTTCCTTGCAACTCAATGATCACCTATGTTTTTTAATTTCCTTGCAATTGAATGCTCACCTATTTTTTTAAATTTCCTTGAAACTGAATGCTCACCTGTTTTTTTAATTTCCCTGCTCACCTATGTTTTTTTAATTTCCTTGCAACTGAATGCTCACCTATCTTTTTTTAATTTCCTTGCAACTGAATGCTCACCTATCTTTTTTCATTTCCTTGCAACTGAATGCTCACCTATCTTCTTTCATTTCCTTGCAACTGAATGCTCACGTATCTTTTTTTCATTTCCTTGCAACTGAATACTCACCTATGTTTTTTTTAATTTCCTTGCAACTGAATGCTTACTTATGCCTTTAAAGGGAATGACAACCACCATGAGCAACTCTGTTAGCTATAAGCAGTCGCCGGCACCTAATTTCGTGCCACTTGTTGCAGGGAGAGAAAAAAAGCCAGCACCATGAGACAACTTAACCAGTCATTCCTCACACAGGACTCGAAAACCAGGCCATCTCGGATAAATGGTCAGAAGTCAGCGCCTCAGACTACTCAGCCACCGAAATGGCGATAAACTTTCTATTTTGTTTTTAATTCCCCGTTTTGTTGGAAGCTGTGCATTTTCGGTGCTCCTTATTCAGACCGGCATTAATTCATACTTTTTTCTGTCCAATCTTGGCCAAAATTAATGCTTTTAGCCGCATTATGATGTAAGATTAAATTTGCTTTGAATACTCTCTGAGAATATTTTCAAGAGAGAAATTGAACAACGTTTCCTGTGTACGTGCTGTGTACGTGCTTACCGGCACTCTAGACACTTCCCAGTAAATGCTCAAAATGCCAGCGTCTTATCTCAACCAAAAGCAGAAAATACTTCACTCCCTTGAGAGCGAACTTATAATTTGTAAGAAATGCAGGATTAGCCAAAAACTCCCTGTGCACCTGTGTTAAGAAGTAACAATAAGAAACCTATAAATTGAAGTTATCGCGCACGTACATGCAGTATTGCGAATGGAGAACACTCGTGTGTTTAGGGCGGGGTTACACGCATCCTGCCAAATGCTGTAGCCAGTCAGTAGTGAGGCCTCGCAGTGGCCGGTTGAACATGGTGTTGTCGCTTGAGGGTCGAATGTTTCTGACTGAACACGTGTTACGTACTGGAGGTAAATATACGAACGAAGTGAAACGTAAGTACCCCTTATGAAGCACCCCATCGCAATACAGTGAGGCGGTTAATTAAAAGGTTTCGTAAAACCGGACCAGTGCGAGCTGCTCCGAGAAGCGGTAGGTCGCTTCTCGGAGCATCTCTCACTTAACACACAAAAAGGTGGAGGATGTTTGCGTTCGCATCGCTAAAAGTCCAAAGAAATCGCTTCGAAAATTGACACAACAAGCAAGTGTGACGTACAACAGCACCTGCAGGGCACTGAAGACGCGACTGCATCTCTACCCGTACAAAATCAGAACAGTGCATGAACTGAAACTCACAAACTACGATAAGAGTAGGGAATATTGCAGATGGTTGAAGGACTTCATTGACGATAACGGAGAGGATATTCTGGAAGCCACGCTTTTCTCCAATGATGCGCTGATCCACTTATCTGGATTACAGGAACAATCCCAGTAATCTGCCGGAAATACAGAAAACCATCACCACGGAAATCAGCAACATTTCTCCGTTGTAACTGTCACGTGGTTTTGAAAACATGTTCAGACGCGTAGATACATGCCTAAACACAGAACTACTATCACACAGGAAGGGGGGACATTTCCAGAATTATTCTAGCAGGTACGTTTGTAGTTGCTGTACGTGTACTGTCTTCTCAGGTGCAAAGTGAGATTTGGCTCACCCTGCACTTCACTCCTTGATAGCGAATTTATAACTTTTAAAGAAATACTTCACCCCTTGAGAGCGAGCTTATAATTTGTAAAGAAATATTTCACCTCTTGAGAGCGAACTTGCAATTTGTAAAGAAAAGTTCAAAAGCGCAAAACAACACACACACACACACTGGTAGTTGACACCAGAACAAAATTCTACTACTCTTACAAACGGAAAAGTTGAGAGTAAATATTAAATCAAACGAGTAATTTATTCTTTTCGTTTCCAACGTCACTGCTCTGGAACGAGAATCTTACTTTCGACAAAACATTGACGTCAACTTCAGTATGATTTCAAGGGACGCTTCCACAGTAATCTTTTAATTCAGCATAAAACTGACGGCATCTAAAAATAATAAAATACTGATAGGAAGTTTTTGAAAACACAAATTTGCCGGCGTCCGAGCTGGAACCTGCATCCTTCTGCTCCGGAGACGAATTCTTTCCCAATTAAACTACACGGACGGAATGTATCTCTGCAATTTTGCCGTGTTGACAAGTGCATCGCCTCTGTAGTACGTCACATATATCGCCCCGCCCTTGAAAAGGGGAAGGAACGGAATCATTAGTTTCCGGATCAGCCGGCAAACCATGATTGAAGTAGCTCGCTGAAGAAGAAGGAATTCTGATCAATTCCAGACGACGTGCGGAATGAACGTAACACATTATTTTTTAAAACGAAGAAGGAATTTTTAATTGCAGTGTTTTGCAAAGGTTTAAGACCACCTGTTGGTATTCGGAGATTTCTTCCGATTGTGTCAGCTACTGTCTGTATTACTCAACTTCCTGTCGGTGTTGCATCATCCTATAGCGGCAGCTGTTGATAGAGTTCAGGAAAGCGTGCGAGCGTCAGTTTGCTTCTGGTTTTTTATGCTCAGAGGTTTTGTACGTATTTCTGTATATAGCGAAAAACGAGAAAAAAAAAACGCCATTAAGTGTTACTCAGAGGGCACAAATAATAACTTTATATCATGAAGGATAATCCGAATGTGACATAAGCAGAAAGGTGAATGTTGCTATTCATAATACGATCATCAAATATCGAGATACAGCAGAATTTAGCGACCAAAGGAGAAGAGGACGTCCAAGGAAAACCACCCCACGTGATGGCAATACCATAAAGCAAATAGTTTTGCGTTCTCCGAGGAGTTGTTGCTAGAAAATAAAATCAAGGATTTTCTGCCTTCAAAGGGGTTTGATATTACCATCAGCTACTGTTTACCGTCGTCTAAGCAAAGATTTTGGATTAAAGTCTTATAAACCTGCACATAAGCCTAGAATAACCTCTGCCATGAAAAAGGGACTCCAGTTTGCGAAGCGTCATCAATCGTGGGCTGCTGAAAACTAGAGCCAAGTTCTGTGCGTCAATTTAAATCACGTGAAGCACATGTTCGACGACCAAAAGGCCAAAGGTTTGATAAAAAATCCACCTTTAGCATCGTAAGACATCCGCCTAATCAGATGATATGGGGTGCTATGTCAGCATCCGGTACTGTTTCATTGTCCTTTTTGCCGACAGGAACTAGTACCACGACTGGTCCTTTTTATGTGGAAATGTTACGTGAGAAGCTGTTAACTTATATGCAAGTGCACAGATGCACAATCTTTATGCAAGATGGTGCTCCATGCCACAGATCAAAGACAATAACGGACTACCTGCAGAGGAAAAACATAGCTGTGCTTGACTGGCCCGGTAATAATCCCCGACCATCGAAAATTTGTGGACCATTTTAAAAGAAAAGGCAGCAGAAAAGTAGCCATCAAATTCCCAAGCTTTGATTGACGCGATAAATTACGTGTGGTGCAAAGACATTTCAAATGACTACTGCTAATTCCTCATTGAGAGTATGCCACATCGTATTCTGTCCGTTATAAAAAACAAGTTAGTAAAATCATGCAATGCATTGATTATGATACGCTTTCCAACATACCAGAAATTATTACTCAAGTTATGTGGATAATGGCTGTGGAATAAATCTCGGTCCTGTGTCCTGACCTTTGACCCGATTTCGATGATATTCAACAGAACCGGTTCACTATAACTCCGGAACAACATGATAAACTTTTGTCGCAATCCAAGCATTTTAGGTAATTTATGATGCAGAAGGGCAATGGAATGGATTCCACTCCAGTGTCCTGACCTTTGACCCCATTTCGCTCATTTTAAATAGGGTTCGTCCCCAGTGGCTCCGTACCACATACTAAAATTTCATCGAAATCGAATCATTTTTGCGCAAATTATGACGCATGATGGCAATGCAATAAATCCCACTCTTATGCCCTGCCTGACCTATGACCCCATTTCGCCCATTTTCAATAGGGTTCGTGCCCAGGTGGTTCCCTACCACATACTAAAATGTCATCGAAATCGAACCATATTTACGGATGTTATGACGCATAAAGGTAATGGAATGGATCCCGCTTTTATGTCCTGACCTTTGACCCTATTTCACCCATTTTCAATAGGGTGTGTCTCCAGTGGCTCCCTAACCACATACTAGAATTTCATCGAAATCGAACTATTTTTACGCAAGTTATGACGCATGAGGGCAATGCAATAAATCCCGCTCTTATGCCCTGCCTGACCTATGACCCCATTTCGCCCATTTTCAATAGGGTTCGTGCCCAGGTGGTTCCCTACCACATACTAAAATGTCATCGAAATCGAACCATATTTACGGATGTTATGACGCATAAAGGTAATGGAATGGATCCCGCTTTTATGTCCTGACCTTTGACCCTATTTCACTCATTTTCAATAGGGTGTGTCTCCAGTGGTTCCCTACCACATACTAGAATTTCATCGAAATCGAACTATTTTTACGCAAGTTATGACGCATGAGGGCAATGCAATAAATCCCGCTCTTATGCCCTGCCTGACCTATGACCCCATTTCGCCCATTTTCAATAGGGTTCGTGCCCAGGTGGTTCCCCACCACATACTAAAATGTCATCGAAATCGAACCATATTTACGGATGTTATGACGCATAAAGGTAATGGAATGGATCCCGCTTTTATGTCCTGACCTTTGACCCTATTTCACTCATTTTCAATAGGGTGTGTCTCCAGCGGTTCCCTACCACATACTAGAATTTCATCGAAATCGAACTATTTTTACGCAAGTTATGACGCATGAGGGCAATGCAATAAATCCCGCTCTTATGCCCTGCCTGACCTATGACCCCATTTCGCCCATTTTCAATAGGGTTCGTGCCCAGGTGGTTCCCTACCACATACTAAAATGTCATCGAAATCGAACGATATTTACGGATGTTATGACGCATAAAGGTAATGGAATGGATCCCGCTTTTATGTCCTGACCTTTGACCCCATTTCGCTCATTTTAAATAGGGTTCGTCCCCAGTGGCTCCGTACCACATACTAAAATTTCATCGAAATCGAATCATTTTTGCGCAAATTATGACGCATGAGGGCAATGCAATAAATCCCGCTCTTATGCCCTGCCTGACCTATGACCCCATTTCGCCCATTTTCAATAGGGTTCATGCCCAGGTGGTTCCCCACCACATACTAAAATTTCATCGAAATCGAATCATTTTTACGCAAGTTATGACGCATGAGGGCAATGCAATAAATCCCGCTCTTATGCCCTGCCTGACCTATGACCCCATTTCGCCCATTTTCAATAGGGTTCGTGCCCAGGTGGTTCCCCACCACATACTAAAATGTCATCGAAATCGAACGATATTTACGGATGTTATGACGCATAAAGGTAATGGAATGGATCCCGCTTTTATGTCCTGACCTTTGACCCCATTTCGCTCATTTTAAATAGGGTTCGTCCCCAGTGGCTCCGTACCACATACTAAAATTTCATCGAAATCGAATCATTTTTGCGCAAATTATGACGCATGAGGGCAATGCAATAAATCCCGCTCTTATGCCCTGCCTGACCTATGACCCCATTTCGCCCATTTTCAATAGGGTTCGTGCCCAGGTGGTTCCCCACCACATACTAAAATGTCATCGAAATCGAATCATTTTTACGCAAGTTATGACGCATGAGGGCAATGCAATAAATCCCGCTCTTATGCCCTGCCTGACCTATGACCCCATTTCGCCCATTTTCAATAGGGTTCGTGCCCAGGTGGTTCCCCACCACATACTAAAATTTCATCGAAATCGAATCATTTTTACGCAAGTTATGACGCATGAGGGCAATGCAATAAATCCCGCTCTTATGCCCTGCCTGACCTATGACCCCATTTCGCCCATTTTCAATAGGGTTCGTGCCCAGGTGGTTCCCCACCACATACTAAAATGTCATCGAAATCGAACGATATTTACGGATGTTATGACGCATAAAGGTAATGGAATGGATCCCGCTTTTATGTCCTGACCTTTGACCCCATTTCGCTCATTTTAAATAGGGTTCGTCCCCAGTGGCTCCGTACCACATACTAAAATTTCATCGAAATCGAATCATTTTTGCGCAAATTATGACGCATGAGGGCAATGCAATAAATCCCGCTCTTATGCCCTGCCTGACCTATGACCCCATTTCGCCCATTTTCAATAGGGTTCGTGCCCAGGTGGTTCCCCACCACATACTAAAATGTCATCGAAATCGAATCATTTTTACGCAAGTTATGACGCATGAGGGCAATGCAATAAATCCCGCTCTTATGCCCTGCCTGACCTATGACCCCATTTCGCCCATTTTCAATAGGGTTCGTGCCCAGGTGGTTCCCCACCACATACTAAAATTTCATCGAAATCGAATCATTTTTACGCAAGTTATGACGCATGAGGGCAATGCAATAAATCCCGCTCTTATGCCCTGCCTGACCTATGACCCCATTTCGCCCATTTTCAATAGGGTTCGTGCCCAGGTGGTTCCCCACCACATACTAAAATGTCATCGAAATCGAACGATATTTACGGATGTTATGACGCATAAAGGTAATGGAATGGATCCCGCTTTTATGTCCTGACCTTTGACCCTATTTCACGCATTTTCAATAGGGCGTGTCTCCAGCGGTTCTCTACCACATACTAGAATTTCATCGAAATCGAACTATTTTTACGCAAGTTATGACGCATGAGGGCAATGCAATAAATCCCGCTCTTATGCCCTGCCTGACCTATGACCCCATTTCGCCCATTTTCAATAGGGTTCGTGCCCAGGTGGTTCCCTACCACATACTAAAATGTCATCGAAATCGAACTATTTTTACGCAAGTTATGACGCATAAACGCAATAGAATGGATCCAGCTCCTATGTCCTGACCTTTGACCTGCGCCATTTTGAATAGGGTTCGTCCCCAGGTGGTCCCCTACCAGTTACTAAAATTTCGTCGAAATCGAACCATTTTCACGTGAGGTATCGTGCGGACGGGCAAAGCTGGAGCATGTACACTTCTTCACTTCTTCAGTTCAACACAATTTTATTAACAAGGTTGGGTTCAGGAGGCGAACATGGGCGTCCTGATACATATATTGTACGGTAAAATATACAAACTCTAAAATTCTATGTACATTACATACAGCACGATGTATTGATTCACAAAGGAGCCTCATGGTAAGAGTGCAGGCATTTTGCACAAGAACAATAAGAGAGATTGTCGAAACATTTCGTCTCGAAGCATAAGTATATTATGGTGCTGACAAATAACAGAACGAGAATATTATAATGAAGCACTGTACAAAAGGAGAACAGTAGATGACAAAGCAGATAATGTGAAACGTAAGGCAAACAGAATAACGGTGTCTTAGCACTATTAGAAAAAATGATAATCAAAGAAAAAAACAAGAAAGACTATATACATTTGTACAGTATGGTGCATATTATATTCACATTTGTTAGAAGATATATGCTTTATGTTGAAGTTTGATTCCGAAAACCAATGGTGAGCATGCACGTTGAACTGAGGTTCAACAGAGCTAGGATAAACTACCGACAGTCGGTTGCAACGTCGCTGGCATGCCGGCGAACCAGGAAGCGGCCGGAGACCAGGTGGAACGGAAATTTTGTTCTCTCTGTTGGGCAATGGCCAAAAGGTTCTCTAGACGAAGTCTTGAGAGGAGACGCTCCCGAAAGTGGCACAGTAGTTCCACAGAAGCTTGGTGGATGGTATAAGGAGATGAGATATCTCGGCAGCGCTGATGAAATACGTAGATGACGTGTTTCACCAGGATGAAAATATATGAGCAGATGGGTGGAACCTTGACTGGCGGAGAGACTTGCAGGAAGATTGTCTTATAGGCATCGAAAGGAAGATCAGTTGTTACTGAACGTTGAGCAATGGAAAATGCAAGATGGAGTAGTGGAAGGAGAATGACACAATGTAGATAAACGTGAGAGACATCAGCTACTTGAGCACAGAAGGGGCAAAGAGGTGAGTCAAGAATGGTCATGCGGTGGAGGATGGATGGAACGAGAAGACGGCAGTGGAGAAAAAGCCAGTGAGTGTTTATTTCAAGGGGAGCTGAAAGAGGAGAAAGGGTGGCAGACCAGACAGCGGTGAGAGAGGATTGGGAGACATCAGGTATGTGAAGGGGAGAAGGAGAGTGGGATTTTAAAAGTAACCGATAGAGAACTGAGGTTGAAAGAGAGGAGAGTGGAAGTGTAGATCTGCCGACTGAAAGAAAGAAAGGAAGGGGAGGGAGGCGGAAGGAACAAAGGTCAGGCTGGTGGTGGTTGCGAGATGAGGAAACTTAGCAATGATGGTAGAGAGTAGGGAGTCATAGACAGAGCGAGAGGAGGGTGAAAGTAGAACGGTGGGTGGGAGGCTGGCGTAGAGTCGCCAGGACAGATCTGAGGTTACAAGGTCTTTGACGGTTACAACTCCGACTCGGAACCAAGAAGGATAGGCGAAGCATGAAAGATGAGGGTGGTGAAGAAGAGAGGAGAAGAACAGGGGTTCGGCAAGGAGTTCAGTGGTGGAATCGGGTGGGGATCGAGTGAGCGGGAGAGAGCGGAGAAAGGTAAGAGTCTCCCGTAAGGCAGGAGGAAGGCGAGAGTGAGTGGTAGTACGGAGGTCCATTAGAATGAAAGAAGTGAAAGTGAAATTAGTGTTGCTCGAAGAGGTGATGACATTCCTTGCGGTAACGGCGTCGGCAACAGGTGAGGTATGAAGACGGAGGAACGAAGTAATCCGGAGAGCTTGATAGTACAGTCGTGTATCAATTAGGCCAATGCCACCTTGGTCAGAAGGAAGGCTGAGCTTGGGGGCACTGAGCCAGTGGTGTCCGGTCCAGATAACTGAGGTGAAGCAGCGAGTGATATCATTGAGACGAAGAAGTGGGGATTTAGTAGCAAGACCAGGAATGTGTGCACATGGAGAGAAGATAGGTTTGCGCAAGACGTGCACGTTGAAAATATGAGGTGCAGAACTGCGCTTTTCGCCAAAACGCAGTTGACCGATGAAGACGTGGCTGGATGGTATTCCACGTTGTGCTGGAGGCTTCACCCGGGACGCCAAGATGTACGCCAAGAAAACGTTGAGAGGCTGAAGACCAGTGCGCTCCCCATGGGGAATCCAAGCGGTCAACCCATGAGCCGCACCACAGGCCTGTGCTTTTGGTTGTATTAATCGCAGCTCCGGAGCAGGAGGCGTAATCGGCGAAAAGACTTTGGAGCAAAGAGAACTGTGAATCCAGGCGTATACAGAAGGTAACGTCGTCTGCATACGCCACGGAAGTGGTGACATGGTGTCTCGTGCGAGCGATGAGTGGCGGCAGGGTGGCTTGAAAGGAGCGTTGAACGGAGCGGAGAAACGGTTCTAAGGCTATAGCAAAACGTTGACCGGAGAGTGGGCAGCCTTGCCTCACTCCACGGCGGAAGAGCATTGGTGCTGTAAGAAAGATGGGCAACTTGACCTGGAAACTGGCGTCCTGGTAGAGGGAGGTGAGGAGAGAAATAAACGGAGATGGAAATTCAAATCGGAGAAGTGTGGCGGAGAGATAAGTGTGGGAGATATTATCAAAGGCGGACTGTTGGTCTAAAGAGAGGAGGGCGAGGGGTTCAGAGCGGGAGCGCACAAGGTGAATTAGATCAGTCAGGAGATGGATGTTGTGAGATAGGGAACGGCCGGGAAATGTGTAAGTCTGGTTAGGGGAGAGGATGTAAGTGAGGATGGGATTTAGTCGTTGTGAAAGAAGCTTGGTATAAAGTTTGTAGTCAAGATTCAGTAGGTAAATTGGGCGCCAGTTCACCAAGTCAAGGAGATCACCTTTCTTGGGGAAAAGGACAACGTATGCATTTGTGAATCCCCTCGGAAGAGGAGAGTAAGTAAAGGCAGCAGAGAAAGCGGGTAGGAGAAACGGAAGAAGAAGAGGCAGAAAAGTTTTATAAAAGCTAAAGGTTAGGCCGTCCGGACCCGGAGCGGCACTAGAATTCAGAGAAAAGAATGTAGTGTTTAGTTCAGAGTGCGTGGGGGAAAGGAGAAGAGAAGAAGCGAGATGGGGGGACCTGAGGTAGATTAGAAAGGAGAGAATCTATTGCTGCAGAGGATGGTTCAGGAGGTTCACTGAACTTCATGGAAAAGTACTGACGGACATGGGAACAAAGCGCAATCGGCTCATCTGATACCTCTCCAGAAGAAAGGCGTAGATGATGAAGTATGGATGAAGCTCGTCGGGTGTTTTCCACCGACGTCAGGAACTCATAGTTGTAAGCATCCGGCGTCAGGTGTTGCAAACGAAGTCGGCGGAGAGCTTGTTGCGCCAGAGGAGTGAGAAGAGATCGAAGCTCTTCTTGAAAGGAGGAGAAGAGAGGATCACTGAGACTGAGCATGGATAGCATTGAACGAACATAGTCTAGGCGCATGTTCTGGAGTGTCTTTAATTGGAAAGAGTAGTTTCGGACATGCAGGACGAGCTGTTGCTTGATCTCCAACAAAGAATTTAATCCGCAGAGTGCAGATTGAAGCTGCGGTCGTCTGTCAATCAGGAATGACCGGACCGAAGAGCAGAATGCCGGGTCGGAGAGAAGTGCATCATCAAATGTCCACGGGCGAATTATCTGGGTTTGAATGGTGCAGTATGAACTATGATGGCAATGGTGCAGTGGTCAGATGAGGCCGTGGGATGCACACTCGATTCTGTCACGGCAGGAAGTAGAGTACTGGAGGCATAAAACCTGTCAAGGCGGGCTAAGAAGGGATTTTGCGCATTAGAGGAGCGCCAAGTGTAATTATTCGACCATGGATGAATATGCCGATGTACATCATGAAGAGCGTTGTTGGTGACAACTGTCTGAAGCAGGTTCGCCAGGGCATGGCGGCGCTCTCTATTTGTAGAAGACCTATCCTGAAGAGGATCCAGGGTACAGTTAAAATCCCCACCAACGAGAACATGGTCTGACGGAGGGATACGGTCGAGTGCTCTGCGAAGACGCGTGAAGAGAACTGATAAATGTGTTGTAGTGCTTGGAATATAGATATTGAATAAATGATATCTGGAAGACGCGATGGTAAAGGATGCATGCTGTAAGAGATCTCGACAAATATTTCGCACAGAGAGGGATGTGATAATAGAATTGAGAGTATGACTAATGCCGATGGCAAGACCGCTATGAGATGTTAGTCCATAGGCGTGATGAAACACAAAGTTCCACTGGCGCCATCGAGAATAGACGGTAGTTGGTTTGCAATTTGTCTCTTGAAGGAGGAGAATATCAGCCCCCAACGGGTTGAGGTCTTCATATGCCAGAGAGTTGCTGAGGGGGGAAGCCAATCCCCTGCAATTAAGTGACACGATCTTGAATTGTTGGGTTCCTTGCCTCTAGCTGAAGATCTTTCAGAGCTGGAGGAAAAGACTTGAGACGAATATAGAAGATTTGTGCCCACGGATGGGTGGGAACATTCTGGCGGCAGAAATGTGACACATTGAAGGTCTGCTCCGGCACAAGTTGGCGAAGCGATGGATTCTTGACTGCTAAGGCACGCGCTATTGCGTAGCTTGTCGGATTCGTTAAGTATGTATGGAGATCAATGTATGAGAGTGGTACGGGAGGTATATTGGCTGTCTGGAGAAATGTAGCGAACTCTTCGACCGTGGGAAAGGAGACTTCGGCTGGCGAGGTGTGTCGATTAGAACTGCTGGAGAGGGAGGTTGAACGAGGTGAAGTAGAGTTTTGCTTCTTCGCTACTCGCCTGCTGCGGCCAGAGCCGCGGCGCTTCAGTGGAGGCTCGGTCGTCTCATCCTCATACTGCGTCTCTGGACCAACGGACTCCACATCAGCTGTTTCGGAGGTTCCAGTGGTAATAGCTGGTTGTGAACCTTCTGAAAGGGACTCAGTGGTGGAGCGACGACGTTGCGGGAGTGAGGAGGTAATTGTAGGAAAGTCCTCTAGTGAAAAAGAGGAAGCGGCTGTAGGAGCGTTGCGTTGGCCAACGTCTGTAAGCGAACTTTTTTCATCATATCTTGGCTCCGAGGCCTGCTGTGCTGAAGTAGATGGTGTAGTACGCTTCGAGGTAGGAACAGTACCTGTAGGAGCGCCAGTCGGAGTCGGTGGAACTTGATGTGGGCAGTGCACGCGAAGATGGTTTTCGCCATGGAAAAGCGTGCAGTGCAAAGAGGTAATGACGTCGATTCTCCGATGTTGCTAGCCACACCGTACGGTTAGGATCTTCGGGCACGCAAGCAGATGATCGTTCGACGGAAATATGACACGGGCACTTCGACGAAACCCTGCAATGGATTTGTCATCGGGATCTCTGGGCGCCGCCGACAGGGTCGTTATTGGTCCAACCACTCGGCCAAATTTGCTGAGTAAAGTGCACAGAGCGACATCTGAGACTTCAGGCGGGACTGGGTGGAAAGTGACCTGGATAGGTCGCTGCGCCACAGGTTTAGCCAGAAGATGCACATCTTTGATGGATAAGCCAGCAGTCATCACAAGGTCTGCATGTTCTTTACGGGCAAAATACACTAATACGGTCCGTGGCTTTCGAGCCATATGAGTGATATAAGCACCTGTAGGAAGCATCTTCTTTAGGGCAATACTATCTTCCTTGAGCTTCGTGTCTGGTAATGCATCAAAACAGACACCGAAATCCATTGTGGAGAAAACTTGCTTCCCGGCTGGGGAATCCTCTGGGATATCAATGGTGGCAGAACTACCCTCAACACTGACGTAAGAGTCAGGAAAAACGGGAGCAATAAACTTGGAAGGAACTCTCGCTCCGGAGGTAACTTTGGAGTAAGTGAGAGACGTAGAGTTCGCAGCGGAAGGATGAGACACAGTGCTGATTGCTGGTAGCGGCTTGGTAAACTGAGTTGAGCCAGTTGAAGGCAACGCAACCGTGCAATCGGTCACATTCATAGCTTCGGCAAATGAACCAGGGACGTGCGTCAAGGTGACGTCACTCTCCTGGTCAGGGATATCAGCTTGAGCTTTTGCAGAGGAGTCGCGCGTCACATCTTGTATGCGTATGACCTTCTCTGACGTGCATAAATGCTGATTGGTCTCCTGAGAGTGAGGAGGAGGAGGAGGTTGAATGAGCATCACTGATGTGGGCGTGGACATCACCCTTCTCAGTGCCTGCCATTGAAAATGGCGAGGATTAACTTAAGGATCGATCAGCTTGATCGAAAATAATAAAACGCTGAATGCAAACAAAATATGCAACTCACTGACTTGGGAGCTGAGCTAAAAGAATGTACAGATCTTCTTCTTGAAGGGGAACACAAAAATAGGAACAAACACTCACTATATACTTCCAAAAACTGGGCACAAACACAGAGCTCAAAAGGAACGTGACTATATCGGTTATACGCTTCTTCAACCTACGGTTGGAAAGCGTAAAAAAGGTGGCCACACAAAGTACTAATTTCGGTCTTTTTGTGTTCTAAAGAATGAAAGTATTCATCTGTGGTGTCATTTTTTCAAATATTTCTGACGAGTAATTAGTTGTTTCTTGGTAAATCTTAATTTTCAATAAATTGGTGTGACTGTAATTCCAGACGATTACAAATGACTGTAAAAAAAAAAAAAGAAACATCACACAATTTTCAAAGAACCTAACGACCAGTAGATTCATTTCCACAACCGCGCGCTGATGTGAAAACCCAGTTTTGCCGGTGACAAACTTGAAGCCACACAATTTTGCTCCGGAGCGGAATGCTTTCCCAATTAAATTACACCGACGGAATTTATCGCTGCTACTTTGCCGTCTTGACACGTGCTTCACCTCGGTAGTACGTCACATGCTTCTTAAGAATAGTTAATAAAACTGAAGGGATACTCTGAAGGTAAATACTCAATCTGGATAAGTATTTGCCTTTCTGTTTTGGTAAGAAGCGTAAGTTAAACTCAGGCAGTTCTGCAACGCGAAGGGAATCTCCCAGAGGGCAACATTGATGTAGCGCCTGCCATGAATAGTACCAATGTCTGTACATAGTCAATTAATAGCGTCGTGGTAACGGCTAACTCTGGACGATTTCCCCGTTATTTTCTCGCTAATTTAATTTTCATGTTTGTTTAAGAATCAGAAAATTCGGAGAGCAAGGGACATTTCTAAATGCAGGAGATTCAAGAAGGCGTGGGGACGTATTCCGAATTTAGAAAATGTCAGAGAAGGCTTTTGGATTTACAGCACAAAGGTTATGCTAAATCTGGTGACTTTATAACACCTTCATACTGCGACAATGCAAATAAAGACGTGTAAGATGTTTAATATCAATAGCCGCAAGGGACAACTACGCTAATGGGTTGTTGAACCGGTCATAAGCTATATTCAAACACATCATCACTTATTTAGAAGACATTAAATTTAATACTTCAGTTTAATATACATTTATTAAACGCAATTTAATATTTGAATATATTATGCCCTTTCCATAACATAAGAATTCTGTTTCTAAATTTGATCGAAATGGGGAAAAGAAGGTTGAGACTTTATCTGTTTGCATTATAGTGTCCTTTATTACTTAAGGTTGCTTTTCTTTTTGTTGAAGTTGAACTACAGTAATGAACCATTACATTAGGACCACCTATCTACACTGGCGGAAAGTGAAAAAAGAACACCAAGAAGGAATTGGCGGACGATCATGAAATTTACATATGTTAATGGGGTCGAGTTTACGTAGGTGTGATGTTAATTTCGGGACCAACCGGAGAACGCTTACGCCACAGCACGGCATAATATCCAAATTATCGTCGGTGGTATTTAAGGAGTACGGCGAAGTGAATGTAATCAGTCGTCGGCGTACGGACACGTGCGAAGACCCTGAAGAAGCTGCAATGCTTGGACATGGAAGACGTGTACGATTTCAGCAGTTATCGGACTTTCAGCGAGGTCGTCTAGTCGAACTCCGCGATGCCCGGTGGTAGTATCGTCGTATTGCGGAGCGAATTGAACGGGAAGTATCGGTGGTGGTACGATGGTGGCGTAGATGGTCCGAGAAACATTCCCACACGAGAAAACGTGGAACCGGGAGTCACAGACGGACTGATGAGCGGACCGATCGACGCATAAGAAGAGCGGCGTTGTCAAGGAGAACATCCACTGCGACGCAAATCCGAGTTGCCATTGCACCTGAGGTGACTGTGTGAACAATCCGCAACCGTCTACTGGATGCAGGACTACGTGCACGTGTGCCTCTGGCATGTGTACCTCTGACTCCAGCCGACCGTCAGGAAAGGCTGCAGTGGTGTCGCCAACGTCTGCACTGGAGAACGCAATGGAGATATGTCGTGTTCAGCGTTGAAAGCAGATTCTACTTGAGAGCCTCCGATGGCCGTATGCGTGTTCTCAGACGCACAGGGGAGCATCTCCACCTTTCTTGCAACCACCAGTGACACACAGGGCCTACATTTGGTCTTCTGGTGAGGGGAGCGATCAGCTATCGCTCCCGTACAGAACTAGTGTTTGTACCGGGTACGTTAAACAGTAACTCCTACATCAACAACATCATTCAGCCCGTTGTTGTGCCATTTGTAAGGTAGGTCCATCGTAGTGTTTTCCAGCAAGATAACGCACGCCCACACACGGCACGTGCAACGCAACATGTACTTCAGGGTGTGAGACAACTTCCATGGCCTGCACGTTCACCGGATTTGTCCCCCATTGAGCATGTGTGGGATTTTATGGCACAACGACTTATCCGGTCTCCACGACCATCCCCGATTTACGCGTCCAGGTTGAGGATGCATGGAACTCAATACCCTAAACTTACATCCAACATCTGTACGACAGACTCCATGCCAGAATTGCACAGTGGGACGCAGTTCATGGCGATTCAACCTCGTACTAACCATGTTACATGGAAATGTTACTCTTCAGTTTACCAACAAATGCAGCTGTATTTTGCCATAATGTTTTGATAACGTTATCCTCTGTATTCCGTTATTATGCTGTATAAATTTCGTTGGTATCAGACGTCTCCTTCTTGGTGTTCTTTTTTCTCTTTCCGCCAGTGTAATAAGCTGTAGGATCCTTTTTTGCCCGCAAAACAGTGGTCATTCGGCGAGGCATCGATTCGATGAGATGGCGATAGGCATCCTGGGGTATCTGGTACCATAATGTCAATAGCATGTCCTCCAGTTCCCGTACATTTCGGGGTGGAGGTGATGATGACGTGCAATGAGCATGGGGTCCCGGCTGGGTCTTCGGCTACGCAAGCTCATACGCAGAAAGCTGCGAAGAACTGTGTACTGTGACACATTCCCCTGATCACCACTGTTTCAGCGGCGGGTGATTTGCCGCACTGTGGACCTGCGGTTGCTGTGAACAGTGCGTGACATTCTCATTTCCCCTCTGGCATCAGTGAGCTGCGAATGACACACGCTGGTCGACGTTTGGCCATCTGTGCACCACTTTTGATATGCACTCACTGCAGCGGTGCGGGAACAAACTACAAGCAGGGCAGTTTCCGAAATCGTAGCTCCGAGTTGCTGTGACGTCACAATTTCTCTTTTATCAGACTCCGATAAATCGGCAGCTTTTCCCATTCTGACGCCGAACACTCTACTAACTGAAAGCCGGCACTTGTTTTGTATATACACTATCTACCAACAAGTAATTGGACACCCCTGCAATCGACGATATCTGCGGTCCTGATACACGTCACGGCCGCCGCCGTTAAGATGACACGCAGTTCGGAGCTCTCTGATTTCGAGAAAGGTGGTAATCATCAAGTATCACAGAAATAGCCGATCCATACGTGACATATCCAGCGAGTTGAAGTACCCAGAATCGACAGTGGCCTACGTGATTGGCAAGTGGAAGATGAGAGGTGACTGTTGTAATGTGCGCCGACCCGGCAGACCCACAAAACTAGGAGTTAGAGACCAACGGGTGCTGGCCAGATAAATTCGGAAGAACCGCACCAAATCGTTGGGCCACATCCGCGAGGAATTTCAACAGGCATCCGGTAGTGTTATTTTAATGAATACCATCCGCAAAGAAGCCCATTTGCTCGGTTATCATGGGCGTGCTGTCGCCCACAAGCCTTTGATCACCAAGTCCAATAGCGCTGCTCCGCTAACGTTGTGCAAAGAACGTCGACAGTGGACCGTTGAACAGTGGAAACAGGTTCTCGTAAGCGACGAATCAAGGTTCACCCTCTACCGTTCGGATGGCAGGGTCTGGGTTTGGCGTCTGCCTGGAGAACGCCTCTTGCCGGAATGTATTGTGCCAACTGTGAAGTTCGTTCAGTGGCAGTGGAATTATGCTATGGGGGTGTTTCTTCTGGTATGGCACGGGACCCTTGGTCGCAATTCCTGGTAGACTCAACGCCGAGACCTACTGCACCATTTTGGATGACCATGCGCTTCCTACGTTGTGGCAGTTTTATGGGGTGGACCCATGTTACTTTCAGGATGACAACGCCACCTGTCATGTTGCGAGGTCCACCATGGCTTGGTATGGTGGCAATGGGGTTAATCGAATGGACTGACCTGCGCAGAGCCCGGACCTTAACCTTATCTGGTACCTCCGGGACGAGTTGGAGCGTCGACCTAAGGAGTGCCCCCACCGTCTGAAATCGGTGAAGGAACTGACCTGTCTCCTCCAAGCCGAGTGGAAGAAAATACCGCTAGCCGTCGTACAACGCCTGGTTAAGAGTATGCCCCGCAGGGTCGCAGCTGTAATCGCCGCTCGTGGAGGCTCCACCAACTATTGAAGGTGAATAAACTACGTTTTCCTTTGCTATCACATGGTGTTCAATGACTTGTTGGTAAATAGTGTATATTAGGCGTATGCAACCGTTTCCGCCACCTCCGCTGTCAGCTGCTGTAGGGATCTAACCAGCCGGCGACCCGTGCTGTCAGATCGTACATGAAACCATGCATGGCGGTCGATATAGTTCATTTGCCACACTGTTTGTTATGCATTTTTAATTTAGGGAAAAGTGCGAGTGAAGTATACGGTTCAATATGTCAGGCGTATGGCAAAATGTTATGGGTGAGCGGACGTGTCGAGAATGACACATGACTGCCAGCTTCGGGGATTGCTGTCTAAATATGGTGTGAGATTTCTTTTCATGGTGGCCCATGACTAACAGCGTCGGGCACTGCTGTACAAATATGGTGTGTGATTTCCTTGCATGGTGACGCATGAATGACAGCGTCGGGGATTGCTGTCCAAAGGTGGTGTGTGATTTATTTTCATGGTGACACATGACTGACAGCGTCGGGGATTGCTGTCCAAATATGGTGTGTGATTTTCTTTCATGGTGGCACATGACTGACAGCGTCGGGAATTGCTGTCCAAATATGGTGTGTGATTTCCTTTCATGGTGACGCATGACTGACAGCGTCGGGAATTGCTGTCCAAATAGAATGTGTGATTTCCTTTCATGGAGACGCATGACTGACAGCGTCGGGGATTGCTGGCCAAAAGAGAGTCAATAAATTCTGAGGGCAGTCTGTCGTACAGCTGTATAAGAGCAATTCGCAGCTCCTGTAAGTTTCTTGGAAAGGGCTCTAAGAGCAGCCACCTGTCCTCGTTAAACGTTCCACTGGTGTTCTATAGGGTTAAAATCCACAGGCGTTTTATAGGATTAAAATCACTTGAAATCACTGCCGTGCTCCTGAGACCACTGGGTGGTCTCCAAAGAAAAGTGATAAAACGAACCACACAGTCCCCAGATCTTAACACAGTTGAGCACCTGTGGGATACGACTGATCGAGCCATTCATGACAGAGATCGTCTTCGAGAGCACTTCCAAAAATTGATGAAATTGTGGTGTTACATACCTATAGAACGATATGAGCACTTCGTTAAATCCATGCCACAAGGAATCGAGGCTGTTTGGTTGGCCAAGAGCTGCCAAACTCGTTATTATCTAGCTGTTTCTAATACTTTGCTACTTCAGTATATACATTTCGTTTCACATTTTTAGTTATAAAAGGGAGTTTGATTATTTTTTTCGTCAGGAACTCGTTAAAGATCATTCTGCTCCCACGTTCTTGGTCAAACAGTGCACAGTCCTCTTGCTAGGTGATGTAAATGCACTTTACATTACTCTTGATATTTCTGCATCTAAAAGTCCGTTTTCGAAAATTCTTTTTCAGCCGCATTGATTCTATTATATGAGTACACTTTTGCATACATATCCTAGTTTTTTCATAACGCACAGTTCTTCAGCCAGTGTGCGTGTACATTGTTTTGCAAATTGCATATCTACTTCCAAAAGTCCGGCTAGAAAAATTTCATTTTGTACGAACAGTATTCACTAGGAAAAACACTGAGCATATTTTGCTTTTAAAATAATTCGCAGTGTTCTCTCTAGCAGGTGCAAACAAACGCATATTCCGCTTCTTTGATTTTCTCTTATTCTGCGAATGGGATTTGAAAGTTTCTTTTCATTTCGGAAAGCATCTGTTAGAAAGACGGTTCGTGACTACATTCTTTTGTCTCCCATAATGCACCGCTCAGCCACAAAGGGGCGGAAATGTATATTTGTATTTAAAGTCATGCTTCTAAAATGCAAAATGAAAGGATTTCTTCTTTACAGGACATCACTGACAATGAGAAACATTTACATTTATTTCCTGTTTTATTAATACATGATTTTTTCCACTAGGGGCGCACTTGAGTTCTTAAATTTACAAGCATTTATAAGGTCGTTTGGGAAGTACGCGAATACTTTTACTGACACATATTTCAGCAACCTGAAATAGCAAGATGGCGTAGTACGAAGTCTTCTGCTGACAACAGTAAGTTAAAAGGCATTTAAGAAACCGGCGGTGCACAACTGGGTGTTTTGTGTCTTATTGCGGCATTTAAATGGTGTGGTACAAAGTTTTCTGCTGACAGCAGTTGGTCAAACTGCATTTAAGAAACCGGCGGTGCACAGTTGGATATTTTCCCCTTATAGCAGTATTTAGATGGCATGCAAAATATTCTGCGTACAACAGTAAGTAAAAATGGAATCATGAAACCGGCGGTGCACGATTGTATGTTATACGTCTTATTGAAGTATTTAGACGGTGTGGTACAAAGTCTTCTGCATACAGCAGTAAGTCAAAAGGCATTTGAGAAACCGGCGGTGCACAACTGGGTGTTTTGTGTCTTATTGCGGCATTTAAATGGTGTGGTACAAAGTTTTCTGCTGACAGCAGTTGGTCAAACTGCATTTAAGAAACCGGCGGTGCACAGTTGGATATTTTTCCCCTTATAGCAGTATTTAGATGGCATGCAAAATATTCTGCGTACAACAGTAAGTAAAAATGGAATCATGAAACCGGCGGTGCACGATTGTATGTTATACGTCTTATTGAAGTATTTAGACGGTGTGGTACAAAGTCTTCTGCATACAGCAGTAAGTCAAAAGGCATTTGAGAAACCGGCGGTGCACAACTGGGTGTTTTGTGTCTTACTGCGGCATTTAAATGGTGTGGTACAAAGTTTTCTGCTGACAGCAGTTGGTCAAACTGCATTTAAGAAACCGGCGGTGCACAGTTGGATATTTTTTCCCCTTATAGCAGTATTTAGATGGCATGCAAAATATTCTGCGTACAACAGTAGGTAAAAATGGAATCATGAAACCGGCGGTGCACGATTGTATGTTATACGTCTTATTGAAGTATTTAGACGGTGTGGTACAAAGTCTTCTGCATACAGCAGTAAGTCAAAAGGCATTTGAGAAACCGGCGGTGCACAACTGGGTGTTTTGTGTCTTATTGCGGCATTTAAATGGTGTGGTACAAAGTTTTCTGCTGACAGCAGTTGGTCAAACTGCATTTAAGAAACCGGCGGTGCACAGTTGGATATTTTTCCCCTTATAGCAGTATTTAGATGGCATGCAAAATATTCTGCGTACAACAGTAAGTAAAAATGGAATCATGAAACCGGCGGTGCACGATTGTATGTTATACGTCTTATTGAAGTATTTAGACGGTGTGGTACAAAGTCTTCTGCATACAGCAGTAAGTCAAAAGGCATTTAAGAAACCGGCGGTGCACAACTGGGTGTTTTGTGTCTTATTGCGGCATTTAAATGGTGTGGTACAAAGTTTTCTGCTGACAGCAGTTGGTCAAACTGCATTTAAGAAACCGGCGGTGCACAGTTGGATATTTTTTCCCTTATAGCAGTATTTAGATGGCATGCAAAATATTCTGCGTACAACAGTAGGTAAAAATGGAATCATGAAACCGGCGGTGCACGATTGTATGTTATACGTCTTATTGAAGTATTTAGACGGTGTGGTACAAAGTCTTCTGCATACAGCAGTAAGTCAAAAGGCATTTAAGAAACCGGCGGTGCACAACTGGGTGTTTTGTGTCTTATTGCGGCATTTAAATGGTGTGGTACAAAGTTTTCTGCTGACAGCAGTTGGTCAAACTGCATTTAAGAAACCGGCGGTGCACAGTTGGATATTTTTTCCCTTATAGCAGTATTTAGATGGCATGCAAAATATTCTGCGTACAACAGTAGGTAAAAATGGAATCATGAAACCGGCGGTGCACGATTGTATGTTATACGTCTTATTGAAGTATTTAGACGGTGTGGTACAAAGTCTTCTGCATACAGCAGTAAGTCAAAAGGCATTTAAGAAACCGGCGGTGCACAACTGGGTGTTTTGTGTCTTATTGCGGCATTTAAATGGTGTGGTACGAAGTTTTCTGCTGACAGCAGTTGGTCAAACTGCATTTAAGAAACCGGCGGTGCACAGTTGGATATTTTTTCCCTTATAGCAGTATTTAGATGGCATGCAAAATATTCTGCGTACAACAGTAGGTAAAAATGGAATCATGAAACTGGCGGTGCACGATTGTATGTTATACGTCTTATTGAAGTATTTAGACGGTGTGGTACAAAGTCTTCTGCATACAGCAGTAAGTCAAAAGGCATTTAAGAAACCGGCGGTGCACAACTGGGTGTTTTGTGTCTTATTGCGGCATTTAAATGGTGTGGTACAAAGTTTTCTGCTGACAGCAGTTGGTCAAACTGCATTTAAGAAACCGGCGGTGCACAGTTGGATATTTTTCCCTTATAGCAGTATTTAGATGGCATGCAAAATATTCTGCGTACAACAGTAGGTAAAAATGGAATCATGAAACCGGCGGTGCACGATTGTATGTTATACGTCTTATTGAAGTATTTAGACGGTGTGGTACAAAGTCTTCTGCATACAGCAGTAAGTCAAAATGCATTTAAGAAACCGGCGGTGCAAAATAGTATGTTATGTGCTTTATTGAAGTATTTTGATGGCATGTATTCTCCGTACAGCAGTAGGTAAAAATGCAGTTAAGGACCCGGCGGTGCACAGTTGGATATTTTTGTCCATATTGTACTATTTACATGGTGTGGTACAAAGTCTTCTGCGTACGGCAGTAGGTCAAAATGCGTTTAAGTAACCGGTGGTGCGCAATTCAATATTTTGTGTCTTATTTTAGTATTTTGATGCCGTAGTACAAAGTCTTCTGCGTACAGCGGTAGGTCAAATGCATTTAATAAACCGGCGGTGCACAATTGGATGTTTTGTGTCTTATTGCAGTATTTAGATGGCGTGGTACAAAGTCTTCTACGTACATCAGTAGGTCAAAATGCATTTAAGAAAACGGCTGTGCTCAATTGGATGTTTTCAGTTTTATTGCAGTATTCAGATGGCATGGTAAAAAGTCTTCTGCGGGCAGGAGTAGGTGAAATGCGTTTAAGAAACCGGCGGTTCACAGTTCGAAGTTTTGTGTTTTATTGCCGTATTTAGATGGCATGGTACAAATTATTCTGCTGACAATAGTAGGTCAAAATGCATTTAAGAAACCGGAGGCGCACAGTTGGATGTTTTGTGTCTCATTGCAGTATTTAGATGGCGTGGTACAAAGTCTTCTGCTGAGAGCAGCAGGTCAAAATGCATTTGTCGTCCCGATGGCTCAGGTCTAAGCGATGGCTTATGATCATTCGCTCGAGAGATGTCTGGGTTCGAATCCCGGTGAGCCATAGATTTTGTGTTTGTCTTACGGCAGTGGCTCTCTCCTTTCCCTGGAACCAGTGGCCCTAAATTAGGAATGGGCTACTGCTTATAGCCCACTAATTTGCTCACGGTGGTCGTTAAACCTTAGAAAAATCCATTTAAGAAACCGGCGGTGCACAATTGGATGTTTTTTGTCTCACTGCAGTATTTATATAGCGTGGTGCAAAGTCTTCTACTGACAGCAGTAGGTCAAAATACATTTAAGAAACCGACGGTTCACAATTGAATGAACGGATATGTGGAAGACAGGACATTCCCCGAAGATGCTCCAAGATGCTGTAGGCCGACTTCGATTTCCAGAAAAGATGACAGGGAATGCATCCAAAAGGCCCTACAGCAGTCTTGTAGGGTGAGTGTCAATTAGTTACCTTTCCACCTGACTGGGTGTTCCTCACACAACGGTTTATACCGTGCTCACCGGAGATTTGGGTCAAATGAGCAAACTAGCGACTGGGTACCACACACACACTAACCGCTACACAGCAGGAATTCTGCTTTGAAATTGCACAAAGGAACATTCCTTGGTAACTTTACAACAGCAGGGTGTTGACAATGTTCCCCTCCTTAGATGAAAGTTTGGTGGAATTTTACGCACCCAGGCAACATCAGTCACAGTCTTAGGTTGAACCCGGTACTTCCGTGACATCTGTACATCTGTACCCGGTGCAGTGTTACACAAGCGTGAAAACGTACTTATCGTTGGCATGGATGTTCGCAGATTATCTTTTTGGAAGGCGTATAATGAGACAAACACTATGGCATCGGAACGATATAAATCATTTCTACAGTAGCATAGTACTGCGACATCATATCCAGTAACATGTTCTGATACACGCCAACGAACGATCGCACAAGACGCAGATTGTTCGGATTTTCATTCAGTACAACGGTTGGGTGGAGCTGCCCCACCACAGTACTCACCAGAGATGGACCCATGTGATTTTAACTGTTTTGTATATTTAAAAAGGTAGATCTCAGGTACTTGTACAACAACAAACAGAATTTGGATCTTCAAATCACAGACTTAATCACTGGTATTTTTAATGGTGTTCGTAAAGTGCCCAAAGTTCGTGAAATTACTGTTGGTAATGACAAGAACTAAAAATAAATTATCCTTAGATATTGTGATCATCGCTTTGCTATTACAGGAATTATGGTATGTTAAAAGTATTCACTTACTTCTCGAACGATGTGAAATCCGTTACTGAAAGCCAGAGAGATTTTTTTAGCACGTCTTTTGTGAAAACGATTGTGCTTATGTTATCGCTTTGTCTGTCCGTCTGTGGACACTATATCTCTGCAACTAATAGTCCTATTTGAAAAATTCTTTTTGCACTGGGAAGCCTGAACTGTTCGAACGATGATCCTTTCTTTCATTTTTCTTTCACGATGCACAATTTTGCCGCTAGAGGGCGTAAATGCAGATTATATCGAATTCAAAATACATTTTATTCCATATATTTGTTTCTAAACATCCGACTGAAAAAATTCTTCAACCTTTCGATTCCATTTATGTCGAAGATTATTTTAGCTGCAGTCACATTTTCAAGTTACGCATAGATTATCCGCTAGGGGGAATTAAATTAAATTGTGTTTTCTCCGTTATCTCTATTTCTAAAACTCCGATTTGCAAAACTCTTTCTGAAGCGGATACAGACCCTGATAGGAAATCTTTTGCACATAAATTCTAATTTTTGGTAAAAAAACAGTTTGGGCAGCAAGTCTTAATTTCTGCTTCTGTTGCTAATGCAACAGAAGCAGAAATGAGGAAGGGAGGGGGGTAGATGTGTATCTGATTTTTGTCGATATCTCTGCTTCTAAGAGACTGATTTGAAAAACTCCTTCTTTGTTAGATAGAATTTTCAGTGCGAAATGTTTTTCATATAATTTCAAAATTTTCAAGCATTTCATAGACTTTCCGCTAGGGAGAGTTAAGATAAATTGCGCTTTCCCAGATATTTTTACTTCTAAAACTCCAATTTCAAAACTTTTTTCTGCACCGGATACAGCTTCTGATGGAAAATGTCTTGCATATAATTTCAATATTTGGTAAAGAATGGTTAGGCCACCAGGGGGCGTAAGGGTTTATTTCTACTTCTGATGTTTCAGCAGTAAAATCGGAGCTCCTAAAAACTCGATTGAAAATTTTCCTTCGTGGACCGATACCGCTCACATTGAAAAACCTTTTGAGAATACTTTCTTCTTAAAATAACGCATAGTTCTTCCGCTTGGGAGCGTAGATGTATAAAATATTTTTGTCGAAATCTCTGCTTCTAAGGGTCCGATTTGAAAAATTATTTCTTTGTTGGAGAGCGTTTCCGCTGCGAAATGTTTCTCATATAATTTAAAAAAAGATTTAACGCACAAGTCTGTCACCGGAGGGCGTAAGCTCACGTTTCCGTTTACAGAAATATCTGCGGGACTAAAAACCCGATTGATAAACTTATTTTTTCGGTCAGATACTACTAACCATGCAAGATCTGTGTACATATTTTCTTCCCAAAATAATGCACAATTTTTTCCCTAGTGGCGCAAATGCTTAATCTGTTTTTCTGAATATCTCTGATTCTAATAATGCGATTCAAAAAATTCTTTCAACACCGGATTTACCTTGTACAATACTTTAAGGCTAGTATATGAGGAATTTTGTTGTTTGTAGTTCCGTCGGTAGGTGGTGTTTTTGTACTTCAGTTTGCAGCTGTATCGCCGCTTCTATAAACACTCTTGAGAAATTTCTTCTTTAGTGTATGCCATTCGCTACACTAGAGATGTGGAGCATTATCATCTTTAAAAAAATGCACAGATTTCCCACTAGGGAACGTAAAGGTCGAAACCCTTTTCTCGCTATCTCTGTTTCCGAGAGACGTATTTAAAAAGTTCTTTTCCCTTAGCATAGCTTTTGCCGAGCAGAATATTTTCCGCCTATTTTCAACTTTTCCATTCTGCCAAATTCTTCCGCTAGCAGGTATAGAGTTGTATAATGTTTCCTTCTCTCGTATATTTCTTCTTTTAACTATTGGATTTGAAAATCTCTGTCTCTGATACCTTCCTTGTGCTATGAAAAACTTTTCGTGCGCCATTCGTTAATTTTCGTAAAATGCTGTTTAGCCACTGGTGGGATTAAGTGGATGTTTCTATTTCTGGATGTTTTACAGATTGTTGAAACCAGCTGATTCTGGTTCTAACCGGTTCCATTGACTTTGAATAATTTTAATACATTTAATTCGCCTCAGAACGGATTCAAAACACGTGCTCATTACCAACGAAAATTCGGTGTAATCTTTCTTATTTCTGTTTTTACTTCCACGGGTTTTGTGTTCATGAACAACGTTTTTGCGTGAATTTTCTGCTGCTATACGTTTTCCGGTAAGGGCAAAAGGGACATTTCTACTTACAGCTGTATCTCAGCTTCTATAAAAGGCAGATTTAAAAAAAAATAACTAATTAAATAATCACACTACGTTTCTACGATGAACGTTTTTTATAATTATATGTAACCTTCCTTATAAGATTTCGCATGGAAATAAATATTTAAGGATTAGTACCTTTTATATTTTCACGAATTCTTTTGAGACAAATAGTGTGTTTCTAACACTCAATAATTCTATGTCAACTTTCTTTTTATTTTACTTTTTTCAATGAGCTTAACGATTTTATAGAGCAGTGGTTTCAAACTCCCGGCCCGCGGCCCGTATGCGGCACGTCTGCAACTGTTTTGCAGCCCGCATGAATGATTACAAAATGAAAATTAAATCACCTTTTTTCAAGTATATTATAATATATTAAATATAAAATATAAACATAGTAATGCTTAACAATGCCATTCTCTTCATAAGTAACAAGTTTACGATGAATATAACTGTATTAAGCATGCGTACTGTTACGACGAAAGAAATGCGAAAATGGGGCAGATATCTTCCCTCGACGTACTGCCTACGAATCGAAGAACGCTGGCCGACATATCGCTGTACGGCAGGGACGCCATCTGATTATTTGCGCGGAATTGAAATCAAGCGCTGGCAACACTGAACGACCTTTCGCTCAGCTGGTGGATATTTCCTTCCGGCTGCATCGGTTGCTTCACATCCAAGAGGAAATCAGCTTTGGTGAATTTTCTACGAAGATAGCTACGTTAAAAGAGGATTTCAACAGGCGGTTTGAATATTTCAAAAACATAGAAAAAGCTTTCTAAATATATTCAAGTCTCTATTTTTCTATAATGCTGAAAACGCACATGAACAACTTCAGCTTGAATTAGAAGACCTTCAGTGTGATTCTTTGCTAGAAGAAAAATTCAACAGCTGAAATCTAACAGATTTTTACCAGTTAGTTTCAAAGGACAAGTACGTAAACCTTCATAACCTAGCTGCAAAGGGTTCTGTCTAGGTTCGGAACAATATACTCAATGTGAAGAGTTGTTTTCAAGAATGAACCAAGTCTTAAAAGGAATAGGTTAAGTGCCGGACACTTATGCTTACTTTTAAAAGCAGCGTGTTCAAAGGACATTATTTCAAATATCGATACGTTAGTGACAGAACAGCGAGCCCAAGATTCTGGTCAAAACATGTAATATTTTCTGTACCGTGTTCAGTTGGTAAATCTGACTGTTTTAAGATTTAAGTGAAAATAATTGTTACGTAAAAGTGATTGTTTTCAGTGATTGATGAAGCATTTGCTTTTATTATTTACCGATAATTCGAAATAACATTCGACTCTAGTGTCAAGTCACTGGGGTAGTTTTGTAAAGTTGATATTTATTCATAAGAAATTTATTAATATTCCTGCGGTCCCCTAAGTTCCCAAAAAATCGGAAAGTGGCCCTTTCAAGGATACTAGTTTGAGACCACTGTTATAGTGTCTAAGATTGCAAGAACGCCTATTCCTAATTTAGGACTTTGGTCTCAGGGAAGAGAGAATTATTACTTCCGAATCACAGAAACTGTCAGGGACTTGAACTCTGACCTCGAAATAATAAAAAACTTGAACTCTGACTTCGAAGTAATAAAAAAAACTTGAACTCTGACCTCGAAGTAATAAAAAAACTTGAACTCGTACACGAAATTATTTGCCTATTAGATACCTCTAAAATTCGTGATGATTAAATAATAAAGGAAAAATCGATAAACACTCTCCGCGCCGGGTATAAACTCTACACTGATTTGTATTGGTAAAGCATATTAAACATTAGACACGGTGGCTGTGCTTTTATTTCGACAACCACCAAAATTCAGTAGTTTCCAATTCCATTAGCCGTCGAGAATTCCAGTTCCTGAAATAGAAGCAGAGGATATTTCGTTTGGTCGCCGTGCTTCACAAGTTCTCGTGTTGAGAAGGATCGAAGGTAATTACTTCAATGTGACTTTTGCCATCTGCTTCTGCTAGACAACGCGAGTTCAATACAAGTCCCTACGGTCGTTAACGTAATTTCCCCTCGCCCAAATTCAACTGGCTTAGTAAATTACGCATATTACACGGTTATCTGGAGGAAAGTTAAGGTGTAGATTGGAATAGCTCTCTTGAGCTGCTGCAAGCTTTGATAGGTTATTGGGTTTTCTTCACTAAGCCGAAATTTTATAAATATTTATGAAGTGGAGTTTCAGCTAGGAAATGGTTTTTAGCGGGATATTTATTTATAAGCATGTAAAAAAACATTCTGTCGCTCTGTCTGTGAATTTGACTTACTACAAGTGGCAATAGAAAAATTATTTTTAGATGAAAGTATAATTAAGATCTTCGTGTTTCCTTTTTCTTAGTTTCTGAGTCAGACTTCACTGTCCTGTCATAAATATTCGGACACCTGCATCTAATATTTGCAGAAAATTTAAAATTATGTACTGAAAACTTTGACTGTTGTGAAGGATTCTTATCTTCGTAGAATATTCACAACCAGTTTTTTTTTTTTAAATATCAGCCGATATAGAGAAAGTGCAACACTTTATAAGACAATAATCCTGGTCTTTTTTTCAGGTGTACATTGGATCATACAAGATCTGCCGAGTTTGTGGGATCCAATGTGCAACCCGGAAGTTTTCCGTGTGTTCAGATGGTGCGGATGCAAAATCTGAAAATGAAAGTTCGGTAAATGTTACTATCACCTCTGGATAGGAAAAACATAGTCTTCAGGATAATAGAAATAGTGAGAAAGATATAGAGTGTTATCCGTTTAAGTAGGGGTAATTTAAAAATGCTGTGATAAGGTTTTTAACAGATTTAATAAGTCAATATTTGGCAGAAATTACCTTTATGGATGGAAGTATATTTAGGTCTCTACATGACTCTGTGAAAACACAAGTTTATCAACGCCCGGCATCGAAGTCGGGTCCCCTCTCTCCGGAGTAAGTCGCTCTTTCAACTGAGCTACGCGGACGTTTACTTCCATTGCTATCACATGTGCGTCCTACGGTGCAGGGACGTCACCTCTCCTCCCCCCCCCCCCGAAAGAGGGCCGGGACATGGTCCAAGGGTCAGCCGGGACCATGTGTCGCTGTAGGCAGTCATCCCATGAAGAACGTGCACTTGAGAAATCCCAGACAGTTTGGTGTGTGGAACGTAACATCACACACATTTATTTTTTCAGGCACTGAAGAAGGGATTCTCATTTTATCTGTCTCGCGGTGTGGAAAGAACATCACGACATTGCGAGAAACTTAAAGGCCAGGTCATCCTTAAAGTTCGGGCGCCAGTGGGAAAACACAGATTTTTCCACACCGGACACCGAATCTGGGTCCCCTCACTCCGGAGTAAGTCGCTCTCCCAACTGAGCTACGCGGACATATGCTCTCATTGCTATCTGCCTTTATCTCATGTGCGTCCTGCGATGCAGGCACGTCACAACTCCTTCTTCGAACTCGACAGATTTCACACCGGGTGCCCAATTCTTGCCACGTGTTTTCTAACAGCCGCGGAATGATTTTTGCGAACGCTGCAGAAATTATAAGTCATCCAGACTTTGAGATCGTTGTGCGTAGACGATGTTCTTCGCAAACCTCCACACAAAAAATCGGGGGAGTGAGATCCGGGGAAGTTGCAGGCCAAGGAATGGGGCTGTCGTGGCCACACCAATTGTCATTGAACGTGTTGTTAAGGAAGTTCCAGACTCCAGTGACCAGTGGGTTGGGCGTCTTGCTGTAAAAGGACATTGTTATCCATTTGCTGTAACAAGAAGATCTATAGCAAGTCCAGGTATGGTCTTGATGAAAAAAGGAGGGTACCATGTCTTCAGAGAAGAAAAAAGGACCGCGCAGTTGGTGAAGACTCTACCCGCATCACACATTTACCTCGGCGTTTGCTCTTACCACTTAGTAGAAAGGATGGGGATTCTGGGTACCCCAAATGATAGAGTTGTGTGTATTCACTCTTCCGCTCAGATGAAATGCAGCCTCGTCTGTGAATAGCCATCTCTCCTCGCCCGTAGGGCAGAATTTCACCTCCGTGTTGCAGCGTTCGCACAAATCACTCCGCAGATATAATTATATTAACGTATGAACGTTAAACATTTACTGTTCATCACATTGTTCATGGTATAAACATAGCCCTCCGACGTGACCTCCGACATACACTGCAGAGCAATTGAATTAGAGATATCTGTCTAGTAACGTGAAGCACCACATTTCACCCTGATGACGGCGGCGATTCATCTCGGCATGGACTCGACAAGACACCGGAAGCGTTGGGAAGCCATACGGATCCACGACCCCTGAACAAGCTCCCACAGTTCACGAAGATTTGATGGAGGGGGTCAGAGTCTCGAACATTTCTCTCGATGGCATCCCAGATGTGCTCGATGGTGACCTAGCTGACCAAGGAAGCGAGGTCACGTCGGTGGAGTGTTCATCCAAATATTCGGTTACAATTGGAGAGCTGCATTGTCTTGTTTCAGGATGAGGTCCCCAGTGGGATGTTGAAGACGCACAAACGGGAGGAAATGGTCGTCCAGGATATCCCTGTAACATTTACCTGTGATGGACGATGTCACACATACCAGGGATCCCATTTCAGTCCACGTAAACAGTCCCAGACGAGAATGCCACCCCCACCAGCTAGAAGAATACCCTGCTGGCAAGAAGGATCCATCGCTTTATGTGGTTTGCGCCGTACTCGTATCCTGCCATCCGCATGTACCAACGTGAATCTCGACTCATCAGTCGAGGCAACATTTTCCCACATGTCTAGGGTCCAGTGGCGATGTTTCAGCGCCCATGCTAATCTTTGCACCCTGTGATGTGCGGTCAGCAGCGGTACCCTCGTGGGACGATGGATTCTATACCCCATAGCGAGGAGATGGTTCTGGATGGTGTGGCTGCTTACACGTTTTTTGTGCACCAGCGTTAAATTGCCGAGTGATTTCTTGCACTGTGGCCCGTCTATCCGCTGTTACAATGCGAGCTAGCCGACGATAACCCCGCTCATCCACACGCTGTTGTCCACAGCAGTTGGCCCTTTGCAGAGATGGTTTTTGCCGGATTCGATGTACTCACGGTGCACCCGTGACACAGTGACTCGTGAAAATCCCAGTGCCTGCATGACTTCTCAGATGACGTGACCCATTCGTCGGGCCCCGACAATTTGCCCACGATTAAATGCGCTTAGATCCCTCGTCTTTCCCATACTGCGTCTGACTCTTACTGATTCCCTTCGCATCACTCCTTATGTTGTCGGATCGCTGCATACGTCATGTGGTTTCCGTTTACAGGACAGCCCAAAGCGCCACATTTGCATTTCGCCAGCTGTCTCTAATTCAATTGCTCTTCAATGCGCCATAAAAGTTATTATTATCGACACACACATAATGCACTATAAAAGTTATTCACATCGACACATGATGTCTGCACGTTTATACGATGAAGCGCTGTTGATAAAACCCATGAAGACAACATGAATCATGCTGAAACCGGTCTGGGGAGATGAGGTTTGACGACTGTGACATTCCATCTACTTTTACTTCATTTCACTCTTGATTCCTTTTAATATTGTTAAGTCTTTTATCTTATGGTCGTTTATGGTGTCTTTTGTTTAAATTTTGACTTGGTCCAGTGGGAGGACCGCATATCTTATCACATGCACGAAATACACGATTTTACCACCAGCGTTCCTGAGTGTTGAAAGGCAGCGGAATATTTCACTTGGCCTACATGGGGCATTTTTTTTATTGGAGGTTTAACGACCACCGTGAGCAACTCAATGGGCTATAAGCAGTCACCCGTCCCTAATTTAGTGTCACTGGTTCCAGGGAAGGGAGAGAGCCAGTGCCGTAAGACAAACACAGCATCCATGCCTCACCGGGATTCGAACCCGGACCCCTTTCGGACGATGGGGCATTTGCAGTGGATGATTTTTGGACATATTCATAAACATCGTAGGTAGGGCACTATCTTTGTATATATGTAATTTGGAGGGTGCTGTTTATTGTGTAGAAATGAATAATTTTTATGGTGCTTTATATGCGTCGATGGAATAACTTTTATGGTGCATTATGTGTGTATCGATATAAATAACGTTTATGGCGCATCATACAATGTATGTCGGAGGTCATGTCGGAGGGCTATGTTTATACCATGAACAATGTGATGAACAGTAAATGTTTAACGCTTATACGTTAATATAATAATACTTTAAGCTACGTAAAGAATCTGATCGATTCAGCATATGTCTTTTGCGCTGGTTTGAGTAGATAATGTAATACTCTCCGCAGATGTTAGAAAACAAGTGGCAAGAATTGTGCACCCGGTATGAACAATCCGAGTCTGCAAATGAATTCATGTAAAGGCCTAGACCAACCGCATCCATGAAGGTAATTTCTGCCAAATATTGACTTACTATACCTGCTACAGCATTTTTTAAATTATCCTCACCCAAACAGATCACCTTGTATAGCAAAAGTACGTAATGCACGCACTAATTATCCAGCGCCAAGATGCATCGGGTCCATCCCATATATACCGAGGTTCTTGTACTGGTCCAAAAGAACGTTGAAAAGGTTTAATTATGTAGTGGGAATAAAATCACCTTGATGCATCTTCGACATAATCACACGCCATGATCTCCAACCTATCATGTTTGAGCGTGCTGAAGTGTACTCCATCCCCATAGTATATCCTCATTTATCTAAGAAGTTATACATGGGAATCTTTTTGCTGCCAAAACACAAAAGGAATACCAAATAATGGAAACTCGCGTCTGCACTATAAAGAGAACTATTAAATAACGAGGCAACCCTGCTATATGGAGCGCCATCAAGGATACTGCTCCGTACAACACAGCAAAAGGAACCTCACTAAGGAAGACCATGGAAATTCTATCTCACGGAGACAAAGAAAAGGTGCAATGATTTTATATCCATGAATCTACCTCGTGCATGAACTGCGCTTTTAAAGCTAAACACAAAATAACTATCATATGCACACCGCGAAACATTAAGCTTATGTAATATCACGCGACCATACTTCACTTTTTTTAACCTCTTATTCCATTTATAATTTACAATTTTAATCTGGATATTATTCTAGTGCTTTGAAAAAGCCGCCCGCTGGCAACCTGCGGCTTTTTCGGTCCATCAATGGAAAAAATAATTTTGAATCAGATTGTTTGAAATGATATGGAATAAATTGGCAAGTGGCAAAGTTACGTGTCGGAGACGACAAAAAAAATGGATTTTCATTCTTACAATTCAGCTTTTAGTGCAAAAATTATTTTTTTAATCTAACCAATAAGTGCACAGGTGGTGCCCACTGACGTACGGACGGACAGAATGGGTTTCATTGACTGTGAATAACTTTGAAATATTTTATTCACATCAGAAAAAATTCAAAAGACGTGTTCCATACAACCGAAAATTCGGTGTCATCTTTCTGGTTTGTTGTCCAATGACTTCAAAAGTTCCTTTCCTAGAATTACAGACGGGCATAATTATCTTCTTCTTCTCCTTTCAACCCCTTTTATAGCCAATTGAGGCTATAAGTTTCCCTCATCTCTTTCCAAATGTTCCTGTCTTGGGCTTGTCTATTCCATAGCCTTCCTGCAGTTTTGGTTATATCATCCATCAATCTTCTCTCTGGTCTTCCTACTGCTTTCTTTCCTTTATATGGTCTCCATTCTGTTATTATTTTAGTCCCATCTATTATTTTCCATTCTTGCTATATGGCCAGCTCATTTCCATTTTAAATTGAGTGTCTTTTCACCTTTGTCTAAAAAATTTGTTCTGGATCTTATATCTGCATTCTTCACTTTATCCTAAAGTCTTATATTTAGTAGGGATCTTTTTATTTTACGAAGTGTTTTTCGCAATTTATCTAAGATGCTTTTCTTAATATACAGGGTCCAAAGGGAAGTCGATATCCACTCCTGTCATAGCTGAAGGAACAGTCCCCGACTATAAACGTTAGGTTTGTCTCCAGTAAAGTGGACATGCCCGATCGATTAAAAGCGATTGCAGCGCCTCTAGTGGCGAAGTGTTGAAGTTAGGAAATCTAACTCGGTAACGAAGCAGAACAGACGCAAAAGGTCAATTACGAAGAATTACGCAGAATCGAAACAAAGAAACGGAAGAACGTGCAAGAATAACCAGTTAAACATCACTGGATATGAATGGTTACATATGCATTTAATCGATACAAAATTGGTTGCATGCGAGTAGCTGACATACATACGACGTAAAACAACACGTCGAAGCTCCGGAAGCTATCGGAGATATTGTTCAAGATGTCCGCCATCGGCTACGATGCACATCTGAATGCGAGACATAACATTACTGCGTACTGTAACGCGCATTGCTGGTGTCATAGTGTTACAAGCACTGATCATACGCTGTTTTGAATAGTTCAAACTTGTAGACGCTGTAATATACACCTGGTCTTTTAAATATCTCCAGAAGAAGAAGTCCATAGGGGTCACGTCCGGTGACCCCTATGCATTCCAATGACACTCGCCATACATAATGACCATCTCTCAATACTGCTTGGATGTGTAGGACGCCATCAAAAGCTCTGCGACGAAGTTCTTATCCCCTCCAGCACAGGCTGCCTTTTATCCCCAGCGGGATCGAACGTCACTATCGTATTTGCATACTCTCTTGCGTCGTTCACCGCCGTTCCACTAGATGGGGCATGGTTGGGCCTCTAGCTTTCGCTAACGTCTAACTGGTTATTTTTGACCCTTGTTTCGTTTCTTTGAGTCGATTCTTCGTAATTCGACGATGCTCTAAATCTTCGTTGTTGACCTTTTGCGTCTATCTTGCTTCGTTGCCGAGTTAGATTTTCTAACTTCCACAGTTCGCCACTACGAGCGCTACAATCGCTTTTAATCGATCGGGCATGCCCACTTTACTAGAGACAGACCTAACGTTTATAGCTGGGGACCGTTCTTTCAGCCATGACAGGGGTGGACCCTACGCACTCTTTTCTTCAACAGACGCTCGTGTTGAAAATTCATATTCAACATTATCATTCACAATTATCCCTGCACTTATTTAAGTTCTCCTTCGAGGCATATTTACTTAAGGAACTCCAACATTTTCTGTGGAAAACACTGTACTTCAGTGAATTCATGAAGCAGATTATGTCAGCTGTCTCGTTCTGGCAACACAACTGATTGATATTAACATTCCTGCGTGGTTCTCTTTGATTTGTGGCTGTTAAATTTATTTTTAAAATGCTTTTAGGCTCCCGATAGCAACTCTGAGGAAGCGAAAAGTTATTGAGTGTTAGCGTGATTGATACCGCTGCTCAGCGAAGCACGAATCATAGAGTTCTTGTTGCACATTTCCACATGCGGAGAAAATCTCTTTGATGGAGTTGTATTTGCGCGAAAAAGATTAATGTCCTGCATTTGAACTACACGGAGATTATTCTACTTGCTCTGTGAAACACCATTTCTACAATTTTCCTTTGTCTTTCTCTCAATCTCTCTGTCTCGCTCTGTTTCCTTTTTACGTCTTTTAGGAAACTACTGAATCATTCCAGAACTGTAGTAGGCCGATGCAATAATACCCACATCCGGTAGATTTATAACCACTTCGAATAAGAATACTGCCCCGCTTTTTCTTGCTTTGTGAATAGCTTAGCTCTGCAATAATATTGGTCTGCAGAATTGCCGCTCGCAAAGAGGAAGTTTTCGTGAACACTTAAGGATATATCTTTTTCGCAAAACAGAGTCGTTCTCACATTCGATAAAACTTGGCGCGTTTGTTTTAATTTCTTTTGCGTATACACTGAGATACTCCTTTATTTCAGACTTTATAACGTTTTAGTTTTTTTAATTTGTTCGTTTGTTGTTATTAAACTTTCAATACAACAACCATAAAAAGCACTTACATACTAAAGCTACCAATACACTAACAGAAAAGGTTCTTTCGACTGAGAAACAAATTAATTACTGAACTTCAGAGCTCTCCTTTTGTCTTATACAGTTCTACATCTAGACGTATACAAATTATGTTAACACAATCCACTTAGCAACACACGTCGTAACATACTCGTACGATAACGCAATATTAACGTATCACATACATCATGTGATAAAAAGTATCTGAAGACCACATTTGAGCAGCGGATTTGCCCATATTCGAATGTAAAGCAAAAGTGGGCATAACTTTTTAATTAATTGACTGAGGTCGTTGAAATTGCACATGTTGGTAGAACAACTCTTTCTCTATACAAAGATACTACTCAACATAGTCTCCATCACAAGCGATGCATTTGCACCATCGTTCAACTCAACTCTCGAATCATCTTTGAAAAAATTCAAGTGTAGACTGTTGTACCCACTTCTTTGCAGCCACTTTCACCCGTCTGTGTCATCAAATCGTTATCCCCAGAGACAGTCCTACATTGGACAGATGAAAGTCGGAGGGCGCCAGATCTGGGTTGTATGGTGAATGAGGGACTACCGACCACCCTAATTTTCTGATCGCATGATTTGTTGCCAAAGATGTGTGTGGCCTCGCATTGTCATGGTGAATGTGGATCCTTTTACGGTCTCTTCCTCCTTGTCGCTCCTCTAAGTTTCTTGAGTGTCTCAATGTACCGCTCGCTGGTCTCGTTACGGCCACGTTCCAGAAAATCAAGGAGAATGACACCCCTGTCGTCCCAAAAAACAGTCACCATGACTTTCTGTGCTGATCGCTGGCTCTTGAACTTCTTAGGCCCTAGTGAAGAGGTGTGACGCCCTTCCATGGATTGATTCTTCGTTTCCGGATTGTAAAGATACACCCACGTTTCATCCCCTGTCACCAGATCGAAACACAACGTGTCTTCATTGGCTTCAAATGCTTTCAGCAGATCAGAGCATACTTCTTCTCTTCTCTCCTTCAAATCTGATGTCAACTGCCGAGGTATCGACTTTGCACACATTTTCCGATACAATAAGCCTCCTACCATCTTCTGTATGGCATTATGACCACAGCGCAGATGTGCAACAAGCTCACGGATTCTGACTCGTTTCTCCGCGTGAATCAGTTCATCCACTTGCTGACGATTCATGTCGGTGGTCGCAGATGATGGTATCCACTACGTGGTTTGTCTTCAATGCTGGTTTCCTCTTCTTGAAACTTCTTTATCCATCTATGCATATTGCTCTTGTCAATGGTGTCATCTCCGTATACATTCTGTAGCCTTCTGTGGATGCCGAACAACCTGCACCCTTCCTTCGTCAAGACCTCAATGATGGCACGTTGTTTCTGCTTGGAAGCCATTATTTCCCTGCAATGAAGTAGAAGGTTTGCTATAGAGAAAGGATTACTATACCAACATGTGCAATTTGAACGACATATGTCAGTCAATAAGAACAGTTATGCCCACTAATACACACAACTTACATAGATTAGGAACGTCAAACAGGAGTCATCGTTCTTTCCACGTTTATAAGTGAATCACGGAAAAATTCTCATCGGCCGCCACCGGGAATCGAACCCAGGGTCTTCCAGTTACGCGCCGGACATGCTACCGCTGCATCACAGCGGCCTTGAATTCTTCAGAGTAACTGATAAACCCCATGGCAGGTTGCTTCTTGGAGCCCCGCACAATGCTGGGGATTCAATAAAGATAGTAAGCAGCAACTCAACAAATAATTAGGAGGCGAATGAATAATTAATACACACAATTGACGAGGATTAGGAACATCAAACATAAGTCATCGCTCTTTCCACGTGTATAAGTGAGTCACGGGAAAATCCTCATCGGTGGCCACCGGAAATCGAATCCAGGGTCTTCCAGTTACGCGCTGTACATGCTACCATTGCACCACAAAAACGTGGAAAGAGCGATGACTTCTGTTTGATGTTCCTAATCTACGTCAATTGTGTGTATTAATTATTCATTCGCCTCCTAGTTAGCTGTTCAGTTGCTGCTTACCAGCTTTGGCGAATCGCCGGCATTGTGCAAGATTGCTCAATGAGTGTTAACAATACGCAAAACATTTTCAGGTCGACCAGGCCTAGGAGTGAGTTCTGCAGAATTGTAGGTGCAGGATCAGAGATGCGAATGGACCTTTCCACCACGTCCCATACGTGCTGCATTACGTTCATATCGGGCGAACGTGTTGCCCGCACCATCAGTCGGAACTGTCCAGAATGCTGCTCGAATCAGTTTCAGACAACTTAGGCCCGGTGACATAATACATTGTCCACCTGGAAAATCTCATCGTTATTGGGGTACACGAAGTCCATGAATGGCTGCAAATAGTCACCGAACAGGGCAACAAAGCGATTATCGGTTAATAACGTGTTTGCGAGGACCAGAGGACCCAATGCGTGCCACGTAAATACACCTCACACATGTATGGAACAACCACCAGTTGCACAGTGCTTTGTTGACAGCTTGGGTCCATGTTCTCATGGGGTCTGCGCTGTTGGGAAATGCTGCGCGTACGTGCCGATACATCAAAGTAACACGTGACTCGAGAAGAATAAATAAATCGCTTTCCCACGATTTTTTCACTCCTTGCAGAACTAAGGCGTGAGCGCGCATCACCACCCAGGGAAAAACAACTTTTGTAGCAGATTGTAAGCACTCTTCTTCTGTACTTCTCCATGTGAGAGAAAGTCCTGCATAGTTGAAGTGAACAGAACACAAAATACCGTTCCAACAAGCGGAGAAAAATGGAGCTTAGTTTCTCACACCATACGATGTGTTAAATGGAATCATACTTATATTATATTGAGTCATCAGTCCTGTAATTGTTAACACCATCACTTATCCTTCAACCATTAATTAGTGTCATCTTATGTGTATCTATAAAACGGATTATCCTTTCATCAGGTGAGTTCTTGTTTGTACATTGTATTTGCTGAATCATTCCGCTAAAGAAAGTGCATTTTTCTTTTTCATCTATTCGAGACTATACTTGCTTTTCCCTATTGCACTATTGAGGAAGACGGGAACCGCATTGATCCCCGCTTACATGCGCCACACCGGAACCCTACTATCAGCTCGTACCAACTGGTAGAATGACTCATTGGATCACGCCGCTCAGTCTTCCAGAGTTCAATTCCCATGTTCAGGAGCGCTGTGTACGATGTCGTGGTGTTAACAAAGGCAATCTGGTGTGTCTTCTGCTCCCATACCGCATTGACGCTAAATTACGCTACACTGACCTGATGGATATGTCTCTGGTACCTTCCACATTGAATGTGGATATTATTTGAGCCAGTGTCGCTTGTTCGTTAACATGGACAATCCTGGTTAGAAGCCGCTGGCCACGGTCATTCAGCACCCGTGGTCGGCCACTGCGCTGTCCACAGTGGGTGCCTTCTATGAGGTATTATCAGTACACACGTGACACCATCGATCAAGGAATGTTGAATGTTCGCACAACTTCGGAAATTGAATGTCCCATCGGTCTGACTCCCACTACCATGCCTCATTCAAACTCCGATAATTCACGTCGGCTTCCCATAATCCCACTGGCGGTTGTCCAAACTGACTCACGAGATTACACCTCGCAACTGATAAAACTCGTGGCGTGCGTCGATGCCTTTATACGACGGCAGCGTCAGTTAAAAATTTGCATACTGCTATCCCATGATGTTTGACACTTCCGTGTAATCACAATAGTACTAACATTTCAAAATTCATTTACGTATGTTACTGAGCAGAAAACTTGATAACTCCAAGCATTGAATACATAACAACACAACTCGAATTCGCAGACTTCAAGTAAACACAGTTTCAGTCTAATACAGTTTCCCCCACCGCTGTTTTTGGCTGCTGCTTCAACGTTATATATATCTCGCTCTTATCTGTAAACATTCATACGTTACGCTCCATGACCTCAAGATTGTTGCCAACGTCATGAGCAAGAGGGAAGATGTAACATTAAGGTTAGATACGCTAAAAGAAAATCAAATTTACATAGAAAAAATACTAAAAATGAAAGTTTATTTATACGTCATAATTGTGTGAATTCTTGGAATGCTGTAGACGTAGATGCACTTCAACGCCTTATTGAATCTGTGCCAAACTGAGTACGTGCTATAATTCCAGGAAAGGAAATCCAACACGGGATTGAATAAAATTTTCTAGCTCAGAGACACATCGCTGAATAAAACATGTTTCCATTCGTCCTGGTCTGGCACCACTGCAAACTATGCTGCAGTAAGTGGCAGTCGTATCAGTGGTTGGGATCTGCCTCGGCCAATCAGTGATTCGCAGTCCGTGTTGATATGGGGATCTTCATAGCTGCTTCATTCACTGTCTGCCGTTGTAGATTGTCCAGCTGCTACGGGTTGCCATAGAATGTGGCGATTGAAGCGTTCGGACGTTCTTCTGCCTACACCAGTCCCACTACGGCGACACACATTTCCATCTTCTATCGATTGTCGCTGCATTCGGCCAACAATTGGTGTACTCCAGGGAGCTTCCGCCCAATACAAAGCAGGGACCAGCCACCAGTACGTAGCCTGTTTGGGCATATCTGGTAACGGTGTCTGTGTGATCGTATGATTTCTGGTGACGTTGTCCAGACATTTTCATTTTTTATACGTGCTTTTTATTACCATGACCCCTGTTGTACGGTGGTCGCGGAATACTTATTACTCGTCTAATTGGATAAACAGTGAGGTTGCGTTCCCATGAATGTAAAGGACCCAATCTCAAAGTTTACGGACGTCGCGTTGTGTTTCATATGGGCTCGTTATGAGGTATTCGTAAAAAACCCATATGCCGCAAATTGTGAATTTAGAGGAATATACACAGCCTATAAAGTTAGCTACACCAGGTTAGGTAATTAACAATGTTTATTAATAGAAAAAGTATATATATACAATTACATCCTTTAGGTGGAGGCCAAATAAAAGTTACGTTAAATTAAAAAAATATTGGAATTAGCCATGTGTACTGGTCAACTGCTGCGTACGCCTGTCACACCCTTGAGCTTAACTTTAAAGTAACTCCCTCAATCTATTTCGAGGAGGCATAGCGACCATGCATATGTACATATCTAGTTAACATAGGAACTGGAGTTGGGAAAAATAACGTCATCTTACCTTCCTTTTGGATAGGGTGGTCTCTCGTTGAAACCCCACGCTGGTAGATGAAAACTTGCGTGGATGTTGACCGCGTTGTTTGTTCACTGTATATCTTGTGTGCCACGCTGGGACCGCGTACTATGTCCGTTTCCTAACCAAGCCTCATCCGTCTCATCCTCGACTATCTCTGAAAATTGTACTTCGACTATCATCTCTAGCTAACTATCTTGAATTTTTACATATGATCACCCCATCTTCTCTCGTGTGTGTGTATATATTTCCGTCCCTTTAATTTTCCACGGGCCGCCCCGGTGGCGCAGTGGTCTAAGGCGTTGGCCTCTGCTCATTCGTCCGAAGGGGTCCGGGTTCGAATCCCGGTGAGGCATGGATGTTGTGTTTGTCTTACGGCACTGGCTCTCTCCCTTCCCTGGAACCAGTGTCCCTAAATTAGGGACGGGCGACTGCTTATAGCCCATTGAGTTGCTCACGGTGGTCGTTAAACCTCCAATCAAAAAAAAAAAAAAAAAAAAATTTCCACGTGATAGGGGCGTGCCTACAACCTTCTACGTACTCTTCGCCTGGGGTCCTGATTGGTCAGCTGATCTGACCAGTGCTCGGGCTTAGTGGCTATTGGTTGGACCTCTGGTCCAGTTGGCTACCTTTTCGCGACAGCTGGCCTGTTGTGCAGGTGGTACTTTTTTGTGAATTGCATAAGCCTATTTTACGCTCAGATGAATGGCGAGGAATTTAAAGGGGCTTTCCGCTGCCAGAGTTACGACTTTTCTGTGACACCGCGATGTACTTTACGACTTTCGCTGGTGCCTCTCTCATCAAGGTGAAGTCGTAAACCGCAACTCGCCTATTCATCTGACCGCGTTCCGGATTCTTGCCTGTGCCTTCTGAAATACCGGGATGTATTGTCCCACGAGCAACGTGGGACAATACATCCCGGTATTTCAGAAGCATTGGGGACATTTCTTAAATTTTGTGAATGCCATGCTTTTCCTCACAAGAGTGAAAAGAAGGTGAATTCCTTTGGTCATTCTTCACGGGTGTCCGGCAAACCGATTTGACCACCTGGGTTTTCTGCTTCCGTGGGGAAAAGGGGGTTTATGAGGCAGGAAGGGAGCAGAAGAAAAAACAATTTAAATTAAAAAAAAATAATAATAATTTAGGTAAATTACTCCTGGTCTTTAAATTTTAATTAGGCCGTAAACAATGTGACCCGAACTACGAAGTAGTTCCGCGGCAACATTTTTACACCGAGATCACTACAGTGGCCTCAACTCTCACGTGAATACGAGCAAACTTATCTATGTTCACCCGTTTTATCCTCTTATCTCCCTCACGTATCACCTGATTAGTCGCAATTGCAAAACTTTACTAACCCAACTGCAGATACGTAACCACCAATTAGCATGGAGTTTCGACTAACACTTCCTGGTGCAGAATTCTTTTTGTGTTGAGCGGTGCATTTCATACCAGCATATGTAATGCTTCAAATAGGATGCGTACTTCGCCGTTAACGAATTGATGTTCAGTTGTCCGTTGTTTCCGAAAACACGTGCAACTGCCATTCATCTCTCCAACTAACCGTTGCACGAAGCACCTCGTCTTCTTGGCGCCCATGTTCATTCCCCGTTTCAACTTCGACAGGTCCTTCCCTTTCCCAATTGTACCGGATTCGTACTTACTAAGCGACACTACCGTCTACACTCGGTCGTATCAGAATAATGTAACCACCTACCTAATAATGGGAATAACCAACCTTGACCCAGATGACAGCGGCGAGACTGAGCGGCATGAATTCAATGAGGCCCGGGAAACTTGTCCGAGGCACACGTGCCCATTCGGACTATAGCAGAGCACGGAGATGACGTGGTTGTGCGGGCGGCGTGTCGACCTGTCGATCCAAATAGTCCCACAAGTGCCCTATGTCATTGAGAACGGACGATTACGCCTACCAAGGAAGAACGGAGACATCACTATATTGTTCCTGGAACCAACCCCCACCACCACCACCCCGTTACCGACGTGGCACGGCGCATTGTCTTGTGGGTACACACCATCACCACCAGGGTAAACGTCCAACATGAAGGAATGCATGTGCTCAGCGAGGATGGGCATGCATCCAATTGCGTTCAGAGACCCACCCAGTGATACCAGCGGTCCTAGATGAAACCAGAAAAACATACCCCAAGCATGCACACTGCCACCGCGTAATTGACCGACAAGCGTGGGCGGGTGATGGTTCTAGAGTGTCTGACGCCGTATCCGCCACCTGCCGTCACTTCTGTAGAGTAGGAACCTGGATTCGTCGGAGAAGGCAACCTTTTCCCACTCTTCGACTGTTCAACGACGGTAGTCCCATGGAAAGTGTAGGCGTCGCTGCCGATGGACGTGGGTGAACATGAACGAGTTGACGCAGCGTCGACTTCGGAGAACTATGCGTAACAGGGTTCGTTCTGCTGTTATCCGGAACACGTGCCTGGGTGCCCCAGCGTTCAATTGCGTGGTCAATTGCTGCACTGTTGCGCATCGATTACACTTTACCAGTGGACGGAATCGACGTTTTCCTCTGGGGCCGATGGCCTTTGGGGCTCCATAGGTATGACGTCATGAGGTACTCGGTGTACCAGCGGTCTATTTTTGGTACACCCTTACTACAGCATCTCGCGAACAGCCCACGAAGTCTACTGTTTCTGAGATGCTTCCACTTTTGATGCTGTAGCCGATGATCATTCCCTTTTGAGCGTCCGTCAACTTACTACCTCTGCCCATTGTGCTCACGTAACAACGCACTACGGCTCGTCTGTCCCGGCCGGCAGCTTATGTCTCCGTGTGGTCTACCTTGTCACGTGTACCCTGTGACGCGCCTGGTTGGGTACACTGAGATTCTGGGATTGGTCATGTGATTCACTGTGTATATGTATAGAAAAAAGTCAATGTCTAGTAACATTTTACAAACGGTTTATAAAAAAGCTTTATAAAATAATGAAGACAGTTTCTCCAGACGTACAGTTAGCTTTACAACGGGAATACTTTAAAATTTTTGAATTACACACCTTATTATTAAGCTGAATTCCACTTGGTCCTGGTTGATTCAATTCATTATCTCCGAATCCTTCCTGGACTAGACACGCGAAGACAAGATCATCTTCATTAATCTCGGTATCAATTTTCTCCGCTATGCCTTTGTCGAAATCTTTCTCCACTAACGCATATCTTCATTTGAAAAATCCATTGAATCTTTACAAGCTGGAACTGACGTCCTAACACTTTGATGTTCACACCCAGAAATGAGAAGCACTCCCGTTACAATCCCGTTAGGTGTCTTCGCCAGCCAATAAGATAACACCCACGCCGCTACAGTGGCCAATAAGGATCCACCATACATCCCTTACTCATAAAAAAACATGTCTATACTTGTTTTCTTATCACCTTCGATCTTACGTCGCCTTCAGTCTTGCGGTGTTTATAAAAAAATCGTGTAAATACATGTTTTAAGGACTTTGCGTTCCTTGCTGAGCAGCCTCAGGCTACGGCATTAAAAACTCATAAGATCCCCCAGTCCGTTGTAAGGAAGACTTAATTATACTGCCGTGCAACCATACGTTAAACCAGTCCTGTAGGTTTCGTGCAGAAGACCTCGGGTTCAAGTCTCATTGCGGGTGAATTTTTCACATTGGGTTTTTCATTAAACGGCGGGAAATCTTTTTTTTTTTTTTTAAATGGCTGGCACAAAATAAATACGGCAGGAAAATTAAAAACGTCGTACTCTGCCCAAAAATAAATATCTCGGGAAAAATTAAAATGGTGTCATCATCATTGTCAACCATTATCAATCCACGGCTGGACGAAGGTCTCCCCAAGTTTCCTCCACAACTGTCTGTCTTGTGCCAGTCTCCTCCATGCCACTAATGCATACTTTCGAATTTCATTCACCCATCTCCCATGTGGTCTTGTTCTGGGTCTTTTCCTGTCCCTTGGAATCCAATCTAAAATTTCGGCTGTCCATCGATGGTCTGTCCTTCTGGCAGTATGCCCAGCCCATTGCCATTTCAGGGATTTAACTCTGATTATGATGTCTTCCACTCTTGTCATTTTTCGGATCCACGAGTTCTTCTTCTTATCTCTCCTGGTTACACCAAGCATGCACCTCTCCATGCTGCTTTGAGTTGTCTGCAGCCTTTGTATGTCTCTTTTAGTTAAGGTCCACGTCTCTGCACCATACGTAAGCACTGGAACGATGCATTGATCAAACACTTTTCTTTTAAGACATAATGGCATATTGCTCTTGAAAATTATGCTGTTTCTTCCAAAAGCTGTCCAGGTAAGTTTTGTACGCCGATTAATTTCTTCATCAATGTGACCCTCACTTGATATCTGCTGTCCAAGATAAACGTACGTGTCTGTTATCTCCAGTTTTTCTCCATCAATCGATAAATCTTCATTTCTTGTAAAAGCATTGAACATCACTTTTGTCTTCTGAAAGTTAATTTTTAATCTTACTTCTTTACTCTTGTCAGCAAGTTCCTGGATCATACTCTGCAGCTCTGATGCGGTAGTTGTAAAAATGACTACGTCATCAGCAAAACGAAGGTGGGTTAGATAATCTCCATTAATCTTTATCCCTTTGTTTTCCCAGTTCAGTGATTGAAAGACATTTTCCAATGTGGCATTAAAGAGCTTCGGAGATATGGTGTCACCTTGTCTCACTCCCTTTCCAATTTTTATGTGTGTTGTATTTTCAAACAGCCGAATCTTTGCACTTGCATTTTCATAGATGTTATTAATAATATTAATGTATGCATCTTCAATACCGCAGGATTTCAGAGCCATTGTAACTGCTGATGGTTTCACCGATTCAAAGGCTTTTTCATAATCGATAAAAGCCATGTACAATGGTACCCGCCCAAAAATAAATATGGCTGGAAAATTAAAAAGGTGTCTTTAAAAATGGTGCACTCCGCCCAAAATAAATCCGAAATTAAAATACGGCGGTAAAAAAAATCGATTACACCGCCGAAATAAAAATGGCGGACATCCAGGATCCCGCCTTCACCGGTAGGGTGTTGTCATCGGAAAAAAAGTTTAAGGACAAAGTGCCATGCCTACCAGTCACTGTTGCGTGCTGTGGGACGCATCCATTTGTGGGGACAGGGGTAGTCGTAATAATCTACCCCATCAGCGTACGTTCTGTAATTTAAACTGACATATCAAAATGCGTGTTCGTAACGAAAATTTGATTTGTTTTCTGCTGCGGAATAGAAGAGTGAACATACGACTGGGAATCATGTAAGCCAATTCCGAGGCAGAAATTGATTAAAGCTATTTTACTCAAGGAAGGAAATGCGATTATCATTGACAAGCACCCTCTGGTGTGCATTGCCTAAAGGCGAATGCCGTTACTTGGATGTGGAGAAATACTCCGGAATCCTGTCATTTGCTGCATGGTTAGTAACACAGCGAAAGTAATGCTGCCTAATTGCTCCGACATTCGTTTAGTCTGCGAAAGATAATAGCCTCAGGGATAGCACACGATCATAACAGAAAATTCAGTGCCATAATCTTTCATCATTTAAGCCGATGATCCTTAATCACCTGCAGAATTCTATCGTCTGTGATCCAAAGCCGACATTTCCCCTGAAGAAAGAATTTCCCTCGTACTCCATAAGGTAAACTACAAAAATATCTGTGTAAGCGGTATTCTTTCTTCATAATCTTGGCTAACAAATTATCATTTTACAGAATATGTTCATACACATTTTAGAACGATTTTCCAAATAATGTGACGTACTACAGAGGTAAAAACATGTGTCGAGACGAGCGAGATATTCTGTCCGCGTAGCTCAATTGAGAGAGCTACGCGGACAAACTTGTGTTTTCCCATTGGCGCCCGATTGTGGAAAATGGATCAACTAGCCGTTGGGTTCTTCGAAAAATGTGTGATATTTGTTCCACACATTGTTTGGAATCAATGAAAAATTCCTACTTCATTTCGAAGACACAAAAAAATTAAGAGGAAGATGATGTGACGTACTACAGAGGTGAAAACATGTGTCAAGACGACAAAAAATGCAGCGAGATATTCTGTCCGCATAGCTCAGTTGGGAGAGCAACTTACCCCGGAGTGAGGAGACATGGACAAACTTGTGTTTTCACACAATATAATTTATGTTTAAAATATCAAACAGAAGTCAACGCTCTTTCCACGTTTATAAGCGAGTCACGGAAAAAATTCTCATTGGCCGCCACCGGGAATCGAACCCAGGGTCTTCCAGTCACGCGCCGGACATGCTACCACTGCACCACATGGGACTCGAATTCTTCAGGCTCACATACGACTAACTGCCAAACCACATGGCAGGTTGCTCCTTGGAGCCCCGGGACAATACTGGGGATTGGCCAAAGCTTAGAAATCAGCAACGAAATACGTTCTGTTTGATGTTCCTGATCCACGTCAATAGTGTGTATTAATTAATGTTTAAAACAAACTTAGTTCTTTCTTAAATGTTCTATCTGACAGCCCTTTCTCTCGACTATGAACCTACATCTAGATTTCCAAGATAACAGAACATTTCTTAAAATTGGTACTGGTATTTTATTCCACTCTTTACCACTGCTTTCGGTAAAATCATTGTTTTATGTCTGCGTTTAGAAAGCAGTCTTTTTAACATTCCTAAGGCACAGTAGTCCATTCGTTGACGCATCAGGGAACTTTGAAGCAACATGAGCAAAAGCTATAGACATGATACCCGTCTCTTTTTTCATTTTTTCAAGAAATAGAGTCGTAGATTTGGATATATGACTGTACCCTTATCCTGATGGAGTTCTACTGTTTAAAGGCTCTGTGGATAAAGAAACGGTATTTCCTCACTAAACATAGGAATGTATAAACATATGTAGAAATTTAAACATCTGTAAAATTGATTTTAACATTATTTTCATTTTTTTAACTTTAATTCCCCATTGTATTTGAAACCAGCAATAACTGTAAATCCTTTACTGAAACTTCCTTTGGATTCTTGGAACGAAATTTGTAAGTGTTTTTCTGCTCTTCTGCGATAGTTAATCGACCTTCTTTTGTTACAGTCATTTAGGTAGATCAATGCTTCATCAATGGTTCCAATACATCCGTCTCCACATTATGTTTTTTTGTTTTTTACGCTTTCCAACCGTAGGTTGAAGAAGCGTATATGCTCCAGCTTTGTCAGTCAGTCCGCACGATAACTCACGTGAAAATGGTTTGATTTCGACGAAATTTAGTATGTGGTAGGGGACCACCTGGGGACGAACGCTATTGAAAATGGACGAAGCAGGGTCAGTGGTCAGGACAAAAAAGCGGGATCCATTCCATTGCTCTTATGCGTCATAACTTGCGTAAAAATGGTTCGATTTCGATGAAATTTTAGTATGTGGTAGGGAACCAACAGGGGACAAACCCTATTGAAAATGGGGGAAATAGGGTCAAAGGTCAGGTAAATAGGAGCTGTATCCATTCCATTGCCTTTATGCGTCATAACTTGCGTAAAAATGGTTCGATTTCGATGAAATTTTAGTATGTGGTAGGGAACCACCTGGGCACGAACCCTATTGAAAATGGGCGAAATGGGGTCAAAGGTCAGGCAGGGTATGAGAGCTGGATATATTCCATTGCCCTTATGGGTCATAACTTGCGTAAAAATGGTTCAATTTCGATGAAATTTTAGTATGACGTATGGAGCCACTGGGGACGAACCCTACTGAAATGGGCGAAATGGGATCAAAGGTCAGGACACTGGAGTGGGATACATTGCATTGCCCTTGTGCATCATAACTTACCTAAAATGCTTGGATTGCGACAAAACTTTATCGCGTTGTTCCGGAGGTATAGTGAACCGGTTCTGTTGAATATCAACGAAATGTGGTCAAAGGTCATTGCACAAAAGCCAGATTTATTCCACAGCCATTATTCTCATAACGTGCGTAAAACTGCTTCTCTTGCAACAAAACTTTATCATGTTGTTCCGGAGGTATAGTGAACCGGGTCTGTTGAATATAATCGAAATGGGGTCAATGGTCAGGACACAGGAGCGAGATTTATTCCACAGCGATTATCCACATAACTTGAGTAATAATTTCTGGTATGTTGGAAAGCGTATCACAATCAATGTATTGCATGTTTTACTAACTTATTTTTATGATACATGTCTTTGTTTATTACCTTGTTTACTGAAGCATGGAGTGATGCATGCTTGATATAACCGAGAAAGAGAAGAGAAAGAGGTCGTGCATCAGGAAAATGACAAGAGTGGAAGTTATCATGAATAATGTAAAGACCCTAAACTGGTAATTGGCTGAACATATTGCTAGAAGACCTGACCTGACCACAGCTGGGCAACTGAAATACTATCCAGGACAACAAAGAACAGGCTAAAACGCAGAGGAAGCACAAGTGTGAGATGGGAGGTTGAATTTCAAAAGTATGGCGGAGTGACATGTAAGAGGATTGCTCAAGACATAGAGTTGTGAAAGAGACTTGGGGAGACTTTCATCCAGCAGTGGATTGATAATGGTTGATGTGGCGTTTTTTATGGAAGTTTCGCAAGACGCGATTAAAAAAGCTAAACTCTGACGAGTTTACAATTCAAATAATCTGTTTGGCAAGTTAAAGCACCGCTTTAAGGCTTTTCAAACGTAAGGATTGCCCGTCTGTTCCACAATACAATGGAGTGATGGGGAATTTATATTGTTGCACAAGTCGTGCCAAATGACATTCGATGTCAATGATGCAATCGAGTGCTACATAGCTTTGAGGCTCCAGAATATATATTTGTTGGCAAATGTCCTTTAAAACGCAGATAAGTAATGAATCCGCTGAGTTCGTGATCTTGCACACACCAGAACTTAATTAGAAATCTAATTAAGTTGTGGTCCGCAAAGTATGCGGACAATGCGTGTTGACGTGCGCCACCACGTGATCTAAGCAAGCCTGTCCAAGATTGCTGCTGGTCAGTAGTTTGATCACAATGGGAAAAACAAAGGATCTTTCGTTTGGGAAACAAACACTTGTCATGAATGGGTTAACTTGGTCCGCAACGATGTTTAGATATCTGGCAGCTGTCAGGGATTGTGCTATTGGGATAATGGAGCCTAAAGTGTCCCAAGAAAACAAAGCCCACTTATGCGACGTGCGCATCAAAGATCCTGCACCTACAAATAGCAGGGAACTGTGGGTGGCTGTTCGGATGGCATTGCTCAACATCTGTCCAGAAGTCTTCCGGCCACTTGTGGAATCGATTATACGTCGAGTTGCTTCACTGCGCCGGGCGGAAGAAGATCCTAGGTACATGTCCCATCCGGGCTGAAGAAGATCCTGGGTACATGTCCCATCCGGGCTGAAGAAGATCCTGGGTACATGTCCCATACAACATTTGGTACTTACGTGTGCTAATAAAACGTTGGACCACTATTTGCCTTTAATACAGCTTCCAACTTTCTTGTAATAGATTCAGACGACTATTTAATAGTCTCCTGTGGAATGTTCCAATTCCTCCAGAGATTTTGGAGGAGGGAATATGCTTCTCACTCTACTCTCTAAAACTGTCTACAGTGGTTCGATGATATTCAAGTCAGGTGATTGAGCTGGTAAGGGCAGATTTTGAAGTTCATCTTGTTGCTCCTCGAACTAGGACTGAACTGTTCTGGCTGTGTGTATGCGCACATTTTCATTTTGAAAATGGCGTCATTGTTGGGAAACAACATTTAGACCATAGGATGCAACTGGTCACCTAGAATGTCCAAGAACTTTCATTTTTAGTTTCTTTCTTTATGTAAATTTTGAGTTTATTCTCTCTAAGCGTTTTCTACCTTAACGTTACACTTTCTAACTCAATGAGTGCATGTTGGCAGCAGTCTTGAGGTCAGAGTATGTGACGTGTAGATGTTGACAGATGAGACGAGGGATATAATGTTGAAGCAGGCAGCAAAAAAGTGTGGCGATATTGTGTATAGGTCAATGGACCAGCGAACCCAGGTCATACCAGGAAAACATCCTCCAGACATGCACAATGCAACCGCCGGCCTGTACTTGACAGACAAACGTGTCAGGGTGTTGGTTTTTGGGTGTCTGACGCAGTATACCCCACGCCCGTCACTTCTGTGGAGTAGGAACCTCGACTCGTTGGAGAAGGCAACCTTTTTCAACTCTTCCACTGCCCAATGTCGGTTGTCCCATGCATACTACAGGCGTCTTTGACGATGGACCTGGGTTAACATGGATGCCTTGATGCAGCGTCGATTTTGGTGACCCATGCGTAACAGGGTTCGCTCTACTGTTATCGAGGACACGTACCTGGATGGCCCAGCGTTCGTTTGCGGGCTCAGTTGCTGTACAATTGCCCTTTACCAATCGACGGAGATGACGTTCTCCTTAGATATCGATCGCCTTTAGAACTCGACAGTTATGACGTCGGGAGATACTTCGTGTGCCAGCTGTTCATTCTTGGTACACCGTTACTAAAGCACAACAGACGACGAAGTCTACAGTTTCTGAAATGCTTTCACCTTTGGCGCGGTAGCCGATGATCATTCCTTTTTGCATGTCTGTCAAATCATTACCTCTGCCTATTGAGGTCACGTAGCGCACTATGTCTCATCTGTCTTGGTCGGCCGCTTATATCTCCGTGTGGTTGACCTTGTCACGTGCCCTCTGTGACGCGCCTGGGCGGGTACACTGTGATTCCGAGGGTGGCCATATTATTCTGATGCGACTGCATACGTTACAAACTTGAACAGCAACACCTTCCGCAGAGCAAGTGGACATACCTTGATTTAATGGCTTAAACGTGCGTCGCTGGGAGTACTAAAACCGTACTAGTAATCCAATTTATTGGCGTAGGAATATATAAATAATCGTTTCCAAGCTTTCGCACATCAACCAGATAGCTTTTTCAAAGGAAGGTAGACAGAAACTGCAATCCGCATATAGAACGCTTTAACAATTATAACATAAATAACCACTTTAACATAAAGTAACCACTGCCCTGTCCAGAGAAGTCAAATTCAAATCCGCTACTCCTATGTGGGATGATAAAAAGAAATTAGCTACCTGCTCTACGCCTAAATATACAGCCATTCGGGAAACCTTGGAGAACATTACCTACAGCGATACTTGCAATGTTGGCGTCGCACTGGAGTTGCTATGAATTCGGAACCAGTTCTTCAACTAATACCTTCTTCCTACTGGGATACCGCGTGATGCCTCGTATCTTATGAATATTACGTCGTATCTACACAGTCGAGTCACATTATTGTGATCACCTCCTACTCTTGACGTCAACAGCGCGTAGCCAATGAATGAAGGCACGTGTCGTGAGCTGGCTTGGAGGGTATATAAGGTGTACTGTAGGCATTCTAAAAACATATCACTCATTGCTGTCATGGATAAAAGGAGCAATTTATCAGATTTGCAAAAAAGGATGATTATCGGTTTTCAAGCCAAGGGAGGCAGTATTTTTGAAATAGCGCACTTACTGAACTTTTCGCGTGCTGCTGTGGTTAAAGTTCATGGTGATTGGAGAAATGGCACCATTGCGAATAAGCGATGAGGAAACTGCGGAGCACCACATGCCATTGATGTGAAAGATGAACGTCGGTTTCGAAGGTGCTTGAGGGCCGATCGACACGTTGCAGTGGAGCAAATCACTGGCCGAATGAAACAGGCGGCTACCGGAAGTGCGTCTATGACGGCAGTTCAGCAAACCCTGCTGGGTATGGAGATCCGATGCAGACAAATATTCACTGCACCTATGCTAACGAAGGTGCACCGGCAGAAAAGGCTTACATTTGCAAGGCAGTGTCGGAATTGGACCTCCGCTGATTGGCAAAGGATTGTCTTCTCAGATAAGTCACATTTTCTGCTTCGTCGAACGGATGGATGTTGGCGTATAAGGCAAGAAACATCAGAGAACAAACATTCTTCAACCATTGCTGAAAGAACACAAGCTAGTGGGGGCAGCGTTATGATCTGGAGAATGTTTTCGTAGCATTCCCTGGGTCCACTCACACCTATGGAAGGCACTATGGACCGAATTCGTTATGAACCCATCCTTGCAGACCACGTACACCCATACATGCTGATTGTCTTCCCTGGGGCGGATGGGATCTTGCAGATTGACAATACGACGTGTCACACAGCTAGAAATGTCCGAGAGTGGTTGGAAGAGCACGATGAAGACTTCGAAGTACTTCCCTGGCTCCCTAATTTCACAGACGTAAACCCAATTGAGAATCTGTGGGACCACCTCGATCGTGTTCTTCGCTCTATGGATCCCCCACCGCGCACCCTGCAGCAGCTGTCAGATGCACTGCAGTCAGCATGGCTCCACATACCTGTGAACACCTTCCAGCACCTTATTGAGTCACTACCAGCCCATCTAGCTGTTGTCCCTGCTGCACACGGCGCTTACTCTGGATATTAGCTGATGGCCACAATAATGTAACTCGACCGTGTATTTATTGTCAAATTACCGTGTTCAAATAGTTAGGCTTTCTATTATTCAGATTACAGATTCTGTCTGCCTTCCTAGGAAAAGGAATCTGGTTGATATGCGAAAGCTTGAGAACGATTATTTATATATTTCTGCGCCAATAAATTGGATTACTATATACACTATCTACCAAGAAGTAATTCGACACCCTTGCAATCGACGATATCTGCGGTCCTGATACACATCACGGCTGCTGCCGTTAAATATCGTGGGGGAAACAACAACGCAACCAGTCGCATGCAACATGCCACGCAGTTCGGAGCTCTCTGATTTCGAGAAAGGTGTAATGGTCGGGTATCACAGAAATCGCCGATCCATACGTGACATATCCAGCTAGTTGAAGTACCCAAAATCGACAGTGGCCTACGTGATTGGCAAGTGGAAGATGAGAGGTGAATTTCGGAATGTGCCCAGACCCGGCAGACCCACAAAACTGGGAGTTACAGACCGACGGGTGCTGGCCAGAAAAATTCGGAAGAGTCGCACCAAATCGATGGGCCACATCCGCGAGGAGTTTCAACAGGCATCCGGAAGGGATCTTTCGATGAATACCATCCGTAAGGAAGCTCATCTTCTCGGTTATCATGGACGTGCTGCCGCCCACAAGCCTTTGATCACCAACTCCTATAGCGCTGCTGGGCTAACGTGGTGCAAAGAACGTCGACAGTGGACCGTTGAACAGTGGAAACAGGTTCTTTGGAGCGACGAATCAAGGTTCACCCCTACCGTTCGGATGGCAGGGTGTGAGCTTAGCGTCTGCCTGAAGAACGCCTCCTGTCGCAATGTATTGTGCCAACTGTGAAGTTCGGTGGCGGTGGAATTATGCTATGAGGGTGTTTCTCCTGGTATGGCACGGGACCCTTGGTCGCAATTCCTGGTAGACTCAACGCCGAGACCAACTGCACCATTTTGGATGACCATGCGCTTCCTACGTTGTGGCAGTTTTACGGGGTGGACCCATGTTACTTTCAGGATGAAAATGCCACCTGTCATGTTGCGAGGTCCACCATGGCTTGGTATGCTGACAATGGGGTTAATCGAATGGACTGGCCTGCGCAGAGCACGGACCTTAACCCTATCGAGCACCTCTGGGACGAGTTGGAGCGTCGACTTAAGGGGTGCCCCCACCGTCCAGAATCGGTGAAGGAACTGACCTGTCTTCTCCAAGCCCAGTGGAAGAAAATACCGCTAGCCGTCGTACAACGCCTGGTTAAGAGTATGCCCCGGAGGGTCGCAGCTGTAATCGCCGCTCGTGGAGGCTCCACCAACTAATGAAGGTGAATAAACTTCGTTTTCCTTTGCTATCACAGGTGTCCAATTACTTGTTGGTAGATAGTGTAGTATAGTTTTACTATTTTCTACTTAAGTGGTGTATCATTCCTCGTTTCTAAATCGCTGTGAATGCCTAGACCAGAGATCCGATTCATATCCTACTGAACTTTTGTAAGTTGAAACGTGGAGGTTATCCATAAAGACGAAAAGCATCCTCAGAATCAAAGACAATGGAAAGCTAATTTCTGTTGACTTCTATCACAAAAACGTAGAAAATTTACCAAATACTGTGACACAAGCTTAATATCTCAATATTTTAAGTAAGATATAATATGTTAATCCGTTTTTGCATTTCTAGGGTGTTGCAATACTTGTGCGCGACATGCAAAAAACATTTTATTCCAACTTTGAAAAATATGCTGCTAAATCAATAATGTTGCTTTGCTAAAAGAAACATTTTTAATGTTAACAAGTGTCTTATTAAAACCATTCAGCTACTGCATTTCACCTCTAAAACGCAAAGAACTAAAAATGGCTGAAGAGCTACGATCTCTGAAGCATTTCTGTATATGCTCAGCAGACTTTAGAAAATTAGGTGGATCAAAGGCGGCAATGAATTTTTCAAGAGTTACCTCCTCAAAAGAAAAGAGCAGATCGAAAACTCTTTTAAGAAACGCATCCAGGGCATTAAAATAAACCAGTTGCTGACTTAAAATATTGAGGATGAGCTCTTTTCCAAAACCCTATTTTGTTTTATTTTTTTCTGAATGAAAAGGAACTTATTCGCAGATCGTAATCATGCACTTGAACAAAAAAATAGTAATCTTCGAAAACCACAACCGCTGAACAAAAAGAGGGAGCGTTAAAACATGTTTTATTCAAGTGAAAGTCAGTTTCTTTTTATTTCATTGCGTAAAAAAATGCTATATATTCAGCTACATTAAAATTCTCGGTTTTTGCGGTGTGTTTTTTAGAGCTTTTCAATCTTTGCGAATTACACGGTTAAACCGCACTGCCCGCTTATCGCTGTTTTCGGTCTCAACGTTTCGATTTATTTTTATTAGAGCTCTTTGATATATGAAAAGAATTTTCATGGGAGGTACAATTTTCTTAATATCGTTAAAATAATTTAATTCTCCTTGCGCCTGAGTTGTAATTGTATTAGTTTATGGGAGAACACTATGTGCTAAGCATTTCCTTGTTTTCATATTTTTTTTCCTTTATTTAAAGCTGTTGCTTTAGAATTTGTGTTGTAGCGCCTCGAGGAAGAATTGCAATAACTTGAAGTACTCTGAGAAGTTGTTCGCCCTTCAAGCTACTTATGGCGTGATGAAAAATATGCGTTTAAGAACATTGGTGCTATAGAGTCATTTTTAAGTTTAAGACCACCTGTCTATTTAATAAAAAATAATATTTTCAAAGAAACAACTAGTTACTAGTCAGAGATATTTGAAAAAATGGCACCACAGATGAATACTTACATTCTTTAAAACACAAAAAGACCGAAGTCAGTAATTTCTGTGGCCACCTTTGTTTCTTATAACGGACAGAAGACTATGTGGCATACTCTCAATGAGGGATTTGCAGTACTCACTTGAAATATCTTTGCATGACACGCACTTTATCGCGTCAATCAAAGCTTGGGAATTTGATGGCTATTTTTCTGCTGCCTTGTCTTTTAAAACGGTCCACAAATTTTCGATGGCGTTAAGGTCGGGACTATTACCGGGCCAGTCAAGCACAGTTACGTTTTTCCTCTGCAGGTAGTCCTTTACTCTCTTTGATCTGTGGCATGGAGCACCATCTTGCGTAAAGATTGTGCGTCTGTGCACTTGCATATGAGTTAACAGCTTCTCACGTAGCATTTCCACATAAAAAAGACCAGTCATGGTAGTTCCTGTCGGCAAAAAAAAAAAAAGTTAATGAAGCAGTACCGGATGCATGCTAACATAGCACCCCATATTATCTGACTAGGTGGATGTCTCGCGGTGCTAACTGTGTATTTTTCATCAAAGGTTTTGCCTTTCGGTCGTCGAACATGCGCTTCACGTGATTCAAATTGACGCACAGTTGATTCATCGGGAAAAAGAACTTGGCTCCAATTTTTAGCAGTCCACGATTGATAACGCTTCACAAACTGGAGTCCCTTCTTATCATGACAGAGGTCAGCCTAGGTTCCTGTGCAGTTTACAACGAAGTAAATTTCTCCGTCAGTTTTGTACACTCCGGGGCTCGAACCGGGGTCCCATCATTCCGGAATAAGTCCCTCTACCAATTGAGCTACGCGGACGTTCGTTGTCGCTGCTATCTGCCTTTATGTTGTGTGCGTCCTGCTGGCAGGTACGTCACATATCCCCCCCCTAAAGAGGGCCGAAGGCATGGCCCACGGGTCAGCCGTGACCATGAATCGTTGCAGGCAGCCATCCGCTGAAGCACGTACTTGAGAACTCCCAGACAATTTGGTGTGTGGAATGCAACGTCACACACATTTATTTTTCGAAGCGCTGGAGAAGGGACTCTCTTATTTTTCCTATCTCGCGGTGTGGAAAGAACATCACACCACTGCGAAATTTTGAACGGCCGGATCATCCGGAAAGTTCGGGCGCCATTATAACTAAGTAAATTTCTCCGTCCTTTTTGTCCACGCCGGGGCTCGAACCCGGGTCCCCTCATTCCGGAATAAGTCGCTCTACCAATTGAGCTATGCGGACGTTCGTTGTCGCTGCTATCTGCCTTTATGTCGTGTGCGTTCTGCTGGCAGGTTCGTCACAAGGTATATACGGTAGCGAATAAAAATATTTGGCGAAACATTTTTTCGACCATAATTTTTTTTCTGCTGTACCAAATCGGGTCATTTTCGGATATGATATGTGTTATTCAGTTGTAAACATGACCCATAAGCAGATGGATCGGAAACCTTAACACAGATCAGGTACCGAGCTTAATCGCAAATATCATACATACAAATTAACCAACAAAGTAGGTGTGTATCACATTCATTTAATGCAACGATGACAGAAAACAAGTACGAGAAAACGACAAAACAATAACTAATACTTAGTGGGATAACCACGAGACTTAATAGCAGCTGCACAACGGGCCGGCATCAAGTCCGCTAGCTTCTCGACGGTGACCTGCGGAATTCGCGCCCATTCTGCAGACAGCTGGTCGAACTTCTGGGCCCTATTCCGGCAGGTTTTCTTCGCACCTCGTCTATCCAGCTCCTCCCACATGTACTCGATGGGGTTAAAGTCTGGAGATTGGCTTGGCCAGTCTAGAAGTGTGACTTGTTGCTGCTGAAAGGCTGCCTTCGCTACTCTGGAGGTGTGCTTCGGGTCGTTGTCTTGCTGCATGATCCATCCGGGTGGCATGTTCTGGTTTGCCCATGGAAAGACATCATTGATGAGCTTGTTCGTGTAGCTCTGTCCGGTCATTATTCCGTCAATCTTGATGATGGGGCCCATTCGATTGCGAGAAAAGGGGCCGTAAACCATGAGCGATCCTCCTCCGTGCTTGACAGCCGGCTGAATGAACAAGGGGTTGACTTTCTGGCCACACGGACGTCGTACGTATAGGATGCCATCACTTCCGAACAAGTTGAACTTGCTCTCGTCGGTGAAAAGCACCTTACTCCAGTCCGCCGCGGTTTAGTGTCGATGACGGCGCGCGAACGCGACTCTGGCTCGTCGATTCTTGACTCCGATGACTGGTTTCTTGGCGGGGCGTCTGAAATAGCGAACAACTGCTTCGTCGCGTTCTGTTGCATCTCCTCAATATCTTAAATCTTTTTCCTTTCAAGTCGTATTTGATCTTTCGGAAGAGAATAAAGTCGCAGGGACCGAGATCTGGTGAATAGGTTGGCTGTCGGACCTGTGCAATAGGGGGCTTAACAAGGAACTACTGCACAAGTTGCGATGTATGGACAGGCGCGTTGTCATGGTGTAGCTGCCATTCGCCACTGTCATGCAATCCCTGCCTTTTGCGACGAACTGCGTCCCTCAAACGCAGCGAAACTTGACAGTAGTACTCCTTAAATAGTATTACTATACTAGTGATCCGAATTTTTTGGCGTAGAATAGACATCAAAGTTTCCAAGCTGTCGAATTGCTCAAGTACAAGGAGCTACCAGACTGAACACTTTCACAGGCGATCTCAAGAAAGTCGTCAAATTACCACCAAGCTCTCAGATCCCGAAGCTCTTCGGAAGACTTAAACATCACAAGCCCGGTAATCCATTGAGACCCATCGTGTCGAGGAGGTCCGCACCGACGTACTGTTTAGAGAAAGCACTATCCAAATTTTTGGCTCATCATCTCCCTGAATCGGACTGTATAAGAACATCCACTCCAGATTTGATTACGAAAGTTAAGCAAATCTCTGTCCAACAACGGGACATTATCGGCAGCTTAGACGTGGTCTCTCTTTATACTTCGGTACCTGTGCCGGAAGCCATCGGAACGTTAAAAGAAGCCATATCTAATTCAACACTTCATTCGTAGGAGTCTTGCCTCAGCATCTTCAAGCTAATTGACTTGGCCTCAAGTTCCAGTTACTTCAGTTTGCAAGGGCAATTTCGCAAACAGATAAATGGCGCTCCAATGAGATTATCACTTTCAGCCGTACTTGCGGAAGCAATACTTCGCCCAATTGGGCAATATATATTCGCCAACATCACCCTAAGGCCTACCATCAGGCTACCCGCTTTTTCTAGATAAAATCAATGATATACACCCTACGACCAATTTCACTATGGAACTTATAACGAAGTAAATTTCTCAGTCATTTTTGTCAACGCCGGGGCTCAAACCCGGGGGTCCCCTCATTCCGGAATAAGTCACTCTACCAATTGCGGACGTCCGTTATCGCTGATATCTGCCTTTATATCGTGTTCGTCCTACTGGGTAGGCACGTCACAAACTCGAACAGAAAGTTATCTTGCCTTATCTGGATATTTTACTAAGTAAATTACCTGAAAATCGCCTTCGAACAGAAGTCTATTATAAACCCACATCCGTCCCCAACCTGCTGCTCGGCAGCTCATTCTGCCCCGCTGATTATAAGACAACTTTCTTCCGTTCTCGAGTCCGAAGAGACTTTGCAGTCTCCTCAGACGTTCTTTCTGGTCAGTGCGAGTTGAGAAACGTTATCGAGTTGGCACTGGGGCATGATACGTCCCGAACCTGGTATGTAACTATACGAGACATACCATACAGTTACAAACCCTGGTATATAGTTAATCTGGTATGAAACCATACGAGAAACCCAGAACCAGCCATACCAAAACTCTATGAGAAAGCCCGAACCAGTTATACCAAGGGTTTCCTATTGGATTAAGAACGCTCTGAAGAAGATAAATCTCGGTGTTGGCATCAGGTCTCCGTCGTCTTTATATACCATGCTTAAGGAAAACGCTGACACGGCCCCACCTTCCAATGAAGCAGGTGTTTTTGCCATACCTCTATGATATCCGGACTGCTCCAAGCGATACTACATAAGAATGACAAAACGTTCATTTAGAATTAGAATTAAAGAACATAAAAGGGACATTAAGTACAACAAAGTAACCACGGGCCTATCCAGAGAAGTGAAGTTCAAGTCCGGTGCTCTTGTATGGGGTGACATATAGAAATTAGCTTCCTACTCCACCCCAAAATCTACTGCCATTCGCGAAACTTTGGGGATCATAACCAACAACGAGTCGTGCAACGATAGCGTCTCGCTGGAGTTGCCACGAATTTGGAACCAGTTCTTCAAGCAGTGAATACCTCTTGTTTTTCTTTCATCGTGCAAAACGAGCATAGCGCCTCGTGTTTTGAATGCCTAATTATGTTCACACCTGTTCGTTTATTGTCAAGTAAAGTCATCGCGTTTAAATTGTTGAAGCGTTTTATTATTCAGTTCGCTGTCTACCTTTCTTGAAAAAGTCATCTGGTTGATGTGTGGAAATTTTGATTTCTATTCTACGCCAAGAAATTCGGATCACTAGTATAGTTATCCTATTTAAGTGTAGTTGGTGTACAGTTCCTTGTTATTTAATTAGTAGTTGATCACTAATTAAATAACAAGAAACTGTTGATCCTTGTTGATCTTCTGGCCTAAAGACGCGCATTCATGATGTACGATTCCTTCATGATTGGAAAAAAAGTGCATCGTCTTGACGTTTATGCTGCTGTGTCGTGCTTTGTTTGGATCTGGGAAATTTTGGGGTCTTTCATTGTGAAGACTGGGCATTAGTTTCGGGGACATACCCATAAACCCACAATAAATCACCAGTTATGAGAGTTTTAAAAAAATTCACCTTTTTCAAACGCATTCAAGTAGGTAACTAGCAGACGAAAAACGGGCCTGTTTTTGCTCAGCTGAGAGTAATTATGGAACAAATGTTTGATGAGACGCGTCTTATACCATAATTGTCCGTAAAAATCCATTGAACTGAATCGAAACTCAAGTTGAACAAATTTTGCTGAAACGCGTCTTATACCATAATTGTCCGTAAAAATCTATTGAACTGAATCGAAACTCAAGTTGAACAAATTTTGCTGAAACGCGTCTTATACCATATTTGTCCGTAAAAATCTATTGAACTGAATCGAAACTCAAGATGAACAAATTTTGCAGAGACGCGTCTTATACTATAATTGTCCGTCAAAATCCATTGAACTGAATCGAAACTGAAGTTGAACAAATTTTGCTGAGACGCGTCTTATATCATTATTGTCCGTAAAAATCTATTGAACTGAATCGAAACTCAAGTTGAACAAATTTTGCTGAGACGCGTCTTATACCATAATTGACCGTAAAAAGATATTGAACTGAATCGAAACTCCAGATGAACAAATTTTGCTGAGACGCGTCTTATATCATTATTGTCCGTAAAAATCTATTGAACTGAATCGAAACTCAAGTTGAACAAATTTTGTTGAGACGCGTCTTATACCATGATTGTCCGTAAAAATCTATTGAACTGAATCGAAACTCAAGTTGAAGTTTTCAGATAACTTACGAATAGTAATTCGGCGATTTCGTCCCATAGCTGTGCGCACAAGTTCGACATTGTTTTCACTTTTTCTAGTTGCGGGCCTCACAGAGCTTTTATCACTCTCAACTCTTTCACCACCATCTTGAAAAAGCTTATGCCACTCATAAACTTGAGCACGACTAATACAATGCTCCCCGCACTCTTCTATAATTTTTAGTATGTGTCTCCGCCAAGTTTTTGACAAAAGTTTATGCAAATTCGTTGATCATTTTTTCCGGGTTGACAAATGAGAGGAACAGCTTCACACGTGTAAAAACAAAACATTACTGTAAAAAGAATCGGACGAGCAGGGGACACGTGACTCACTGCACATGCGTAGTAGGTTCCAAGATCAACCTGTGCCAAACCGCTTCCTGCTTGATCGTGCGATTCCGAACTTATGCAACCAGTCCGAATACTTTTTTTATCATATCTCATATACACAGACGAGACACATTATTGTGACCACCTCTTACTTTTGATGTCAACAGTACGTGGCCAATGAAAGAAGGCACGTGTTGTGAGCTGGCTTGGAGAGTATATAAGTTGTGCTGTAGGCATTCTGTAAACGTATCACACGTTGCTGTCGTGGACAACAGGAGCAATTTATCAGATTTCGCAAAAGGGGATGACTTTCGGCTTTCGGGCCAAGGGTGGAAGTATTTCTTAAAAAGCGCAGTTTGTGAACTGTTCGCGTGCTGTTTTGGTTAAAGTGTAACTTGATTGGAGAAATGGCACCATTGTGAAGAAGCGACGTGAAAACTGCGGAGCACCACGTGCCATTGATGTGAGAGGACAACGTCGGCTGCGATGGTGCTTCAGGGCCGATCGTCACGCAACAGTGGAGCAACTCACTGGCCGAATGAACCAGTGGGCTACCGGAAGTGTGTCAAAAACGACAGTTCAGCGAACTCTGCTGAGTATGGAGCTCCGATGCAGGCGGACGTTCACTGCACCTATGCTAAAGAAGGGGCGTTGGCAGAAAAGGATTACATTTGCACGGCAGTATCGGAATTGGACCTCCGCTGATTGACAAAGGATTGCCTTCGCCGATGAGTCACGTTTTCTACTTCATCGAACAGATGGACGTTGGCGTATAAGGCGAGAAACATCGGAGAATAAACACTCTTCAACCACAGCAGGAGGAACACAAGTTGGTGGACGCAGAGTTATGGTCTGGGGAATGTTTTCGTGGCATTCTCTGGGTCCATTCATACCTGTGGAAGGCACTATGGACCGAATTCCTTATGAATCTGTCCTTGCAGACCACGTACACTCATACATGCTGATTTTCTTCCTTCGGGCGGATGGGATCTTCCAGCATGACAATGCGACGTGTCACACAGCTAAAAATGTCCGACAGTGCTTGGAAGAGCACGATGACTTCCAAGTACTTCCCTGACTCCGAATTCCCCATACTTAAACCCCACTGAGCATCTGTGGGACCACCTCGATCGTGCTGTTCGCTTTATGGATCCTCCACCACGCACCCTCTAGCAGCTGTCAGATGCACTGCAGTCAGCATGGCTCCACATACCTGTGAATACCTTCCAGCACCTGATTGAGTCACTCCCAACCCGTCTAGCTGCTGTCCGCGCTGCGCACTGCTGTTATCCTGGATATTAGGTGGTGGTCAGAATAATGTGGCTCGGCCGTGCATTTCAAAGTCTGAAAACAGAATGAAAATGTGGGATATTGGGAGGAAATAGATTTGAAGGGGAGCCATAAATTTATTGTGAATGTGGTCCCAGCATACATCTCGTGTTAATGAAGGAAATACTCGTTTTTCGAAAGAACCTTATGGGTTCTTTAACAGCGATGCTGACAGAGATTGGTACTTTTGTTTGGGAGCTGCTGGACCATAGGGGCAACAAGGGCGGGAACCTCTGGCACAGCATTTTAGGAAAAAATCATTTTCAGTAAAATTCCTTATAAGGCGTGTGGCCCTTAAAATATTTTTTTTATTTGCAATTTTTTTAAATTTCCAATCCCTCATTTTCTTACAGGTTATCGTCTTTCGCCGTACAGCAGATTTTAATTTATTATTGTAATCGCCTTAGTATTTTCCGCATTCAGGAAATAACAAATTAAATTTCATCATTTTGTGGCCCAAAATTTTATATGTATATTCAACAATTTGTGTGCCAACCAGATTTAAAGAAATTAAAATACATATATATATATATCATCATCATCATCATTGTCAACCATTATCAATCCACTGCTGGACGAAGGTCTCCCCAAGTTTCCTCCACAACGGTCTGTCTTGTGCCAGTCTCCTCCATGTCACTCCCGCATATTTACGAATTTCATCCACCCATCTCCCATGTGGTCTTTTTCTGGGTCTTTTCCTGTCCCTTGGAATCCAATCTAAAATTTCGGCTGTCCATCTATGGTCTGTCCTTCTGGCAGTATGTCCAGCCCATTGCCATTTCAGGGATTTAACCCTGATCATGATGTCTTCCACTCTCGTCATTTTTCGGATCCACGAGTTTCTCTTCTTATCTCTCCTGGTTATACCAAGCATGCACCTCTCCATGCTTCTTTGAGTTGTCTGCAGCCTTTGTATGTCTCTTTTAGTTAAGGTCCACGTCTCTGCACCATACGTAAGCACTGGAAGGATGCATTGATCAAACACTTTTCTTTTAAGACATAATGGCATATTGCTCTTGAAAATTATGCTGTTTCTTCCAAAAGCTCTCCAGGCAAGTTTTGTACGCCGATTAATTTCTTCATCAATGTGACCCTCACTTGATATCTGCTGTCCAAGATAAACATACGTATCTGTTATCTCCAGTTTTTCTCCATCAATCGATAAATCTTCATTTCTTGTAAAAGCATTGAACATCACTTTTGTCTTCTGAAAGTTCATTTTTAATCCCACTTCTTTACTCTTGTCAGCAAGTTCCTGGATCATACTCTGCAGCTCTGATGGGGTAGTTGCAAAAATGACTACGTCATCAGCAAAACGAAGGTGGGTTAGATAATCTCCATTAATCTTTATCCCTTTGTTTTCCCAGTTCAGTGATTCAAAGACATTTTCCAATGTGGCATTAAAGAGCTTCGGAGATATGGTGTCACCTTGTCTCACTCCCTTTCCAATTTTTATGTGTGTTGTATTTTCAAACAGCCTAATCTTTGCACTTGCATTTTCATAGATGTTATTAATAATATTAATGTATGCATCTTCAATACCGCAGGATTTCAGAGCCGTGGTAACTGCTGATGGTTTCACCGAATCAAAGGCTTTTTCATAATCGATAAAAGCCATGCACAATGGAAGTTCATATTCCCTCGCTCTTTCAATTAGTTCTCTCAGTACGTGGATATGATCTATTGTGCTGTAGCCACTCCTGAATCCAGCTTGTTCTCTCGGTTGAGCCATGTCCAGTGTTACCTTCAAGCGGTGTGAAAGAACTTTAGTGAAGATTTTATAAACCACTGATAGGAGGCTGATAGGTCTGTAGTTCCTGAGATCCTCAATGTCACCTTTTTTATGTAGCAGGATCATTGTAGCATTGTTCCAATCCTCAGGAATCTTCCCTTCATTAAGGCATCGAGTGAAAATTTGGGCGAGTACTGTTTCGATTTCTCCACTTGCTTCTTGTATGATGTCTATAGTAATTCCATCTTCTCCTGGAGCTTTCCCCGCTTCATGTTCTTGATTGCATGAGCAACTTCTGCTGGGAGGACTGGAAGAACTCTGGTACCTTTCATGATGTCTGTAGTACATGTATCATCCCTTTCATATAATTTGGAGTAGAAATCTTTCACTCTTGTCAGAATTTCGCCTCTATTTCTTGTTATAGAACCATCTTCTTTTCTCAGAGCCATAATCTGTTTTCTTCCCTTACTGAGATGTCCCTTTGCTATCTTAAGGCTTTGGTTGTTTTCAATTGCTTTCCTCATTAGCTCACAGTTGAATTTCCTTTCGTCTTCAGTGATACTTTTTCGTGTTGTCTTGCATAGCTCTATATATTCCACTTTGGAAGTCACATCTTCTTTAGTTGTCCTCATCTCTCTTCTTTTTTGCATCAACATTTTGGTTTTTCCTGATAATTTGTTCACATGCAACTTGTTCTTAGACCCAGCTAATTTTGTTGCTGTTTCCATTAGAGCTTTGGTTACTTTTCTGTTAACTTCCGAAATATCCACTTCTTCCGATGTTAGGCCTTCTAAAGCAGAGAATCTGTTCTTCAGTTCTAACTTGAAAGTATTATGGTGTTTTTTAAGGTTGGTTATGTCAATACATTTTGTTTGTCTTATGAGCTTGTCACGTTCCAGTTTAGTGTTGAGGTGCATCTTACATCTCACCAATCTATGGTCACTACCTGTGTTGAACTTGTTCAGCACACTGCAGTCTTCGATGACGAATTTTTTGTTACACATAATAAAATCAATTTCACTTGTCGTTCCAATTGGATGTCTCCATGTCCATTTCCTGTGTGGCTTTTTCTTGAAAAAGGAGTTCAAGATGAAAAATCCTTCTGCCTCTGCAAACTCAACGAGAGTATTTCCACGATGGTTTCTGTTGCCGTGACCGAATTTACCTACTGAAGTTTCATTCTGTTGCCGTTGCCCTATTTTTGCATTGAAATCTCCCATAATTATCTTCAGGTGCTGCTTACCTTTATTATTTAGATGACGAATTTCCTCATAAAATTCTTCAATTTCTTCTTCAGGATGACTTGTGGTGGGTGCATAAGTTTGAATAATCTGAGGCTGGTATCTTCTCGATAGTTGGATAACGAGTCGTGCAGCTCTGTCAGAGGAACTTTCAACTTCTACCACTTTATCCTTCAGTTTCTTGTTTATTATAAATCCAACACCACTAGTTCTGCCAGTATCTGTCCCACGATAATAGAAGAGATGTCCACTTTTCAGTTCAATGAGATCTTCTCCTTTTCTCCTTACCTCACTTAGCCCGACGATGTCCCACTTGATCCTTTGTAGTTCCTCTTCCAATTCAAGAAGCCTTGAATCAGAAGATAGGGAGCGTCCGTTATAGGTAGCCAAGGTCAGCATCAAATGGCAGCCTAGTCCGGTCCTCCGGGGATTCTTAGCACCCTCTGCCTTCATGTCGCACTGGCCGCTGCCTTGGCCAGGTACATTCCAGCTGCCGGAGACTGAGGGCCAAGATTTAAGTTGTAGAGTCATTTTGGAGGTGTTTGGCCATAACTCACCACGCTGGCCAAGCGGGTTGGTGAGTGTGGGATAGCATTTCCTCTGATCCCGATGGTATAGTTATACCGCTATTGGCGGTCGTCAGAGCCCCTTTAGTGGGAACAGGATGCACCACGAGAAGGCGGGGTTGACATTTGTCAAGGAGAGGCTGTGATGTTACGCATCACCTGACCTTACATCCCTATATATATATATATATATATATATATATATATATATCAGTTGATTTGGGGCTACATAAGGAGGCCAAAAACTCAATGACGTAAAAAAAACAGTTTTCGTGTATAAGCTCTTCGAAGGGTTTTTTTTAGAAGTCACTAATTGGTCAATTACTCCACTTTACATTAAAAACTAATCATCGAAACATGTTTCGGGGGAAGGACCTGTTGGTAGGAATTTATTTTAGAGGGATTCTTATTATATTCTACACAAAAATATTCGCTACTAAATGTCAAAAAACAAAAAAAGGTATCTTTTTGACATTCTCTGAGGAAGTTTTTATAAGATTCACAATACAACTTCAACCCCTTTACCCGGAAAGAAAATCGCCGCCCGGGTGGCGCAGTGGTCTAAGCGATGGCTTCTGATCATTCGTCCGAGATGGGTCCGGGTTTGAATCCCGTTAAGTCATGGATGGTGTGTTCGTCTTAAAGCATTGGCTCTCTCCCTTCTCTGGAACCAGTTGTCCTAAATTAGGGACAGGTGACTGTTTATAGCCCACTGAGTTGCTCACGGTGGTCATTAAACCTCCAATCAAAAAGGAAATCGCAGATTTTAAAACTTTTTACTCTCTCTCTCTCTCTCTCTCTCTCGGTACTTTCAGTCCGTATTGTTGCTTTTTTATTAAGCTTAAAGCAACTCCTTTGGGATACGTTGATTATTTTGTCTTTGTGATAGTTTTCGTGTATGTTCTTCACGAACTCACTCACTCTCTCTCTCTCTCTCTCTCTCTCTCTCTCTCTCTCTCTCTCTCTCTCCCTCCCTCTCTCTCTCCTCCCCTCTCCCCCTCTCTCCCTCTCCCCTTCCCTCTCTCTCGGAACTTTCAGTCCGTACTGTGGTCTTTTTATTAAGCTTAAAGCCAATACTTTGGGATAGGCTAATTATTTTCCCTTTATGATAGTTTTCGTGTATGTTCTCCACTAACTCTCTCTCTCGGAACTTTCTGTGCGTATTGTGGTCTTTTTATTAAGCTTAAAGAAACTTCTTTGGGATAGGCTAATTATTTTGTCTTTATGATAGTTTTCATGTATGTTCTTCACGTACTCTCTCTCTATATATATCATCATCATTGTCAACCATTATCAATCCACTGCTGGACGAAGGTCTCCCCAAGTTTCCTCCACAACGGTCTGTTTTGTGCCAGTCTCCTCCATGTCACTCCCGCATATTTACGAATTTCATCCACCCATCTTCCATGTGGTCTTTTTCTGGGTCTTTTCCTGTCCCTTGGAATCCAATCTAAAATTTCGGCTGTCCATCTATGGTCTGTCCTTCTGGCAGTATGTCCAGCCCATTGCCATTTCAGGGATTTAACTCTGATCATGATGTCTTCCACTCTCGTCATTTTTCGGATCCACGAGTTCCTCTTCTTATCTCTCCTGGTTATACCAAGCATGCACCTCTCCATGCTGCTTTGAGTTGTCTGCAGCCTTTGTATGTCTCTTTTAGTTAAGGTCCACGTCTCTGCACCATACGTAAGCACTGGAAGGATGCATTGATCAAACACTTTTCTTTTAAGACATAATGGCATATTGCTCTTGAAAATTATGCTGTTTCTTCCAAAAGCTCTCCAGGCAAGTTTTGTACGCCGATTAATTTCTTCATCAATGTGACCCTCACTTGATATCTGCTGTCCAAGATAAACATACGTATCTGTTATCTCCAGTTTTTCTCCATCAATCGATAAATCTTCATTTCTTGTAAAAGCATTGAACATCACTTTTGTCTTCTGAAAGTTCATTTTTAATCCCACTTCTTTACTCTTGTCAGCAAGTTCCTGGATCATACTCTGCAGCTCTGATGGGGTAGTTGCAAAAATGACTACGTCATCAGCAAAACGAAGGTGGGTTAGATAATCTCCATTAATCTTTATCCCTTTGTTTTCCCAGTTCAGTGATTGAAAGACATTTTCCAATGTGGCATTAAAGAGCTTCGGAGATATGGTGTCACCTTGTCTCACTCCCTTTCCAATTTTTATGTGTCTTGTATTTTCAAACAGCCGAATCTTTGCACTTGCATTTTCATAGATGTTATTAATAATATTAATGTATGCATCTTCAATACCGCAGGATTTCAGAGCCGTGGTAACTGCTGATGGTTTCACCGAATCAAAGGCTTTTTCATAATCGATAAAAGCCATGCACAATGGAAGTTCATATTCCCTCGCTCTTTCAATTAGTTCTCTCAGTACGTGGATATGATCTATTGTGCTGTAGCCACTCCTGAATCCAGCTTGTTCTCTCGGTTGAGCCATGTCCAGTGTTACCTTCAAGCGGTGTGAAAGAACTTTAGTGAAGATTTTATAAACCACTGATAGGAGGCTGATAGGTCTGTAGTTCCTGAGATCCTCAATGTCACCTTTTTTATGTAGCAGGATCATTGTAGCATTGTTCCAATCCTCAGGAATCTTCCCTTCATTAAGGCATCGAGTGAAAATTTGGGCGAGTACTGTTTCAATTTCTCCACTTGCTTCTTGTATGATGTCTATAGTAATTCCATCTTCTCCTGGAGCTTTCCCCGCTTCATGTTCTTGATTGCATGAGCAACTTCTGCTGGGAGGACTGGAAGAACTCTGGTACCTTTCATGATGTCTGGAGTACATGTATCATCCCTTTCATATAGTTTGGAGTAGAAATCTTTCACTCTTGTCAAAATTTCGCCTCTATTTCTTGTTATAGAACCATCTTCTTTTCTCAGAGCCATAATCTGTTTTCTTCCCTTACTGAGATGTCCCTTTGCTATCTTTAGGCTGTGGTTGTTTTTAATTGCTTTCCTCACTAGCTCACAGTTGAATTTCCTTACGTCTTCAGTGATACTTTTTCGTGCTGTCTTGCATAGCTCTATATATTCCACTTTGGAAGTCACATCTTCTTTAGTTGTCCTCATCTCTCTTCTTTTTTGCATCAACATTTTGGTTTTTCCTGATAATTTGTTTACATGCAACTTGTTCTTAGACCCAGCTAATTTTGTTGCTGTTTCCATAAGAGCTTTGGTTACTTTTCTGTTAACTTCAGAAATATCCACTTCTTCCGATGTTAGGCCTTCTAAAGCAGAGAATCTGTTCTTCAGTTCCAACTTGAAAGTATTATGGTGTTTTTTAAGGTTGGTTATGTCAATACATTTTGTTTGTCTTATGAGCTTGCCACGTTCCAGTTTAGTGTTGAGGTGCATTATATATATATATATATATATATATATATATCTTTCTCTCTCTCCCGGAAATTTCAGTCCGTATTTTGGTCTTTTTTATCAACCTTAAAGCAATTACTTTGGGATAGGCTAATTAATGTCTTTATGATAGTTTTTGTGTATGTTCTTCACGAACGAACGAACTGTCCCTCTCTCTATCTATCTATCCCTCCCTCTCTCTCTCTCTCTCTCTATCTATCCCTCCCTCTCTCTCTCTCTATCTATCTATCCCTCCCTCCCTCTCTCTCTCTCTCTCTCTCTCTCTCTCTTCGAATTTTCAGTCCGTATTGTGGTCTTTTTATTAAGCTTAAAGCAACTTTTTTGGGATATGCTGTTTATTTTGTCTTTATGATAGTTTTCGTGTATGTTCTCCACAAACGACATTTTTCACATAGCGACTTTATTGAAATATTATATTTATTTCCTAGTTCCCGCAGTGAAATTTCACTCCTGGTCCCACAATGAAATTTTGTTCCGGGCCCGCAATGAAATTTTGCCACGTGCCCAGTAAAAGGCCTATCCGGCCCTGTTTTTATCCCGCAGAACGGAAAGCTGTGCAATCTAAAATTTGTTTTAGTTAAAGAATCTTTAAGCGAAGCACTGGTTTTAGACGTCGTGCAAATGCTTTTAGATTTCAATGAACTCCCAGAGAGAGGGAGTTCATGAAAGAAAAGTCATTTCACATCATTCTATGGACGGAGACCAGAAGGCGAAAAACAATTTATTTTTTTAAAAGATATCAGAAATAAAGAATATCCCATATTTAGCAGATGCGTTTGACATCCTTACATCGAAATAAGCGGCTTTCCACAGATTTATTGCTGGCAAAAAAAAAAAAATGATAAAGATATTGCACTCCGTATTCTAACACAAAGTCCCTCAAACACCCATAGCAGATTGTTCTGATCAATCTGCGACATATATCGTGGTGCAACAAAATAATCTGGGGTCGGTCATTGAGCAACACAATAACTCAGTGTAAAAGCAAAGATTTGCAGAGGTAGAAATGAAAAAAGAAAAGAGGAAGATGACACTAAATTTTTGGTTGTAATGAGCGTGTCTTTTGAGTTCGTTCTGACGCGAATTAAGTTTATCAAAGCCATTCAAAGTCAATGGCACCGGTATGGAAAACGAAAGAAGGATTTTTCAATTGGGTTTTTAGTCCCGCAGATATTGTTGTAAACCCAAACGCGAACTTAAGCCCTCTGGTGGCAGACTTGTGCGTTAAGAAAAATTTTAAATTATATGAGGAACATTTTGCAGTGGAAACGCTCTCCAACAAAAAAGAATTTTCCAAATCGGACTCTTAGAAGAAGAGATATCGACAAAAAAAAGACATACGTCTACGCCTCCTGGCGAAAAAACTATTTATTACTTTAAGAAGAAAGTACTGTCAAAAGGTTTTTCGGTGTGAGCGGTATCGGTCCTCGAAAGAATTTTTAGAATCGAGTTTTCAGGTACATCAGAAGCAGAAGTTAACCCTTACGCCCCTTGGTGGCCAAACTATTCCTTACCAAATATTAGAAATCGCTCGCATGCCAAACTTTTCCCATCAGGACCTGTATGCAATACAGGAAAGACTTTTGAAATCGGAGTTTTAGAAGCAGAAATATCAAATGAAACGCAATTCACATTTACGCCTATAGCGGAAATCTGTGAATTAATTGAAAATTTTTAAATTATATAAAAACCTTTTGTACAGGAAACGCTATCCAACAAAGAAGAATTTTTTTCAAATCGGATTGTTAGAAGCATAGCTATTAACGAAAATAAGATATTCGTCTACGCTTCCTGACGAAGAAACCATGCATTATTTTAAGACGAAAATATGCCAAAAAGATTTATCTACGTGAGCGTTATTGGTCCACGGGAGAATTCTTTTAATCGAGATTTTAGAAGCTCAGATTTTGGTGCAAATGCATCAGAAGCAGAAATTAACACTTACGCCCCATGGTGGCCAAACCATTCTTTACCAAATATTTAGAAATATATGCAAAAGATGTCCCATCAGGAGCTGTAACCGGTGCAGAAAAAATTTTCAGACCGGATTTTTACAAGCAAAGATATCAGTGAAAACGCGATTTACTTTTACGCCTTCTAGCGAAAAATCTATGCGTAACTTGAAAAAGTGACTGTACCTAAAATAGTCTTCGACATAAGAGGAATGTAAATGTGAAAAAAAATTTTCAATCGGATTTAGAAGCAAATATATGGAATAAAATGTAATTTGAATTCGATATCATATGCATCCAGCTTTCGTTTTCGGAAAATTTTCCGCCATTTTAGAGCTTAAATATAAATATTTATGGAATAAAACATTTAACAACAATACAGAGCTGAGAAGGCATCGCGTAAAAAACAAGGAATTTCAGATTTCAACACTCCGTCATTTTTTCAAATTATGATTACGGGATTATTCTTTGTTCCGTACAGCTTCCGTTTTCGGAACCTTTTCCCTCTATTTCTTAGCTTAAATATAAATATTTATGGAATAAAACATTTAAAACAATAAAGAGCAGAGACGGCATCGCGAAAAATAAAAGGCATTTAAAATTTCAGCACTCAGTTTAACTTTCGTTTTCGGAAATTGCTACCTCCATCTTCAAAATGAAGCACAAACATTTTTGCAATAAAATTATGTTCAACAATAACACGAACAGAACGAACATCGCGAGAGTAGAAAAAAAAATGCGATTATGGAAGGAATCTTTATTCGTCTAATTTCCGTTTTCTGAAATTTTTGAAAGACGGAATCCCGTCCCCAGATGGAGAACTTGCGCTCATGATCGCAAATCTGCAAGAGAGGGTTAGAAAGGGTTTTGGGGATATCGTTTTTGTCTGCAGGACCAAAGTAAAATCTGTGATGTCTGTCGCCCGTTGCCGCAATTTTGCAACGGGGCTTTAAACAATGAAATGAAGGTCAAGACAAAAATCCTGTGTCAATAGAGATCAGCCAAATTATCTGATCTGAACGATGGAAGAACTCACACGACAGCTAAACGCAGATTTCCTTAATTTCTGCTAAAGCTCATTAATTCAAAAATAACAGATCCTATTCGTTATGTGCTTGCAGATATGTGAACAAGGAAGCTTCATAAACCAGCCCAAAGCTGGAAGCAAAGTCTTTCATTCCTCGCTTCCAGCTTTTATTTTTGGAAAAGAATCACAAACAGGAAGCTAGTCGGTAAAAACATTTTCAAACTGCAAAAGAACAGGTCAGTTAAAATATTACTTTCCCTCAAGAATTTGTTTAATGTTTTGAATTTTGTTTCGAAACCGGTTTTGGAAGCGACTTTTCAGATTTCCTAGGTCAGCTTAAATGATTTCTATAGTTTCTGAAACACTAACAAGAGAGTTCTTAAGGTGGTTCCACCTAAAATCTCTGCCTTACGTTTCCAATGTTAAAACTTTTTTACATATTTTCTCCGCAATTAATGTATACCCAAGGATGAAAATTTGCACATCGGGAAAACCAAATTAAAGTTATAGCATGGGATACTTAATATTTGCTAAAACATAACCATAATTAAGCAATCCAACGTTTGTTTGTCTACTGACGTCATCAATGTACAGGTCGCGCCATCTATTAACAGGTCTGAACATTACTCAAAGGAAAATGATTGATTTGTAATATAATTATGGTTATGTTTTAGCAAGTATTAAGTATCCCATGGATGTTAGTCTTATCGATGAGCAAATTTTCATCCCTGGGAACACATTTGAAGTTAGTTTTATCGATGTGCAAATTTTCATCCTTGGGGATACATTAATTCCGAAGAAAATATGTAAGGCAGTTTTACCATTGAAAACTTAACGCAGAGATTTTAGGTGAAACCACCTTAAACCTCCCAAATCAAATAAAGACAAAACTCTCGAAGATTTAGAGTCAGTTGAAAGATATATTTTGATCGATGAACGACCAATTAAAAGAAGCATTTTGAAGGTTTCGGAGCAGATTTTGAAACAAAGTTCTCGAAGTTTTCTTACAACTGGAATAGAAATCAAAATTTTAGTCTGCTTGGAGAAAAGGTTTTAAAGTTCGGAAGTAAATTATGAAAAAAGTTCTTGGAGCTTCAGAGTCAGCTAAAAAATATTTTAGCTCCAGACTCAATCAGAACAAATGTTGTTATCATTATTATATGATTTAAAAACTTATGGGAAAGTTCTTAAATTTCCGCTTTCAGTTAAGAACAAAAAGATTCTCAGAAGAAACATTCTCGAAATCCTTCAAAAAATGAATGTAAAATTCATCAAATTCATTCGAGAGCAATTTCTGTCATTGCTTTGACAAAATTAGTTTTTAATTACAAACCAACCCTCCAGGAAAGTTGTCATGTGACTGCAGTGATCAGGATGAAATCAGGGATTGTTAAATTAGCATTTAACATCCTCGAAAAGATAATAACAGTGTTTGAAAGGAAAACAACAAGCTTTAAAATCAGAATACCCTTTTTATCATGAAAACGTGTCTGAAACACGTGCTTCATTAAATAAATCTCGTGCGAGATAAAATTTGGAATTAATTACTGTTTCAGGCTGTTTCAGAATGTTTCGCTGTTTATAATCTTTTAAGGTACATGTAACGCTCGGAGTGATCATTTATCATATCTTAAACGAAAGAATGTTAACCTTCTGCTCCCAAAATGAAACGACAGACGATTTAGACACCTGCCAGTAAAGTATAAATAGAAGCTCTTTTAGCTTTCCTTGTTTTTTAAAGAACAATTTTGAATGACGTTCTCCAATGCAATCTGGCAATAAAATTCGCTATAACATCTCAAAATTGCATTCCGTTCGTTCCTTTTTTTATCGAAAAGAAGTCTTTTAATAATGGAAAAAGAACAACTCATCTAGAGTCTAACAAACATGGAGAATTTATAAGGATCTCGGCTGCACTGTGTGAGCTTTTCAGTGGTTTGGAGTTGTCAGTGCACAGAAACATGCTAAACAATTAACAAAACAAATACTTCAAAACAACAATCTGCCAGAAGTGAGATATTAGAGATACCGCACTTCTCATAAAGACCTTTAAGAAGGTATTTTCTCCATTAATATTAATTTATCAAACTTCTTCTTTCAACCCTTTTCCTATCCAATTGAGAATATAGGTTTCACTCATGTGTTTCCGAATGTTCCTTTCTTGGGCTTCTCTATTTCACAGCTTTGTTTATATTATTTTACAATTTTGTTTATATTATCCACCCATCTTCCCTCTGGTCTTCCTACTCTTATTTTTCCTTTGTATGGTCTCCATTCTGTTACTATTTTAGTCAATCTATTATTTCCCTTCCTTGCACTATGGCCAGTCCATTTCCATTTTAAATTGAGTACCTTTTCACCAATGTCTAAAGCTTTTGTTCTGGATCTTTTATATTTATTTATTTTTGTCGTTACATGCTCTTAGAACAAGAAAAAAAGAATGGGAAAACAATTGACAGTTCATAAATGGTGAACATAGACTGTAACAACAGGGAAGACAAGGGAAAAGGCCAAAATGGCCTGACATAGCCCTATACTCCCCGGTACAAGAAACAAATGAAACGACAGATAGACACATCAAGTCAGACAATCAGAAGACGTTTTGCCAATCTTCTCCTTTTTTTTTATTATTGAAGTAGATAGAGTTTGAATTTTTTTTAAATAAAATAAAATTGTTTCAAGTTAGTCACGTTGCTAGGTAAAAAGTTCCAGTATTGAGGGCCTCTGTAATTTAAAGTAAGTTTAATTGATTCCGTTATTGGAAAAAATTGTTTGTAATTGTAGTTTATTCCTTGTTTTATACGAATGTGCACGTGTATTAAGAAATATGAGATCTGAATATAAATTATATTTAATTCGTAAGAACATAATTTTACCAAGATTAAAATAGTATAGTTGAGTGATAGTAAGCATATTATATTTATTAGGTTATACTTTTGTTCTAAAATTTATTGAGGGCCGAGTATTAGGATGTGATTTGAGATCAATTAGTCTAATAAATTTATTTTGTAGAATTGGTAATTTATTAATATTGCAGTGTCGTTTGTCCCCATGATAGTATGCAGTAATTAATATGAGTTTGAAATAATGTGTAATACAATGAGATCAATGTTTCAGTTGTTATATCAGTCAGGATATTACTTACTATATCAATATTTCTAGATAGTTTAATTAAAAGAAAATCAATATGTTTATTCCATTTAAGGTCAAAATTTATTGTAGTTCCCAGGTAGTTGAATGAAGATAGTATGTCAATTATTTTATTATTAAGAGATATTTGTGCATTTGGTGTTTAAGAAGATAACGTATTAGAAGAAATTATTGCTTTAGTTTTATTAACATTAATTATTAGTTTATTAGAATTTAACCAGTCGGATATAATTTGCAACTGTTTATTACATTGTGTTAGTATTTCACCTAAGTTTTTCACTTTTATAAGAACAGCTGTATCATCAGCATACAGAAAAAGATTCATATGAGTTGAGAGCGAAAAATTAATCATTAATGTACAATAGATGGGCATACGTAATTTGCTTAACGCATTTTATCGCGGCAATTTTTATAAAAAATCTCGGTAAAGCACACGAGTCGGGAAGGCCTGTTTTTTTTTATAAGTCATTTATCAGCTATGCGGTGGCAACAGCGTTTATGTGAGAACTGCGTAGATGCTTATTTATGCTGTGCATGGTGTCATTAGGTAGAAAAAGATTGTCACAGCTCTATCATGAAGCAGAGAGCAAATATCAGGTCCTATTTGAAATTCGGTAAAACTGCATCTAAGACAGTTGAATTGTTCCGTGATGTGTATGGAGCTAATTGCCTATCTCGTATTACGGTAGTATGCAGGATTCAAAGATGGGCGGGAAGATTTGGAAAATGACGAAAGTTCCGAACGTCTGATTTCAGTGCTCACTGATTGAAAAAGTTCGCGAAAGGATAAAAATGGATCATTGTGTGACATTGAGGATGCTGGAATATGAGCTCGGTGTTAATAAGGGGACGATTCGTCCAATTTTAATGCAAGATTTGCGGTGGGGAAAGTTTATACTCGTTTTCTTCGGACTGCTTTGTCATACGACCAGAAACATGCACGCGTGGAATACAGGGAAAACATCGTAGAGATTGTAGAAACAACTCAAATTTTCTCCAAATCTTTGTTGCAGGTGACGAGACATTGTGTTTTTGTTGTGATCCTGAAGCGAAGAGTCAGAGTGCTCAGCGGAAATCACCACGGTCACTCAACGGAAAGAAGATCAAGTTACAGAAGTCCAAAATAAGACAATGCTTCTGTGCTTTTACGATAACAAGGGAATTCTTTTACACGAGTTCATTCATGAAAGTACAGTGTTAAAAATGTTGTGGTAGGTTGCACCAAAAAGTGGTGCTACAACAGTTGCACCGCTTTCTGAGAAAAGATACGCCATTGTGTGGCGCACCCCCCCCAATGGTGCAACCTTGTACCACGTTATGACACATAGTTGCACCACATTACGGTGCGAGGTTGCACCATGATTTTCGGTTTTGCCTGCGCCACACAATGGCGTATCTTTTCTCAGAAAGTGGTGCAGCTGGTGTAGCACCACTTCTTGATGCAACTCACCACAAAAGTTTCAAACAATGTACAACTATTACATCACTGGCAACGCTTCCAGATTCATTTTGGAACGATTGTGAAAGAGCATTATTCGTGTCCTGCCTGAGTACAAAAACGGGCAACGGTTCTTTCTTCACGATAACGCAACCTCACGCAAAACAGTCATTGCACAGCAATTTCTGGCACGAAAACAAGTGTGTGTGTACTCAACCACACAAAAAAAGTTTAAAATTGCCTTTAAAAGGAAGAGTTTTTGGAGACATTGAAGACGTACAGAAAACTGTGACATCAGCTCTTCACTCTATACCGAAATATGACCTCTGCAAGTCCTAACTTTAATTCGCTGATCGTGCCACTTCTTGTATTTATGCAGGAGGAATGTACTTCGAATACAATATATTCACGTAAATTTTCCTGCTTTTCCGTGAATACGTCTTTTAAAATCAGACCAGTGGTAGGTGGCCAATACCGAAAGTTGAGCGTTACGAAAAAATGGGCATCGAGTTCGGTCTAATTACTTCTATATTATCAACGCGAACCGAACCAACTTAGTGTCGTTTGACAGCTAAGGGAACAAATACTTGTTAGTGACCTATAGTTCGCGCGTCGCAATAAGCAATAAACGGGGGGGGGCGTACGTGGTTTTCGGGACCTTCCGCTGCGGCGCGCAAACTTCAATTCAGTATAACTCGGGACTGCGAAGCGCTACGACGTCGGGAATCCATCTCAAACGAATGCTAACGCCGTAGAAGTGAAATCGAATACAGTGTTGGTTGTGAAACTTTGGATCGCAGTTGAAAAATTTAAAAAAATTCAAAATGAAGGCATATTCTCGTCGAAATGCCAAGCCGAAATACGTCGAACGTAGTCTACGCGGAAGAGCAACTCGTGAGCTTTCGATTAACACCGCAATGTCCGCGGTAGAAAGCATGAGAAAGCATCGGGGCGAAAGAAAATCGCTGCAGCACAGCGTGCGAGCACTTCGGCGGCAGCGACGCATCAGCCCATGCACGTAGAGCATGAAACTAATTCGACCCATGCCGCGGAACACGGAAACGACGACGACGCTAATTGAATACCCTGAAAGTATAAAGAAAATCATCCCAGACTTGGAGCCTGATTTGAAAACGCCGATCATCATCACCGGCGACTTCAACGTTGATGTGTCGTGAAATCGAGTTCTCACTGATTTCATGCAACGCGAGTTTCGTCTGAGTTACGTACGACTGCTCCGACCACACTCGGCAGCACTTCAGTGATTTCGTAAAGAAGTCGGTGGTGACAGCCTGATTTCATGTAACGCGAGTTCCGTCTGAGTTACGTACCGACTGCTCCGACCACACTCGGCAACACTTGAGTGATTTCCTAAAGAAGTCGGTGGTGACAGCTTGATTTCATGCAACGCGAGTTCCGTCTGAGTTACGTACCGATTGCCCCGACCATACTCGGCAACACTTCAGTGATTTCGTAAAGAAGTCGGTGGTAAAGGCTTGATTTCATGTAACGCGAGTGTCGTCTGAGTTATTGCTCCGACCACACTCGGCAATACTTGTATGGACTTGTCTAGAAATATAGAAGTATCTTTTATGCCATTTGTGTCCTACTTCTCTTACTATACACTAATGATTAAAAAACATGTAATTGACTTCTGAATTTGTCTTTGTTTCATTTACTAGACCCAAATAAATACTATGCGGTAACGAGACGATTTCACATAAAACCTTGCGGCAGTGCTCCGACACAGCATAACCGAGGTTT